>CM074510.1:6289746-6889746 GCA_037389245.1 Oryzias sinensis | reverse complement strand
GGCGTTCAAGCAACCATTTTCAACGAAAAGTCTATGTAAACCGGTATTTTAGGTATTTACGCTCAAAACGTTGACGTTTCCACATAGCTCTGCTTTTTTTTTTTTGTCTATTCATTTTGGCTGTACGTACAAATCGGGTGTTTATTATACACTTCTCCTGCTTGAACATCAAACAGCCTAACTTTGACCAATCAGGGATTTGGATTTGGTAGTGACGAGTGGGTGTTGTACTTTTTTCCCCAACTTTACTTAATGGAGTGCAAGTGTGTTGCACAATACAGTGGAGAAAACAAACAACCAGGGGGGTTAGTTACTTAAAAACATGCAAAAATTGGCAAATCATTTTTGGAGAGTCTGTCTGTTAGTGGAGTGTGATATTGATTTTTAAGTATAGTGTTTTCATGAGGACATTTACATTTATGAATATTGAATTTAGTAAGAAGACTTAATAAATTGATAATTGAAGAGTTTCCGAAATTATACACATTCACATAGGGGATTGCATCCTTTTTAGTTTTCAAATACATTTGGGGACTCTACTTCCAAACACGTCACCATTGAACCTGCTTTGAAAGTTAAACCATTGAACTTTGAGCAATCAGGGACTTGGACTTGGCACTGACGTATGGTTACTGTCCTCTTCAAATCACAGAAGTACCAACTGCTTGAACATCGATCAAGAAGGAGAAATTAACAATTTGAGGGTCCACCTCTTCGACATTCCACACCAAGTGTCTTCCAACTGTAGATGGCAAACATGCGCTAGTAAACGGTAGAAAAACAGAAGGAGAAGCCCCTCCCGTCTACTGCCACTTGTGCGTTGTGAACACCACAGTGGTCATGAAACTGCGAATAGTGTCAATTTTTCTCACTCTTTGTCCACATTCAACCAATATTTGTCTATTTTTTTTGTTGCTAACTGAGTAACTCTCTTGCTATATAAGCACACGCCATATACCACCTCTGCAAAACCTTGAGTTTAGTCTTGATTTTGAAGCATGCGTCAGGTTCTGCTGTAAGCAAATTTACTATGTTTACGCCCATATTGGCAGTAGCCGCTTGAACACGTGCTGCTGAAGGGCGGTGTGAACAGAGCTTTATACAGTCAATGGTCCAAATGCCCAAAGACCGCCAATGAGTCCAATCAAACCCAACAAATTTGCATGGGTTTGGGGGTTGTTGTTTTCTTTTTAACCCCTCTGGAAAAGTTTTAGGTCTTTGGGATACTTTGTGACCAAAAAGGCTCTTGATATTTCTAGTGTACCTTTGTGTCCAAATGTTACCCCATTTATTTACTCAATTAGTAGAGATGTCAATAGGTAAACACAACATCAACACGTTCATTTAAAACATTTAAATGGAAACTCTTTTCCATTCTTTCTTTTACTTCAGGACTCAAAAGTAGCTCATTTGACAAATCTACTTTCATATTCCCAACAGTATTTTTTAGTTGGTTCCAATAATATGACATTATTTCCATCAATAAATGTAGAAAAGAGAAAACCACATACAAATGTGTTGGTATTCATGAGCCCCACAGAGTAAATACCCAACATTCCTGTGTGTTCGTGGGAATGTTGTGGTGTGTAATGAATTACTGTGCTTCCTCTCAGGTGCAGAATTTCTTTTTATAGACTCAATTATCCTCGCCATAAAAGAAAATTCTGCAGGCAGGCAGAGTGAGTAAAAACACACTGCTCCATCCGAGTGGGGTGGGAGGAGTGGGACGAGGCTCCTGGGGGGGGCGCCAAGTATCCTTGTGCATACAATACAGAAACAGAAACCTCGGCGGACCTCCTGTGTCTTTCATTATTTCTATTCAGCAGCTCCTGCTCAGGTCGCTGGATGGAGATCATGCAGCGGTGTGCTTGTTAAATCAGAGGATTCAGACAGCTTTATCTCTGATATCTTTCTTTGGATTTCCTGCTGGTGTGCACTTTTATGTTGCAACTTGGGAAATGTTGGGCACCGCCTTGAAAAATCCAATCGCAATTACCAGGGTGGCGCTAAAACTCTAAAGTTATCATGTAACTTTTGACCGATTCAATGTCGGACAATATTTTCACAGTACGAGGCTGAAGCCGGCGTCCAATTTTTTTGGTATATCCCAGATTTCAAGTGGGAACCATTAAAATGGGAAATAGATCTTCCCTTTAAACCTTTAACTGTCAAAGTGGAAGCTAAGAAAGTCAGATACCAATTTAATTCTTGTTGGATTTAAAAGCTGCAACAAATAGAAAAAAACAGTCGCTGAAGCTGGTATTTTCTTAATAACATAATAAACATTTGAGGAACATTATAAGCAACATCCTTGTAACATTAGTGAGCCAGTTGGGTAATGTTATGCATTATTATTATGGTGTTTGGTAACTGTTGCAGTAAATTGGGGCTTCACGATATAAGATAAAATGGGCCAAATTTGTGATCAATATGGCGATGATGATATGACTTGCAATACATGACAAAACATAAACAACTAATACATCTTTTCCCTTTCACTGCAACAATTCTATTGGAATAAAAGTCAACATAACTTAAATCAAACTCCACATGATCCACATCCACATAAGAGGCGGGTGTCTAACATGAAAAGAGAGAAGAGATTGGTCAGATGCATAGAGGGCTATATTAAATCTGTTAACTACTTTAAGCTGCCATGAGATAATCTTAGGCAAACATTTATTGCAGTTTATGCTATCTTTAGCATCACGCGTATTGCACAAGCTGACATCGCGATGACAGTAAATTAGCTATTTGAATTAGAAAGCTTTTCTTCTTATTCCTCACTGACTCTTTTCTGCAAAAAGAAACTTTCCAGATGTGTTTGTTTTTTGGTGACTTTGTTAGCTTGGTGGTTTCAATTTAGCTGTTGGTGTAGCCACTTAAAGAAAGAGAAGAAGCGGATGTTGTGAAGAAAATCCAGTAGTTTTCCAAAATAAAACTTCCTTCAGAATCAGATAATAAAAATTGTTGGTTTTTTTCCTTTGTGGGCGGGTCCTAACCATCCCATGGACTGATCTGCAGCCCGGGGGTTGGGTTACCACTTATGTGAAGTCTTTAGAAACTTCATTGAAAGGAAGTATTTAAAGACTTCATGTCTGTGCATTGAATTTTAAACTGTAACCAACCAGGGACTCAGATTTGGTAGTGTCCTTTTCAATATACGGAAGTGCCAACCATTTGAAAATTGATCATAAAGGAAAAATTAATAATTGTGATTTGAGTCCGGCCGGAATTCTATGACACCAGGTCTTTCAAATATCAGATTAGAGCTGTGAAAGAAAAAGCCTGGAGCAAGATTCGCCAGATTTGCACCACTTGGGCATTTTGCACTAAGCCTTCTTGAACTGTAGGTCGTAGACGTGTGCTAGTAAACAGTAGGAAAAGCAAAGAAGAAGCAGCCCTCCCCTGATTGTACAGTGTGAACACATTGGGCATTTAGCGTGTTCTTGAATGCGCGTCACATCGTCGGTTCGTGCTGATCTGTTGCTGCATAGACTGGTATTTATCCGTCCTCCGATCAGAACGCTGACGGTGGTTCTACGCTCAAAGCTGCGTCTTCTAAATGGACTTCGCGGTGTCACTCCCAAGTGAATCTAAGCCGCATTGGCAGCCAATTTTCTTTGTCAGTATTGGAGTGTTGCCCTGTTGATCTTATCAGCCAAGCCGAAGCACAAATCCTGTGAAAGCAGCTTTATTTTAATGTCACAGGTTTTAGATTTGCTGAGGAGCGAATATTGAAATGGACTTGAAGTTAACGCGTTCAAGAAACTTCACATCTATTCTGCTTGTGGTGCATAACTGTGATGGGAAATTGAGTCCCCCCCCTTCCACACACACATTCCTATATGCAATGCTAACCTTGCAGTCTTCCCTTTCACATTTTTTTGCCGAAAGTGAAACCGCCACCTCCCTCCTGTCACACTTCTGCTGAATCCTGCTCGCCGTCTGACATTAGTTTTATGCTAATGCAAGCAGTTTTGCGGGGCGGAGGGGGGGGGTGACAAAGGAGTGGGACTCCTACCCGTCATCTTGTACTGGTGGCATGTAGAACACCCCGCTCCGTGCTTCATTCGGTGTTTAAGCTGTTTAGTCTCACACCTAAGTGCTCCTCCCAATTATAGACGAGCTGTCAGAAAAGCAACAAAGTGGAGTAACGAAACTCAACTCGTCCCCTAGAAATGTTGATAGATAACAGAAAAACAAAGTCAAGTTGCTTTAGGTGACAAGAAAACTCAACTTTTTCTTTTTAAATAAGATTCTTTTCCAAACATGACTTTTCCCTTTTATCTCACAATAAACTGGAGAACCTTTCAGACTCAAGTTGCTCTGCTTAAATGCTAACATCGTCATGGACTAATTACTTTTTAAAACATTTTTTTAATCCATTTCTTGCACTCCAAGTAGCTCTTTGTGTTTTCCCATCACTAGAATAAAATATAAAAGCAGAGTGGAACTACTGATGGGGACAAAGTAGATCATACAATTGTTGTTCGTCTATAAGGATTATTTTTTGGTCCTGAATGAGTTTAGAAGAATTTGGGGTAGATACGTTTGCTTCTTCCTCTCTCCCTTTCAAACAATGCCTGAAATGATCCAAGCAATCAATCAGTTTGGTTCATTCATTCAGTACATTTGCAGTTTTTGAAGATCATTCAAGGACAAATAGCAAACTATTCCTTTAATCTACATGTATGTCCTATGTCAGTGTTTTTCAACCAGTGTGCCGGGAGATGGGAGATGGGAGATGGTCAGGTGTGCCGTGGGAAATAATAATTTTCACTGATCTAAAAACTTTTTCCATCTCCTGGATGTCAGCTCTTTGTTTCATCCAATCAGGCCCTGATAAAACACTGATTAGTTAGGAATATGAAAGATCGTAAAATACTTTTTTCTTTGTGTTTACTTGATTCTATTAAAGACACTTTGATAAGAATGACGGTACCGCGATTTAGCCACAGCTTAAGCTCTGTTTTAGGAAAAGTCCCGCCCCTTTAACTGTCTCCACCAATCATTCTTGGAGCCTTAATCACATGTCATCAGTCTGACCAATCAGAAGTGGTTAAAGTCTTCTCTTCCTTGTTCTGATTCTGCTCATAAAGTCTCTCAGTTCTAACAAAAATACCAGCTAAAGCTCGTCTTTAGCGGTGTAGTTTTCCACAGAATCCGGTGTCAGACCGTGGAACAAGTGAACAAAACAATGAAGCTCAGACACTGGTCTTTCTGCGATCAGCAGATTTTTCCACTACATCTGCATTGGGTTAAAGTGACTGCGTCTTAGCACACAATGAGCCTCTCCTCGTAACGTTCTGAAACCATAATGAACACACAACAGTTTTGAATCTTTTAACTTAACTTTTATTACATCTTTTAGAAAAAACAGCTGCAACTTCCAGCTTTTTCTGCCACAATTGTCACAAAAATGCACGTGAGATTGCGGAGGGGCTGTAGTACAATAAATACTATGAGTTTCTCCTTTTTTTTTTGGATGCTGGTGTGCCACGGGATTTTTGGCAAGGTTAAAGGGTTAAAAGGTTGAAAAACACTGTCATATGTGATCATCCTCAGGAGAAGCTGTAAATATTTCAGGTTGAGCATATATGACTTTATCAATCCATCCAAACACCCCAATAAAGTTGATGGTGAATAAACTGTTGTTAGCTTCCCTAATGCTATTAATTGGGGGGGGGGGGGATGAGTTGATCAATATTTCAACACAAGTGAAAGTAAGTGTTTAGTCAGTGCTTGTCGGTAAATACCACTGCTTGGGGCAGAACTTGGCTTATTTGGTTCAGCTGTACAGGCACCTGTTTGTGGACGTCGGCATGCAACATATTTTGCAACAGCTATAAAAACATGTTTGACTTTCTATCTCTTAGTGCATGCCTGCATCGGAAGCGCGTACGAGAGATAATTATGATCATCACCCTTGTGTTTGCGCAGAATTAACTGTGCTTAAGCGACACGCCAGCTGTCCCTCTATTCATTTCTTCACACAGTGCAGAGTCTGTGGATTGAGTAAGAAGACGATGCTGGGTTCTCGGGAAAACAAGTCATCTAAGCCAAATATTTACATCCATTTATCCTGTAGAGCAGAGTTTTGAATTTTCTTCTAGTCATTTTGGCTAATTAAAAAAAATTATGAATGTCTGTTCCATGGAATTGTATACAGGCCCGTCTAACAACATTATCAAATCAAGGTAGGACCCTAGTCCTTATGTACTTCTGGCCTGCAAATGTTGGTCCAGGACTGTTCAATTCTGGTCCTGGTGATCTACCACCCTTCCGGTATTCCAGTGCTTTCTTTTCCCAGTGGTGCTGATCAGCTGATTCAGTTGTTTCCATGTTCTGATTGACTGAGCACACCTGATTCAGGTCATGTGAAGCAAGAAGTGCAGGTAGAGCTGGAGAACAGGAAGGGTTGTAGATCTTGAGGACACCCCAGTCGTAGGCCTTTGTCACATGAACCTGCAAGGGGGGTTGACCTGTATGGGCTCTGCAGATTTGGGTTGTTCAGTCCCATGGAGGATTGGAGAAAGGAGCGTCTGCATCTTTAAAGGAGCGCACTTGTGCCTTGCAGTTCCCTTGAGGCCCTCCTATAGGGGCGTCATGAAAATGGAGCGTACCATTGTCGTGTGACTAGGAAGTTTCTCATGATGTTTTGTACGGCAAATAGAAGTTACACACACTTAATGACAGACTGGTGATGCTGTCGTTGTTACAGATAAACACAGGAGAAGGAAGAGTCAAACAAATCCAGAACATTTAAAGGATTTAATGACAGAAGTCCAAAACACGCAGACCAAACACAAAAGACGCTCTGACACTAAACACAGAACAACTTAAGATAACGAGTACAAATGAGACAATTGCAGGCAGCTGTGACCATCTCCAGGAGAATTCAGGAGGGCGGGGCCTACAGGAGAAGGCACAGCTAAAATCCCTGAAACAAAGACACCAACTATAATATTCGTGCAGTGCCCTAATGCCACACTGTAGTCCTTATTAAGAGGTGCTCACTGACCCCTCACTTACCGCTTGCAAACACAACATACGGTTGATTACATAAGTGTCCATTGGAAGCCCACTCAAACTGCAGCCATGCAAACATCTGACAATATGGCTGCGTCTCTCCTATTTCACCCTTCATTGTAGTGGAACAGATGACTTTTGCACATTTCTGCACATTGTTACCTGTTTGTTCGTAGTCTTTAAATTATACAACCTTATTTAGATAGATAGATAGAATTTATTCCAGACTCATGGTCCAATCAGTAAAAAAGGAGTACACAGACCCACCATATTTAAAAAGAAATACACAGTGTCAAGAATACACGAGCTGAGGTACAGTGTAAAGTTACAATTAATACAAAAGTTAATAAAAAAATACTTAAAAAATAAATAAATTAATTAACAAGGATAAGAATAATTATATATTTGTTTACATTTGTGCTACATTTTTGTTTTTTTATATTATTGTTTTTATATTATTCATTTTTCTCTCATGTATACTTGCTACGGTAACGCACAAGCATCCCATGTGTGGGATCAATAAAGTACTTCTGATTCTGATTCTTCCTTAACCCTTGAGTGTTGAATAAGCGTTCGCTACAACCTGGCCAAAGACACGCCCGTTGAGGAAACACACATGAACACTAGTTCTGACAAAGGCATTAAAATGGCATTGGGAAACTCTGGATCTCCACTTTTAGGAAGGTTTTTGTCAGAGAAACTCTGCCGTCTTCATCATCTTCTGGATTTATCACACAAATATGTACCTTCATGGCAGGGGAGACAATAAAGCAAAGAGACAGCTCTATCTTTGCAAATATTGCTTTTATCTTTGTTTCACTCAAGGCTCCATAGACTTTTTATGGGGCATTAATTAAAAAAAAACAACCTGGATCCATTTTTAGAAAAGTCTGCATGTAGAAATGGTAAATGATGGGAAAATACTCAGTTATTTCCTGGGTCCATAACTGCCTCTACTCTGTTGAGGTCTTGCCTTTATTATGCAGACTGCAGCTCAGCTTTGAGAACTCCAAAAGAGAAAAAGTAATTAATTTCTTGTCCCAGTCCTTGTCCAAATCCACACTGACGCCTACAGGTTTGGAAGGCGGGTAAATTATCTCTGCAATTTTGTGCAAATATCAGGGGGGGTGTCGCCAGGAAATGTTCCAGGGTAAACAAGGCCTTCGTATCGCAGATCCGGCGAGTGATTCCCTTTTGTTAAACTCAATTAATCCTTTTACCTGCTGTTGGAGCTCTGAGACCGCCTCCCCCCCGTTCAGCACAACCCCTCACCCCATCGCTTTTCGAGCAGAGCTTTCATAAATTGCAGCAGGATTCCTGCACAATGTGTGACGGCTTTAAGGGAACTTGGCAGATCATAGGGTTGAGTTCATTAGGCAGCGGGGAGCTCAGGGGAAAGAGCATAAAAGTACACCCGGAGACAGTGTGAAAGGACAACCATCAGGTGACCCAATCTCTGGCCGGCAGCTGGCCACTCGCTCCCTGGCCAATTAGCCCGGAGAGTGGAGATCCTTTCACTGGCTGTGATAAGGCCCAGCCTCTTACTCTTCGGCCCCTGAAATGGGACACTTCTTGAGCATCAGCCTTCAGATTAAGGCTCTATCAGCGCTTTGCAGAGGAAGGCCCTGTTCACTCGCAGTGGTGCCGCCTCGGAACAGCAGCAGTGGCGGTGTGTGAGGAAGGCAGGCATGGGTCGACCCAGATATGATGGAACCCATCTGTGAACGAGGGATGAGACAAAGAAGACAGGAACGCAACCCATCAAACCCAATCGTGGGTGTTAGACTCCCCGGAGTATCAACAACTCGCTTATTCTTTGGTGTCGGTACCAGTCTGTGGGACAGTTGGTACCGGGCCACAAAGAGAGAAAAAATATTTTAAATTAAATAAATATAGATTTTTCCCTTTTTTATTCACGATATTCTGAACCAAGATTTAGTTTTTTGGGAAACTTCCGGGTTCTCCCTGCCAGGTCCGACTCACTCGGTTACAGGCTGAAAATACATCCACTACAGTGTCAAAGCAGCTGCTCCGACCACTAAATTGAAACCCCAGAGTTAACAAAAGACTATTTATTTATTTATTTATTTATTTATTTATTTATTTATTTATTTATTTATTTATTTATTTTAGCAGAAAAGAACCAGAGTGGAAACAGAAGAGCCTTCAACCTTAACATACAAGAAAGCTGCATTTAACTGACAAAAACCAAGAGTCATTACTCCAAATATAGATATAATAAGACAGTTAATAATAATTAATAAGACATAATAATACAATAGATATTCAGCAACTAATAAAGCAATTCAAACAGTGGATTAACTTTTAGAAAACACCAGTTTTAGTGTTTTCCTTTTTTGTTTATCTGTCGCACCCTAAAATTCAGACGAGGCAATCGGTAAAAGATGCACTTTGATGATTATGGTGCTTTTAACTTGTTCTTGTGGCATTTTGCTGATAATGGAGGACACATTTAAAGGAAATTAAGCTTAACAATAGCCTTTCGGAGTATTTCTTTATTCAAAACGCTGCAAATCAGGAGCCAGACAAAAAAATGTAGTGTGAAAAAGCTCATATTTGTGACATAGAAAACACGCTGATGCATCCACTTGCAGAGAAATAGCTCCATTCTGATGCAGCTATTTGGCTGGATAGGTTCAATATTGCTCGCCATTTCTTATAGCGGTAATGTTAGGTTGGGGGGTGTAAGCTAGCAGGAGAGTGTGTAAAGCAGGGGTGTCAAACATACGGCCCGCGGGCCATATCCGGCCCGCCCGATGGTTCAATCTGGCCCAGTCATGAAGATTAAAAATTATAAGGATTTTTTTTAAAAAGAAAGCATGTTTCTAGTTCATTCCTTTGGTGAGTTGTGATTTAGTAAAGAAATAACAGTGGTGGAGCAGTGACAGACACCTGATTGTAAACACGTTGGTGCAAACATCCAAACCATTTTCAGATGTGAATTTATTGAAAAATTCTGAAGGCTACAGAAGTCTAGTGCACCAAAAAGCAGTTGACCTTTACCAACATGAATCTGTCAAGGATTATGATTACAGATCCAACATCTTTGAGGAGACTTGGACGCCAAATTAAGGAATCAAGTCATTTATTGCATTTTTGGTCACTATCGATGAAAGCACCGATGCAGATATTGCACAACTGTGCATAGTTTTTAGAGGTGTTGCAGAGACGTCACAGCAGAGTTTCTTGACGACACAGTAATATCTCTATCTCTAGTTACTGTGCCAGACGATGTCTGAGTGACCTGGTCATGTGATGTCAGTCTGGTCACTGATGACGCCCCATGAAAATCAGGAAGAAGGCAGGTGTTGCCACAAAATTCAGGCAGCAAACCGGGAAAAGATTCTTGGACATTTCATTGTGTTTTGCACACTTGAATGACAGTAAATGTGTTGCCGCACAGGATCTGAATCCTGATATTGATGGTTTGGTGACGTTTCAAGAGAGAAAGGAGCTTAACTCCAAATTCTTATGTTTGCAAAAGTTTAGTTTAGTTAAATTTTTCATTGATTTGCACATTTACATTTTAGGCAGCGTGTTTCATATTTTTTCCGAAGCCCCACTTAAGTTTATTATCGGGATTGCTTCAATGTCAGATGTAAAATATTCAGTCTGTGAAATACTGAATAAATTTTTTTTTTTTAAGTTAAATGCATTTTATTTGAGATCCATTGGCCTCTTTGAATGAATGTGTAATTATAACTGATTGGGCGACCATGTTTGTAGAGGCATTTTTTCTGAGTAAAAAAATAAAACTGTTTTTGGGAAGTGGGACACAGGCACAGTGGATGGGAAGTGGACACAGGCTTACTCCGTGTCGACAGTCCCACCCACAGCTCAAAGGGGAATTTCTGATGAACTCCTGCTGCTCTGCAGAAACTATGTCCTAGAAAACCAACAGAAACATATTTAAAAGACCACTGGGATCGCTTTGAAAATGGATCCAAAGACGGTCGGAAAATCTATGTCACATTTTAATGGTTCCAACATGAAATCTAGCATACAAATGAAATTTAAAGCAGCTGCAGATAGAGGAGGAAGATGGACTTTACCCTCAAAAGTGAAGACAAACTAGATACAAAAGAAAACAAATTGGATACCAACTTCACCAACCAGAAAATATTGTCTGACATTAAAGTGGTCCGTGGCCTGAAAAGGGGTTCGATAAAAAGGGTTCAAATTTTGTGCCTGAACAATGCTAACGAGATAGAAGTGGTATTTCCTAGTGTCTATTATCAGTGTTGCTCTCAGACATAAACCTGCTAAACACGGTCTTACACACATGTATTCAACTGGAAGCTAAAATCCTTGTTTCATCTTCCCCCATTCAGTCCTGTAGCTCTTAATGCAGGAGAGATGGATGCTTTCCAGTCCTGCTTAGTCTTGATTTACCCTCTTGTTGTTGCAAACAGACGGATTACGGTCTGTTGCATTTTGGAAAAGCCTCTCTCCATCCCCTCAATAATGTTCCCACCATCGAGCCGTTAAAGCATCGCGCTGCTCACCAACGCCTGTTCCAGCAGGCTTACCGAGCACTTAGACCGCCGAGCAGCTCCAGACAAACACACAACAGCACTTCCTCTTGTCCTTGTGTTCCACAGGGTTGACTCGGTCCATTTGGACCTGGTGGTCGCACCCTGCAGGGACGCTGGAAGCATGGACTACATATTAAAAAAAGCTGTTAGACATTTACATTTCTCTGAATGAGGTTGAAGGTGAAACGATGCATTCATTTCTAGTTGGACATTTGCATTCGTCCGTCCTTTCACACTGTATGATTTCATACAGTTCCCTCTGACTTTTCCCATATTGGACTTCAATGTGACATTGTCATTATGCAGCAGCGGAGCACTGCCTATTGGTTTAGTGGAACTGATTGTTTTTTGATGACAGTTGAGAAGGTGACTTACATATTTAGCTGGTGCTTAACATTGATGATAAGTAAGGCGCTGAAATGTGGCGTGCGTGCGAAATTGCTTTGCTGACAGCAGCTAGCACCAAGTTTAGCCTCAGCATGATGATCAGTCATTTTCTGGTGATGTCAACATAAACTAAGCTGACAGATTTGTTGTTTTCATTTGTGTTGGACCACCTTTGCGCCGTCAAATACAGGAGGATTTCTTTGGAGACTTGGAGGAGGTTTTTTAAGTCTGACAAAGTCATCGCTTTATTTTCCGTCAGACCTGAACCACCTTCAATTCGATTGAGTTGGACTTGTATGGAATTTGCCATTCTGGGGTAGTTAAATGCAGCCTCACCTTTGGGGAAAGACCCGGCCTCTTGGAAAAGAGCAGCAGCATGGCTGAGTGGCTATCCATCACGCTTCAGCTTCATCTCCACAGGGTAGAATCGGTCAGAGTAACACACTCTCACTGTTTGTTTCTTATGATTGCCACCTCAGAGAATACCCCCACCAGCCCCTGAATTGGTTACAGGAAGCACTTTGGAGAGATGCTCGGTTGTCCATTAGTAAGAAAACCCGGCGTTCTGTTTCTCCCAAATCCCAGGATTTATTCCAGTCAGCATCCCCAGAGGACGTGAGTGTTATTAGGCCTCCTTGAATTTTGAATATTGTAAAGGAGAAGTTTGAGAATACTGTGCTAGTCAGCGTCACAGCCTGTTCAGTGTTCCCCCGATGTCCCCCTCCTCATGCTCTGTTTTCAGGGCCTCCTTTGATGTTGTGCATGGATGTGTGGGAAACTAAGAGTAGAACCGCATGAACTGGTTTGGACACCTAAAAAAATGCCCTTTGAAAGCCGTCCTACGGGTCTGTCCAACCAGGAGGGTCCATGTCTGGAGGGCGTGTATCCCTCAGCAGGCCTGGAAACGAGAAGCTGGAAAAGCTTGGAAAGATGAAGGTCGAACCATTAAAAAACCCTAATCACTGGCATATAAAAGACTCAAAAGTACATTTGTAGCAATCACAGACAAAAAGTCAATGGTGTTGACATTATTTTGACTACCATAACTGTCCAACCGTTTATGCAGTCGACGTAATTCCAGTGGAGAAAAGGGCCTTTTGATGATATGCAACGCGTTACCGTAGTAATGTGTTGCATATCGGAAAGCTGATATAAAAAGCCACTTTTCTCTGTGTCAGAATCAGTGGATTCACGTTGATCACAAACAGTTGAAGAGTTGGAGACTGGGGTTTATTCCAGACAGAACGGTGATACTAATGTGTCCATTCTGTGCTGAAATTCGGGCAGAAAATGCAGACAACACCACATGAACAATTCAGGATTTCTTGAAATGATAAGAATTATGTTGTGATTTACTCCTTTTTCGGCAGTGTCTTCTCAGTATCTAACCATCTGCTTGCATCATTCTCTAATTCCTTTAGGATTCACCCCAACGTGCAGATTCCTCCCCAGAATGTTCTTTGGCGCACGCCACCACACAAAATATAAACGCTAAATGGAATGAGTGTTTCTTTTGAAATAAATACCACAGACACCTGGCGGCTGCGCGACTGTACATGTGGCAGGGGGAATGGGGGGCTTTTAAAGGAGACAAGCGTCTAAAGTAAGGACCACCTGTTGGACCCAACGGAGACCGGCCACTATGGGACGATATTTAGGTGTCACTTTGTAGCAGTCATAGACGTCAAAATAGAACTTTGCCATACTATCATTTCAGAATCGACATGAACATGTGGATATTACACTAAGATACATGTATGTGTTTTGCTACAAGTATCCATAAGAATAGTTGAGTGTTGTGTGTTGGTCGACTGAAATTATGTTTCCATAAATTCTTTTTATATAAAAATGACCAGAATCCATCATCCCAAGAATCTCTGTAAACACTGGGGGGGAAAAAAGACAGACTTTGGAAACGCATAGGCAGAACGTAAGCATTATAGCCAGTTAGCATCATAACAGTCATTGTTGGTTTTTCCCTCTAAAACTACAGCTAGTCTCCCATTTAAGACAACTTGTAGGATTATTGGATAAAGAAGAACATTGTCCACCAATCCAATTGTCCTATGTTCCTTTATTCTACAGCCCAGAACACAGTGGTCCATCCCAGCAGCAATAGTGGATACTTCTGCTTCATGAACGACTCCAGATGTTTACTGTTGCATGTCAGATAAAGCAGTGCAGGGCGCCAAAGATGAAGAAAACAGGTCAGTTTGCAAAAGTCAAAGATAGGAGGTCTTCCAAGTGACAGAAAAGAAAATATTCCTTAAATTTCTAAATCAAATGCTCAATGGAGAGCTTGCATTTGATTAGTTTTTGTGTTTCTCTTGATGGAATCCATCAAAAAGTTGATGTAAAGGGAGTAAAGTTACCAGATGGAGTTGAAGTTGTTCAGGCCTCTTGGCCAAGGCCTGATTTAAAAAAAAAAAAAAAAACATTTTTATTTTCTCAGCAGACCTTAAACCTACGTTTGGATGGTTTTGACACTTGACAGACTTGAACAAGTAAGGAGAATTATGAGAATAAAACTACAGTACTCACAGATAAAATCCCATAAACTCACCCTTTTTTTGCTGCAACAAAGCTCAACAGGAGGCCATCCAAATCTATTTTGGGACCTGTGCACAGCTTGGCGTGCTCTGCTCTGTAAGTGGCCGGCATCTCTGCTCACAGAATCTTATCATTCAGCTTTGTGCTTGCTGGAAATGGCTCTTCTACAACCCAACTTTGACTGGCACCCCATTCACCGGCTGCCTGCCATCACGCCCTTCTGCAGGGCTTCAGCGGCGCCTGAAAAAAAAGAAAAAACCTTGAAAGTACAGTTTGTTGGCTTTTAGGTGTCTCCCCAGCCTCTACTGCGTCAGCGGAGCCCTTCAGTCTGCTCTGTCCGAATGCGGCTATTAAGTGTACATTTCTCCGAGGTCGCCCCGAGCAGCCTGTCACCTGAATGAGGTGGTTATTAATTTAGACGCTCGCTGGAGTGCTCGCCAATTCGGTGTGGTCGTGGCCGAAGGGCTTTTACGTGCCCACGGACGACGCGCATGTACAATTATGGCCACAACACACCAAATTGGCTTTTAGTGCCCAGACAAGGAGTTATCTTGAAACCCAATTTGAAACACATCCACACACTCGGGCACATCTACATGCACAGGGCGCTTCCTTTTTTTCAACTCTTTGATTACTTTGTGGATGAAGTGATTGTGAGGCCACCCTTGATTAGCTCAATTTATTCCCAAGCCATGCCAGAGGGCCATTTAGGGAAGTTTTTGCAGAGTCTTTCCATTTATCAAGATGGAATGCAGACACGAGTTGAATCCTAACGCGTCCTTGCAGCTGAATGCAAACATGTTTTTTGCAGGCGGCTCCTCTCTGTTTATGCTTGTAATTAAGGTTAAAAAATTAGCTAAAGCGCCGCACCGATTGGTTTTTCTGCGGTCTGTTTTATTCAGCGGCATTGGAGTCCGCTCCAAATGAGTCCTTAACTGCTTTTCTCTAAGAGAGTCGCTGATGATGAGCTCCAGAGGAAAAGCTGCGTTCATCATTTCGGACTAAAAGAGAGGATTTCATACTTTAACGGCAGTTTCTCACATTAAACCGGCTGCCGTTTCTCCCACAGAGCAGAACACGACAACCAAATGATAACTTTTACCTGATAAAGTGCGTTAAGTCAAGCCGCGTTTGAAGCTTTATGCTTTCATAAAATTATATTTTGTCTTCCAGGAGCTTCATTTAAACCACTCGCTTGCTAATCCTCACATTAAACTTTAATGGGATTTCAACAGAAGAGCAGTGCATTTGTTTGCAGCAAGTATGAGGAAATTACACTAATAAATGGAACTTTATTGGATAATATGTAAGAAGCGATTTGCAGTCCTAATACCAGACTGCTCATGATTCTGTCTATGCAGAAGTTTATCATAAAATAAAAGGGATTTTCTGTTTGATAACTAAAACTTTAAAGATTGTTGTTTCTGTTTTTCTCTTACTTTTTATGCCATTTTTTGTGGTACCTGCCAGCTCCAAGAAGCCAAATCCTATAGACTTCTATAGAGAAATAAACAGCTATTGTTCAGTCATTCTATTGGTCAGAATTGTTTAACATTTTCTTGATAATCCTCTTTTTTTCATATCTTTTCTTTTTTGAAAGTTATTTATTTATAAGTTGACCAATCAGATTGTTCAGTAAAAGCATGTGGTGCCGGCTGGCCCCCATCTTGAAAGTTTGATCAACGGTTTCTCCTGAGCCGCTTTCGGTGGAGGGGTGTGGATGTCAAACAAGCTTACTCCTGATTGGCCACAGTAGTTTCCCTAGAAACATGACTCCAACTGACTTGGACCGATCACTGTCGTCTGGCTCCAACATGGCAGCGCCTGCAATGCTTGGCTTCATTTCGCTGGAGCCGGAGGTATTTTCCATGGATGGCGTCACATCGTTATCTACAGTCAATGGTCCAAATTTACCTTGCGGGCGGGAAATGGCTGTCTGCAGGTGAAAAATGGACAAACCTGTACAGGGCACACAGGTGGACCGTACCAAATATCAAAGTCAGAGACCGCTCGGTGAGAACATAGGGCCAAAATCTTTGTTTACTAAGGCCATGCTGTGAGCAACAGGTTGTAGCAAAAAGCTAAACAACATGTAAGGCTTAGTAAGGGCTCCTTTATTAGAAATGAAGAAATTAGAGTGGATTGTATGGTCATGCAAAACAGCATTTGTGGCAGTCAGTAAGGGGCTAGTTCTCACGCCTTACTGATTAGAGTGTGGCGTAACGGCACCGTATGACAACATCGTGTCATTACAAATGCTGTATGATACACGACAGTGGTACTTTCCATTTTTATGTCGTCCCTTGAGGTAGATGCCTTAACGTACACCTGCACTCCCCTGACGATACAGTCGCTCCTTCCTATGACCCTCCACGGACCCGGAAAACCAAAAAAACCCTAAAACCCGCAGCACCCATACGGGTCAACACACAGGGGACTATGGCTGTAGTTTAAGATAAATGCAGCCAAAGAGTTAACATTTAAGTTTATGGCTTTGGCTCAATCTCAGCCTAAAATCTCCAGATGTAATGTCAATCATCGCTTGCAGGAGATTCTTATTTATCTGCACTTCAGGTGTCGTCTTGGGCTTTGAAATCACCCAAACGTCCAAGAGGACGACCGAGACCAACGTCAGAGGCGGGCTCCACAAAATGATTTCAAATTGATCTCATTCCAGTTTCCGGACATTCCAGGTTGAGGGCAGCCATTGGATCTTTCAAAACTTCTTTAACATTCATTTTGGCACCTTAGTCTTGAAATAGCAGCATCCCAGGAATGCGGCTGGATAGATTCCGATCTGGCTGATTGGATTGTCTTTTGCTTCTCCTCGGGTCGCAATAGAAGCTTTGGACGTATAAAAAAAAGTGATGGATGCCTCCTCGTCCAGTCTGGACCGCTCGTCGCTGACCTCAGCAGAAGGCAGGAAAAGAGACGCAGTGATTTAGTGACCATCCTGAGAGGAGGGGAGGGCCTCTCCCTGAAAGCCACACAGACCTCTTCTGGCTTCTCCTCCTGTCACTCTGATGCTTGGAGGAAGCGCACGTCTTGAAAAAATTAGGGAGGGTAATTATCACTTGCTGGAAATGGCAAGATTTTGTGATAAGCCTTCAAATCCATTCCATTCCTCATCTTTGCTTTCAGTTTACTCATTTTCTGCCGGCTAATTAGTCCGCACATCCAGAAAGTTATCTGCTCTGCCTTCTCCTCGCCCAGATTATCCAGCACTGTCACTTTCATTTGGTTCCTCCGAGGCTTTAACATCACAAGAACATGGAGATCAAGTGGCTGCATCTGTTGTCGCCCTGCCATCCATCTGTCAGCGGTAATTAACCGGGTTGATGGATGCTGCACATGTCCGGAAACAGAGACGCGGGGTTCTGCCTCTGAAGTCCGGTTCAGGCGCCGCTTTGACGCATGGAGACGGACGGATGGCTCAGACGAACGCCGGAGGGAACAATTTTCACCGGTTATTTTCAATCAGGGGATCGTCGTGGAAAAGCCGGACCTCCAGAATGAAGTCATCCATCAAGGCGCGGGACAGGAATGACACAAAAGAGCTGATGGCCAAGTCAATGCAAATTCCTCAGCAGCTACAGGACACTCTGGGTCTGAACGCACCTGACTGTGACGTTTATTTTGGGGAGTTTGGTGGATAATTCAGATGAATTAGACACTGGAGGCAAAGTATTCACACTAAACTTGGTTAAAAAGACGTTAAATCCTGGACTGTAAATCAATTTTATGTCTATCGGCAATTGAGACTAAACTAGACCAACTTTGGGGGGTTTTATCTTCAGGACTGGATTATCATTATATCTTCAAAAACGTCAAGATTTCTGTCTTACTTTGACAGTTAAAGGTGTGGAACAGGCACAGGGGGGTTTTATATATACTGGATTTTATTAACATTGTTGCTGATGGCAACTCCTTTATTCAGATTTTGACGCAAGTCAATAATTCAAACATTAAACATTAACGGACTCTCCAAGTATTTCTGCCATGTCTGGAATTTGGTAAAAATGTGCGTTTTGGGCTTCCCCGCGTTCAAAACTCTCATGTTCACGCTTCGCTACAGACGTTTTTGCGACCCTACACAGTAGGGGTGTTAGAAAAAATCGCTTGCCGATGTATGGTGATAATTCATTTGGCGATTCTTGAAAATGCTGTCATGACTTATATTTATTTTATTATTTATGGACGTCCTTCAGCGAATGACTCTTGTTTTCCACTTCAACCTCTGACCAGCAGTGAGCAGCAGAGCACACAGAGCCCATTTGAGCAGCTTTACTCTGCACAAAACATCTTCAAGATCTCAGCTAGAAGCAGCTTTTTTCGTTGTTATGAGACATGAACAACATAGTTTTTACTTGGGATGGGAACCGAACTGATGTTCGGTGCCATGTTGCAGCCTGTAACATAAAAAAAACGCAGATTGCAGTAGCAGCTCAGATAAGAACGAGTGAATCAGTGCAACTGCACAGCGGCTAATGCATCTAACATCAACTAAAATGCTATCGGCAAAGCGGGCCAAAGTTCTGCAGAACCTTCCGTCTAGATTCTAGTTTAGAGACCTGATTGATCAGACTGATGTGTACAACGATCTGAAATAAGGCCAACATTGTAGCGATGACCAGTTCTAGTTTACTTCCACGTGTGAGAAAGCGGAGCTGCAGCGGTGATCTGCAGACTGTGATGCAAACAAAGCATCTTCGCCACAATTCAGTGCTCTTCTTCACCCTTTCATGATGCCTCATCATTAAACTTTATTGTTTCTGGAAAGAATTACTGTGTTTTCTACCTTCTTTATTTTTAAAGCACCAATCCGGCTCGTGAACTTTTTAAAAGTACTGGAGAAGCTACATTAGGCACCTTTTTCCCCAATAGAACCTTATTGGTTAAGGCAAATTGATTTCATTTATTTTCTTTTACTGAAAAATATTTTGTTGTGGAAATCAGACAATACTTACTTGTATATGAGATGCAGCTGCAGTGCTTAACATTGTGATCATTAAATAAACTTAATTTGACCAGTTTAGTACAATGGAAGACATTTTGAAATTCAGGTAGATTTTTTTTTTCTAAGTCATATTTTTTTTAAAAAGAAAGAAAATGTGTTCCGGTACAATATCGGGAAACATATCGTATCACCAGACTCTTGCCAATACACACCCCTACTATTCGGGCAGACAAAGCCACAGCCACTAAAGGTGTGTTGCATGTTAAACCAGGTTGAACTTTGACCAGTCAGGGACTTGGATTTGGTAGTGACGTATGGTTGGATTCCTTTTTAAATCATAGAAGGACCAACCGTTTTGAAATATGATCATGAACAAGATAGTCCAGTGTGAACACCATGTGCTGAACTTACATTCAATAGCATGTTCTTCAGCACACATCCCATAACTTGTTATAACATAACTTGTACCTGCAGAGGAAACCTGATTATAAGGCACACCCTCAATGAATGGTCTCTTTTCCAATGTGCACTGAATTTTGATTAAACAAGAAAGTCCGAGTTGAGTCTGTCCGTCAGTCAGACTGTTAACTGTGTTCACAGTAATTCTAAAACTTGTTTGTAACACGCTACACGTTAGCCACGTTACAGTATTCACATGAACTGTGACTCCCAAACTCGTTTGTAACACGTAAAAAACTGACTGATACCACTAAAGCAATTGTTACAGTACTAACTCTCAACCTTGTGAAGAACACAGTCCAACACATCTAAGCGTTGGCAGCGTTTGCAACTCGCATAAAAACTGACATTTTGACAGGGCTCTGGGTACCTCTCAAAATCCCTTCATCGTCATTAAGCACAACCAGAATTAGAGACGTTTTGGTGACGTAGCTGGGTCAGAAATATAAAACTGAAAAAACCTCAAAGACCGCTGGAATGAGAAAACAAACTACTGCGAACTGGGAACGAGAGACAGAATGGCAGGAGTTTATATACAGCGGATCGCATGTGAAATGACTGAGCTTGACTGATGAGGAACAGCAGTTAAACATGACAACAGACAACAGCAAGGAAACTATGATAAACTTCCATAACTAGCCTTAATGTTGACAACTGTACATTGTTTCTCTATGGTGCAACAGAGGCCTCCATCAGCTCCACCCAGCTGTTTGGATGGACACGGACACTCTAAGTCCACTGACCTCTGAGCTTCTTAAGCATCTTTATCGCTTCACTAACCCGTAAAAGCTGTTGGAGCATCCGGGGTTATCGGCAGTGCGTCCGCAGTGACACTTTTATTCGCCTGTGTTTTCTTTAATAGCTGTAAAAGCGCCACTTCAGAAGAGGCATGGAAATAATTGGAAAATTTTGGCCCAAAATGATCCATTTATGGGAGAGAAGAGAGTAGAGAAGGATCACCTACACGGGAGGTTTTATCGGCTAAGGAGATGGAAAAAGCATTAAATTGAGTTTCTTTTTTGTAATGCAGGGAACAGAAGATGAGTGGTTAAAACTAAAAAAGGAAGAGAAATAAATTATCAGATTGGATGCAGCCATGTTACAGTTGTAGTGGCCCCCCAACACATATTTTTTCCCCTCGTATCATAAAAATGCATCTACATAAATCCCTATATGGAATCAAGTAAAAGTGCATGTACAATTCAAGCTTTTACGCGAACACTAAAGCGAGCAAAAAGGCTTTTTAATCACCTCCTGGCCCACCAGGCTGCCAAGGCACAGCTGGGGAACGGGTCTGAGACATTACTCAGCTAATAAACTGTTATTTGCAGGTGTCACCCTCAGCGGGGGCCGTGGTGATAGAGGCACAAATGTCCTCAAGGTCCGAAGCGTCACACATGTTTCTCTCGCAGGGGTGTTTGAGGCCAGCGCCGTTGCCCCCGCCCCTGACAGGGCACAGCAGGGGTTAGTTTGAGAGTCACTACAGGGCGGGGCCTGCAGGGAAGCACCCTGTCCTTTTCTTTCATAATGATTAAGTCCGCGTTTTGTCACTTTTCTTTCTCCTAAACGAGGTTTTTGTGTGTTTGCATCCACCCCAAATACCCAAACTCGTTAATTAGCTTAGCGATTTAGCTGCTATTAACTATTAATGTATTGGAACCTCAACAAGGTAAAGAAGAAAAGAAACAATATTTCCAGAAACAAAAATGACTCATTTTTCATCCAAGTCGATAAATCTCCGCAAAACCTTTTAACGACCATCTGCTCTTTCGCGGTTTCCATTGAAAGAGTTGTGTTTCTAATGAGCTGGGCATTAATAGAATCTGACATTTACGCCAAAAACATCAGTGGGCGAGAAGCGGCGCCGCCGATAAGTAACTCGTTTTTGTTTGCAGGCCATTATTCTCCAGCTGTGAAAGCTGATTTTTTTTTTCAGGAAGCAGGTTCATTCATTACCTGCTTCATTAGCTCCATCCCTCAAGGTGTCCCACCTTTCCGTGACTCTGCTCTGAGACGACACTTTCTAAGACTTTGGGTACTTTGGTGTCAGATCCCTCTGGGATTCACCTGCATGATAAAAATATATAAATATAGACCCGCCATCATGGGGGAGTGAGAACCAAAAAACTGAATCTCTTATGGGGCTAAAAAAGAAATCTAACAACAAAACTAAAACACACAATGGGGATATCCATAGGAAGTTTAAAGTTATTACGGGATGGCCACAAGATCTACATCTTTGCGGCCATGTTGTGTGAAATGTTTCTTTCCCCCCCACATTCTTTTCACAGTATGGGAGAAAAAAAACTTTTGTTTGAGCAGTTTTCATTAAATTTCACAAACATGCCACTAGTCTAAGGCTTCAACAACAGCCAAAGTTTTGTTGACCTTTGACCTCTGGAACAGGCTGCCATCTTAAATTTAGTAGAATAATCACCTTTACCACCAGCTGCAAATTTAACCTCATGGGGATTTCGTATTGATCTACATTGATCTAAAAACGTATTGAACATTATTTGAAAAAATGTTGTAATAACTTTTAGGTTTTTTCACATTAGCGTGGCGCACTCACAAAAGTGGGGATTTCCTGTTCTTCACACATATTGTGAAAAATTAACACATGAATCGTTGGCTACGGAAATCTAAAATTGTTACTCTTTCCGATTTTTTTAAAAATCACCCCCAGGCGATCAAAAAATGATATAGTTGCTACGGAGATAAAACGAACAGAGAAGCCGCCATTTCTAAACAAACGATTTAATGAATTAGTTTGGTGCAGCTCTGACCAGGCTGAAGTACTTTAGCTGAAGTCCATCAAAAATGGTTCGTTCATAGGGAAAACATGGCAGCCAACACTTTGTGACCTCTTTTTTTCTTTTTCTCCTTTTGGGTCCATTTCACAGATAAACAGACTGTATATCTGTCTGATGTGCGCTGCATTTCACATAATACACAGTGGTGTCATAAAAAGGTGATGCATCCAGTTTAGTCGCACTAAAACAACACAATCTGTTATGTAATGATAACAGCCATTAATGTAATTGCAACTTTTTGCAGCTTTATAGGTTTTCAGCTTCAAATATATGATAAAAGTGACAGAATTGAGAGAAAATAGTCAGAAATGACAACAGAAGACAGAGATTTAGTGGGTGGGGCTCCGAGTTGGGGTCACTCTTCAGTGGTTTGTTGTTGCTGTGTGGATTCTAGTCAATTAGATGTGAAAACAGGATCATAGACACGACAGAGGATTGCTCAAACCTTCACTGCTGTTAAAGGTTTCTCCATTTTGACATCTTTCTGCTCAGTCCTTTTCTGTGGGGGTCCATTCATTTTCCGAATGTGCAGGTCAAAGCCCTCCTGACAATATCTGACTGTTCTGATCGCCGAATGCAGGATTTGGGGGGTTAAAAAAAGGAAAATCTGTACGACACGCCTGAGTCTTTTCTACTCCCGCCTTATTTGACAAAGTCATTGCTGCGATCTGTTGGTTCGCAGAAAAAAATGTGCAAGAACAGTGTGTCTCTACGGGCTCAGATCTTGATATTTTGTAGGCCACCGTACTGTGCTGACCTTTTTTTTTTGGTGCAGACAACAGCTGTGACTACAGCAGAGAAATATCTTCCAAATCAGCCTTTGAAGTCCATCTGAAGAGCAGAACTCTGACAACACGGAGATGATCTTAGCGAATATTTTCTTTTCTCTGATCTGAAAAAAGGCAAACAAAAATGTCCGTTTGTCCTGAAAACTGTCATCCGGCTGTCATCTTCATCGATCTGCGTTTCTCCGTCTTCACTTACTCACACAGATGGGTTCAGAAGCCAGAGCTGCTGTAGATTGAAATGCAGAGGCACTATAAGCTCCTCCACCTCCTACCTTCCCTCCCACGTGTGTTGGCGCAGCTCTGCACTTTGTTCTTGCAGTCCAGGTTAGCCAACCTGCTGTTGTTCCTGCAGTCGCGCTTTCCAGAGAAACAAAAAGCAAAAACATTCAAAAAAAACAACGAAACTTTTTAAAATGATAGCTTTTCGTCTCTTCTGCTTCTAATCATCTGCTACAAAGTCCAGCCTGCCTCTCCAACTGTGTCTTTTCCTACAAAGTCATGTTTGAGTCGGCAGGTCTCTCTTTTTGCTCTAAAAAATTCCACACCTTTCCATGGATCTGCAGCTTTTCTGACCGTGAACCTTTTTCCTTGTAGCTCCAGCAGTGATGTTGTTTAATGATATTCAGTGCCGGTCACCTCTCAGCACTTTACATACCAAACGGCGCAAAGCCTTCGGGCCAGAGCCAAAGAAAGATGGACGATGTGCACTTCAGGGATCCTGTGTGAGATTTTTTTTTACTGTATGGGGGTTGCATGGGTACACACAGATTTAGTCGTTGCTGAATCAACAAAAACTTGTTTGGAAACAAAACAGCAAGTCCAGATCTGACCGCGCGGGTTCTAGGATTCACCCCTTTGGTCCAACATTTAACCTCATGTTGGACTTTTGACTCTTCCTTCAGGAGGACAAAGAAACCACGCAGACTGCTGCTGGAGGGCAGTAGGCTGTAACAAAACATCTACATACAGTGTGTTCCTTCAGAAACTAGTGTCTATGTTGTGAAAGGGGGTGGGGTTAACCCTTGTGCTTGTGCTATGCTATTGGAGGCACTTTGACATTGGGAGTTGGGTCATCTAGACCCACTAGACAGTGCGCTGAACCTTTTTTCTTTAATGATTTGTGATCTTCACTGGTGTCCATGGATTACATGAAATTCTCTCCGCCTTTATCCACCTTTGTCATGGTAGGGAGAACACGTCAAAGTAAGGGTGGGGTCATCTGAACCCAATAAGATAGCACAAGGGTTAATGCAGGAGCGAGACGTACAGTAGCCGTTCACGTTAGAGCAGCCAGCAAACAAATCGCACATCCATGCTAATCAAAGTCACGGGGACTCCGGTGCCAGCAGATTCCCTTCAAATGTCCCAGGAGCCCCGGCATTACTGCCTCACTGCCCAGCTTCGGATTAACCCCCAACTACCCATCCACCCCCATGGCAGCCTCGCTTTCAGATCGCCACTGCAGCCTATGGATTCTTGTCTTTTTCAATTCAGAAATTCTTACATTTATTGTCCAACTTTGCAATTCTCACTTCCATGTTAATGAAGTCGTTTGACCAATTAAAGCAGTGATCCCCAACCTTTTTGTCACCGCGGACCGGTACAACGCAAGACACATTTACCGCGGACCGGTGGGGGGTGGGGGGTTGATGTGCAACACAAGGCACGTTTACCGCTGCCTATTAAAGGCAGATTTGCAGGTTCCTCTTCTGTCCCTTCATTGGCCCGTTTCCCCTTGTCAATGCAACTTTCTAAAGAAGTTGGTTTTTTGCTCATTTTGGATGTTTGGGTTTAATTTTAGCGGGGTGTATCACGTGATGTTTGGTGTCGCGACTTTGACGTGCGTTAAGTGTGACGGATGTAACAGAGAGAATCAGGTCACTTTTCAAAATAAACAATTTTTTTCGGAAAAAAAAACAATAAAATGGAAATTATTTTTTCTTTCTGTGCGTCCCGTTGCCAAAATTTCCCGCAGCCCGGTACCAAGTGTCCCGCGGTTGGGGACGACTGAATTAAAGGACTTCCGCCATCAATAGTCAATGCTTAGTGTCTTTCTGCGACACACTTAGTCATTAGAATCCCATTGACATGGGATTTTTGTGCGTTTTCCTTTCCATTGCAGATGCTAGCGGATGTTTCCTCTGATATTTTTACAGCACAGAAACTCAGACTCACAGACATGAAATGGTTTGAATCCTCAGCTCCCTCGTTCTGCTACTTCCTTCCTGCACCTCATCTCTGCCTCCAGTCCCCTGACCTGCAGGTCGGTTGACCTCGCTTCACCTCTGGAAGTGTTTTGACCTTGACCTGGTCTCCGGAGCTGCCTTTAGAGCCGAATTTCATCTGTCAGCACCCAGCCTCAGTGCAACGCAATTTCCCAGGTTGCAGAGCGAAACCTCCGGAGCTCCCCGACTGCATTTTCTTCTCCACAGAGCAGCGAGCTTCAGCGTTAACCCAGTTAAAGAAGCACTGCCTCCCTCTTGACTCCTTCAATAGCAGAGCATCAGATGACCAGAAGACGAGCACCAAAGATGACAGAAAGCGGGTTTTTACTAAATGCCAGCATGCTGGGAGCTCATCGGTATTCTGCTGCAGATTCGTCCTCTGGCTGCGCGCACACACAAACACAACTGTCTAGAGAAAAACCAAGATACCTACAATCATGTAAACTCTCCATCCGACTCATTATCCCTCATATTCTGCACTTCTGGGGAATGCAAACTGAGCCCTGACACGTTCTGGCTTTTTGTCTATTTCTCATTGCCGATCAGTTTGGATAGTCGTCTTTTGGTTGGAGCTCTCAAATAATTACTTGAAAAAGTTTTTTTTTACAGTATCTAGAAAAACGCAGAAGAAAATTGTCTAGAAAGACAAAAAAGTTTTTTTTTTTAATTGAATGCCAACACTTCAATAGAAATAGGGTATTGTTTCCCCCATTCTAATGCTGTTTTTGTTTTAAAACGTGCAGCCAGAACCAGCATTTTCATTTCCCATCATGCATGGTGGCGTATTCCACAGCCTTGAAGAATCAATGCCGTTTCAACGTCTGAACTTTTTCCCCTCAAGCGGCTTTTTACACCCAACAAGTGATAACCCCGATTACAGAACCGTGGCATCTTCGGGGTTTTGGTCAGGCTTGATAAACTCATCCAGAGAGCCCACAGAAGACATTCTACAACAGCTTTCTGCCGCTGATAATCCTGCTGACTTCTAGGCTGACCTTGGCGAGCAGAGATTGGGCGCAGCACCTCTTTATGTAAAAAAGATCAAACGCAAAACCCCTGTCTTTCCTGGTATCTCTTTAATTCAGCATCGGTGCTTCAACCGAACTCTTTACAGCCGACGGAGCCGAGTATTGATGTGCACAAACAGGCGTTTCATTAGTACTTATTCATGTTACACATTCTGCTGATGTATTGAGGATACAGTTTGCTAATTTGCAGTTATTAACGAGTCAAAGGGCAGCCAGTAATATTCAATAAAACTGCCAGAGATAATAGGTCATTATGGTCTGTGCTCCAGCATTTGCTGGTGTTTTATTTATTTATTTATTTTGCTTCAGTCCTGAACAGAGTGAAGGTTTAACCTCCAAAAACATCATTCATGTTCATCTCATGTACAAAAAAGTCCCAGCAGTTCATTGAACCAAATAGATTTACAATAACATCTTAGAGCATCCAAACACTTCATTGGGAGTTCAGCAGCAACGTTTTTTTGACGGTGTATTTGAACCAGTCGAGCGGTCGGGTCCTGGTTGGACAGGCCTGTAAAACCTCAGTTAGAAGGTGACCAGGTAACGTTCCCAGATGTCCAGACCTCCTCGACTGGCTCTTATAGGTGCGGAGAGAACTGATTAGGAATGTACACCCCGGCCGTCCTGCAAATTAAAGTGATTTTCTCGTTTTTATCTGCCGCGTTATGCATTTAGTCACACCTCACCACCTGTAGACAGGCGTAAATATGTAAGTCAGCTAATAACGGTGCACCTTCTGCCGTACATTGATTAAATTGGTTTAAAGCATGACATTTGACTGGTCTTTTGCTTCCAGGTTAAAGCCCATCCAAAAATAAAATCAAATGCAATTTATTAAACAACCGCTGGGGGGTTACCTACTCAAAATCCCATCTACAATCAATGTTAAGTGGTCCATCCCAGGCGTGTTTGTTTGTAGAAGCTTGTGGTTTGATTTTAGACCAATGGTAGCGTTACCAGTAGAATCTCTTTGATGCTCAGTGAGTGATGTCAAACAAATGTTCACTTTCTTCTACTTTCTTGGTTTAATGAAAGCAAAACTGAGGTACTTGTGTGTTTTCCTGATGGTCGTAAGGATCGTGGTCTTCACCTCCTCTCTGTTGTTCCTTTTGAGCAGTGAGAATTTGAGCCGCCTTGAAAGTGGACCTCCAAAATAAATGCCGTAACCAGGTCGAGCTTTTTTCAGCTGCGACCTTTGGCTAGGATCAAGTCTGCCCTATTAAAGCCAAACCTTGGAATTGCTTTTGTTTTTTTCCAGGCTGAATTATTGCAGATCCTTATACCCTGGGTAGTCTAAGGCTTCAGTGGCGAGGCTGCAGCTGGTTTAGAAGGCTATGGCTAGATTTATCTGTGGTGCTAAGAAGTGTGAGCACACAGTATTACCTCATTTTATTATTTATTGATGTACAGCACTTTGGGCCTCCTTGAATGGTGGTGGAAGGTGGTCTATAAATGATTAAATGAAATGAGGGTGTGGTTGTCAACAGGTAGCTGTACTGTTGGTTTTCTTCGGGCACTAACTGTCCTTCTTTTTTGTCCTACTTACCTTACAAGTTTTGGGGAAAAAAGCTTTGGTGACATCATATCCTGTCAAAACGGTGGCAACCAAAGACTTAAAATAACAGTTAAAACTTTTAAGTTAGAAACACAAGTGGATAGTTACATTGACTCAATTACATTTACTGGAGTACGTTTTTGTCAAATTTTTTACTACATCATCTTACTTTTTACCTGAGTCAATTGAAGCTGAAAAAAACTGTCCTTTTATTTAGCAACAATTTATTGTAATAATTTCTTTATTTTATATTTTGGAATGGACAATAGGCAAATAATTGCATGAAAAAGTAACTCAGCGTTATGAATTTTAAAGATTTCTAACTACAACCATCAGTGCCTTCAGCCAATGGTAATGAAGCCGTGAACCATGGTAATGTTTATCGATTTAAATTCTTCCTAACTAGCGAAAAATGAGACTAAATGCCATATCTTTATTAAAAAGAAACATTGGAAATGTATTATCTTTCGTAGTCCAGAACAAAAATATCAGCATGTCGTATTTGAACAGACGTGTTGGACTCCTGGCCTTAAAGGCCAACGTCCTGCTGGTTATGAGAAGCTACATTGGCAGGTTAGTTAGAAAAGTGAAGGACACTGGTACTCCAGGCCTTGAGTTTGATAATTACATCTTTGTGACCAAATACTGTATCTCTGTTACCAAATATATTGAAAATAAATCATTTCCAAATTTCATTTTTTCTGTAGTTAACTGGAGTTCTTGTTAACCATTTTACTCTTTTACTTTTACTCAAATAGCTGTTTGACACCTCTGTGCTGGAGTGATATTAGTATAGTTACTCTTACTTGAGTCCATTTTTGGACCCACCCCTTATCAGAACTGGGTAACATAATGACTCCGTTCATCTATCCGGGGTGCCAAACCTGTTTATTGTGATGCTATTGGTATGTAAGCAGTCAGGATGCTAGATTCACATCTTCCAAACGGAAGCATCATTTTAACCGAGAAAAGCTTTGGCCCAGTAGACTTTAAATTTACTGAACTTGCTCCAAAGACAACAAATTAGTCGTACGCTTTAGTGGAGTTAAGAGGGACCTTGTTACACCCCAAGTAACTTTAAAACATAGGTCTTATAGTCATACGTTTTATTAGAAAACAGCTTCATTAACTCTCGACCCACATCAACACCTTTGACTCTCCCAGCTCATATGTCTTCAGCTTAAACAGTCTATATCATGCTTAAGCTTTTCAGAGTAAACAATATCAATGTGTATGATAATATATAACCTTTGGCACAAAAACGAAAAAATTTTATGTTTCCCAGTTCATTTCAGTCGCTTTTCACTTCTTGTGGGTGCCGCCCTTTTTACAGCGTTAACCTAAAATTGGTCTCTGCTGCAACTTTTGCAAAGATGGATGTGCAAATTGTGCATAGAAAAGGAAAGCGTTTAGCCGATCGCTGTTAGCTGCACGGAGAAAGTGGGCGTGTGTGTTAGCATAGGGGCGGTGCTGGCAGCGCAGACTCTTCCTGGAAGGGGCGGTTCCCCACTTTGTGACATCATGTGAAAATCTCCTAATTTTCATGGGTTGGGAGGGCTTCTAGAGGAGTATCAGAAATGCATGAATGGATCAAAATACCACTTTGGGGTGGGTTTCTCTGAATAATTAAAATTAGAATAACAATTCTGCATGAAATAGGCCCTCTTAATGGGCGTTCAGTTCATTGGACAAACCTTTATTGCAACATATTTCAGGTGACAAAGACAGGTGACTTCTAATCATTTAAGTCTCTACCTCCAGAGCTCTAGTTCCAGTGTTGACATTTATTCAACCGTTTACACAAATTGATGTAATTCCAGTGGATTCTGGAAAGAAGAAAAGCTTTTTTGCAATTTACTAACATAACGTGTTACATAACGGTAAACAGATACATGAAAACCCGCTTTTCTCTTCATAAGAATCACCTGATTCACGTCAAAACAGTCAAAGAGTTGCATTGGAGTGTGTTAGCAAGGCGTCATCTCAGCTGTCAAAAGCTTAAACACTATAGAGTGTGTAGGATGCTCTCGCTCCAACAGCCACAACCACATTTTCACTTTTAACTGCGGTCTGCATTAGCTCCACCTGGTGAGAAGTGCAAATGTGTGATAAAGTAATGAAAAAAACTTCCATACAAAGACCCTCTTTGTTCCAAGGAGCTAAAAGAATTTTAATAAAGCGATATTTCCTGAAAAAAAACACTGTTTGTGCATAGATTTGAGATTTTGAACCTAAAGTGATATTTGACAATATTTCTATGTTCCTGAAAATAGCTAAGAGGTGGTTCGGCCTACGAATCGTAACCTTTAGTCAATTGAGTTGGGGGATAGATAATAGATGATGATGTGTGCTGCTTCAGTGGATTCTGGGTAGATTGATTAATTGTTTATCAGATAACAAGAAATCCCCTTGTGGTATTAGCATTTAGGGCTGAAGCTATCGATTCTTTTTGTAATCGATTATTCTAGCACTTAATCGATCGATTAATCGAGTAATCGGATGTGTGTGTGTTTTTGAACAACCAAAACAAATAATGCATAACAAAAATGATGTGGTTGAAAAATAGCAATCAAAAACAAGCATTTGATTTTAAAGATCCGCTCTGATGCAAATGTTACTTTTGGTGTTTTTAAGTTGGTCTTGAGAAGTGGCGGAGCTAGAACATTTTGTATGGGGGGGGACAGAAGACTTTGAAAGGGTGGCACAAAACCAAAATGGAAGGCCATTAAAAATAAAAGAATCAGAAAAACATATTTGATCATTATCATTGTTTATATTTCGTGTAAAAATAATGCTTTTGTTATTTTTGCAATGCTTAAAGAAGCCTCGCGGTCCGCCGAAAGGCGAGCTACCGCCTGTCCCAGCCCCTGCCTCTCGGCGCCACCGCCCCTCGCTCCCTGCCGGCGGCACGCATGGGTCCCGCGCCTAAGGCGTCGGGGTTCCAGCGGTCGCGCAGATGTCTTCTGTTCAGATGCTGAATCATGGAAGATGTGCTGTTGTGGTATGCCAGCTCTATTTTACAGTAGAGACACTGCACCTTGTTCTCTTCTTTATTAAGTGTGTAATGATCCCACACTTTAGACAATTTCTGCCGTTTATTTATAGATCTATTTTCCGCCATCGCGCCAACAAAATTCAAAAGGTCCGTGTGAATAAACGGTCCGTGTGACACAATCAAATCCCTATACGCGCGGCGCAGGGATTTAACGAGGCTTCGAGGCAGAGTTTTTGCCTCGAGGAATTTTTGTAATCGAGTAACTCGAGGAATCGTTTCAGCCCTATTAGCATTGTGGGTTATCTACAGTAAGTTGTATCAAAATGTTCCTACGGTTCCCAGCCCAGGGTGGTGCGGTTCCTGGATTTCAGGTATGATTCTTAAAAAATCAGATTCAGGGGTAAAGGTTACTTGGGAGAGAAGCACAAGCAGTCCCTAACAAAGGTCCTAGACCTTCAAAAACAAAGGAAATGCCTTCAAGACTTCCTGGTAGTGTGAGATATTCAAAATAAATCAAATCTTTAAACGTTTACTAAACTTTTAGGCCAAAACCTAATTCCTTTCCTAGCCCTTCGGCTTCTCCCTACCACTACATCTATCACTCCAAGTCAAGAAATATGGAAAAAGTGCCGGACGTTTCTTACCACTCAGTGATGTCATCAATAGCCGCAGGTCATTTAAGCAATCACGTGGCTGCCAGCACATGGAAAATACATAATACATACAAAATACATAACATTTGTTTTATAACTTTAAAAGGTCATGGAAAAACAAAAAGTCACGGGATAAGTGCTCCTCCACGCCACACTGTGACCGGCAGAGGGATACCCAGCCCTAAGTCGCTACAGCTCCTCCTTGAAAACTATTTTTGGACACCGCCACAGCTTCAAATGCCCCTACAGTTGGAGGGGTAGGGAGGAGCCGTTGAGGTAGGGAAGGGGTTCGGATTCGGCCTTGGAACCAGAATGAGAACTTTGTGTCAGTCAGAAATCTGGACTGGGATTTGGGATAGACTAGGATTTCTAACAAGCCACCTAGTGTTCACTCTTTGAACTGTCCTGGTTTCTGTTATTTTCCTTTTTGACCCTTGAACCCCAGAGCTTCAGTGCTGACGTTCTTTGACCGTTTGTGCGATTAATCTAATTCCAACAAATTCTGGCACAGAGAAAAAGGAATTTGCACCGTTACGCAACAACTCACTTTGTTGGATGTTGCATCAGAATTCACTGGAATTACATTCGTTGTGTAAACTGTCGAAGAGTTCCGGTAGTTCGTAGAGTGTGTGTTTGCTATCTTTGCTGTCGCCAGCGACAGCTGCAGTGTTAAAGGGTAAAACCAGTTTTGTCAAGTGTTGCCCCCTTGGTAGAGCCGTACTTAATTCTGAAAATATCACCTGAAGATCCGTATGCCATGTCCGTGGCATTTAACCGCGGATGGAGACTCAGCTGACCGGTTATAGTCTGGTTTTGTTGGAACACATAACGCTTATAAATCAGGAATATGCATCCGATTGTGGGAGCACCGTTTGTTCTGCAGAAAAGCTACCTGTGCATAAGGCAGATGCGGAGCCTCTGGAGGACAGGTTGTTCAAATGTTTAGATGTTAAACGTTGAGTCTGCCTGCGCTTCGTGTTGATTTAGTTTTTTGTGTTTCATCTGTGGCTTCTGTGTTTCTCTGCAGGTTCAGGTCGGATGTTCATTTCCTATCGCAGATATATGAACTTATTTCCATTTCTGTAATATTTACGTAATGCAGCATAAAGTATTCCATAAAATATGAATTTGCACTGACACGCAGCCCTGCTCTTTCACTCAGGGAGCAGCTGACTGACAGATCCGTGCACACGCGCTCAGATTTATGCACACGTCTCAACGCGTCCTCCTCAAGTCTTTTTTGGCTGTGGGTTGTAATTCACCCACTTCCTGTTGCTTCCTACTCTCCCGCTCCGCCACACATCTTGATGGCTAGCTTGTAATTTATTGTATTGTTTTTAATTAAATGGATGACGGGGGGATTTAAGTGCCAAGAACATCAAAGATGTGGACTTGTGAATTCTAGATTCCAGGCACACCTACGGTCGGAGTAAAGCGGGCCTGTAAAGCTGGATCGCTCCCAAACGGCGCTGTATTAGAGGGATTGAACAGCTAGACAAATGTCACCTTCAGAGGAGGACAGCGGGGGCGATAAAGCAACATCTGGGCAGCTGTGAGTGGAAACCTAAAGCTTGTGGTTCTGGAGGGTCCGATTGCTGCGTTTTTGCAGAGGTTCTGTCCGGGATAAGAAACCCTGAATTCACTGGTGCCGACTCCTGAAACCCCCTGACACAGTTTTCCAAAACAAAGTCAATATATTGCAAAAAAATTAATTAATTCTTCTAGTGTTCCGATAATTGCAAAAATAGCATGTTTAGGACCTCCGCTCCTTTTAGCACAAACCCAAAATGTGCAATGGGAGCAGGCAAATCAGGGTGATTATCTGCAGAGAAAGCTGATATCTGGGTCTGAATAATCACCACTTTGGACTTTGGGGGCTTTGCTCCGTATGTAACCAGCATTAAAAGAGATTCCCTATTTACCAGGTCATTGGAGAGTGTGTTGCAAAGGGTATTTGATGTCTATTCATGGTGCATTCATCATTGCCAGACGACCCTTCTGACCTTAATACATGAGAATCCTTTATTTGCAAAAGCACCGTTCCACCGAACATGTCAACGCCCCCGAGGGGAGTTCCTCCCCCTATTTATGTACCAGATATTTTCTGTGGCGCTGACATTTCCCCGTCCCCTGATACTTGTGTCAATCTTATGGAAATGAACCTAGACAGATCCACGGGGGCATTTTATAATACGTTTGCCTGCTTGCAACTTCTTGGACAGAAATGTCGGAAATTCCAATATGCCTTTTCTTTTTTACCTTCCGTATGTCGGTGCTAATTAGACAGACTAGACCCTTTGATATCTCCCCTTGTCCCTTGTGTACGATGAAAGCAGTTTTCCAGACGACAAGGTGGAGGTCTCGGTGTGTTTCGGCGTGATGGACATGCAGGAGGCAGCAGGATGTGCGGCGTTGGTGCCTTAACCTTTCCGTCAGCGTCCCTTCCACAGAGCGCCACGTTCCTCCAAGCTTACTTTACCACAAACTCCGACGTTCGTCCTTGTCCTGCTATGTAGTTTATTACTGACACGCGTTTGCCAACTTCACCCTGCTAAGATGCGTGCTGTTTGTCGGGAAGGATTCCACAAAAATAGTGCTCGGTGGCAAAAGTCGCCGATTGTCATGGATCGTAGCGTTACCTCTTTATCCATCAACACCGAGGTTTTAGCTCAAGTGTTGACATTCTTTGAATTACAGTAAATCTACATCTATTCACTAATTAACCAAATTCCTATTGGTTCTGATGCTGAGAAAATATTCATCACTTCACAGTAGCATATTGTTTACTCAATCAACTTAATTTAGTTGATTTTGACAGAAAATAGCGGGTTTACATCAAAATGCAACAATATATGGTAGTGAATGGTTCATGCAATCATAAACCAATGGATTCCAACGTGGAGAAAAGCTGCTATGCGCCAACATTGATTCATTCTGCAGTTGAAAATGTGCAAAGAACATCATTTCAACACATTCTCAAGCAGAGAAAAGCAGCTTTGCTCCAATATGCAACACTTTACACAGTAGTGACGTGTTAAGTCAACGGATCTACGTAAACCAACAGACTCTGATGCGGAGAAAAGCAGCTATGCTCTTAAATGCAACACTTTACGGTAGTGAATGGTTCACACAGTGATAAGTCAGCGGAGATTGCCCAAAGCTCCATTGATATCATGTCAGTCAAAAAGGTTGGGTCGGTCACAGTGCGTGTGTTATTTCCTCTCGCCGGCGGCTCCAGTGCTAAAGGCCTAACAAGCATTCTGGACCGTGCATCCATGAGACCGGATGGAGTCATTTTGGGCTGAAAGCGGTCCATTCAGTCCACAGTACACGGAACAGGAAGTCTGGATGGTAAAGAACATTTCCGATGAATATTGGAGAAAATACAAAACGTTAGGGAAAAGTGGATTCAAGCTGAGCGCTTGATGACAGGACACTCTGGCCAGGAAGTAGGACGGTTGGGGGTTTGGCCATTGCTTCAGATTTGGCCCAAGATCTGGAGGGGTCTCACTATTACTTGTTATCGTTGGTTGTCTACTACTTTTACTCCTCTGCTCACCTTATTTCTCACTTCCTGCTGCTTTGTGGACCTCCTTCAGTCGCTGCACTCCATGGCGCCACTTAGAAATTCTGTGTTTTTTCCCGCGGAAGGCCCGACAGGAGTCCCTCGTCTGCATTGGAGGCGCTCCGCTCTCCGCCGTCAGCAAAGCTTTTGTTTTATTCTGTGCAGGCTGCTGCGTAAGCAGCTGCAGACAAAGACCGGGAAAGAGGGTTTCCAACAAAGTTTATTCTCCCAGCTGAACCATTAAACATGGCAACACCCCCACCCCCCAACCATCGATAGTCGAGCTTTCCTCTCAGTATTAGATCTCATTGCAAACAGAACTAATGAGTGCTGCTCCAAACGTGCAAGACAAAAATACTTCACAGTACCTCACGTTGTTACCATTAGCAACATGTGCTTCAAAGTTGGCATGGCAACCGCAGGCATCATCTGACGTTTGTCTGATTGTGGCTCAACCTCCTTTTCCTCCATTCATCCGTACATTTGGTAATGAACCCGTCAGCCGTTGCCGGATGAGCCACTCGTCGGCTGATTTTCTCTCCTGCAACTCCATCGCGCACGAGCTCCACCATCAACAACAGGTGATGCTTTTGTGCTGGAGAGCGTTGCATTATGGGAGCATCAAAGCAGTGTGGGTGTTGATCTTTTCAAATGTCACACTCTGTTCAACAAGCCTCCAATTGGACTCGTATAACCCCCCTCCCTCCCTCCTCCTCCTCCTCCTCCCCTCCAGCTCGTTTGTTTTCTGTAACATCCAACAGGATTATTTCTTTTTTTTTTTCGACACGGCTTGTTGCCGCCAAAAGCAACAAAAGCAGCAACGTTGTAATTTCACAACCTATTATACAACAACTGTTGCTGTGAGAGTCCAACACGCTCGTGAAATTAGGAAAACAGCTTTTCTATAAAGTGTCCTTTAATGTCAGCATTCATTAAGGCGGCCGTTTGTCCGCTGGGTGATAGCGAGCCGCAGCTTCATGTGTGAATGACAGGAACAGCGAGGCCGGTGGTTTGACCGGAAAGTCTGTAATAAGCAAAAGGAAAACGGATGCAGAACAGACGGACCTTTAGGGCCCTAACCCTCCACCGCTGCAGCCCGTGATAACATTGAAGCTGACTCCGAGTCAGATCCTTTTAGATATTTCGAGGAATCAATTCATGCTGCTGGTACGGCCTGCTGAATCTGGGAATCCACCTCCTGTGCTTAATCAATTATCTGCTGATTCGATTTGGGGGCTTTTTTCTGAGTCCAGATAAGTCTCCCGCTATCCTGCTGATCACGAGCCGCTTGTAGGAGCGAGTGGAGTGGAGCATTCTTCATGTCTTAAAGGGTTGTTTTTTAAAGCACTTGAAGAGCTGCCTTTGGAGCTTTGTCCCAGAACATGTTCACTTTTAGGAAAGACACTTTCAAAGCAAACAATCCGGATTTTTGACTCTAAAATGTTTCTGCTCTGGACTCACTTAGCTCCATTTTCTAGGTGAGCTCCAAGTCTCCCCAACAAGTGAAGGCTTTGGGTATTTTGGTGTTCAGGAGTTGAGATTGACGGATGCATCGGAGCATCTTTAGATTGTAAAGGCAGGAAAGAATTTAAATGGCCTCGAGCGCCCTGCAGCTACGTTCACACCAACTACGGAAACTAGAGTTCAAGCGGGTCACTTCCAATGAAAAGTCTATGTAAGCGCGCGCTAACCCGCATTTCTACATTAATATCACCCGCGTTCAAACGTCACTACACGGCTTTTTACGTTTGTTTTTGGGCTCTACATACAAACCGGGTGTTCAAGTTCAACCAGTTGAACTTTCAACTCTTTGAACATCAAACAGCTGAACTTTGACCAATCGGGGACTCGGATTGTAGACATGATCACAAAGGAGAAATTAATAATTGGGATTTGTGTCCGTCCAGAATTCACCACATTAGGTCTCTTGATTTATTGGAATAGAGCTATAAAAGAAAAAGCAATCAGATTTACACCTCTTTGACATTTCACACCAAGCCTCTTCCAACTGTAGGTGGCGAACATGGGCTAGTAATCAGTAGAAAAACATGGCGTGTTCTTGGATCTGCAACACATGCTTGACTCCTTCGTCACAGCTGCCCTCACGGGTGGGTTTGGGCTGCTGTACGGCTCACAAAGAAGGCTTGCACAAGTCCTAAATCGCTCGGTTGGTCCATAGAGATTGTAGCAAACACCAATACAACGTGACGCTACAGACGCACCAGGCATGTGACGCGCGTACAGGAATGTGCTAAACGTGGGTTCTTGAATTTATCCCCCATGATCAATTTTCAGACGGTTGGCACTTCTGTGAATTTAAGGGGAAGTCATCCATAGGTCACTACCCAATCTGAATTTCTGACAGGTCAAAGTTCAACTGGTTTAACTTTCAACTCGCGTTCTACTGCCGTTCGTTTTGTGCTTTGATCCTGAAAACGGTCGTAGAAACTGGAGTAGCTACATGTTAACGCGAGAGTTTGGATCACAGAAGCCCAAGACGCTCGTCTACACGCGTTTACAAAGACTTTTCATTAAAAGTGGGCGTTTGAACGCGCGTCGCCGAAGGTGATGTGAGCGTTGCGTAAAGTTTTATCCGTAGCCATGAGCCGCAGGTCGATGCGTTCTTTTTCCAAAGCAGGTTCATCAGTTTTCTGTACATTAGAGTCGTGCAATTTAATCTATTTTAACGGCTAAATTTGTTCACATGATCAATCCCAAACAACCTTTTGTAAAATCTCCATTAACCCTTGTGCTATCCTAGACATTTTAACGTTGGGAGTTGGGTCATCTAGACCCAATAGACAGTGCTCTGAACCTTTCTTCTTCAATGATTTGTGATCTTCACTGGTGTCCATGGATTACATGAAATCTTTCCACCTTTATCCACCTTTGTCATGGTAGGGAGAACACGTCAATGTTAGAGTGGAGTCATAGGATAGCACACGGGTTAAGGCAACTCCTCTTTCTCTCACACGAGTGAAACGGACGCCGAGCCGGACGCCGAGCCCCACGCTCAGCAGCGATGCTCAGGATTAGAAAGGAGCTCGTCTTCACGCAGCAGAACATCCCAGCTGCCGTCAGAGCAGATGGTCTGCGCTGCTTGAGCCCAGTCAGAGACCCACACAACTGCTCACGCAGGATTGGTGCGATACGTGACGGTGCAACCCAAAACGCACACGGGAAGATCGCAAAAGACAGAAGAATTGTTTGGATTGTGCCAATCACTTGTTTGCACTTCTTCTTTTCCCCCACAATGCATTTCCTCTGGCTTACATGCTATTTCACCCACAAGAAGCTTATTTTTGAAGTAATGTAAGTAAATTTAAACAACAAATGTACCATGCTGATGCTCCTACCTACATTTGTGAAGATAAAAAATATACACTAATGACCAGAACTGAGTAACTCAAGTTCAAAAGCTGATATAAATCAAAGTTCTGGATTATTTATACTGATGCTTTTTTTTAAGTGACATAAACAGCCTTCTTTCTGCAGTCGGTCATATCTCTTGGGCTTTTGTGTGTGTGTGTGCGTGTGTGTGTGTGTGTGTGTGTGTGTGTGTGTGTGTGTGTGTGTGTGTGTGTTTGAAACCTAAAAACCATGTATAATTTATGAAACTTCAAAAAAAAAACGTTAAAAAAAGTTAAAGGGTTATGTCTTGGCTGTTCAAAAAGAATCTGTTATTCTGCTTCCCATAAATTCCCAGGATCCATGTAAGGAGATGAAGCTGTCATGCCCAGTTGCCATGGAAATATCATCTTCCTTCCTCAAGTATTTTAAGAACTTTGCAGCTGTGTGATCTGAAAAAAAAAGAAAACCAACTGACATTAAGCAAACTTTGAGGCCTTCGTGATTTTTTTTTTCCTGAAAATGTCAGATTTTTGCGTGTTATTTTTTTTCCAAGCGACAATGAATCAAATGCTGAAAGACTTGTATTTAACTCCAGAAAAGCCTCCCGTCTCACCAAGAAAAATGTATTTAAAACGTCACATATGAGAAGTGATCAGATCAGGGAAACGCTGGTGGTTAAGGCAGCGTGGATGATCTGTAATCTGCAACCATGGCGCCTTCAGTCGGAGCTGGAACGCTGTCATTTTGGCGCAGAGAGCGGTTTGTTCCCTCCCGTGAGTGCCATTCCTGCGTCGATCTCTTCCTGTCATCCATCGACACCAATGTGCCCCCCCCCCCACCCCCTCGCGTCACGTGCATAAAAAATGAAAGTCGCTCTTTCATGTCTTCCTAATTTCCTGAGCGTCTGCTTAGCCGAGGGAATCTTTGCTGACGTCTTTGTCCTGCAGCCAAAGTGGCTGAGGGGGACGCTCCACGGGGGCGGGGGGGGGGAGATGCCGTGGAAGAGACAATCGCATTAAAACTCACTTTGACCAAGACCAGGGGTTGGGGTTTTAAATGCCTGGTTTAATCCCTGTGCATTTCCCACATCGAGGCACGTCACCTCCGAGGCTGAGCCGCCACAGAATAACCCGCCAGGGGAGGAACTTGGAGTCAGGAGGAGTCTCCTCTCGTCCTGGAGGGTGCAGCTGGTGCCAGCGCCACAGCGGATTTGTCACCGCCGCAAACAACACATGCTGTTGGGATCCACGGGAGAATACCTCTGACATCTGAGGTGTTGCACTAAAGCCTTCACCGCCGTTTGCAGCTGTCAAAACACTCCGGCTACTTTTCCCGCTTTGTTGTTGTTGTTGTTGTTGTTGTTTTCTGAGCCTCTCCTGCTATGTGGCGCTCTGCAGCACCACAGAGACACCTGCTGGACCTGAGAGGCAGGGTTTTTTTTTTTGTAGCCGGAGCCATCCCTCTCCAAACACCAGCCCTTATCTCTCGGCTGAAGACAGTATTTCTGCTGAGCCATGACACCAAACGCAGAAAGTCTCCTCCAAACCAGATCTTCTCTGTTAGCACTGCGGCTATCATCTGAAAGTGCTCGACTGTACCAGAGGGCAAAATTAGAGCAGGCCTTGGTAAAATAAAATCCCTATTATCTTTGAACTACAGGCGCAGGAACCCAATTATGTGCCGCGGTTATCTCCCATCTCGCAGACTTGTGAGTCGACGCCACGGGGCCAACGTGAAAGCCGTGCTAATGAAGCCATGCCGGATCACCTTTTCGCCTTTCTGGACGCACAGCTGGTGGAGCCTCCTTGATCATCTGCACTTTGGAGCTTTGATGATGTGGATCGTCCCTGCTTTTGTCCCAGAGCCGGCCTCCTTTCCATCCCTGCGCTCATTGTCTCACCAAATGTGTGGAAACGACTTGGAGTTCCCGTCTCCAAAGCGACGAGTACTTTCTAGATTTTTCACATCCAAAAACGTCTCTCTGTCCCTTAGATTCTGTTTCCTCGTTTTCTCAGTTGCTGACTGTAGATCTGAATTATCCCACAGCTTTTGTTCCATTTGTTCCTTTTTTTAACTTTCATTCTAATAGGTTTTTTTTTTATAAAATCGTCATAAAATCTGTGAAATGATGACTCTTTTTTGTGCAAAATGTTGATTTTTGATGTTTTGATGTCAGAAATCAAAATAAATAAATTTGTAAGGAAAACTATTCGATAGAAGTTGGCAGAAATCTATTAGGTCGGTTTTGTTTCATCATTTAAACAATTTCAATGACTAAAAGAAATAAAATCAACATAAATTTGCAGTTTTAGTCAAAGTTTTGAGCGTTTATTGTTGCAAACTGACAAAGATTTTAACTCTGTCCAAGTTTGCCAAAGGTCACCTTAATTTTTTTTTAATCCAATTTATATCCTCACAAACCCACTTATGGTTAGTTTTTCTCTAGTGGAAATGTGTTGGTGCTTTTTTAGGCAGATCTAAAATAAATAAAAGTTGCTCATAATCCTCTATATATATATATATATATATATATAGAGGTAGATCTTTGAGACATTGTCACCTCTGGAGTAGAACATATCTCTTTCCGGTGATACCGCCCTCTAATGGCAGCTGTTGGAACTGCATGGAACGTTTTGAAGTGTGAATGTGTCTGATTTTAGCTTAGAGCATGAGATGATTTTACTGGATCCAAACAATATTTTTTTTTTGTAAAGCACAGTTTTTTAAAGGTTATATCTAGAACCAGAGAAGTTCTTAAGTCCTAACAGTCACTCAGACACAGCCAGCACATCTGTTTAATAGTTACCTAACAAAATAGATAAATTCATTCTGGGGGTTTTCTCCATTTTCTTTTACTCAGCCCATCCATTCTGATTTTATCCCTTATTTTCCTATTATTTTTTTTTCTTAGCTCCGCCTCACTCAGATTCTCTCGGTGGTTCCTAAATGCCATCACTCTGCCATATTGAGTATTTTCCTCCCATGAAAATGCTTGTTGCAGTCAAATTGAGGTGCACTCAAGTCGGCACGCTGCTGCATTGATTGCTGCTGCTGCTGCTGCTGATGATGATTAATACATTTTCTTCTCTGGGTCACATCAAAAGTTGAAAGAAAGCTCCTTTAATTACCACTCAGGTTCAATAATGCTAAACATCATCTCAGGCCTTCAGCTGCACCTGAGGAACCGTGTAAATACCGCCGACACCGTTGTCTATGAAAGCTGTGCTTTTCCACTGAAGCCCCTTCATTCAAACGTATCAGACCTGCATTTTATGGCTTTCATGGACGGTGCAGAAAGTTGGATTCTTACATCTTACAGGTCCTAAGTCAGAATAGATAAGTACAACTTTTGAGGAGGTGGAGGTGAAAGTGAGTCAGGATGGAGGTGGAGTCATCACGAAACACAATCTGCAGTTTTTTAAGCCTTTTTGTTTAACTGCAGGTCAAAAAGGTCACAGAGATTATGTTTGTTCCATCTGAGGAACCCACAGATTTGCTTGATTTATGTTTGTTTACTCTGTCCTTTTTTGAGAGAATTATGCTCCACAAAAAGCGATAAAAACGACTTTTCTCTGGGCCTGCTCTCAAGAAGCCTCAGATCTTGTTATCGGGCGTGAATTCATGTTCTTCTTTGTGTGTTTGTCTGGTCTCCCGCAGGAAGTCCCATCAACCTGACGTGCAGGGCGTACTTCGGTTACAGCGGAGACGCCAGTCCGCTCATCTACTGGATGAAGGGGGATAAATTCATAGAAGATCTGGACGAGGAACGCATTCACGAAAGCGAAATCAAGTAAGATCTTCAAGACCTCTGAGGACATTAAAGACTTGCTCTACAAAAAAAAAACAAAAAAAAACAGAAAATGTCAAATAAAAGCTGCGAGCAGGGGTGCATGGTTTTGGAGGCGTTACCCACCCTCGCCTCTCTCGTTTTGAGCCGCCGAGCGGCTGATTCCGGCCTTCACTGCCCCTCCTTTGGCCTCTCTCAGCTTGGTCAGAGCTGCACATATGTTTTTTTCAAAATGGCGTCTTGTCTGTAGGTTTAATCTCCATAGCAACCATTTGATGTTTTGCTCTCCTGGGGGTGACAAATGGATCAATGTAATTTTTATACGAATCGGTAAAAATAAATTCTTAGATTTCCATAGCAACTGAGGATTTTCGTTAACCACGCCCACATTTTTACGATATTAATAATGTGTGTTATATCATTTCGTTGAGCTTGAGCCAAGGATTCAAATATTACATCTTCACTATAGATCTCGCCACGCCGACGCCGTTTAGATCTACAAACATTATTCCCAAGTAGCATCCCAAGGATGCTTCGAAATTCAGAGGAGTCGTTTTAAATTTGTAGCTGGTACTAAAGTTGTCTTATTTTGAAAATTCAAAATGATAGGTTTTTACCTGAGGTCAAAGGTCAACACTGTAGACGTCACTTAGCAGCCTGTGCCACATTGTGCAGAAATGTAAAAAATAAAATTAAAACTTTACATTTTGCCGCAAAATATCCATACCATAATAGTTTCAAAGCTACCCATGGATGTCCCCGACGTGTGTTTTGGTTTTGTTTGTGGATCTTTAACTTTTCTCTTTTTATTTATTTAATTTTTTTTAGTCCAATAAGAGAATTGGGCCCCATCCATGTTTTTTGATGGTTTCTCCCGCTGTGATGTCATAATTTTATTTAGGGGGGGGGTCATTCACCATGCCCAAAGTTTGTTTTTGTCAAAAGGTAAAGTAAAAAAGAAGAAACCTGGTCCTTGTAGTCCAGAGATGGCTGCAGGGCAGAAATACTCACATTAGGACTTCTGTGATCAAAGCAGGAAACCAAACTGAGCTGCTGCTCAATATCTGTTTAAACATCTGCAGGATCTTACATCAGCACTCCAAACAATGAAGTCCTAGCAGAGTTTCATGGATGCTTTACGCATGCATGCATAATGCTGCATGTGCATCTGCAGCTGCACAGCACCACGTTCTCTGCATGTGGAAGACCACTGGAGGTCTGTTTGCTTCACTGAAGCTGCTCCAGCATCCAGCTGGGCCCAGACTCCATTGTCTTTGTTTGATTTTGCTCCATTTCATGAGAAATTAGCATAATTTCTTTCATGATTGTTGGTGGTTCTTTGATTTCTCTCACAGCGTGTGTCAGGAAAAGTCTGAGTCATCCAAGGACGTTTAGAGAGGATCACACAGCAGCAGCTAAAGGGAAAAGAGATCGCGTCACTTTGTGCTTTTACTTTTTACTGGTCTCATATGTGACAGGCAGTTAATACAGCCCAAATATATAATGACCTCTGAAGTCAGTGGAGCAGTATGTTCGTTTTAATAATTTTCACTAATGAGCCAGTTTGTGCTTAAAGGCAGAAGAGTTTATCCTAAAACATTTTTTCCAGAGATTTGCACAAGAACTAATCCCTCTTATTTTGTTAAGAGGAGGAAGTAGATTTTTGGCAATTTAAAAATAACAGATTTATTTGCCAATACTCAGAAATTTTTTCCTTCGTTGATTTTCTTTTTTTCTTTTTTTTAATACTCTTTTAACAGTTATAACTGACTGAAAGGTTTTGTTTAGATATGAGGAGTTAAAATCAAGGGATGTTTACAGACTGTTTTAGGGTTCCTGCTTAAAGGAAATTTAATGTGTTGTGTATTACTTGGATATTTGCATCTGTTTCTTTTTAATCACTTGCCTTATCAAACCAAACTCTTACGTTTTGAAAGTTTTTGTGATGCACATAAAAAGGCCACCAGGGGGCGGTACTCAGCAGGGTTGGTTTTCAATGAAACGTCTTTATTTGTTGTGTGGGATCGACATCACAACTTCTTGGCTTTATCAGGATGCTAAAGCGGTTTTTGTTTTTGCTATAAAGAACCATAGATGTGGTTCCAGAAGGATATTTATTCTAAGGCAGCAGTGGATGCAGTTTGTTTTTCCCAGACTGAAGCATTGCTTTCTAGTACTACTTGATGAGGCTGGGTCATACACAGCTGTACATTTTGCGCAATTTCCACGCACTAAATTTCGGTCTTTTGTGTTGAAACTTTATTTTACTTGAAAAGGTAAAAAAAAAGTGGCAGAAAATTTCTTTGGATGAAAAGTTTTATTTTCTGGTTGCAACTCATTTAACCCTTGGGGTTCAGATGACCCGATTGACGTGTCATCCCTACCATGACAAAGGTGGATAAAGGTGGAAAGATTTCATGTAATCCATGGACACCAGTGAAGATCACAAATCAATGAAGAAAAAAGGTTCAGAGCACTGTCTAGTGGGTCTAGATGACCCAACTCCCAATGTTAAAGTGCCTAGGAGAGCACAAGGGTTACAACAATCTGGATTTTCAAACTCTTTAAACCCATAAAATAAGATGCTAATGGTATGGAAAGACGGACCAAAGCGAATGAGAGAATACTATAGCTAACGGCACATAAACTTACAAAGGGCAAGAAAATAGTATTAATCTGCTGCATTCCTTATTATGACCAAGAACAGAGAGTTTCTATGCAGTTACTACTTCAATTAGAGGTCAGACATGAAAGTTGTACTGTCTTTGAACCGTAAAGTGTCAGGAAGAATGAGCGTTTTTAAAACTCTTTAACCCAACCTTGATTTTTGATAAGATTTTTGAATAGATTTAACATATTTTTGTCAGGCTTAAATTGAATAAACTTCCAACGTTCCTATCCTGAAGTGACAGCGTTTTTGATCAAGACGTAGAAACTGGAAATTCTACATTTGCGTCCAGGAACCTGGTGGTCCAACTCAGGACAGCTTAGCAGTCAATAGAACTTTTATCTTCACTTTTGCTACTAGATTCACAGAAACAGATCCATTTCACACCCTTTCATGTCCTGCCCCACCGCGCCCGTCTGACAGCCTACACCTGTGACTAGAAAATCCCTGTCGCAGACAAACGCCGTCTAATGAAAAGGTTAACTGTAAGCAGCATGACAAGGCTGGGAGGCGAGTCAGCGGCCCCGTCAGTGACCTGGCATTTCAAGATGTCTCTATTAGCCCGCTCGCCTGCTCCGTCCAGCTCTTAGCGCCGCTATCTGTCGTGAAGGACACCGGGCCAATTAGAGCCTGCAGGACTGGAGGGGGGCAGCGGAGGTGGCAGGTGGCAGAATTGGGTAGGTGGTGTAATAAGGATGAGAAGGAAGAAAAAACTGACTGGCTCACCACATGCGGTTAGACACCTGCTTTGGTGCGATAGTCAAATGAGGTAACAAGAAGAAATCAAATCAGTGACCCTGAGTTACTCTGAAAGGGTTTTTTTTTTCTGCTCAGAAGCGACCCAGCTTACAGTAAAAACCCACATTCTAGTGTATTTTTTTGTTTTGTTGCACTGCCGGAGACCGACTCCCTCTGAGCCTCATTTTTTATTTTATTTTTGTGCTCACATTTGAATGTGCACCACTTCAAATCCTCTCCCTGATATCATTCCATGAGCTCTCGGCTTTGAAATGGAAATTAATCACACGGGAGCATTCCCCCCGAGGGGCTGCCTGTAATACATGAAATGGAGCTTTTGGCACAATGTTTCACCACTGAGTTACTGCGTTGATACAAATTTTTGTGGCTGCAGAACAAGACTTTTTTTTTTTCTCCCCTGCCGTCTCTGAGGTGAGGGCACGCCACCCCATGGCTGACATGAAGGCCGTGCAGCTGTAGCTCTGAAAGCTGGTGAATCTTCCACCGGGCTTTTTTCTTCCAAAGGTCTGATACAGCGGGCCAAAGAAGTATTTAGTCAGCTATCAACTGTGCAAGTTCTTCCACTTAAAAAGATGAGAGAGGCCTGTAGTTGTCATCATAAGTATACCTCAACTATGGGAGACAACATTAGAAAACGTAATCCAGAAAATCCCATTGTCTGATTTTAATGATTTTATTTGTAAATTATGGTAAAAAGAAGTTTTTATTCACCAACATACAAGAAAGATTTCTGGCTCCCACAGATCTGTAACGTCTTCTGTCAGAGGATCCTCTGTCCTCCACTCGTTACCTGTATTAATGGCTCCTGTTTGAACTGGTTATCTATAGAAAAGTTGTCCACAACTTCACAGTCTCACTCCAATCCTCACTATGACCAAGACCAAAGAGCTGTCTGAGGACACCAGAAACCAAAATGTTGAGCTCCACCAGGCTGGGAGACTGAACCTGCAATAGAGACGCATCTTGCTGTGAAGAGAAACAACTGTAGGAGCAATTGTTAGGAAATGGAAGACATACAAGACCACTGATGATCTCCCTCCATCTGGGGCTCCCCGCCATATCTTATACCACCCCATGGGGTCAAAATGATCACAAGAACAGTGAGCAAAAAACCCCAGAACCCCATGGGGGACCTAGTGAATGACCTGAAGAGAGCTTGGACCAAAGTAACAAAGGCTACCATCAGTAACACACTACACCACCAGAGACTCAACTTCTGCAGTGCCAGACGTGTCCCCCTGCTAAAGCCAGTACATGTGTACATGACAGTAATCATCTAAATATAGTCGGCCTGCATTCACCTCCTTTTTTCTAGAATATTCTGTCTGACCTTTACCTTGCCAAACGTGAGGATTTCGTTTTCATTCATTTTTCCATTCTGCTACAGATGGGGTCACTAAGCAGCAGGGTGAGAACAGCAGCCTGAAAATGCTTCTTAATTCACTGTTTTTATGGGTTTTGGGGCCAGCAAGCTTTCAGTGTTTTCAGCAGGAGTCTGATACAGCCACAAAGAGCCTTTCAGATCACAAGCTACGTCTGTCGGAACCATTGCACCAATTTAAGAGCTCTAAAAAAGAACTCTCACAGGGTCTGATGGCTTAAACCACATCATGGACGGACCGCAACGGTCTATTTTATGGATTAGAATTGTAGATTTGTATTTGGTCTGGATCATGGGTTTTATTAAAGCCATCCATTCTGTGTTGTTCAGTTTGAAATGCTGGATGGCTGGCTGGCTGGCTGGGTATACTTTCTTTTCCTTGGCAAGAAATTGCTTAAAAGTTGCAGTTCCTCAAATGAACACTGGAGGCTGGTTTCAAAAGGAAGTGAATTTTCATCGACTCCCTTGTTAAACAATCCAACTTTGTTAAAACATAAATCAATGTACCATTTGGATTTATTTATTTATATGGGGGGGTATATTTTTTTCTATTTATGACAATTTAGACGCAGTTTTTGGTTGAATGATGTTAATAGAGCCCCCTTTTTAAGGGGTGTGATTTTTCCTTTGATTGGTAGGTGACTGGACCAATGGGTGGAGTCCAGAGGGCTGTAATGGGTGCCTCCATTTTGGTTTTACACTCGGAAACGTGGGAACTTGATCCTTTTTTTAGGACCTTGTGGCGTTGGACGCACTAAACTCCAGTAGATATGATGTCACCATGATGTATGGGTGAAATTAGATATTATAGATGTTGGAGGTATTCAGACTGCAATGGTCTAGTTGACATTTACTGACATGTACATTTTCCCACCATAGTTGATCCACTCTGAGGTTAAATATCCATCTGGAGAACCTTGAGAACTTCAATTCCAGTTTTCCATTTAAGTCTGGGTTGAAGATCATTTCAGACAATACTGCCCTCAAATTAGCAGCTGTTGGAACTGCATTTCATCTGCACACAGCTCCATTGAAAAAAGCAATCAAATAAAGACATAAATATCTTTAGGGTTCCCTGCCCAATGTACCTCCACTTTCAGGTAAACTGTAGTTGAAACATTTGACAAAATAAGAAAGACAAAAATAAACTCAAACCAATCAAACATTTAGTCCTCTCGGTAATTTGTGGAAATCTTCAGGAGCCTGAAACTCTCAAGCCAACGTTAACTGGCTCTAAAACGACCACTTCCTATGAAAAAGCCTACGTTCAACTGCAGCTACACAGGTTCCTACGATCATTTTTTGGCTCTACATGCAAAACGGGTGGCTATTGAACACATGTTGAAAATTAAACCAGGTCGACCTTTGACCAATCAGGTACTCGGATTTGGTAGTAGTGTATAGAAGGCCTCCTTTTTAACTCAGGGAAGCACCAACTGTTTGAAAACGAATCATGGAGGGGAAATTAGTAAGTGTTTATGTCTGGAATTCTATGACAACAAGTCTTTCAAATATCGGAAAGAAAAAGAAAAAGCCTGGAGCGACATTTACGACATTTGCACCGCTGTGTGTTTTGACAGCAAGCCTCTTCCAACTGTAGGTGGCGCTTTGGTAAAACTGTAGAAAAAGAAGAAGAAGCCCCTTCCTTTTTGTACAGTGTGAACACCATGTGCTAAAAGACCCACGTTTAGTGCGTTCTTGAACGCCACAGCTTCACACTCTTCCCCCTCCGTTCGGATTCACTGTCAAAATAGTTTTCCTCGCTACTTCTCTCCTCACATAAACTCTATCCCTAACAAGTATGATAGATGCGAGTCTGCTTTTCTTTTTCTTTTTTTTTTCTTCCACGCCAGCTCGTGCTTTGTTTGAGGTGCACTGAGTCACACATGGGTGGCAGACTCTTTAAAAAGCCATCAGCGTGGATCTATATCTCAACCTTGTGAAGCCCCACGTCTCTGCCTGAGTGGCCACACAATGGAGAGCGATGAACAGCGAGGAATCAGGAGAAAGGACTAAATTAGTTTCCACCCTCACATGTACATAACCCAAATCCTGGGATGTGCCGAGAAATCCCAAGAAAAACAAAAAGTACTTCGTTATTGGTTTTTATGAACCAGCAAATCCTGCAAAGTAATCCCTTGTAATAGCTGTAGTTTGTGGGTGCTCACTAACGCCAGTGATATTTCTGTGTTACCAGTTTGTAGAGCTAATGTAAGATATCGCCATGGCAGCGGGGATTGCATTGTAGCCTTTCTTTATATCCCCGACACTTCTGCTTTGTTTAGCTGGCTCATTGATCAACAAGAATTAGATGAGTTTTCATATTCAAAAGCCCTGCAGCAAGCAGCCAATGAAAGCCCAAGTGGCACTTACACCTTTTCGCACTATTAGGTCCATGCATCATTAAACAGAGGCCTGAAATAGATGTAATTTTTGCTCTGTGCTCCTATAAACTCCATGTTTATGCAGCCCAGAAGGCAAACATTTGCTGTTTTTGCCCCTTTTTTTTTTTCTTTTCCTCAGTTTGTGACGAATGTTTTCATTTCACTTTATTGGTGAGGACCGGTTTGTAGTTTGCCATTAAAAGGGTTCACTTTTTATGCAAGTAGAAGGAAATTCTTAGAGGTAAATAAATCCAACATATCTCAGACATGATATATTACTCCAAAAAACTATTTTCTTTCACTTCCTGTTGCTTTACAAGCTTCATTATTTGTTTTTCTTTTTTATACGACAAAACATCAAAAATAGACACATTTTTTCAAACTGCTTTTATGTTGGAGCTCCAAAATAAAACGAGGATGTGATATTTAGACGTTGCTGCGCACCATTAAGACAACTAGAGCCATCAAGAGACTAAGATCTGCTGTCTGCCACACAAGCACCCGCAGGGCAAATGAAGGAGATCGGTATTTACATCCAACCTGTTGTTGTTTCAGCAAATAGGTGCAGCTAGCAATAATCTTAAAGACCAAACTGTCTCCTCTGGGGAAGGAAGCCTCCATATCTCCACCGCTGAGTTTTTTGAGCCTCTGCAGAGTTTCTGAATGCAGAGAGCTGATGGCTTCTGTTGCTTCGTTCCATTCAGTAGTTTTTTTTTTTGCTTTGGAGTCCTGAAGTGAAACGGCAAAACAAAAGTGATTTCCCTCTCTCCCCTTCACTGAGGGTTTCAATTTCACATTAGGTGAAGTTTTCTCTTTGCTGACATCGTATCTTAGATTATGAAGCTTCGGTTTGAGACAAGTTTGGCACAACAGCTTAGCTAACTTTTTTGGGTGAAACCTAAATAAAGTTTCTTATACTAAAGTAACCACGATAGATATAGTTCCCCAGCAAACCTGGTTATTTAAAGGTTCTCAAAAGTAGCTGCGTTCACATGGGCAAAAGTAATCAGAAAGAACGCCTGATCGGAAGGCAAATGCGTCATGTAAACACGCCGCTCGGAATACTCTGCCCCGATCAGACTCATTCGGATCAAAATTTCATTCCGATCGAGATAGGTAGGTTATGCCGATTGTTTATCCAATCGTGGAGCATGTAAACGGTTCATTCCGATCGTGTGTCACTTCTGCTCTGGTTTAACGTCACGCATAGACGGTGTTTCTCCAGAAAAAACGTTGGAGCTCAAACAGGACCGGTGAGAAGCGCCGCCCTCGCCCCGCCCTCGCCCCGCCCTCGCCCCGCTGGCTCTTTGCCTCTCCCCCCTCTTGCACCCCTCATGAGGGGGTTGCGGGGGAGGAGCGCTTCGTGCCCTGTGACGTCTGGACCCTGCGCGGTCGTGGCTCGGGTGCCGGTGGACCGAGCGAACTGTGTCTCTGAGCAGAGCAGCCGGATTAATAACTTTGTGTTTGAGGGGAGGGAGGATGCTTTGTTACGTGTGCATTTTGTTGTTTTGTTATGTGTGGGAGACTTCAGACTGCGATCCGTCCCGCCGCTCTGGGTTAGCGGCTGCCGGACGCAGGAGAACCGCGTGTCCGAGCAGAGCTCAGACTTCCAGCTCACACAGCGGCTTTGGGGCGGTGTGCAAATTCTTCAAAGCAGAAATGTCGCTCAGTCCTTAGAAACTGTTCAAACAATCACGTGGACTTGTGTTTCCAGTCGTGTCCAGACAAAATAAAGGCTGATGTTATTCCCACATATTTACATTCAGCCAAGATGCAGATTGTGGCATTTCCCGCATGAGTTTATGTTCATCAAAGGCTAATGTTGTTAGTGCGTGTTAGCCTCTCCTGGGAGATCCGTTCTTATTCCAAAAAAAAAGCACTGACCACATGGATTAAAAAAGCGACCAGGCGCTTCATAGTATTCATAACATTAATAAAAGCACTTTGGAAGATCGGCTTGTATATTACCGAGCTGCTGCATAAATGTACATGACAGCTAGGTTTGTTTACTGTGGGACTCATTTCCTCTTCCAGTATTTTCAACAGTACTCCGCATGCCCAAATGATTTATTCCGACCAAAAGTGTGGCCCATGGGAACGTTTGTTCTAATCGGAAAAAAGGTTTTCTGTGCCCATGTGCACGGGTGAATTTTATCCCGACCATTGATCCGATCAAGATATTTTGCCCATGTAACGGCGGCTACTGTCTGTAGTGAAATGAAAATTACAAACTATTGACTTGAAAACACAGAGATCTCCCCCTCTCTTTGTCTAATCAGTGTTTATGGTGTCATCCAAAATGGCCGCTAAAACAGGACCCATTGTCAACAAATGGTGAGAAAAATCACTGTCTAAAAAAAATTCAACACGGTAGAAAAAATCCTGACAGCTACCCGATTAAAAAAAACCACACACACTGTGATGTTTTGTTTTAATTCAGAGGGCGGCATCTTCCCGAGGTCAAAGGTCAAAAAAACTTTGGCTGTGGTTGTAGATGTAACTTTGTTGTAAGTTTTCTTTTTCCATATTGTGCTAAAATATGAAAACAGCCAAATTTTACAATCTGCCACATAATGGCTGCTAAGCCATAGATCCTGTGGCCATCCCATAATAGATTCAAACATTCCTTTGGAGACCTCCTACATGTGTGTTTTGGTTTTGTTGGTTGATTTTGAGAATATTTTTTATCCACACTAGAGATTTTGGCTCCATCCGTTTATTTTTTATAGTTTCTCCGGAAGTGAAGTCATTGTTTTTGTTTTGTCTTTGAATTGCAAAAACAATCATTTTCTTGACGTCCAGGAATACAGTGGGACACAAAAAAAACGTGAAATCTGAGTCCCTGTTTTAATTGTTTTTTTTATACTTTTATAGCGTATAAATGGAGTTTGTGGCAGTTCTTTTGCCCTCTGAATAACAGCCTCTGCTCTCTGCTGCCCCTGCAGGACCGTCCGGGAACACCTCGGGGAACAGGAAGTCTCCATTTCTCTCACCATCGACTTCCTGGAGGAGAGCGACCTGGGCAACTACTCATGCTACGTGGAGAACAGCCACGGGCGGCGGCAGGCCAACATCCAGCTGGTGAAGAAAGGTGAGGCGAGCGCTCGCTCGCTCTGCGCGTCCTCTAAAACACGCCGTCCGCCATAAATCCGCCAGACGGATGGACCGGCCTTGATTTTTAATAATGGCGTGTTACGCGTTGGAGGTGAAACACACGATTATGTACCTCAGGCCTTCGCTGTGACAACGGAGCGGACGTCCTGCAGCGGTTTCGAGAGAGCAGGAAGAACTACCACGGGGATTGTGGGAATTGGACGCTTGTTCGCGGCCTCAGGGACGAGATAATGGGACAGTGTGGTGGATGGTGCGAAACGCCCATCCATCCACCCCGGCTGGAGGAAGCTCTGCTCTGTGCCGAAAGAGAAACACTTTGTTGTTGTTCTGACCAAGCACATTTGAAGACAGACGGACGTCTCTAGTTTGAATGTCTGAGACACGTTTTCCAAATGTGGGTTGGGGGTGTGGAACACACTTCCATAGATATTTTGCCTCTCTTTTAAGCTGGAAGCTTTGGATTGGGCTTTGATGGCGGCCCAGTTCCCCTCCATTTGCTGCATTAAAGAGGTTTACGCCGCGCTGTTGAATCTCAGAGTAAGCTGCAGAAGATTAGCCCGGTCCTTGCAAGAATGCAAGACTTACACGGAGCGGGCTGTGTGTTCTGGGGGGGGGCTGTTTCAGCCGCACATCTAGTAGAGAAAGCAGTCAGCTGTTTTTGCTTTTTATACCTATTTATTTCTATCTCATGCTTTTGGCATCGTTACCAGGAGACTCTGGGCTTTTTTAAATCCGTGAAAGACCTGCAGATTTGTCCTCATTTCCTCTTTTTCTCCAAATGTGAGCATTTTTCCCAAAGTTTGTTTCCGTTTTTTTCCCTTCAAAGCAGCGTCATGGCGCTCCCCGCCTTTTATTTTACCACTCGTCCACCAGCGGGGTTCGTTTTTTCGTCCTTCTCCACACACAGGTTTATGATTTTTTATCTCGAAGAAAAAGTCCATTTTTGGATTTCCTTGGCAACCAAGATTTTTTAGCCACGCCCACATTCTAAATATCGAATGTCATATCCTTTTGTTTAGCTTGAGACGGGGATTTCCGTATGACGTTTTTTTGCAATATTCTGGAAAAATGTACGTGAGCAGCGGGGGAACATCTACACTAACGCCGTTTAAAATCTATAAACTGCTACAAGCAGCTTTGCAAAGAAGCTCCGGGAGGCAATAGGTGGAAATCCCTACAAGGAGTTTGAATTTGTAGCTGGCCTTAGGGGTGACGCTGTTAGGAATTTTTTTTTAGATCTTCCAGAGGTCAAAGGTCAGCGTAAATTTTATTTGTTTTGTTTCTGGGTTGTTGTTTTTGTCTTTCATTGACAAAAATCTAAATTACACGGCATTTTTTTCCATTTGGAACGTTCAAATCCAAACACATAGGGCAATATAGGATTTTACAAATAGAAAACTAGAGCAAAGTCTAAGCAGCAGATGAAAAACATATAAATAATAACATGAATTAGAGTAATAAGTAATGAAAGTAAAGAAAACATAAAACCAAACTAAAGCAATAAACAAAAATTGTTAAAATAAAAAGAAACAAAGGCATTAATACAGATAAACCGATAAACATTTCAAGAGTTTTCTTATTATGTATTTTTAAAGGGATTTATGAAAAAGCAGGAGATCGTTTTTGAAATAAAACTACATTTATGGATAAAAGATTTACCAAAAATAACACAATTGATAGAAAAAAGCTGAATAGATTTTTCTTTGTTTGATACACCCACGTTGAATGTTGAAGTATGAAAATGTAGGGATTTAGTTTTTTGTTGATTCTATATAAATTATTCAAGAAAATTTGAACCAAATTGCATTAATGAAACAGGTGCTTCTAAATATTAATACCTTTTGTACATATAAGGTCAGCGTAACTTGGGTTGTGGTTGTAGGCCTACCCTGGCAGCGTTTGTGGGAAACTTCGTGACGATGACTCGAACAAAAAAATTGTATTTCCCCGTGTTTTGCACACATATAATGACCACGAAATCATAGGTCCTGTGGCCATCCCATAATAATTTCACTCCTTTTTTTGGAGACCCCCAACACGTGTTTTGTGACTTTTTGATTTGATTTTGATTTGAAATGGTTTATTTCAAGCAATCAAATATGAATAATACACAAAAACAATACAATCATCGTTTATACATTCATACAATGACCTATCAAACTTAGGATAATTAGACATATTAATAAATATTAATTCATTACTTGAATTTGAACCATTTTTTTTAGCCCCATGGGCGGTTTTGGCCCCATTCTTCTTTTTTTTTTGTTTTTTGCCCACTGTGATGTCATCAGTTTTTGAATGGGATTGTTTACTATGCCCAAAATTAATTTTCAATGGGAAATAGGTGTGTCGGCGCGTTCTTGAGTATGTGGCGGGTGTAAGCCCACCCCCACTTCCTGTCACCCATAATTGACACTTTCTACGTAAGCAAACTCGTGTGCAGTCGGGATGCAACAACTGCCTTTTCCCCTCGATTCAGTTCAATGGTGTAGCATAGGATTCGGTCAGAAACCGAGAATTGTGGCATCCGTGCTCCTAATTTATTTTTTATTTTTTGTTTTTCCCCCACAGCAGCAGCTTCATTGCGCTCCTCGCCTTTTATTTTATCACTTATCCTCTACTGGGGATTGTTTTCCATCCTTCTCCAGACACAGAAAAAAGGAGGAGGTGATGAATCGCCTGATGCCGCGCGCCTCCATCAAATCCAGCCTCTTAGTCATCAGAAGCTAATTTGTCTTAATCTGTCCCTCTGCTGCGCCGCTACAATATGGCTGCAGAGAGGAGCCCACCTCCTCTGTAATCCGTGCTGTTTGAGGAGCATCTGCCTCCTCGTATGTCCAGATATCTCGGCGTGCGGGCGGAGGAGGCGGGGTGTTGCGTGCTCTCCTGCTTGGCGGCCCTCTCTGCCACGTCTGGGGGAAGGTCGCTTTCGGACAGGTGTGACGAAGCAAGCCGGGCCGCACTCGTTAGCCCCCGCCAAGCACCATCTTTCATCACGGGAGCTGTCGGCCTGCCACTCTCCGAAGAGGTTAACCGCGCCGCCGTGATGGATGGCGAAGCACGCCGATCCTCGTTTATGCAGCAGTTAGCCCGGGCTTTTACCGCCACCGATTAGTCATCTGGTGAAGGCTGACCACCCGGACTCCAGGAGGAAATGTCGGGAAAAGATTGAGTGGCATCCCACGGAAAAACTCAGAGGCCTTGAAAAAGAGACCGGAACATGAAGAAGCACTTAACCGTGGAGCCTCGTGGTCAAAAGTCCCACACCGATCATCTTTTGTTTCTATTTTCAAGCGTTCCCACTGGTCTTTTAATATTGCAGTTTTTAACCAAAATCACAACTTTTGTGTCATTTTGGAAGACGTACCGCATTATAGGGCGCACCAGATTATAAAGGCACCGCCAATTAAAGGTCAATTTGAACTAATGTTATATAAAAGGCGCACAGAACCTTGAAGCTGGTTCACACCGGGCATGTGACGCATGTTCAAAAACCCGCTAAACACGCATTCTTGGAAGAAAGTTTACCCCACGGCGTTCAAGCTGGACTGTTACCCGTTACTAGCGTTCACCCCCTACAGTTGGAAGAGGCCTGATGTGAAATTGGTGTGAAATTTTAGCACTTCCGTGAATTAAGAGGGATGCCACCGGCAAATCCTGATTGACCCGGCTCACCCTTTGACACGCGTTCGGTGGCCGCACGTTTTGTACGTGGTCATAGGAACTTGGATAGTGACCCGTGAACACGAGTGCTTTGAACGCAGGAGCCCTTGTCCACCTTTCAGTACATCTTTTCACCACAGCGAATCAGCTTTTACTGACTCACACAGGTGGTTCGATTTTCACGCCACTCTTCCTGAGTGGACCCTCTATTTTAACCAGGCTGGGGACCGGCACAGGGAGACTTGGGTCCCCTCTAGTGGCTACATAGTTAAACAGCAGCATAAGTACAGTAGGTCTTGCCCAAGGACCCACACTTGAAGAAAGCCCATGTTTGGAATGCGGAAGCCCGAGACGCTCATTTACACTGACTTTTCACTGGAAGTGATCGCTTGAACATATGTTGCAGAGGGCAATGTAAACCTAGCTTAAAGCATATTAGCAAAAATAAATCAGTCAGACTTTATTAACTGGGTTCATTCATGGTAAACGTGGAACTTTTTTTTGTGACACGCTACACGTTAGCCACTATGTTAACTCTTTACCTTGTTAGTAACACGTAAAGAAATGTCCAACACCGCTCCACGTTAGCCACGTTAGCAGTGTTAGCCTATTTACAATAACATCCCACCTTGTTTGCAGCATGTAAAAAATCAGAACGATACCGCTAAAACAAACATTACTGTGACTCCGCTAACTCTTCACCTTGTTAGTAACACGTAAAAAAGCATCCAACACCGCTCCACGTTAGCCTTGTTAGCCACATTAGCCACGTTAGCCTATTTGCAATGACATATACTTTGTTTTCAACTTGTAAAACAAAAACCAGACTGACAATTTAAGAGCAGCTGTATTTTTTAGAAATTCACCTCTGAGTTGTGGATGAATTTCTAATGGTATGGAGTAAGCCCACCCCCACTTCCCGTCGCCCATAATTCAGAGCTCTCTGTTTACACTCTCTCCCACTAGCTTACAGCCCCTCACACTTCCAAGCTAACATTACCGGTGCAACAGAAATGGCGACCAATATCAGAGTTATCCAGCTGTGGAGTTTGGAGCTTAAACGAGGAAAACAAAGACGTACATGGATCCAGCCAGAGCAGGAAGTTTATGGCCCACCTAGCGTATTTTGTTACGTAACAACAAATAAGATCTTTTTTTTTTTAAGTTGTTTTATCATCTCCTCCGAATTGATAAAGATTTGTAATAAGAAATATTCAGAAATGCCGTTTTGAGTATAATTTAAGTAATGGGACAGTGTGTGTTCTTATTATTTTCTTTCAATCTGTCCTGAAGTTCAAAAAGAGCTTTTTCTTCAGAATGAGTCTTTGGAGAGGCCGTGTTGACCCGTAAAAGAAATGAACAAACCTTTTGTAGTTGGAACTGATTTCAATCCAAATCATCAGCAGTGGAATCCTTAAACCGGAGCTCTCCCCCCCGATCCGTCCCTATTTTTCCGTGAGCTCCTGTCAGCTCGTGACGGATGCAGGGGGAGCTCCCGGCTCTCCAGCTGCACACGCGTAACCCGTCTTCATAAGTGCTGCGGCGTGATCTGTCACATGCTGTTGTCACACCGGTTGCTTCAGTGCAAGTTTTTTTTATTTTATTTTATTACTCCAGTCAAGCCAGGAGGCATTAAATGACAGGTATGGAAACGTCTTTTATTTTTATTTTTTTGCCCTCCGTTCTGTTAGCAGTCGTGCGTCATCCGGATCCAATCGAGCCGGAATGAGCAACGAGAGGAGGATGACGAGGGAAAGTGAGGAAGAGGAGGGAAACGGAATGAATACAGAGATGCAAAAAAGCCTTTTAAAATCAAATGTGACAGTGTGGCCGAGTCCTCCTCCCTCCTCCATCTGTCATAGCGGCATCATGCAGCCCCCGCCCCCTCCCGTCTTGATTGATCGGATGCTGCGGGATGCAGACCTGTCTTTGTGCAGAGAGAAAACTGCGTTTGAGGAAATTACTGGAATGTGAAAGTGCCGTATCTCAAAGGAGAATAAATGTTTGTGTATGAAAATGTGAGGTTAGACCCCCCCCCTCAAAAAAAAAAGACTCTTAATGTGAAAATAAAAACAATGATCCATCATAGTCAGGAGCCAAACAAAAGCTTTGCTGCTGAACTTTTTAAAGGAAAACAAAGGTGCCGCACATACGGAGACACTTTGTGTCTGAGTTTGTTCAACTCACAGTAAGTTACATAAATTGTTGTTTACATGAGTTAAACTTTCCTTTGATATTACTAGCAATTACCAGCTCAGTGGCCTTGTGGGACAGTGTCCACCCTGTGACTGGAAGGTCGTGAGTTCATCTGGTCTTTAGGCGCCGCTCGAGTGGCAGCCTGTTGCGGCGGCTCCCGGTTACGCTGTAACCTTTTAGCTATTTATCTATTCTTATCTATTCTTTATCTATTTTTCCCGAGTGTACGATTGTGTTTTGCACCATGAAGACCAAACTCGTAGAGTTTGCTCTATTCCTTTTTATTTTTTCCACACTTTTCGATCTCACGTCTGGGAACTCCGCTCGTAACCACGGTGACGGTCACATTGTTTACACCAGAGATCAGCTGTTAGCATTCTGCGACGCGCCGATGCTACATCGAGAAAGGCCTGATGTTCCTCGAGAGTTAAGGCGGAGAAGACGGGGAACACGAGCTGGAGCTCTGTGTCGGGCTAAAAGGAGACGGTACCGACCCGCCGTGCCGTCCATCGTCATGGGGAATGTAAGATCGCTCCCTAACAAGATGGATGAGCTAACCGCTCTTACCCGGCATCAGAGGGAATTCCGGCAAGCTAGCATCATGGTGTTTACGGAGACATGGCTAACAGCACTAACACCGGACTCGGTGGTGACTGTGGACGGACTTCAGCTGATGCGCGCGGACAGGACAAAGGAGAGCGGTAAGAGAAAGGGAGGAGGACTGGCAGTATTTGTGAACAACAGATGGTGTAAATCCACTCACATCACTGTTAAGGAGCAGATCTGCAGCAAGGACATTGAACTGCTAGCCGTTAGCATGAGGCCATTCTACCTGCCGAGGGAGTTTTCACATGTCATTGTGATTGCGACGTACATCCCCCCCTCTGCTAATGGCGATGAAGCGTGTGATGTCCTGCACTCTGTGGTGAATAGACTTCTAACCCAGAGTCCTAATGCCCTTCTCCTCATCTCTGGAGATTTCAACCATGCCCCTCCATCATCCACACTACCAACACTCACCCAATACGTCTCATGTCCCACCAGAGACAACAGAACACTGGACTTACTGTATGCCAACTCCAAGGAAGCATACACTTCAACTGCTCTGCCCCCCCTGGGAAGATCTGACCACAACCTGGTTCATCTCCTGCCTGTGTACAAACCTTGTGTATGCAGGCAACCAGCTGTCTACCGCACTGTGAGAACATGGACTGATGAGACTGATGAGGCTCTGAAGGACTGTTTTGAAACTACAGTGTGGGAGGAACTGTGTGGTCCACATGGGGAGGACATTGACCGTCTAACAGATTGTATAACAGACTACATCAACTTCTGCGTGGAGAACACCGTACCCACCAGGAAAGTACGCTGCTTCTCCAACAATAAACCATGGATTACTCCTGAGATAAAGGCTCTTCTGAAGGAGAAGAAGAGGGCCTTTAAATCAGGCAACAAGGAGGAGCTGAGGGCTGTTCAGAAGGAGCTGAGACGCAACATCAGACAGGGAAAAACGAGCTACAAGAGGAAGTTGGAGGAGAAGCTGCAGCAAAACAACGTCAGCGGGGTGTGGCGAGGGCTGAGGACTATCACTGGATACAATGAGCCCAGCACTCAGGCTGAGGGGGACCAGACGTGGGTCAACGACCTGAATCTGTTTTTCAATAGATTCGACCAGTTGCCCACTCTGTCTCCACCACTGCTGCATTCAACGACCCCTACCCCTATTGTGCCTCATCCTGACACCTCTGACGACTCAGCCCGCAGCCCCCTCCCCTCACCAACCCCCACACTGCCACTCACAAAAGCCCAGGTGAGAAAGCAGCTCAGCAGAACAAAGGCTAGGAAAGCGTCGGGCCCAGATGGCATCAGCCCCAGGCTCCTCAGGACATGTGCAGATGAACTGTGCAGCGTTATGCTGTACATGTTCAGTCTGAGCCTGAAGCTGGGGAAGGTGCCACAGCTGTGGAAGACATCCTGCGTGGTCCCGGTTCCAAAGAAATCCCGGCCGACTGACTTCAAGGACTACAGACCAGTGGCGCTGACCTCTCATCTGATGAAGACGATGGAGAGGCTGGTGCTCACACATCTTCGTCCCATGGTCAGCCAGTCAATGGACCCGCTGCAGTTCGCCTACCAGCCCGGCATCGGAGTTGAGGATGCTGTCATCTTCCTCCTGGACAGAGCCCTGTCACACCTGGACCAGACTGGAAGCTCTGTGAGAGTCATGTTTTTCGACTTCTCCAGCGCTTTCAACACCATTCAACCGCTGCTGCTGAGGGACAAGTTGGTGCACATGGGCGTGGACCAGCATCTGTCTGCATGGATGCTGGACTACCTCTCAAACTGACTGCAGTACGTGAGGTCTCGCCACTGTGAGTCTGACATGATTGTCTGCAACACAGGAGCACCGCAGGGAACAGTTCTGGCTCCGTTCCTGTTCACTGTCTACACCGCAGACTTCATGTCCAGCTCAGCATCTTGTCACCTGCAGAAGTTCTCGGATGACTCTGCCGTTGTCGGACTAATCATGGATGACGATGACAGAGAGTATAGAGAACTGATTCAGAACTTTGTGGACTGGTGCCAGCGGAACTACCTCCAGATTAATGCAGGGAAAACCAAGGAGCTGGTGGTAGACTTTCGCAGGCACACTCACTCTACAATAGCACCGGTGAACATCCAAGGAAGGGACATAGAGAGAGTGGATTCATACAAGTACTTGGGTATTCACCTCAACAATAAACTGGACTGGTCACATAATACAGAAGCACTGTACAAGAAAGGACAGAGCAGACTTTATCTGCTGAGGAGACTGAGGTCTTTTGGAGTGCAGGGATCACTCCTAAAGACTTTTTATGACTCTGTAGTGGCATCAGCCATCTTTTATGGATTGGTCTGCTGGTGTAGCAGCATCTCGGCTGCAGAAAAGAAGCGGCTGGAGAAGCTTGTGAAGAAGGCCAGCTCCGTTCTGGGGCTGCCTTTGGACTCAATGCAGGGGGTGGGAGAGAGGAGGATGGTAGCTAAGCTATCATCCATGATGGAGTACGACGCCCACCCCATGTATGAGTCTGTGTCCTCTCTGTGCAGCTCCTTCAGCGTCAGACTGAGACACCCTAAGTGTCTGAAGGAGCGACACCGCAGGTCGTTTCTACCTGCTGCAGTTAGACAATACAACCTTAGCTGCTCCCAGTGAACCACGTTAAGCAACATCATTGGCTCTGTCATATTTCTTTTATCCTGTGCAATAACCGATATATGGTCAACCTGTGCAATTTTTTTAGAAATGTATGTGGATATTGTGTATATATGTGAGTATATTGACTCCATAGTTTGTTTCTTATATATATTGCTCTCTCCCTGCCCTGTACTGCTGCCGCAAAAAGGAAATTTCCCCATCGTGGGACGAATAAAGGAATATCTTATCTTATCTTATCTTAAATCCAAAGACTCTAAAAATGGGACTCAGTGCCTTCGTGCTTGACACTCAGCATTGGGGGTTTGGATTGAGGGGTTCAAACCACCAAATGGTTCCAGAGCGCGGCTGTGTCTGCAGCTCACCGCTACCCCCAGGGGATCGGTCAAATGTGGAATAATACAACTTTTATTATTTGTTACTCCAAAAATGAGGAAAATAGCAAAGATAACCCCAAATAACAAAAATAGACACCTATATATATATATATATATTTTTTTTTTTATTAATCCCTCAATGGCGAAATTCTTCTCCACATTTTGACCCATCCCCTGGGTGGAGCTGTGAGTTGCAGACTAGCCGCACTCGGGGTGCGACAGCTGGCTGATCAATCCGCCAACCCTTCATGTGTTGGAACCATTTTGTGTTAGAGGTTCACTCATTAGCCGCACAGTTTTTGTCCTTAGAGAGCTCACTGAGTCGTGTACCGCCTAGTTTTCCTCTGGGATGGGTACAGAAACACTGTGTTGCCACGGGTACTATTTCTAAACACGTTTTTTGGTTCTTCATAGTAGAGCGGGTGATGTTTGCTGCAATGACTGCTTGGCAGCTACGTTTCCTGCTCCTCACTCGCCTCTGGTTGTTGATCTGAGGCAAGGCCTACATGCAGTTCAAACCCCATAGGGGTCCGATCATCCAGTCTCTGCGTCAGCTGGAACCAGTTGCGCTCCATGGGGTTCAGGTCAATGTGGTGGGGTGTGCTGATGGAATTGGGGGATAATGATGGATTCCATGATGACCCATCTATAATACTACATCGGTTTTGCTCTGACTGGTAATGCCTACCCAGACGGTTTCTGGACTATGTTGACCCCATGGTAGTGGTCGGTCACAAACTCTGGCAGTAGTTCTGTCTCGTGATGCAAGTCTGCTAATGGCTCTTTGAGACTCTGCAAGTTCAGCTGCAACATCCTACTGCCTACTACCAACCCGAGGAAACATTTGCAAGCTTGCACAGGGCCCGCAGGTGGCCAGCAGGAAATAGCAAAGTCGTGGACCGCGCGGTAAGACCGTAAAGTCAGAATGGTCATCTATGCTTTTTTCTGCGTGCATGCTGTGGGTGACAGGTAGTAGTGAGAATGGTGAATTAGGTGAGAAGGAATTTACTTTTCTTCAACCCCCAAAAAGCGCTCCATATGAGCAGCCCGACCATAAAAAATAAGAAAATTGGAATATCAGAGTGTAGTTTCTGTGTGGGCATCCTGCAGGCACCTGCGTAACACCTGCACACCCTTTGTGTGAAGCGTTTGGGCCCATTCAGGAAAGTCCCACTCCGATCATCTTTTGATCTACTTTCCAATCATTCCAGTGGTCTTTTATTTAGGATTATGCCTTTTTTTTGCCAATATAAAAAACAACTGTGTTGTTTTCTAGTACATTGTTTCTGCATATCGGCAGGGATTCATCAGAAATTCACCCACTGCTGGTGGGTTAGTAAGCCTCTGCTGATTTCCCATCATCCCTTTGTTTACACTTTCTCCTGCTAGCTTGGAGCCCCGTAGGACACCAATCTAACATTAGTGCGAAAACAAAAATGATTCCAGCTCAGACGAGGAAAACAAAGACGTTCGTGGATCTATTTGTCTGACAGTGGATGCATCGGAATGGAGCAGAGCAGGCAGAATTTGGCCCGCCCATTTCCGCTGCTGTCACTACCTGAGCTTTTTCAAAACCTGTTCCTGATTCTTCCCGAAAGAAATACTCAGAAACGTAATTTCAAACCTCAATTCTCTCATACATGTCCATCATCAGAAAACTGCTGCAAGAAGGTGTTAAAAACCAGCTTTTTGGTTGGATTGGGTCTTAAGGAGCCAGTGCTCTCACCTCCCTGATGGCTCGATCGACAGCGTCTCACCAGTCTTACCACAAGCAGGAGAATCAAACGTTCCAATTTCATGGCGTCCCATAAGTGGGCTCAGTACCCCCTTACGATGCAGCTGCTCCTCTGTACGACCCTCCACGGGCCCGGACAACCCCAAAGCCTGCAGCCCCCACAGGTCAACCCCGGTGCGTGGTGGGTTCATGGCTGTTTGAATGATGAACCTGGAATGTCCGGCTGCTTTCTCTACCACAGAAAACCAGAGAAACTGCTTTAACTGATGGTTATTCATGCCAAACAGAGTGAGGTTTTTATCTGGAAAACACTAAATGAGTAAAACGAACAGAGTTTTTCACAATATCTCCAACTTTTTGTTAGTGGCGAAGGAATCGCATCAAACGCTGCATTAGTATTCCATTCAGACCTGCTGCAATTAGGCAGACTTATGAAAAGCTGCATAAATAGAATGTGTTGAAGATTCACCTCCTTCACATTCAAAAGGTTGCTTTCAAATCATTTTGGCGTTGAAATTATAATCTGCTTTCATTGCTAACCAGAATCACCAAAGCTGGAAAGGGGCCGCCGCTGCTCCTCGCCGTCTGTCTGCAGCTGAAACTCTTCTTTTGTGTCTCATCTGGATCTCCAGCGGAGCTCATGTACACGGTGGAGCTGGCCGGGGGTCTGGGAGCCATCCTGCTGCTGCTCATCTGCCTGGTGACGCTCTACAAGTGCTACAGGATCGAGCTGATGCTCTTCTACAGGAACCACTTTGGCAGCGAGGACGTGGACGGAGGTGAGGCTTTCTCTGGAACGGCTCTGGATTTCAGTTCCTGAAGCTGGCAGCTTTTTATTTTTTGTTTTTAACTTACTTTCAGGTTTTTTCTGCTGACTCAGAGAGGGACGCAGAGACTCTGTTCAGGTTTAGGAGATGTTTATTTTGCTGAATGGACAAGAATCAGCCCAGTTATTTTGTACTTCCCTTTTGCAGACAGATTTTTTGGCATAATAACACGTTTATTATTAACACATTTGAAGGAGTTCATGCTGGAAAAAACAACTTATGCTTTAAAGAAGCCCTTTAGTACATAGATTTATGATTTGAATAACCAGGTTTCAAATCCAAAAATGTGGATTTAATCTGATTTGTGTGGGTTGAAGCCAAACTTTTTAGAGTGGGAAGACATTAAAAACTCTTAATTGTGTTTATTTTTATATTCTTTTACTTCAAAGGTAACTATTTCATTTACTTGAAAGTGTGGATTGGGCCTAATAACCTGATATGTCAGCTCAAATCTAAACAGATGAAAGGGCTTTTTTAGAATTCTAAAGATTCTGTTTAAATTGAGAGTTTTACTGAAATGTTTAGTTATTTTTATCCCTACTACATTTATTTTCTATATGATTCCTATTTAAATCTATTTGTGTGAACGCATTGTTTGTTTGACAAATAGCCAAATATCCATGTCATTGGGTGTGTGTGTTGTGCGTTTTCTGTGAATGTTTGTGTTTCATTGGTTTCATCCCAGTTTTCGTTATTTATTATTTATAGTTTAGTTTTTGGGTTTGGTATCTAATCAAAAGTAAAAAAAAAAAAAAAAAAAAGATAAAAAAGAGAACCAAAACTTTATGAAAACATACCATTTTTGCAAAATTTTTCTAATTTTAAAGCCAAAGTAGATCAAATCATTGCATTGGATGTTTGGATCCAATGTCCACGTTTGACGTTTGGTATGAACCATTGACTAACTGCATGAGGGCTTGACTTAGTGACTCCTCCTCTCTGGCGTTCCAAACAGGAAGTACCAAGCCAAAATCCCACAGATTAGAGAGATAAACTGCTATTACCCATTGTATTGGTCAGAATAACCATTCTTAATCTGATACCTTTTTTTATGATCCTAAACTGACCAATCAGAAGCCTCAGTAAAAATGGCCTTGAAACGTTTGACAGAGTTTGTGTCGAAGCTGGTCGCAATAGAATTGACTCAGAGCGACTCGGACCAATCACTGCTCACTGTGATCGCCGCCTGGCTCCAACATGGCGTATGGTGGGGGGAATGGCGACTGAATTGACATCATGTGGTTGGAGCCAGAAGTAAGCCATTGTCTATGGATGATGTCCAGTTCTCATGGTCTGAACACTGACCTAGAGACAGGTGTATGGGGGGAGGGGGGGGAATAAGGGTTAACCCTCATTTCTGTTTTGTTAGAATTATGAATTTCTGCCGAGATGCACCAGAAACGGTAAAAAGAAATATGAATATTAATCCCTGCTGACATTGTACCGCATTTGCTGGAGGGAGATGATGCTATGGGGCACAGAGTGTCTTTTATTTTGAAAGGAAGTCACATGAACCAATGTCAAAAATTCCAAACCAGGGATAAGAAACTCCAGGCTTTGAGAGAAATCAAGCAAATATCATGCAGACACTGAAGACCTCAAGGCTTTGGGTTGCCCATCCCTGTTGGTGGACCATTTTATCTGTTGAGGAAAAAAAGGCTGATTTCCTTCCTGTTTATCCTCTGATTTTGCTTTATTTGTATCCTAATAATAACAACGCCATAAAAACAAATCATTGTTTTTCTTTTTCTGCTCCTACGGGTGGGAAATCGACCCGAATGGCTCTCCTCGTTTTGGTCAGAAGGTGACATGACTGCAGCCGATGAAGACTCAGGTGGTCGTTCTTCCTCGTGTCAGCTAGAGGAGCAGCTCTGGAGGGCTTGTATATTCTGCTGAGTGCTCTCTATAAAGCGAATCAAAAAGGCAGCCCCTGTGCCAGACCAAACATTAACTCTCTGGCCTCATCAGGAGCAGTAAAAGTAGAAATCCCCTTGATTGAGCCTGGCGGATGAGGCCTCGCTCGCAAATGCATCAAACTGAGACTAGAAGCAAGTTTTAATTTGATTCCCCTGTAATGAGTCTCTCAAGTAGCAGCGCTGCCATGAATTGGGGGGGGGGGGGGGTGAGATTAAGCCGCAGAGGGGCTGAGCAAAGTGGAGGGAGGAGGCAGATCGAGAGGCGTGTTTGTTAAAAAGCCTGAACTGCCGCGGCTGCTCCATCAGGCGGCACGAACGCCCAGGAAGGACCCAGAAACAGTTCTGCATGGAAAAGTCTCAACCCAAAACAGCAGGATGAAATGTTTGTGAGGAAAACAGATAATGGATCAGGTCCAAGAGGACGCCGCATGCTGGCTGTGGAGCTCCCAGAAGGCCGCACGCCGCTCTCCATTACATCACGAGAGCCTTTGCCCCCTCCGTCACATACCTGCAGACCCCCTCCAGGAAGTGTTTTTCTTTTTCCACACGGACACAGAGAAGTTTGCTGCATCGAGTCTCAAACTCTGGGTTTTTCTTCGTAAATCTTTCTGTTTGTGTCTAAAGGTTATTGTTGCCGCACCGCCAGTCCGCTCCCGGCGCTAATTGACCCCCCCCGCCAGATGTAAAAACGAAAGCCGGAACGCAACAATGGGACGGCTATTTGTCAGCGGCGCCGTTTAGTTAAAGAGCGCTCACTTGTCACATTGTGTCTCTGGAATCAATAACAGGCTACGTGACGACAAAGAGGCGGGAACTCGTCAACACACCGCCATAAATGCCAATGTCAGCGTTGTCGGTGCAGAAGGGAGTCATGAATCTCTGAGAACAGAAATAGTCTTCCACTTGTTTTTTATTTATCTATGCAGCTGTTTCCTCACAATGTGTCTCCAAGTTGTGTTTTTCCTAATTTAAAGCATGTCACTGAAATGATAAAGGTCTGAAGGTCAACATTAACTATGATCTAAATAAAAAAAAAAGCTATTTTAAGTTTGATTTTCTTAATGTGTGTCCTGCGTCATCAGAAAAATACCACAAGAACATGTTAAAAACACCAAAAAAGCCCATTTTCATTGGTGTGGGTCTTTAAAGTACCTAAATATGACGGATAAATTAAATACTTTGGTGCTGAAACTGAACGCAAGCAAACCATCAAACACTGATTTACATTTTTATTCTTAAATTAAGTTATCGTTTTTTTCTCTCAGCTATTTCTGTTGTCCCAATGACTGAAATGAAAATGTGGTGCTAGAACCGAGCTTCCCTGCGTCTCATCCGTCTGCAAACCGTGGTACGTTTCCGTTGTGCTGTCCGCAAAAATGTTACCAAGCCCCGAGATTACGCCTCCGGCTGAGTTCAGGAGTTCAGCATCTCACTGCAGACGCTCTCCGTGCACGTGTGCACACTTGACATCCCCGTGCTGGAGTCAGGGAAGCCGTGGTGTTTACTGTGTGGGACGAGGGAGCGAGATGGAGATTTCATCTCCTCCTGGAGAAGCAGGGAGGAGGGTCACTCCGCCTTCGCGCTTCACCCTGCGTCTCCTTTTCCCTCCTCTCCCTCACACTACAGTGAATCATCTCCACTAAAATAAGCCTTGATCTGCCCACACGGCGTTCGTTTAAAAGCCAGCAGAGAAGAACCGGAGAGGCAGATTTACGCCGCGCAGGATTCAAGTGAGGTTGCATTTCAATTATTTTTACACATTCCTGATAGTTTAAAGGGAATTTCGAAATATCCTGACATGAGAGGTGGCCCCCTCCCTAAATATCCAAATTTAGCCCCGGCAGAGCTGGAAAAATTCAAGAGGGCCTTACTTCCTGCACCAACCTCCTTCTAATCACAACATCTGTTCCCTTCCCTTCTATTTCCACGGCCGACCTGACATATCAAAGCGCGGTTCCTGCACGCCGAAGTAAAGACGGGAACTCGGCGTCATCCTCTGTTCCTCTGAAAACTACGGTGGCCCTGAAGTGCAAATCACACCAACAAATCACTTAAACTATATAAAAGGTCACAACGACAATTAAAAAAACTAAACATCTTGTAAAACAACAACATTACATTTTAAAAAATAAAAGTAAAAAAGTGCAGAAACCAAAAAATGAAATGACATCAAATAGGAAGTATTTAGAAAAACTAACTGGTAGGTATTCTGGGACATTACTGACTGGTTGACGTTTGTCCATCATTGCAACCGAAACTTATGTAAGAGATAATGCCTGACGGGGTGTCCCGCATCACCGCCGCAGTCAAGATTCAGCGATATAAATATGCTGATCGTCCCGATGGGTTGAATAAAGCATCAGTTCAGAGAGAAAGTTCACCTCTTACCGCTTGTTTGTGTCCAAATGATGAAGCAAAAGGTTGTTTTAAAGAAGCCGGCGCAGTGATACGAAACATTTAAGCTAGGTGACCGGAACTTCTTTTTTCACCGTGCGGTTATCAGGTTTTAATGCACACCCAGCAGCCAATCAGAATCGAGTATTCACCCGGACCATGGTATGATTTCGGATAATCGACACTTGGAAGGCCATCGCCCGCTTGCACCAACGTCACTTACTAAAGAAAATTGAATTCGATCCAGTTTTAGTACTTGTTACGTTTTTAGGTTTAAATCAATTTTTTCACAAAAACGCAGACTATGTGGTAGCGTGGTGCTGCGGGTTGTCATGGTAACCCTCCGGACTGCAGCAGCAAAGGCGAGTGATGTGCTGGTGGTAGTGACAGCTTCAGTCAAGTTCTCCTCTCACCGCTTGTTTTTGTCCAGATGATGAAGCCAAACTTTGTTTTAAAGAAACAAAGTCTAAAAAATTGTGTCTTATTTCCTTTTTCTTTAGATTCTCTCTTTCTGTTCTGCTGCATCCTAGTCTTCAAAATGGAAACTATCAAATTCTCTGCTTTTCTACTGTCTTGTGATAAACTGTGGAATATAATATGTTTGTTTGTTCTTTAATTAAAAAAAAAAGTTAATAATCAGAGTACCAAGGGGCCAGCGCAGTGATATACACTGACCAAAAATATAAACGCAACACTTTTGTTATTGCTCCCATTTTTTATGGTATGAACTCAAAGATGTGAAACATTTTCCACATACACAAAATAACCAGTTCTCTGAAATATTGTTGACAAATCTGTCTAAATCTGTGATAGTGAGCACTTCTCCTTTGCCAAGACAATCCATCCCACCTCACAGGTGTGCCATACCAAGATGCTGATTAGACAGCATGATTATTGCACAGGTGTGCCTTAGACTGGCCACAAGAAAAGGCCACTCTGAAATCTTCAGTTGTATCACATATTTGTTTGGAATTGTCTTTTGGTTTCTAGAATTTTCTTTGTTTTCTACAATGTAATGTTTTGTTGTTTACTCTTTGTGGTTCTGACCTTTTTGGCGTTCAGACTCCGGCTCGGAGCGTCCCTCCCTGCGGCTCTCATAAATACGACCCCGATGCGACCGGGAAAGCATCAGATCTGTTTCACTGCCGCTCCAGCGGAGTTACGAAGCGCGTCTTGGTGTTGAGATTTGAAGCATTTCAGTCCAAATCAATGGGTTTGACTAGAATTAGTTTTTTTATTTCAACAGTTTTCCATTATTTTAAAGATTCCTCACACGCCGGACTCAGAGGAAAGTCTTTCAGTTTTGTCTTCTGTCGGCGCTTTAAATCAGGCTTCCTGCTGCTTGTCAAGTTTGGTCACAGGAGCAGAATATCCGGAACTTGAACCGGTGCCCCGGAGATTCCCATTCACTGGTGGATCACCGTCCATGGAGCAGAAATTTCCCTTTAAACTGGACATAACTTAACATATTTTACTGCAGAGATTTAGTCAGAAGGTGCTAGAAAATGGTCCAAGATGGAATAACAAATGTACAAACCTACTTTGGTATAAAAAGCATCCGCTTCTACAAAGAAAGTGCTAATAATTGCTAAAAGTTAACTTATTTATTAATCTATTCAGACAAAAACTGTACCTAATGTATAAATTGTTTGTTTTTGGGGATTTTTAAAAAGTCTTATTTTGGCAAAAGTCACAATTAATTTATGAATTATTTAAACTTCTGAAGCTTTAATCGCCTCACAGACATTGTTGTCCTTAAAATTAGTACATTTCAAAAGTTACAGTTCAAAAGCTAAATGTCTGTCATGAATGAACCATACTACAAAAGGATAATCTCTGAGCCATAATCCCGCTGGATTATTTTGATTTGAAATTTGATTTGAAATGGTTTATTTCAAGCAATCAAATGAGAATAATACACAAAAACAATACAATCATCAGTTATACTTTCGTAGACTAATCAAACTTAGCATAATTAGGCATAAAATTAAGTATTGCTGGAAAGGGAGTGGAAGGAAGAGAATTTATATAATCCCACCCCTGTTATGAAAGGTCAAAATAAAGCCTGAAGTGAGTCGGCCATATTGACCAGAGTTGACTCCACCCACATAAGCAATGTTCCGAAAAAGGGCGATTGGGCGGGGCCAAGTCTGTGTTTGTCCACCTGCCAATCCAAGAAACACGACTTTAATTAGGCACAAAATATAAAATCTAGCGTGTTATTTTTTTAATGTAAATCATATTTACATTAAAAAAATAACACGCTAATCCATTGTAGAGTTAAAAAAATTCTACACCTTTAGACTCCGGTGATCATATAGGGAACCGAGTTCTAATAAACTTAGGGAACTTGGTTGCAAGCATTGACTGTATATCATAGATAGATAGATAGATAGATAGATAGATAGATAGATAGATAGATAGATAGATAGATAGATAATGGTTGATGAATTTTGGTCTTTGAGCCAGTTGGACTCTATATTATGTCTTCCGGTAAAACTGGCTTTATGTGACTTTACTGGCTAACATACCAGGTAATTAATTACCTGGCAGTCAGACTCCTCTCCCCACATACGCTGAGGGTAAGTGGATAAATAAGTCCACTTTTTCATTCGAGTTGTTTTTGCTGCAGCTGCATTTTGACAAAGCGCCCATTTCACTGGAAGCATTAATGATCATGAAGAACCGACCCAGTGGGTTCCTGTTAGCGGCACGGCAGACGGAGCTCTTCAGCTTATCTCAAAGAGAAACCCCGACATCTCTCTAGACTCCTCACATGTGATCTTTGAGCTCGGTCGTTTCAGATCCGTCTTTGTTCCCGTGTGGGTGATGGAGCGGCGCCGGCCCGTTCAGCCAGCGCTGGGCGTTTAGTTCAGGCTGAAGTCTCATTTGTTTTTGGCGGCAGTGAGCAAAGCGGCTATCAAGGCAACATCATTTTTCAGAGATGGGGGATGGGGCTGTAGTGAAAAGCGCTCGGATGGGCGGAGGTGTCCAGAGGTCGGCGTGACGGAGGCGTCCTGTCTCCGCAAAGTCTCCGGAGGAAGAACGCCATTTTCTGCAGAGAAAGAAAAACATGCCGAGCGTTTCGGGCCGAGCCGGACCAAACCTTTGAAATTTGTCAAAATCTGCACACACCTAGTTCCCACAAAAAGGAATTTTGGGCTCAGGGAATGACCCCCCCCAGACGATGACATCATAGCGAGCAGAACTGTTAAAAAATAAAAGGAATGGGTAGAAAATCACTTATGGGGCTTAAGAAAAGAGTTATCAAAAGTCTGAGATTTGGCGATTTTTCACATTTTTTTCTCAACATGTGAAAAGGACACTTTTGTTCAAGAGATCGTCACGAAATTTCACACGCAGGACGCCCGCTCGAGTCTATAACCACCACGGAAGTTTCGCTGACCTTTGACCTCGGAAGAGGCCACCATCTTGAAAAAACTAGAGCACCTTTGTTATTCGCTACAAATTAAAACTCATTTTAGGGATTATCATCAATCATCGTCTAACTTCTCAGGCAACATTGGAAACCAAATGGGGGAGGGGGGATTTTGTCATCAGTGATTGTAGATTTTGAACAGCGTGCTCGTGGCGAGCTCACAAAAGTGGCGTTCTTCTGTTAGTCGCACATCTTTAACAGAAAATTGTGAAAATGTAACGCATGGATCCCTGGCTAAAGCTAAACAAAACAATATAATACAGCATTTGAACATATTAGGTGTGTGGGCGTGGTTAGCAAACAACCACCTTCTGTTGCTAACGAAATCCAGAAGTTTACTTTTGCCGATTCTTCTAAAACTGATATCAATCTGCTCGGCATCCCCAGGCGACCAAAACCTTAAATGGTTGCTATGGAGATAGAACCAACAGAAAAGTCGCCATTTAATTTTAAAATTTGAAAATTAGTTTAGATTAAATTATTATGGCTTACATTTTGAAGGCAATAAGAAATGAAAAGATCTGCCAGAGAAGAAAATGAAGTTAATTTTGAGGCAACAAAACAAAAGATACTCCTTTTGAAAGTTTGTCATGAACAAATCTGAAAATTAGGCAAAAGAGCATAAATTGTGTGGAACAATTTTAGTATCTGAAATGTAAATAGTTAAAAAACAAAAATCTTACGAAGTAATAATTTTCCAAGTGTTGTCCAGGTTTAATGCATATTGTTGTTTTATTCGTCCTTAATTAAGTGACTGCACAGAGGTCTGAGGAAAAGATGGTTCCATCCACACACCGCCATTGTTTCCATCACAGAAAAGAGCAGATAGAATTAACAATGAGAACAGCAGAAACGATCAAGCTGTGATTTGTTTGCAGAATCTCTTCTGCTAGAGTTCCAGGATTTATCTGATCCTGAAATGTTATTAACTATGCTAAAATGAAAAAATATGCCACACCCCTACCACTTTAAAGCGGGCTACAGAAAATGAGTCAATTAAATGTTTTGAACATAGGGTCCTGTAGGCACCGCCTACTTTGAATAAAGGCATTTGATTGGTCGTTTTATAGCTTGAATCACTTCCACTACAAAACAAATGTGTTTATTTCTCTATACAAGTCTGTGGGATTGTGGCACTTCCTGTTTGGAACTCAAGGGGAGAGGAGTCACTCCGTCCACTTTTCATTTACCATCAAATGTGGCTTTCCAGCCACACTTTGGACATGCCTTTTTTAATGTTGCTTTTTCTTTTTGAAGTCATCCAAACTCAAAAATCCATTTCTTTGACTTGCGTCTACAGACAACAAGGACTACGACGCCTATCTGTCCTACACTAAAGTGGACCCAGACCAGTGGAGCCAGGAGACCAGAGAGGAGGAGCGCTTTGCCCTGGAAATCCTCCCCGACGTGCTGGAGAAGCATTATGGGTATAAACTCTTCATTCCAGACAGGGACTTGATCCCCACAGGAAGTAAGCTCTCTCTCTCACGGCCATGTCCGGTTGTGTCGAATGTGTTGTGGCTTGGTGTTGTGGTGCCGCCTTGTTTGTTGACTTGCTTTCAGCATTTGTGTTGTGGCATCCCCCCTGCCCCCTCCTCCTCAGAACATTCGTGTTGTCATTCGGTCATCACGGGATGAGCTTGTTCGAACCTCCAGCTGAGCTGAACCGGATCCATTTGAAGGGTTTCAAAAGTTTGATTATTACAATATTTCATATCTACATTCAGTAACTGAAGCTTTTATCGCAAACGTTTAGAAGGAAGAAGCAGCCCTTTCATTTTATGAAATAAGAAACATTTCCATCCTCGTGGGTCAAGATCTTCTTCTGAAGAGACCCAGTGTCCTGCAAAAATGTTTTCAATGTCTCTATATTTACAATCAATTATCAATTATTATTATCTCACTAAAAGACGTAATATTTCCTTATCGGTGAGACCAAAGCTTAAGTTACCGTTGTACGTCTTTAAAACAAGTTTTTTAAGCTAAAAAGCAAACTGACACACAATATTTGTTGTTTTTCTCATTTATTTATTTTTTTGTTTATACTTAGTAAACCAACGTTAGCCTAAGAAAGTTAAGACTTTAATTTCATAAATTCTCTTCTTATTGTCTTCTTAGTACTTAATTTACAAACGTAGACTTTTTTTTCTCATTACGACTTTTTTCTCGTAAAATTACGACTTGTTCCTTTATTTTGATCAATTTGGACCTTTTCTGCTTATAATATTCTCTTAAAATTAAAACTTTTTTTCTCATAAACTCGATTCTTGTCATTTTATTTTGTAGTACATTTTTGGTAGCATAAATTCTCCGTCGTAGGACAGAGTCCTGTGAAAATAAAATTTCGTACTTGGTGAAATAGTATCAGAATGAGACTTTTTGATGAGAAATTGTTACAAAAATAGACGATAGTCATTTTTGATACAAAACTGTTTCTGGGAATATGTTTATTTGTCTATTTATAGCAATAAGGAATTTACTTAACATACTAAACCAGTTTTTATTTAGCTCATAACTATCTTTCACGAGGCAAACATTTCTACGAAACGACTTTGACATTTTAGCTAAATCCATGGTGTAACTTTTTTTGGCCAAAAAGTTTTTGTAAATTGACAGAATTTTCTTGCATTTAACTTTTAATCTCATATAACTCAATTTAATTATATAAAAACCGAATTTGTGTTTTTGCGGTTAGAAAGAGTCCAGCTTTTCACAATTACAGTTGACTGTTTCATATTTCAATGGTGTTGTTTTATTAAAGTTTTATAGATTAATTCTTGGTAAACATGGATCCATATGGAATAATGTTTAAAGATACTTAATATTCAACTGAAATCATGTTTAATCTCTTCAAAAACAACTATATTTATGGTGTGAATGACAAAAACCTGTAAAATTCTTATTTAGAAAAAGTCCAGACTAAAAGATTTAGACAAAAATGTCAGGAGGAGCTGTAAACAAACACGCTTCATTTTCTACTGTAACATAACAAATCTAGGGCTGATGTTTACCGCGTACTCCTTGGAAATAAGGAATTGTTTTCTGCAAACCGCCCCAAAATGTTTTTCTGCAGTTGGACCACTAAATGTCTCGACAAGCAGGGCAACCAAAAAATAAATAAAAATAAACCATAAGTTCCAGAACGTTCAGTAACTGGAACAACGTAGGTTTTCTGCTGTAGTAGGAACTCGAGATGCAGAATTCTAGTTAATTTATTCCCTCAGAGCAGCCGCCCGGCAAAAACCATCAGCGGGCTCCTCTTAAATGTTGACTTCTTCCCACTCTGGTGGGTTTTTTTTTTTTTTACCACTTTTCAGGCGTCATGCATAAAATGAGGCGTATTTGTTATAAACATTGTCTTTCCATCGGTGCTCCTTTGGCCTGCGGGCTCACGAGGCGCCACAGTTTTATTAATCTTATTCATATTCAAAGGTTTGTTATATTTTGGTAGTTTGGAGGGGAAACGTCAGAACGCTGTAAAGGTTTTTAGCTTTCTATTCATTGTGCATATAAAGGAGAAAGCGAAAGAAAAACAAAAATGAATCATTTGGTTTTCTATCCGAACTGTGAGAAGGCTTCAAATACAAGTCATGCTTTGCGTAGAGGAGATCTGAACAATCGACGTTTGATGAATTTATTTAGTAATCAATCAAGAAAACCAATCCAAAATGCTGCTTTTATTGTTATGTAACCATTTATATATAAAAAAAAAGGTAAAGGTCATGTCTGTCAAGTGAAAAATCTACCAACTAAAATATAAAACATCCCATTTTCCTGTTTATGTTGACAGAATAAAATTATAACATTAAATCAGAATAATTGTTGTTTTCAGCAAAAGGAATCTTCCTGGTTCTTTTAGGTACATAAAGACTCATTTATCCTTTGCTTATCCACTTTACTCCCCTTTGTCTCTTGCCGTTGATTGAGCAAACAGCTTTTGAGCGTCTCTGAAAGAGTGGGAGGCATAAGAACGTGTGTCGCGTCTGCCGCATAACCTGATCCAGCTGCACCCAAACCGAGCCTGCATGCCGCTTGGTGATGGCGTCTCTCTGTGCATGGATGTTAGCGCATGTCTAACTGCAGTCGATCCCTAATGGGGCCTCTTGCCATGCCCCGTGCTCATCTTTGATTAACTCATCACGCAGATGAGTTGGATGATATCATTACGCTATTAGCCTCCATGTGAGTTCCCGCATCTGCCTGCCTCTGCGCACACACTCCCCCCCCCATCACTAATTCTGCTCGGGCTCAGCGGCGCGACGCCGAGGTGACGAACTGAACCCCTCGCTGTGGTTTTGTGCTCCATACAGGGGGACCGTTGTAATATGGGAAGACGGGGCATAAAAATGCAAAGGATGGGGAGGAATCTAAAGCACTTCTGCCACATTTCCAGCTTATTGCGCTGTGTGGAAAATGAATTTGCATCTCAACAGTTGATATCGGGCATAATCCTGAGCTAAAGATGGACCGAATTTGCCCTTTCGGGGATTTTCGGCACAACCTGAACAGTCCTCCTTCTGCTGGGAAACGTGTCACCTACGGGGTAAGAAAGCTGTCAAAATAAAAGCATCTGGACATAGATTTTATAAAACAAAATATGAATACAACATTTAGTTTAACATGTCTGTGGTGCAGACCATTAGTCTTTGTTTTGACTACCAAATTTCCCGTGTAAAATATCATCAAATATGTCACAGGATAACAGGCATTCATTCGAGTCACAAAACATCAATGTGGCAAAATGCCTACGAAGAACTAGAACTTTATTAATCCCACAATGGAGAAATTCACTTTTTACCATGACTCAGTTGGAAAAAAACGAAACAAATAATCAGATAATTGCGATTTTCCGTGGCTTCCCTGGCTTGATCGTGTGTGTAAACCAAGGTTATTATAGTTAACGAAAACGAACGAAAAAACTAAAACTAGAACTGAAAAAACATTTTCGTTAACTGAAATAAAAATAAAAACGAGAGTTTAAAAAAAAACGAAAACTAACTAAAACTGTTTGTTGTGTGTATAAAACTAACTGAAACTAACTAATATTAACCCCAAAAAATACTTTGTTTTCGTCTTTGTTAATACATAAGTCTTTTGGGTTGAAATAAAGTCTATTTACTTCACGCTGCTAGTTTTACTGTGTATCTGAACTAGAGGGCTGCACCCAAATCTCGCGGGATTGGGCGGTTTGAAGTGTGCTGCGGGCGTGAGCGGGCGGCAGAAAAAAACCCAGCGGGATCAGTGCTGCCATGAATATCTCGTGAATATATATTAGCAGACTACGTTAGGCTGAGCGGCTGTAGGATTCTTATGTACTGAAGCTCTGTGAAGGCACCAGGTAGAGACGCCCAATGGCCTCTGTCATCTAATCTGTTGTTGGGGGTGCGCCCCGCCCCGCCTCTTACTAAGAGCGCGCTTCAGGCCGTCTGTCTGCGTGCGCACACACGCACACTTTTAACCGAACGGGATTTGTGAAAATATATTTAATAATTAAGTTGCAAATTACACAAAAGAGGAATGCATCAAAAGATGAGGCTGGAGGAGGGACATGAATCTCTTTAATAATATCAAAACAAATACGTGTTTTTTTCCTGCGGGACGGGAGACGATACAAAATCAATGCATCTCTATTACTGTGCGGGACTAAATTCTATGAGTTTTGCGGGTGCAGGTGGGAGTGGACATACATATTGCGGGAGCGGGCGGGATTGGTCAGAAATTCAGCGGGCGGGAGCGGGATGAAGAAAATAGTCCCGCGCAGGGCTTTAATCTGAACCTTACGGCATCACGTAGTCTGTGACGTCACATGATGTCTGTCGGACACTGCCGGCTAGCGTTGTCATAGACATTTACATGAGCGTGATGGCTGCATTAAAAGTTGGGAGAAAGCGGGAGAGTCCTATTTGGGACTTTTTTGAATATAACAGCGTCAAAAACAAAAGTAAGAGCCTTGTAGTCGAAGCAGGAGACAACATTTGTGGAACGCTCCTCAAAGGGAAAAACCCTACGAATCTAAAAGTACATTTAAAAAGCGCACACAACAACGCAAATCAACAGTTCCTAGACAAGCTAGCCTTTCGCCCGCCCTCCCCCGAAAAAGAAGCGAGAGCAGATAACGTAATGCTGTTATCGGCTGTTGTCTTTTAATTTAAGGATGGTTGTCCTTGTGTCCTCTGAATAATAAGTGTTTCAAAATGTATCTTTGATTGCGTTTTTATCATACAATACTTATTCTGGTGATTTTGAATCATGCACCTGACAAATATCCTAATTTACAAAAAAAAAAAGAAAAAACTAACACTAAAACTAATAAAAACTAAACTAAAACGAAGCAATTTCAAAAAATAAAAACTAATAAAAACTAGTAAAGCAGCCTCTAAAAACTAATTAAAACTAAATAAATTTAAAAACAAAAATTCAAAAGGAAATAAAAACTAAAACTAATAAAAAATCCGAAACTATTATAACCTTGGTGTAAACATTGAATTGCAGATCATTTCAGTGGTGAAAAACAGTCCAAATAGGCTAACAGACATGCCACTACATTTATTAGGTGTAAAAGAAAGAAAAAAGTCAATGTCCGTCTAAAGCAAGGTTGATAAGAGAACAATGAAACAAAAAGGAGGAAGCTAAAGTAACTGGTGCCAAATAAAATTTAAAAAAAAGGCCACAATAATTAAAATACCCAACTTTTCCTTAAGTTTCTTGTTTTGTTTTAGCTTTATCTACACATCCCTAAATGTGGTGTAATTGTATTTAAAAAAAACACACAATGTCTCTTGTTCATGAAGTTATTGCTGCAACAAGGTTAGTGTCGATTAGTTGTAACCAATTCTCTACATTGACAAAACTTTAATAGAGTAATGATTAAAAAGAAAAGAAAATGCTATAGTTTATGATAAAACATGTAAACTGTTCGTCAGTGCCTAACTTTTCCCTACTATGTATTCGCACTTTGTATAATCAATGTTCTACGACTTAATACAAACGACAAAATTGATTTATATAGCACTATTTATATAAAAACATAACACAAAGGCTTTACATTAAAACAAAACAAAATAAACAATATAAAAACACGCACGGAAATTATTGTATTGAAGACAGAGAAGCGTCATATTCAAGTAAAGTTGTATTTAAAAGAAAAGTTGTACTTAAAAACAAAAGAAGTGGCAAAGAAAAAAACAGTGTAATCAAAGAAAAGTCACGTCCAAAACGTAGAAAATTTGTATCTAAAAGATAAAGTAGATTTGTATCTGAAAACAGTGAAAGCTCATATCTTAAAACAAAGAAAAACGGTTAATTGTTTTTATTTTTCAGGTTATTAGGATGAAAAGTCGAATTCAAACCAAACATATCAAACGTGACACCAATTGATGTTTTCATTTGGGTTTCATTTTGACAGCTATCTAACCCCGTAGTCAGTCCTCAGTTTCTGCTGAAACTCTTCCTTGAAAGTCTTTCCTGTTGCTTTTTTATGCTTCATCTCCCATATTAAACTGGAATAAACTGGTCAGCACGGTTATCATCCGCTATCAACCGTCGCCAGTAAGACCTTGAGTGGACAAACACAGTTTATGCCAGAGAACGTCCCCGAAAAAACTGTTTTAACACCAACTCAATGTTCTGCCAATCTTTTGACCCCACTTTGAATGTAAATATCTATGTTTAGGTTTCACCAATGATCATTTCCAGGATGACACCAGACTACTTAGAGGTACTTCTTCCCCAGATTTTTGTCTTGCTGTGTTTAAACCCAAACCCCCCTCCCATTCAGGTGTGACGACAGCATAGATGCATTTCGCTTCCATTCATTGGTTAAGGAAATTCAGTAAAAAATAGAAAATTGAGTTTCTTCAAATGTTGACGTGATTAATGTAAATGGTAAAATGCAATCTTACGATCATGGGTCGACCGCCCTACGTAGACAGATCCGTTGGAATGTATCTAAAGCGTCCTTATGCAACACTTTACCTTAGTAATGTGTTGTGTATTGGTGCTTAGCCAAATAGCCGCTTTTCACGGCGCCAGAATCAGCCGATTTATGTCAATCGCGTCAACGGAAGGCTTACGGTAGGTCAAAGGGGATGTGTTATTGAAGGACCGCCGGCGACAGCTCCGTAGTTAAAGGGTTAACACACTGTTGGGAATGTTTAAGGTGAAGGCATGGTCATAAATGTTTGGGGGTCCTCCAGATCCTTGAATAGCGGGTGATGTTGCTGGGTTGTAGTACTTGAGGATTGTGCATCTGCAATCCAAGCGGTTGTTGACCGTCTCCCAAATATTCAATTGGATAGAATTTAAACCACAAGTGGACAAAAATCTCCTGCAGCTGAATCAACAATGCGAGCTGAACTCTGGTGATTTCCGTGGAATCGCCGCCTCCTGAGAGAGGAAGTTACTGTAAAAATGTTGTTTGTGTTTGGGTGGCGGCCTCTGGGATCGGGACGCTCCAAGTCACCGGTGACAACAGTAATGCTAAACACCTACATGGAGATATTTCTGCTCAAGGGGCCGATGGAGATGTCGATAAACGAGGCACCGTCCCAAGAGTATTTGGTTTTATTAGTTTCATCTTCCACGTACAGCCAAACTCGCAGAAAGTCAAAAACGGTTCTCACTGGAAGAGCCCGGTTACAGGGAGGTAGCATTTCTGCTCCTCGGTTCCTGGACCGTCTCTGAGCCGACAACCACGGCTCCAAAAGTATCAGAATGCCCCTCATCGGAGTTTTTAAAGGAAAACCAACAATTTAGTGCTCCTTTTCTTTTTTCCTGAAAAAGAAAAATGTGTGTACAGATCGGTTTCTATATTATACTTATTCAGAATGTTTAAAACTTTAACAAAAAAAGGTTTGTGGGGAAAAAAGACAAAAGTTGAATACTTTTTCCCCCTCCGGATCACGCCATTGAATGGAGTTTAGGAGCACAATCGGGTGCACAAACTATATACCTACCATCAATAAGAAGTTGTTAGTGTGGCGCATCAAGAATAATTAAAGGTTTTAGGAAAAGCCTGTAGACCGTAAGCGTCATCACATTCAGCAATCTTTGACCTTTGGGAAACACAGTGGTTATAGTTCAGATGGGCGGGAATGAAGAGGAAAAATGGAGGCTCTGGAAAGCACATTAATGCTTCCGTCACGTTTCCGGTCTTTGCCAATTCTCCCTCAAAGAAACGATAACTGGGAGTACAGTTATCCAATTTGTAATCACCCTACACCTTTTGCTGTCTACGTTTGTGGATTTTCGTTCAGCGCTACCTTGCACTCTTTATGGGAGTTTTATTATGTTCTGCATCCCGATTGGCTGCTGACCTTGTCAATCAATCTCCCCTGTACAGGATTTCATTCTTTAATAAATGACTTGAACTTTGAGAGTTTAGACAAGAGAAGAAAACCGTCTGGAGTGTGTAGTGATGAGTTTTACAGCTGTAACACATCTGTAACTCCACTTTGTGGGTTTTACCTGTCGCGTGTCTTTTTAGAACATAACCGCCAGGATAAACTGACTATCCAAGAAAAAAGTCTGGTCCGTGTTGGGAGTCAATTATGCAATGTACCTAAAGAAGTGACTTTCACTCTTCGCTCACGTCGGTTTCTGCTAAACATGGTCGTAGCATTAGCTTTGCTAACGCCAGAACTGTTGCAAAATCTATCATTGAAGCAAAATAGTACGTATTTCACTCACATCTGAAAGACGATTTTCAACTTTTAAAAAATGGTTGGACGATCCCCTTATCCCCAGAAGAAACCGCTTCTTCCAAACAAAAGACATCCACACATCCAATATGATTTCACAGCTGGAAAATAATCCCATATCATGATACTTTCTTCCGCTTTGGGAACAATTTCACCCGCTGAATCTGCATGTAAGCAGCCTACAAAACCACTTTTTATTCTTTGTGATGCCAATGAGCTGTCGGATGTAAAACTGAGAAGCAGATTACAATAATCTGAGGTACAGATGAGTTTCAGGCAAGAAACAAAGGTCAAAAAACAGTCAAAGCAAATATGGAAAAGGTATTTGGGATCAAAGAGTTTAAAATTTGTAAGATAAGCTATAAAAATGAAGTAAATCATCTTAAATTGTTGAGTGAAAACAAATATTCCGTCTCTTGAACAGGATTTTGTTAAGGAGGTTGTGAAGGAGAAGTTTAATGAATAAAGGCCAAAGTGTTGCCATCCATCACATTTACAGTCAGTAGAGCCAATCAAAAACACAAAATAAAAGCATTACTCAGCTAATTATAAACTACCCATGATCCTCTCTGGGTTTTTTTTATTCTCAGTGATTAAAAGAAAAAGAAAAAACCAACAGGACAGGCGCAAACCTTCAAGGGAAATTTTGGCCTCAGGGTGGGTCGCAGTGAATTACACCACAATGGGCAATTATGAAACGGCTAAAAGGCCAGCTTTGTAGTGTTGAAGTGAAGGTCGACTCCGAATCCGTCTTTCCTCTAATCGGGTGGCTGTTGTTGTGAAGCCTGGGGCAGGCCGCGGTGGGAAAGCAGCACTTCCTCTCTGAATGAGCAGGGCAGCACCGGGGGAGGGGGGGGGGCGGTGTTCGTCTTCTTAAAGACCAGCCAGTTATTATTTTAGTCACAGACTGGCATTCGCTCTGGCGGCGCGCAGGAGGTGCACAAGCTGCGGCTGTGAGCTAAAGCTCCGTTAATCCCGTCTACCTGCCGGCGACTGTCTTTTTGTCGTGACAAAGGACGGCTAAAAGCAGGCATTAGCTGCACGCGCTACCTCTCCTGACGCGCAGGCCGGGCTGAACATGATCATTATCAGCACAGTCATTAGTGAACACGCTGGTGTAAGAGTTCATCCAAGAGCGTGGGGGGCTCCAGGTGTTTATCTGCGGTGGAATAATCTGTTTTGATGATCCAACCTTTTTACCGCGGTTGGACTCGGACCACGCAGCTCATCTCTAATGAGACCAACCAAATAAAATGTTAACCAAAGAGCGCAAGTGATGAAAGTGCATAAATCGGTAAAATGTTTCGTGCTTTGAATAGGGTCTAACCCGAGGCACCCGTCAATGCACGGTACCGTACCTGGGCCATTCCTCCTTTATAAGGCAGACATCACCTTGATTTCATGAGTTTCTGACCAAAACCAAGTATGAGTGTTTTACACTCACCTACACAGTAGGCGGCAGTACAAATGGTTTTAGTTTACCATCGTTTAATATTGAAAAGACGTTGTCGCTCACACCTACAAACCAATTAGTCTACAGCCAACGGCCTGTAAAAAGATTCCATGACCAGGGCATCGGCTTTAACATCTGAGCTTTAGCTGCAGTAACTCTTCAACCGTTGGCGCAATGAATGTAATTCCAACGGATACTTTAGAGTAGTGAAGTGTTTACACGCAAACCAACTCATTCCGTCGTGGAATTTTGTCAGAATCCATTGGAATACGCTAAACGGACGAAGAGTTACGGTAATACAAAGAGTGTCAGCACTGAAGCGAAAGATCGGGTGCTAAATGGCTAAAGTTTCCAGCTTTCTTTCATTGCTAGCTTTTGAACATTTGACCAAATCATGGAGTCATTGAAATGCCCCGATAAATAACAAGGATGTCTTTAGGGTTCGATTCCCCCAAAGGACTATCCGACCTTCTAACCAAGCATGTTAGCTATCGCAGCAAACGCGTACCAGAGTTCACCGAAACCATGTCGGCAACAGGCCATCCACGGTGGTGTCAGTTAGACCATTAATACGGAATAGATCAGGTTATTAAAACCAGACTGTCACAACCAAACTTTGAGTGGTATCATTGTCTACTGCGACCATGTTTTTTAACAAATTAATGAGTTGGAAAAATGGGTATTAAGGTTTTTATGAGGCCAAGAGAGTTTTTGTAGAGTGTGTGACATTTTCATCTCTCATCATCCCTTTGTTCAGTTTCAGTAAAAGTTGTCTGAAGGCAATCAGTATTTCACCAAAGTTCTGGGTCTCTCCCAATCTCTGTGAATGCAGCCTACATCGAGGACGTGGCGCGCTGTGTGGACCAGAGCAAGCGTCTCATCATCGTCATGACGCCCAGCTATGTGGTGCGGAGGGGGTGGAGCATCTTTGAGCTGGAGACGCGCCTGCGCAACATGCTGGTCACCGGCGAGATCAAGGTCATCCTTATCGAGTGCGCCGAGCTGCGCGGCATCATGAACTACCAGGAGGTGGAGGCCCTGAAACACACCATCAAGATGCTGACGGTCATCAAGTGGCGCGGGCCGTCCAGCAACAAGCTCACGTCTAAATTCTGGAAGCAGCTGCTCTACGAGATGCCGTTTAAGCGCATGGAGCCCCTAAGCATATCCCACGAGCAGGTGCTGGACGTCAGCGAGCAGGGCCCCTTTGGTGAGCTCCAGACCGTCTCCGCCATCTCCATGGCGGCCGCCACCTCCACCGCCATGGCGACGGCACACCCAGACTTGCGTTCCAACTTTCACAACTCTTGCCACACCCAGATGAGGCAGAAACACTATTACCGTAGCTACGACTACGACCTGCCACCCAGCGGCACGCTTCCACCACTCTCCTCGCTAGGCAACCAGCACACCTACTGCAACATCCCCATGACCCTCATCAACGGACAGCGGCCGCAGTCCAAGTCTCCGCGCCAGCAGAGCATGGAGGAAGGTCACGGGAATAACGCCATGCTGCCGCTGCTTCCCAGAGAGACCAGTATATCCAGCGTGATCTGGTGACGGGGGCGGCGCCGAGCCGGGTAGACTCTGGATCTACGCGACATCAGTCAGCAGGGAGGGCTCACACCGGGACCCCGAAGGCACCGGAGCCGGGCGGACCCGAGTGGCACTTAACTACTAGCCGCAGTTGATTTTGCACCAGGAAACAACAGGGGATCGGGGGAGGGGCGTCAGACACACTAGACAAACTGGAGCCTAAAGAGGCAAAAAACAAACAAACAACCTTTTCTGTTGTTTTGGTCTAATAAAAGCTTTTATTAAAACTGAACAGCAAAGGAGACAAAAGAACACATTTATATGCCTGTACAAACACTAACGTAACACAAGCCAACACCTACGACCATTTACCCCGAGAGCGGAGGAATACAGGGTCCTGTACATATGTTTTTCTAATTCTTTGTAGCAACCGTGTTTGGGACTTCTTTGTTTTATCTTTGGTTCAGACTCGGTTCGGTTCTCATTTCTTTCCTTTTGGTTTGTACAAAAGTGAAGCGATGGCCTGTGAGACGTGTCGGTTGTTACCTTTATCCTGATTCGTTGGCCGGTGTCGTTTATAACGTTTTTGGTGGCTCTTTTCGGGCGGGGTGGGGGAGGGGTTGGATTTGACTGTCTGGGTTTAACATATGCAAAACTCTGAGTCGGGACAGCAGGTGAAACGGTGGGTTTTTTCCCCAAAACGGCAGAGATGCGGGGAAATGTCGGTGCTAGGCTTCACATCTCTGTTTCTCTCACGATGACTTTTAAAGAGCAGCCTTGCTATTTACCTTAACAGATAATTATATCACTGAAAAAGTAATTATGTGTATTATTTTATGAAAAAACAAAAGTCTATTTTTGTAAGTGAGGAATATTTGCATAGAGAAGTTATACTTATGAAGTTTCTGAGTGAAGGAACGGGGGGGGGGGGTGAAAAACCATGTTTTGTTGTGTGGAACTGCATCGCTCACAGAAACGTCACTCAAAGTTCTTCAAACTGAGGAGGAAACAAAAAAAAAAACCTCAGTCTTCACGACGAAAGCCAGAGTCGTAACGTCTCCGGCTGCTTTTTCGTCACGGCGGCGCCTCGCCGCCGCTCAACAGGGATGAAGCTATCGATGATGTCAGCGCAATTGGAGGAGAAAGCCATCGTCACCTGACCCGCCCACCCGGTTTCATCTGTGAGGCTAAACGAGGCTGTCCAGGGCTAAACCATTAACCCAGTATTCCATGTACTCGGACTTAAGTTTCACTACTTTTTTCATGGTAAAGTTGTTGAAATGTTAACGACAAAGTAGATGACGGTAACCGTTTGAGTCAACTTTAATATATTATGAGTCAAGAATGACGAGAATGTATTTGAGTACGCCAACTAATGTGTAACGACGGTAGAAATACAAATTTAGACCAAAGGAAGCTAAAGTGAACACTTTTGTTATTGAAATTTACGGTTGATTTCACAGAGAGGTATTCCTGCAGCGGTGCCATATTTTATTCTGAAAAGCCAACAGGCTAAAATACCCAGAAGCATCTCAAATGTTTCATTTAGTGCCATAAAAGATGCAACATAACTGTTGTGGTTTTTTTTATCATGACCCATTTTTGATGTTTTTTCTTTGAAACACGCCTGTCTGTTGTCAAAACATTTGCAATTTTGTCCATTAAGGCCGTGTCACGCAGCCCCTACGTACATTTTGTGCGTATTGCACGGATGAAAGCTGGTCATATGTGAATACACGTGAAAAAAATTGAGAAAAATCGTGGTCTTTATGTGAAATGTTTACAGAAGTATCACGAATGAACCACGTTAAAACCACGGAAGAAGTACGAATAAACCACGCAGAGAACACCCAAATCAACGTAGAACATGAACCTGATTATTTCGCTGTTTATATGCAATTTATTGGTAATTTCTGCGTCAGTGACACCATTTGAATGTGATATGTGCGCCGTATACGTTTTACATCGGTGGTACATGTGTGAAAAGTCCATTAGACGTACATGGAACGGTTGTGGAGAGCCACAAATCTCGCAAAAAGTACGCACGTTTGCCTAAGATTTAAATAATTGCCTTTAAACTACATAAAATAGGCGCAATCGCGGTAATTCACAACCGACAGCTCAAAATTGGATTCACGTAAAGACCCGTCAGCCGAAGCCTTTGACGGACGTCTGCGCACATCGACGAATGACCAACGCAAGAAACCACGGAATACCAGAATTTCATAGGTGGAAAATGCGCAAAAAACTGTAGTGGCTGTGTGACGTCGCCTTTAGACCTGCGTTTGAATGTTTTTTACTTCCCTTTGTCGCACCTTCCCCTCCTCGGAAAAGTCGACTTTCGATCACTTTTAAGAGCACGATCTCTGAACAGAAGGGGCAGCTGTGCTCTGGGCTGTGGCATTGTGTAAATAAATTCAAAACAATACGATTGAGATGAAGACAATCCAGAGGCGGTGATGATGGTTATTTTTCTTAACGATTCCTCAGAGCAGAAAAATTGAACCAACTGGAGGTCAACCTGCATGGATGTGTGAGGTTTTGGACTCTGAGAAGCAGGAGAGTATATCACTCTTTTCTGTCATGGTTCATTGAATATTTTTGGCGGTCAGGCGAAGATTCGAAAAGTGATGATGAATATTTGACGATATATAGCACAGAAGTATTCCAGGCACTTTCACGACTCTCAAAGTCTCTCCCGTTTTCAGATTTATTTTCTATTGTGTATCTGCAATGTTCATTAAAAGAGATACTGTTATTATTAATAAAACCACATTTATGGTAATGTTATGTCTTTGTGGTGTGTGAGGAGAGAGAGCTCTGCCTTTGTTTGTTTTGCACAGATTGCTGACGATGCCCGGTTCTTTCTTTTTGGCGGGAAGGCGACGGAAACCCCCCTCCCCCCACCCTCCATAACTCTCCCGTCTCCAGTAAAATCTTGAAACAACAATCAATAATTCTCCTTATTCGGACCGGCTTCATGTTGAAGTAACTCTAAATCAGGGGAGTCGGCGCATCAGGAACTGTCGTTTGACCTCAGCGCGCGCCCGCAAGTCCTGCAGCAGAAAGTGTATCAGATTAGACCTCAACAAGCAACCAGCCCTGACAACCTTTAAGAGGACTTCATTCACCTTTGTTTAGCAAAATCAGTTTCCCTTCAAGACATTTGGCTCAAGCTGTGAGCAAACTACAAGCACTGAAAAAAAAAAGTTCAAACATATTTCTAAAAAGAACGTTTTAATTATTTCTTGAGTAATTCACTAATTAATATAATTACACTACTGCACTTGTGTTTGCTAACTTATCTGTAGCAACTGGCTATGCTAACTGTAGCAATGTTAGCTTCATTTTTTGACTATAAAATTTTGGCCACGTGTGTCCAGGATGTGAAGTGCTGCATTGCGTGCACGTATTTTAGGCCCATCCAAGGCGTTAAGGATGCTGCTGGTCGCACGTATTAACCTAACCCTAGCCTTCCTCTGGATCTGTGTGGGCTAAGAAAAAAAGTTTAGCTGGCCGCGCGGGGCTGAAGGCCTCTTGTGTTGCGGACATATTTTACATTAACAGCAGGGGCTATAAATCTTCTGACAAACCAGAGGAATGTCGGAATAAACCCCTTTAGTAATCAAGGCCAAACTTTATTCATTTTAATCATATTTGAAAATCTTTTGTGTTGGACCGGACGGAAAAGACGGAAAAGGAAAGGAGGGAAGAAGAGAGAGGGATATTAGAGAGTGGGGGATAGGAGGGTGATTATGGGGGGGGGGGTGTAAAACCATGAAGCAGCGTAAAGCAGCAAGTTGCTGGATGGTTATCCATTCAAACCAACTAGTGTGAAATATTTCATTCAATCACGCAAACTATTTATGTAGGCAGCGCATATTTAAAAAAAATGATCTTGAAATAGTCACTTTGTATATTAAGTTTTCTACTGTCTTGGACCCGAATGCCAAGAAATCCAATACAAATTGTATTGAGTCTATACTAGAAGTGAGACAGAATACTAGAAGTTAACTTTTATACACCACATTTTAAACTTAAGATGTTCCAGTCTGAAGAAGTAATCAGATGGTATATTTCCTACACTACACATAAATGGTCTATATAGTACTCTATAGTATATTTGCTATACTTGTACTTATGTTCAGGTAATCTTAAAAATAGAGACTTTAAGTGTAACTTAAAGCAACTTGTTGCTAAAGACCAGAAACGTTTTTTCTTCAATGGAAATTCTTTCAGAAAAGTAAAATATCTTGTTTTGTCAACCTTAAGTAGCTAGCTAGCTAGCCTCCGATGGTTAGTTAGCTGCTTATTAGCTCAGCACTAAAAGAGTTATCTGGCTCTAGATGTATGATTAAGTAACAAGTAATTAAGTTGGTAAATGGCCAACGAAGTGTGCATTATCAGACATACATACTGAAAAACTCTTGTCACTTTACTTTACTAGTTACTTTACTTTTGCTCGAATGTCAGTTTTGCTGTTTTGGAAATCTTTTTTTGCTGCCGCAGACAAAAAGAATTTCCCCATCGTGGGATTAATAAAGTCTTTCTAGTCCTATCTAATCTAATCTAACCATGGTCACTTACAAAAGAAATAAATATTAACCCGTTAACCCTTTAATCTTGTTATTTTTCCGATTTGGATTGTTTTTTTTCACAAAAGCGGACTATTTGTTACGTGGTGTGGTCAAGATTCGGCGCAAACACACCACACACACACAATTCCCTCACAAAAAGGGTTTCATGGTAGGGACCTAATTGCAGACAAGATGTCGCCCAGACAAATCAAAAAAATCCACAAGTTTTGAGAACTGTAGCACCTTTTATCAAAAAATTTTTACGTGAATAAACGGTTTAGTGTGCAACACGAGCTTAAAACGAGGCAAAAACAATCATCGTTTTATTCCTTTCAGAAAGTATATCAGTGTTTAGAGACACAGAAGCTATAGCTCCGGCGTTTGCACTCCTTAGAATATCGTAGTATTTTTCAAGGTGGTTATTCTGTCGCAGAGAAAACCGGCTTTGCACCGGGATGAAACACTTGTAATGTGTTTCAAGCAAAGCCACTTCAGCTGATTCTCGTTGATGGCGTAAGGAGTTCCGGTAGGTAAGTCAAAGGGCGCAGCAGGAGGTTTGGACTGAGACATCAGAGGTTTTAGAGGTTTAAAGACGGGAAAAACAAACACCACTGTTGGGGTCGTCAGTTAAAATAGTGTTTATGTGAGCAAAACAGAACAAAAAAAAGGGTATTATTCTACCGAAATGGGGAGGGATTGAGTGTGAAATTGTTCCGAAACAGGAACTTCCATTAACTAGAAGCTAATGACGCCTAGGCGCAATTTTCTTGTCTGCAGCCACAGACAAGACTTGGGTTTTGTCCGAATTCCTTCCCTGCTCACTTCATAGCGCGTAAGCCATCTTGTAGTGCCCTCTGAATCTACTGTTTCAAAATCCAGTGCCCTAGAAATTTCCCAGAAGTCTCTGCGTAAAACCAGTGTGCGTCGATGCTCTCTAGATTGGTAAATATAGACCACAATGCATTGCGTCTGAACTATTTTGGCCAAAAAAAAATGTATTTAGTTAATAAACCATCAACACTTTTATCTTTAGAAGACAGGTGGACTCATAAATGATTGTAACAAAACATATCAATTAGATTTTAACTTTGTGAAATCGATGACATCATATTGGCCAATTATAAAAAAAAAAAGTGGTGAGCATGGTGTCTGAATTGTTTTAAAAATTCAGGGCACTACATAGTGCTGCACTACATAGATTTTTAGAGGTTCGGACAAAGCCTTGGTTTTAGTTGAAACCTGTTTTTTAGCTAGTTTTACAGCAAAGTAGCTAGCTAGCTTTTTTGGGTTAACCCCAAAAAGGGCGTGTCCAGGTTATGACTGTTTTATCAGCCCGTTCAATTGTTCTTCTAGTGTCAGAGATAAAACTATTTATGTTCACAAATTCTTATCAGGACAAAACTTTAACGTTTGGCTAAATTAACTGACAATGAAGGCGTTGATGTACATCTTTCTTATTTAAATATAGGGGGGAGATATTAGCTTTTTTTTATGCCTTTAAGCCTCTAAATGAGTAGTTCTGACCTTGATGGAGTTCCAATTTCAACACATAATTGTACAACATGAGAACATCCAGTCCCAGATAATCATAAATGAGCCGTTATTGCTGTTATTTGTCCACGATTCTTCAAAAAAGCTCATCGTCGGTTAACCTCAGTCTGTACAGTCTGGAAAAGCATCTTTCACATTTACCGTCATACCAGCAAACGCCGCTTTTAATTTATTTATATTTTTTTTAACACATCGGTTTGGATCGTTTCACCGACACCTGAGTTTTTAGTACACCCACGGCGCGGGTCCCGTGTATAGACATGAACACGGCTGTCGTGTTCTACATGATGTAAACCGCCTGCATGTGCTAATTATCCCCGAATCAATTTTAATTAGAGAGGACGCTATTCAGAGATAATTCCTACCTGGATGGTGGAAGCTCAAGTTTAGCCAGAAACTAATTTCTTCAACAAAACGGTCATTTAATTGGTTGTTTTTTTTGGTAATCTCTTGACGGATGATCTGAAATGTGTAGTTGGATTTTCGGCAGCTGGACTATCCTAGTCACTTTAACATTGGGAGCTGGGTCATCTAGACCCACTAGACAGTGCTCTGAACCTTTTTTCTTCAATGATTTATGATCTTCACTGGTGTCCATGGATTACATGAAATCTTTCCACCTTTATCCACCTTTGTCATGGTAGGGAGAACACGTCAATGGAAGGGTGGGGTCATCTAAGATAACACAAGGGTTAATGCCCTTTTTTCTCCCACAGCCACCTTTTTTCTTTTTTTGAGTCCTCCAATCATCTCCGATGACATCCGGCTAATCACGCCCGGCCTCAGACAGCCGCCAGATGTTGTCATCCCGGCTGACGCGTTGCCATCTGCCCTGGAAGGTGTAAAAAGGAGGAATCTCCGGAGCTCCTGCAGTTTTCCCCTCACAAATGAAATCATTTTCACTTCATTACAGTGTCACAGCATAATAAGATCCATGAGCTGGTGTGGCAGGAAGGGTTGGGGGGACTTTTGCTGCAGTGGGAGCAGATCACTCTGCAGGCGCATCTATGCACACGTACCGGTGACGAGTATTAGTCAGTCTGGCAGGTATACCGATCCCCTCTTCCATGTCCCACGGGTCCTTGTTATGAGCAGTGCTGTGCTCTGTGGCCGGTGTGACACGTCTTCCCCTCCAAGAATCAGGCCAATTGTCTGTGTGTGTGTGTTTGTGTTTTTTTTAGTGTGTGTGTGTGTGTGTGAAGGAGACTGAGCTGAAAGCATTTGGAGAACGGATGCCAGCAGCTGTTAACCCAGTTTTGGAATAATCCAGAAGTCACCGTGATTCAGCACGGCAGAATTGGCTTCATGTGATCATGGATCACCAGCAAAGCCTTTCGAGCAACACGACCTCCAGCGATTGCCCTCTTTGGATTCATTGGGCCACACATCTGTACACATCTGGATTCAAGTAAAACTTTAATTTAAATATATATTTATGTGTGTGTGTGGTTGAATAAAAATGTTGCCGCTTAGATTCTCTTAAGCCTCCTGAGAAATCAGTCTTTCATTCCTATTCTAAGTGAAATGCTGCCATCTGGTGGATGCACTCGGTCTTGCAGTTGTGGATTGAGTCCTACGCAAAGCATGCTGGGAGGTGAATAAACGTTGTTACTGTCCAAAAGGGGACAACAATGAAAATAAATCACAAAGGTTTTGTTCTTTTTACTGTTTCTTTTTGTCTCCAAAATCAGATTATTTTTTGTATATTTCATGATTCTTATAGGTCACCTAAAGATGGATATGAAAGTTTCTAAACAGAACCTCACAAATGAGACAATTTAACAAAAATATTTCAGGGATCCAAGGATATTAGGTTGGAAAAAACAACAACATCTTAAATAGTTTTGCAAGGAATTGTGGGTAAACAGATATTAGGTTCTTTGATTGTATTTTTATTTCTTTTTTATAAATATTACAAATAACATGTCTTAGTTGCCAAATTTATATGTGATATATGAATGTCTTTGTAATGAGAACGTCGATTATGTTTATATTTTAGAGGAAGAATCTAAGGAAATAAAAATATTTTCAAACGTGTGTACATTTTATTTGATTTTGTATAGATAGAAGATGAGGGAAAAAGGTGACAAGGAAATCAAATATTAACACAAAATGTAAAAGAACCTGCATCGTTTAATCAAAACAATTGGGTTCCGGTGTGCCACCGCTCACGCGGGTTCGGACGGTAAACACGGTGAGTTCCGCTCCTTTCTCTGAAGCCTAAAGCTCGTTTTTGTTCACTTTATTGTTTGGATTCGAACAGTTGAAGCTGCAGATTGTTCTTGTGTTACATGAAAAACGAACAATCATAGAAAGAAATGACTGTCTGCGGACCTGGAACACCCAGCTGTGTCTTTATTAGTACATTCATATTTTAGTTTACTTTTACAATTTAACTCATTTTTGCCTGTTTCCAGTTTATCTTGTTAGAATACATAAACATAATTTTTGTTAATAGAAAATCCATTTTGTCAGTACTCTTGAAATAAACAAATGTTAAACTTTAAGGATAAAAAGAAAAGTTTCTTTTACAGAAAATCGTCTTTAACCTACAGAACAGAATTAGTCTTTTTTGTTTTTCAGGTAAATGTAACTTATAGATTCCAGTCATACTTAGGAAAAACAGCGCCAGTAATATGTATTTAGTTTATAGAAGCTACATTTAGAAACTTTGCTCTTTAGGCAAATGGAGAATCTCTTATTTTCACGCAGAAGTGACGTTTGTTTTCCTTTTGCGTTTCCCCCGCGCGCGGCTAATATCTGACTGTTGCGGATGGAATCAGTTCACAGTGAGATGAAGAAAGCATGAAGCCTGCGGGACACGAGTGTGGAAGAAGTGGACATTTAAATGTCAGTGTTCTGCGTGGAAGTGCGCCACGCCCACAAGTGAAGGTGTTGATGACGTAAATATCTCAGCAGCTGTTGCGGCACGTGCTCGTCAGCGCCTGGCTAGATTTCATTAGCATCTTCAGGACAGGCGCCTGCGCTCTGAGGTCCCCCGCTGCGACCAGTGAGTTAAAATCTGCAGCAGCAAACTGGCTTCCCGCGCCAAACCCAGAACCAGCAGCGGCTGCCACGCCCGATCCGCAGCTGAATCCCGCCAGAAGACTCTGGAAACAAGGAAGACTTCTCGAGGAGGCACCTGTTCCAGACCTGAACCTTCGTGGAGGTGCGGCTCTTCCGAAGTGGGCTCCGCGCGTGCGCACCCGGATACGCAGAGGAGGCTGGAGAGCAATGTTGGCGCGTGACAAGAGCGCGGCGGCGTTTCTGCAGCTGCAGCCACCCGACTGACCTGTTGAGAGCACGCGGTGCGAACCCACGCGCCCTTGTTTCATTACCCACGTTTTGACTCCAGGAGGACCGAACAAAAAGAAAATCCACGGAAAAGCGACATCCGGCTGGTGTTTTCAGAGTAAAAGCACAAAAATGAGCTCAACAGGGCAGAAAACTAGTTCTAAAAAGAAATAGTGCCGAAACTATTATCACAAGTCTGTTGTAGACATTATTCCAGTTTATAAAATGCTTTCTGTTTACTATTAGTTGTTTATTTGTGAGATAGGCATTTAAAAGACTATAATGTAGTGATGTCTTTTTTTAGTGAATGAAAGAGTGAAATGTTCAAAAGAAACATGAATGTTTAGTGTTTAATAAAGCATGACTTTATCAAATGTATAAGATTTTTCGTCTAATACTAAAAGTAACCTTATGGCCACTTGTTTTCTTGTATGTTTAAATGTTCTTTTGTTTGGACCATTAGATCATGACGTTTAGAGAAACAACATTCAGTCTTGGAACATTCAGTTTGTTCGGATTTCTGCATGAATTTGTCATAAAATATGTTTTGATCTTCATCAAAGTCACAAACACAGTCTGCTTACACTAATAAAAGACCAAAAATGGACGTTTTTGTGTTTTTTATGAAACAAAACGTGTAAACATTTTTAAGTGCAGGGTGGAAGAAATAAGTGACCCCTGGAATGACCCTCCTGTGGCAGCAATGACTTCAACCAAACATTTCCTTTCTTTCCCCACTAACTTGTTCTCAACAGCTGAGCCAGCAGATCAGAGCTGAAGGCCTCTTCCGTTGGACATAGTTTATTTTTACAATAGGGCTTTACGGATCTTCAGACACTCGATCACATCGAACACTCCAGCAACGGCCGGAGGGCCGGCACCCCACACTCCAGAGCCAGCGGTAGACGGCGCAGCGGCCCAGCCGGTCCAAGTATCCAAGAGCCCCACCGTCAGACAAAAACCCAGCCGCAACCACCCTCATGCCACAAGACGCAGCAGCCCACCGACCAAGGAGTAGGAGGAATAGAGCCGGAGTCCCCGCCAGGGCAGGGACCCATCCCAAACCCAAGGTGCTCCGGGCCAAGACCCAATGCCCCGACTGCTGGAGGCTGGCGCCTAGACGAGAGACACACCGCCCGGGATGGATTCCTGAGGCAGACCGTAACCACCCATGGCCGGCCTGCACTGCACTTTCCTCTGAACAGAGCTGTTGCAGTGCTACTCTTGGGATGTCTGGTGTGAATAGCACGCCATCACATCAATCCCGCACGTCAATCGGGTTGAGGTCGGGACTTTGGCCGGCCCGCTCCAGAAGTAGTTTTCTCTGTAGTTTAAGCATTTCTGTCGATTGACTTCGGGTCGTTGTCCTGTCGCATCACCCATCCTCTGCTGAGGATTTTCCTGCCACACGGTTCGATAAACTTGGGAATTCACGATTTTGTCACTGTCAGCGATCCGTCCGGCCCCGAGGCAGCAAAGCGGTCCCAAACCACGATTCCCTCTCCACCACTTAACACCGTCGGTATTAGGTTTTGATGTTTTATTTTTAGTGTGTGCGTTCCTTCCAAACAAGTCAAGTGTCGTTTCGTTTGTCCAAGGAATATTGTGTGTTGTCCTCCTATGAACTCCACTCTTGTTAATGTTTTTCCTGCGGTAGCTGTGTCAGCAAACATATTACACTGAGCCAGAGATTTCTGCAAGTCTTTAGCTCATCGTTCTTCTTCTCCTCATTGAGGATTCTACACTGTGCTCTCTACCTGTACTGCTGCTGCAACAAGGACATTTGCCCATCATGGGACTAATAAAGGAATATCTTATCTTATCAGAGCTCCTGGAGAAAACCCCAAACTACCTTTTTTGTCAACTTTTTTTCACCAAGTAAAAGTAAATATTTACGAAACAGCTTAAGAAATGTCAAGAATTTAAATATGTACGGGAGCAAAAAGAAAGTGGAAAAAAATACCCACAAGATTTAGTGACAAACAAAAAATAACAGTCCTTTTTTGTTTAAGTTAACTTTTTCAAAGTAAATATTTACAGAAAATAACTAAAGAACAGTCCCGATGTAAATCATTTTTGGAAGAAAAAGGAAAATATCCAAATTTATAGTAACAAACAGAAGAATTGTCAATACATTTTTTAATAATTAACTAATTTTACTTAACAAAATAAAAGTACTAAATAAAAAATTACAAAAATAACCTCATAAAAGTCTATATGTCAACAGACGTGGAGAGAAAAAAAATGTTATTAGCAAAGATTAAAATAGTCCAAGGAGACATTTTTAGAAACAAACCAAAGTGCTTTGAGAAAACCCAAAGGTTGCTGACCAAAACTATTTTTTTTGTCCAAACACATTTAAGTCAATGACATTTGATTTAGCAGATTTAGAAAACTGCTTTCACTAAAATCCCTGCTATTGAGAGGATAGGTCATCGTCAATTCTTGTCGTTGTTATTGGAGAGATTTCTTGACGGCCATCTGAACGTTTTTTAAAAAGAGTTATACCACGGTCCGGTTGAATACTCGATTCTGATTGGCTGCTGGGTGTGCATTAAAACCTGATAACCGCACTGTGAAAAAAGAAGTTCCGGTCGCCTAGCTTAAATGTTTTGTATCACTGCGCCGGCTTCTTTAAAACAACCTTTTGCTTCATCATCTGGACAAAAACAGGCGGTAAGAGGAGAACTTTCTCTCTGAACTGATGCTTTATTCAACCCACCGGGACGATCAGCACATATATATCGCCGAATCTTGACCGCAGCAGCGGTGCTGCGCGACGTGGACTCCATGTCATGTGATGCGGCGCGACACATAGTCTGCTTTTGTTGAGAAAAGCGATCCGAATCGGAACAAAAACAAGAATCAAGGACTAAAAACTGGTTAATATGTATTGCTTTTGTAAGTGACCGTGGTAAAAGCGGGTTAATGGCCTTCGAAGTGTGCGGTTATTCCTTTTGAACACACTTCGCGGAAGCAGCCATCGTCAGGCTTCCACGGCGTGCGTTAAAAAGTAATAACGCACACTTTGTCGTATGGTTAAATTGAGTGCATCAAGCCTATATATGTTCTTGTCAGCTGGAACCAAATGTTCATGCTAAACTACCACATGGTACAGGTCAGTTTGCTCCTTCATAGTTGTACTGACAGAGGTCTGGAGTCGATTAATTTCAGCAGGATTTCCAAATTTCCAATGTTTTCTTGGAATGACGAGGGATAAATATTTTCATTTCAGGATAGGTTTCTTTTAGGACCGCCAGGTCTTCTGCCTTCCGACTTGCAATAACCATTGGAGGAATTTTTCCCAATTCATCACCTTCAGCAAGAGCGACCAAGAGTTCAAGGGGGCCACTTTCCTCAAAGATTGTTTGATGGACTTCTTTAACAACGCGTCCGTCCAGTCCAAGTTTTTTTTGAATGAAGGCTTTTTGCAAAGGAATCATCAGCTGCAAGCTTTTCTTTTGAAATGAAACGTAGGGCAACGATCCAGGCTTGGCTTCAATAGGTGCTTTCAGTAAATGATGCGTTTTGGTTGGTCTGATCCAATGCTGACTTGAGAGGAGCCAGATGTGTCCTCTTCCATCTCCTTAGGTTGGATGACGGTTTCTGGTGAACTGGCAAAACCACTTTGAAAATCCAGTTTATCCTCAGAGACTAGAAGCAGGTTTTGGTGGATATTTTCATCGATTGGCTAGATCTTTTTGACTGGGGGTGGGTTTTCCTGTGACCTATTTTTCTCCAGTAATGGCTTGTTGTTGTTAGGGCATTGTTCATCCTCATGTGGCGGTTGTGCATTTTCAGTGAAACCGCTTTTGCTGGCCAGTAAAACTATTACAATTTTCTACAGAGCTTCTCGGGAGATCCACGTTACCTGCTACAAATGGACGCCGTGTGCCAATTGAGACGATATTGTCGTTCCCTTCACTTTCTTCCACCCTGCGGCGTAATCCGACGTGCACAAACATTTAACATCTTCACGGTGCGACACGGTAATATGTTGGTAAACCAGAGAGACCCCAGCCTCCCTCATCTTAGTTCAATCGTTATGTTTTTGACCGGACCGGGAGAGATACCGGCGAAAGATGAATTCGGAATCGGGCAAGGCCAAAAATAGTACGGTATTACATTTGTGGCCCTCTGATTCATATTCAGAGGGCCACAGTTGACGTCTAACATTTTGTTGGGAGTCTCTGCAATACCACCACTTAGTATCGAACACTATCTGAATCCTATGTCCATTTAGAAATATCCAATAACTCCTCTGGTGGGTGGTATTAGAAAGTTAGCACTTGCTAAGGCTCCGCCTTATATGTCCAGATCCAGTGAATTTCAACATGTTCAGTTCCAGCCATGGATGAAGTTGATTGCAACATTTGCTTCAGATTTTGTCAAAAAAATGGCCACCAAACAGTAGGTTGTGTTGCCATCCCATAATAAGTTCAAAACCTATGTTGAAGTCCAAAGCCTTGTGAACATTTAAGTTTTTGAACAGTGTCTCTAGCTGAAAGCATGTTGAAGTTACAATGGTAAAAAGAAACAAAGGTTTTCAAGGATTATCTGTGTATTTATACGAAGCATGAATCCTGGAAAATCCTGGAATATCTTGAAAAATTCGAGGACATAAAGGACCGAAATTAATAGCTGAAAGGAATAAGAAGAGTTTAGAATTTGAATAGTAGAGTTTCAATAGTAAGTATTATACAAGTAAAAACTGTACATTGAAAAGAAAGAACAAACCATTTTACAGGCTCAAGCATTTGTTTCGCAACTAAAAGTACTTTAGAAACCTTTTTTTCAACAAATATCTTCTGTACTGTACTGTCAAATAATAATTTTAATCATCGATGTGAACAGAAGGCTTCAAATCGCTGAGATTAGCTCCGCCCACCGTGACCCGAGAGTAATTGGATTAAACGGGAGAAAATTTAAAATGATTATAAAAATAAAATACAAAGTACAGTGGGACAAACAGTGACTCGGGCGTATTTCACTGCTCTTCAGACTGAGCCGCTGCATCCTGACTCCGCTCTGCAGTGTTTTCTTCTTTTGAAGCCGGCGGTGCAGCTGTGTTTGTTCAGGAGAAGAACATAGTGATAGGCAGTTCTCGACGCTCTTTTTCTATGGGTTTTAAAGAAACTCGAAATTGCAAGAGAATTTGCACGTACGTGTTGTTAATTTGCCAAGCTGTTTTACGTACCTTTACATTTTAAACTGCAACGTTACTGAGGAGGACAAAAGAAGGTAGAGAAGAAGCGGAGTGACTTTTTAGCCCATCAGAATGCACAACCACGATGCACAATGCAAATCCGTGAAGTAGCAAAACCGTGAAAAGTAATTACAGCTTTACAGCATTCAACCAATTAGTCTGAAAACAGTGTCGTGTTTTTGATGGTCGTTATTCCAAATCATGGCAAATGAAAGCTGCAGCTCTCTGATGAGGGAACAGGGCGGGACGATTCAGCATAACATCTGGCGGATCAAAGTTTTAGGTGTAACACCGGCTCTGTAATGCTACCAAGATGCTGCAACAACAGCCAATTCTGTCGTTTATGTCACGTCTGATCGATCACTTGATATTGAATTTCCCACAAATTAATTTAGTTTGATGATTCTGCAATGACTTAAAGGGCAGCCCATGGAAATATTGTCCAATTTGAACGCGGTCCTTCTTTACATTTAGGCGGCAGATGGAACGAGCTCGTTAGCATAGCATCAGTACCATCACAGAATCAGCGTCTGACAACAACGCAGTGTCCAGCTCCACGCTGTTATTGTTCTCTAATATTTGCTGCTGTAAAGCGGAAACGGCTTTATCCTTCGGTACAGGTAGAAATGAACACGACTATGCGTCAGCAGACATTTACTCACCACGTGAGCACCAGCCGTCAAAGTTACGCTTGGCAAAGCGGAGTGAATGCTCTTAACTGGCGAGTGTAGAAATAGCGTTTAGAAGCTGTGAAGATATCTTGTCTTCAAACTGAGAGCAAGTCGTAGTGATGGGCTGCGACAAGCGCAATCTGTCGTTTGTTCTGTAGGGATCTGAAATTTCCAGCTTCAATTCAACAGGGGGATTTCAAGTATTTCTCTGTCACCCAATTGAAATGTTTGTGAATTTGGAAATTGCGGGGAGATCCTGTGGACAATAGCATCTTAGCTGTGTCAAATAGATGGTCGCTTGGGAAGAATTTGTTTCGTATGAGTTTAAATGCAAGCCGTCAGCAGAGGAAGGTGCGATATTTGGATCACGGACTAAGTGCGGTAGAAAAGACGGTAGAAAGGGGTTGTGTAACGGTAGGAATAGTTGTCTGTGGCTGCTGCGTGTGGAGCTAATGAGAAAGAAGCGAGAGGGATCGGTCCCCTCTGGCCTCATATTATAGGTTTGTAAAGAGGGTGAGTGTTTTCTGTAGAGTTCAAGTCATCTACGTGCAATGTTAAAATACGGTTGAAATCAATTCATGACTGAGATGCACACGGAGCAAGATTGCCACACGTGCACGTCCTCACGAACTGTGGGAAGATGAAACCCACACAGGTAGGACAGCAAGCGTGAGTCAAATGTGTTACATGTTGGCTGTCATACAGATGTGTGGTAGGACAGGTCAGGCAGGGGTCCCTGGACGAGTTTGCAGTTCAACCCAAAGGGCAACTTGTTTGTTGGATGTGGAGGAGGCCCGCTGAGAAGAGCATTGTCCAAAAACATCCTTACTTTGCTTGTTACACACTGGTGTGGGCAAAGCGTCAGGCAGCTGAGCTGAATGTGCCCAGGTGATGGCGTAGGTCAGGGCCTCTTTGGTTTTTTCGGGTGGGGACAGATGGTCCTAGGTCCCACCTTCCTTGCGAAAAGGTGTGTGTGTTTGTGAGGGTGCGTGTGTGCATGTGTGTGTGTTTTTATGTGGTGTATATTTTGTTGGGAAAGTGTATTGTGTACTAAGGGGTTTAGTTAAGGTGGGCGGGTATGGCACTGAGGGGACATCTCCTGATTACTCACAGTGATGTCCCCTCACCCTCCCCACCAAGGGGCCCTAAATGTCTAAGGTGGGGTTAAAATTGGCGGGTAGAGTGCCAGGAGGACATTTGCTGCTTGCTGGCAGTGATGTCCAAGCACCCCCCCTACCAGGGCCCTACATGTCTAAGGTGCAAATAAAACCCGAAAGAGGGCCCCACTCCCCCCCAAGCGCCCGCTATGCCACCCCAAGCAGCCCCTGAGCAGGGCCTCCCGTCAACCCAGCACAGGCAAAGGGACCACCCTCAAGCCAAGCCAGACCCCCACCCCCACCACCACCACTTTTTAAGAGGTCAGGGCCTCCTAAAAGCTCAGAGATTGCCTTTTGTTTGCTGTGCAGCTTCATGACCCTCTGCTGAATCCAGTCCAGCTAAGATGCTTTAAAAGGTGTGATGCCATTTCTGGTGATGTAACGATCTTCACTGAACCGTCAACCATACGGGCCGGCGCACGCGTACTAAATTGTGCAGGGATAGTTGTATTTGACCTTCTGGGTTGCTTAATGGGACGGGGTCGTGCGATGTAAGTAGCCCTCGTGGTGTTTGTTTGTAGGGGGACAGCGGCGTTCCAAAGGATGCGTTTGTCGTCGGCTGCTGAAATGCTCCGTCAGCCAAAGCGGTTTGTTTGTAAATTGGCGGAATGTCACAATTACAAGCGGGGTAGCAGGACGTGTTTGCAGTGGATCCGAGCGATAGGCCCGTTCGAACGCCGAGGGCCGTTCATCTCCAGCCAGCTGTGGCCCGTGACACTGTAGCCGCTGCACAGACTCGCACATAGTGGCCGAGTCTGGCTCAGTACACCGCAGATGCGGACATTACCGTTCCTGGTTGGGCTCTAGAAATCCACGAGTTCTGGTTACTGTATGAAGTATGTCACGTTGTCCTCCAACTTCTCAGTCTTGTCCTGTGTTTGTGGCCACCACGGACACGTGTGGGTGATATTTGGATGAAGGACATGGTTTTCGTGGTGAAGGTCCCTCAGTTGTTGAACTACCAGCGCTGCTGTCACGGTGCAGTTCAAACCCAAACTGTTTCCAAGCAGGCGAAACGGTAGAAGCTGTCACAGATGGAACCTGTCGTAAATGTGTAAATCTTGAGTATACGGCGTATCAGTTATCCTATTGTCTCAGCACGATTGCGAGATGGTCTATGTTGCAGGTGTGTATGAATCGGTTTTTGTGTCAGTGTTCATATGTGTTGCATAGAGGAAGAAGAAATGTTTAGCCTATATCATAATCTAAGTGATATATGTCAAAGAAGTGTAATAATGTTTGTGTTACTGGGAGGTAGGGAGGGATGGATGAAAGACAGTTATGTAGAATAGTAAATGTGTCATAGTTAGGACGAGTGAGTATATGTTGTAGGAGGTATGTATGAAAGTGTGGAGTAAAAGATGTGTGTTGAATGTTTGACCCCGTGTGGCTGATGTAGTTGTCAGTAAAAAGCGTCGGTCAATGAAGTGGGTACAGATTGGCAGTCTTACCGTTCAGCGTTTGAAATATTGATCGTGAAATAAGAAGGTTACCAAAGTGGTCATGTTGCAAGTGAACAGAACATGTTTGAGATGATAGGAATGTGTCCAAAATCCTGGTAGCATCATAGTAGAGTATGTCTAGAGAGCGGTGTCAAAGTGGCATTTATATGTTGTATATAATTCCATGATGGTGACGCTTCTCTGAAGTAGTTTTCAGAGAAATGTTATGTGGGAAGGAGTTGTAGGAAAGCACAGAAGCATGTCAAATGAAATATATTTCTTTAAAAATGAAATAACAAAAGCTAGACATTTCATCACGGCGAAGTCATTTACACAGGACTTACGAAGAAAAATGCAATGGACTCTGGAGCGGTCTGACAGACCACTGTCTGATTTGGATCCCCGTGGGTTTGCTGGGCTAAGGGAAACCGTTGGTCCACAGGAGGTTAAAGAATGAGTAGGTGATGGATGTAGGAAAGACACTGGAGGTTAATATATACACACACACACTGGCTCTTTATCGGTTCACGGTCGTAGCAAGTGCAGCACCATAGAACATTTACACACACACACAGTAAACGGTGGGTCGCGGTCTCCCGAACAAACATCCTGTTGAATGGGAGGAACGAGGGTTCAGATGGGTGGCACGTGTCTGCCTCCACGAAGGCCCGCCGGATGCCGAAGTTTGGGCGGTCCTTGATATGGGGGTGTGCATAGGTGTTGAGGACCTCTGGCTCTCGCAAAAGGCAGTGTTTGGAGTCTGTCTGTGCTTTCAGCAGTTTGTTTGTCTTCAAAGTAGGTGCGGAGAGCGAGGGCAAAGGACCATACGTCTTTGTTCAGGTTTGTGCAAACTTTGATGTAAACAGACCTTTCAGGGTAGGGGGTAGATGGTGTTTAGAAACTGCCCAGTGTACTGTGCTTGAGGAGCTTAGACTTTGAACGTGTAGCCACTGTAGCAGTTTCGGATGTGCTTGAATGTTCAGTCTGTGGAGGACAGCGGCTATTGCCTTCTCTCATCTGTCCCGTCAGATGATACGTATGGAGCAGGGTTAGTAGTTGTTCATCTTTCAACAGGACACAACTGGATGATTGATAGTCAGTATGTACAGATGTTTATGTATATATGTACAAAGTAACATGAGGACATTAGGTCAAGTTTTCTTCTTTCTGTACAGATGCACGATGGACCCTGGAGTAAGCGGTCTATTTTGTCAGTAAACCCAGGGACCGGAACCACTGGGCTGGAGACCAGGTCTACGGCCTCCTCCAGCAGGCGGATGGTGTCGTCGATTTCGTTGTTGATGACAGTCTGGTCGAAGTAGTGGGCGTAGGTCTGCTGTAGCGTTTCCGACTCTTTTTGGAGCCGTTGCAGTGAGTCGTCCTGCAACAGAGGCACACGGGTTGGTTTGGATGGGTGTGTCTCCTTGGAGATAGACTCAAGCCGGCAAGGATCTGTACAGACTGCGGATGTGCTACGGCTACTGTGTACTCACAGCAAGCTTCCTGCACCATTTAGGCATCTGTGGTGCAAATGTGCGTAGCAAAGGAAATACAGACATGCTTGAACGACATGTAGGCAGCAGCGATGGGAGGATGGGAGGTGTGTTCAATCAGGTAGGGTGATGATGTGCGGCACCTGTAGAGTGCTGCTTACCTCAGTCAGGCCCGGGGTTAGTGTCGGCGCTGCGATGAAGACGACGTATGGTGCGAACTCTGCCGTCCTCAGGATCTTCAGAGCCTGTGGGGTGGAGTGGACATGTGTGTGTGGGTGTGTGGTGGGTGGACTTGCACGGGTAGACTTGCAGCGCCCCATCTTTGCCCGACCATACTTCGCTCACGGCGGCGCTTCCGCCGCCGCTCCACCACCTGCGGCCGCCTATCAGCTGACGCCCGCCCCGCCCACACGCACCCTACCGCCAATAGCACGCCTCCAGGCCAGGTGGCCCACATCAACACATCAAACCTCCACAACATGCTCGTCAGATGCAGAGCAAGCCCTCAACTAAAGTGACATGGCCCAAACCCTGGATCCGGCACTTGTACAATACCCCTGTAGCCGATCACAAATGGCAAACTATGCAAGTACTATCAGTAATTCAGAGGCACACAACAAGGCCGTCCAATTCGTCCTCACAAGCGTGCTCAAGCTACAGAACCTTTATCCATCACCCTGCAATCATCATCAACAACTATGAAAAACATCCACAGAGGAGGGGAAAAACTTACAGTATGGTTATACGCAAATGACGTTGTAGTGTATCCATCTGACCCTGTCCCAACTGTTCCCCCACATAAATCAATGTCAGCAAATCAATCACATGTGCAGAGACAACGTCAAATACTTGGGAATTAATATCACAACAGACATGCAAAGTCTAGATCAAGACAATTTCCCAGCCTTACTAGAGCCAGTTAAGACACCTGTAAAACTGGAAAGTCCTGGCCAGTCTCTGCAGGAAGGTGCACCTGTATTATAATTAAAATACCTCAGATCATTGACCTGTTTCCATACACCCCCCCCCCCCTGACAAAAGCTTATCAACATTCATCTTGAGCAGCAAACACCGGTCTGTTTACAATTAGTACAAACACCTAGAAATCAATGTGGCTTACGCCTACCAAACCTGTGTCACTACTACTAGAATACCATTAACATTTTTTTTCCATTCAGACAGACATAAGGACAAGTCCTATACGCAAAAACCACCTTTTACTCCCTGGTCACTCAGACTTAGCATTCACAATTTGGAACGAGAAAGGTATTATCAACTTTAAGCATGTGCCTAAGCAGCGTCCAAATTTAATCTGCTTCCTCAAACCTTTTTCTGGACCTTCAAGTGCGTCGCTCAGCAGCAGGACCCTGACTTACCCCCAGTCTCCGTGTTACATGAGGTGTTTGAGCTGCCACTTAATTCAACAAGATTATTTTCCTAAATCAAAGACTACATATCACTTCATGAAAGCGTAGCTCTTCTGAAAGTAAGTGGCAGCTCAGAGGTAGAGGGTGAGTTTTGGATCAGAATGTATGGAACAGGGCATTACAGAGAATCAACCACAGTACCTCTCGTGCACAGTTACACTTTCTAATTCCACACACTAAATAAAGTAAGACTGTCTAGAATTTCTCCTCATCTTCTTGAGGACAGATGTCAAACCAGTCCAGCCAATCTGACCCACATGTTTTGTAGTCATGCTCTGCTCTGGTCTACAAGTTCTTTAACTTCATCAGATGCACTCCAGATCACTCACACAGAGACATTCTTGCTTTTGCTACTCTAATAGCAAAACACTGCAAGTCTAAGGATGGGGTGTCCCAGTGGCTGACACATCTTATGCAACTATTACAACCCAGAAAAAGCAGTTATTCCAGTTCAGAGATTGAGGACAAATCTTTCTCAATCTGGAGTTCAGTCTTAGATCATTTTAGCAAGCTATTAATTCTACACCTGAGAGGCCTCCTCACATTCTACCATCACATTTCATTAGTTTATAGTTTGAAATATTTCTACAATTCCTCATTATTATCAGCATTGTTAATACTATTATTATTACTAGTTTTCTTTTCCTTACATATGAGGATCACATAGGCTATATGTGCTATATTTTCTCTATTTTATGTTGCCACTTGGCTATCGAGTTGATCATAGACATATGCTTTCTTAGATTGGAAACTATATATCAAATACTGGCCAAGAGGTATTACAAAGATGAAACTGTATCTTTGTTTCTTTGTATTTCATGCATGTAACAATTCTCTCTTTGTTTGGAATACAAACCAATTTAGAAAACAACAAATAAATACCTCCACAACCCTCGCCTGTGGCTCCACATCAGGATAGCCATGTGCCCTGGCGACAGATACTGCCTGATGGTCTCCCAGTCTGGTGCCGCCCTTGCGTCCTCGTGGCTCAAGTATTCCAGAGTGATCATTATTTGCTGATGTCACCATCATCTGGTGGAAGTAAGGACACAAAGTAGTAGTTGGTCCCATTCTTCACCAAATCCTTCTTGGGAACGCAGTGCATTAATCTGCCAAATAAACCCAGTCCAGACATTCACAGTTACATCTAATCTGGATCAAAACCTTTCCATACACCTATCCAATCACATGAGCCTACACCATCACACCACACAACCCATATACTCACGAGGAATTGGATAGGCAAAGCGGTCTGGGTGTTTGGCTATAAGTGTGTTCTTGATGTGTCTCCTGCCGACTCCATGAGCACCTAAACAACACCAACACATAGCATCAGGTGACACCACCATTTCTATGTTACTAACCTGGAACACAGACTCATTCCCACTGCCCATCAATTCCCACTACTGCGCCCTTCAATCCTATGGAACATTTGCACCTTTCAACCACATACTCAATCTCTAACATTTGCTATGCCGTTTGGTCTCACACTCACCCAGAAGGACCAGAGTTTTCCTCTTGAAAAACGGCACTTTCACCACCTCTTACGTCGTGACCAGATCTAGTTATTCGAATACTGCAACACACAGGAGCCCCGCGGTCATTCGCGATGTTGACACTGTGAAGCAACATCGGTACTAAATGACCGCTAAACTTGGATGACTCTGATCTCTATCGAGCAAATGGATGCTGTTCCTATCTAACACAGACATTTGTCACAATTCTACCAACTACAGGAAACGTGATTGCTGACGCGGAAGCTTCAGTTATTTACTTACAGGCAGCCATGTCAAGGGGTAAAGACAGCGTGAAGATGGACAGAGGGCAAGAGGAGGGCGTTAATCAGATACACCGTTAGTACACCAGACTCCCACTTCCTTGAACCGGCTAAATAGTCTGAGGGAACAGGTCTGCATGCAACAACCATTCCCCAAACGTCGCACTCTTCGTGCCGCGTCACAAACCTGCGTTGTGCTTGGCCAGGTACTTGTCCTTGTCCTGCTTTTTCTTCTTCCCGAACCACGTACAGCTGGCCTGCTGCTCCTGCTTGGTCTTCTCCATTGCTATGCACGCTACGCCTGAAAGACACATCAGCGCGCATCTGAGAACCGTCAAGAAGCTGCAGCAGCAATACATTCATGTCAGCCTACTTCTGCCCAAACTACTCCAACCTAGCACATCCAAAACACACATCAACACATCACACATCAACAGTCTGCTCTCTAGACAACACTACAGGTGTTACATCATTTCACTTCACATGGACTACAATAACATTCATCTACCTCAGGGGCACACAGTAGTAGGACTTTTGGGCACACCCATTTAAGGGGGGAAGGGGGATAGGGAGGGAAGCAGTGGCACCAGCAGCTCTGTTCTTGGATGAAAGTCTGAACCACTATTCTCAGTGTCTACCTGTGCGTCTACCTGTTGTTTTAGTTGGTGTGACTTTTTCTGACTTAAAGACTGCAGGTTATGCAGTAAACCAGCTGCACTATTTATCATCAATAGACAATCCAATCATTTAGAAACAACATCTTTTAATGTTCTTTTCCTTTTTCGTCAGGCTAAAGACTAGAAAAGGGATTAAATATGTTAGTGCTGATTTACATTACTTTTATTGATTTTAATTTTTGCCTCAGCATCAAATGATTCACTTCGTCAAAATGTTTTAAATAAGGACTGACAGATTTTCTTTTATTTCAGGCACTTCAAGGTTCTTTTCTGTTTTAAACCATAACTGGGTTTCTGTGGATTTCAATTGCTTTTTTCTTTTTGTAATGTTAAAATCACATTTATTATGTATACATACACACTTTTTGAAGATAATGATCTCATTTATATTCAATGCAGCAAAGGGTTGCAAAAAAATTCTCTTCCAATGCGTCATACACTCTGCTGTCAGGACTTAACTTATACATCTGAACTTCCTACATCTTGGGTCCTTTGAAGAACACACAGTTACTATTTACCTTGATTTGGGAGTTCCTCTACAGTCCATCACATGCCCTCCGTCTCCAAACAGCAGTTCAACACTCAACTCTCATGACCACATCCACATTAGCCTTACACCACTACAGTCACAACCTTTCTACATTCCTGCATTACAAAGTCGACGACCCAAGTTTGTTGGCTTGACCCCGTTTCCATGTCCACCCATTTGATTAGGATAACACTATTGGACATCGTGGACATCCCACATCCTTTACTATCCCATCTCCACAACTCCTTTTTTGATCTTCCAGGATTCTCTCAAGTCTAAATACTGCATAGATGCTCTTAAATCTTCATTTTCTAAAGCTATACGCAGCTTTTCACCCACAGCTTTTCTTTTCTACATGGACTCTGAGCAAACCAAACGATTCCCTTTGATAGCCTTCATCCACTAACATCTAATTTGGACTTTCACCATCTACTACTACTACTTGCAGTGCACTGCACATCCCACATAACAAACTTCTGTTTTCTCAATCACCTACATTCTAAAGAGAGAAACTAACAGAGTGCCCTTATTACACTTGTCCTTATCCTTCTTTCTAATCTCTTTTGTCTTTCTCTCCAAATCACACACATGTACTAATCCCTCCTTGCTGATGACTGTATCGTTTAGCTCTGGGAGAATCCCTTAAGATCTCTTTCACTACTTTCATAATTTCCTGTTTCACTCTACAGTATTTGCTGCCCATTTCTTATTCCACTTTGTGAACAATACAATTTCATGCTCTTTACTCTATTTTGCTACCATTTCTGCCCCATCCAACTTGACATTGTGACATCTGAGTAAAGGACCAAACACTCTATTTACACCACAATGAGGCTCACATCACATCAACACAGACACTACAACTAACATCCTTAAAATCAATATTGTGACCAACACTGCTTTCTGTCTCCTATGAACACAAAGACTCATGTTCAGCTTCCTTCCACAGGCTTCTTCACACCAACTACCCTAACACTGTCTATTCTATTCACTTTGTCATCTAATGTTGTCACCTCCACCAGGTACAACACACATGTAGACAACTTGACATGCATCTAAACAAAGTCCGACACACACACGTCATGACACAATCCAGCTCTGTTCCAAAAGGAAACACCCTTCTGAATGCCAACTCCTACTAAGATTTCTATCTATCAGACTTCTGCTAACATGGCGCGCAGTAGACGCGTAAAGTCTGGAGCTCCTACAATCGTTTTAAAAAACAATTATTCCACTAACGTTACTCCATGAAAAAGAAACGCATACAACAGAGGATAGGAGTGGAGGAAACACGCTGCCAAAAAGCCAAAGGGCTTTAAATTGGAAAGATTGCAGACTCTCCCCGACTCTGTTTGCTCTCTTTATCGAGCCTCTGGCACAGGCGATTACTGAAATACCTGAAAATTAAAGGAGACTCGGTGAATGGCGTTGAACATAAAATAGGATTGTTTGCCGATGACGTAATAGTGTACCATAAACAACCAGAAATATGAGACACATTTGAACATTTATCTGGACATAAAATCTCTCAAAACTCTAATTTTTAAATAGCGACTCGTCGCATTTCGGGCAGACACTCTGCAGAATTACAGGTTACTCCCCTAGTCAGTCAATTAACTCACCTGCTTAGCGTCCTATTTAAGTCAGGTGTACAATTGTTCATTCTCTCTTACCTTCAGCGCTCATTCTTTGCCCCTCCCTCCTCCTCATCTTCCACCTGAGGGCTCCATTACGGGGGGTTTTGTTACCCGAAAGTGTATGGAAAAAATAATTGTCTCAAGAATTGAACGGAGCCTTATGACCAAACGAAGTTGTGAATCAAATTGTGAATGCCAACCTAAAGATGTTGTGAAAACCTAAAGATGTTGTGAAATAAATATTCTTCTGCAAGAGTTGTCTGAGTGAAATTCAACTATGTCCAACTTTAAATTCAGCTGGAATATGACAAGTTTGACATACCTAGGTGTGGAAATAACATTGGACTTTCAAAATTTCTACATTTACAATTATTTAGTAGTACAAGAAAAGATGCAAAAAGACATTGAGAAATGGTCAACCCTGCGATTACTAGACTTCAGCTCTACAATTGAAATTGTGAAAAGGAACATTTTGCCCTGGTTTTTATTTCCATTTCTAGCTCTACCAACACAGGCCTCTAACACGCAATTCACAATGAGGGACAAGACAATGACCAGATTCATATGGGATGATAAAACTTCCAGAATACAATACGGCACCCTCGAGCTTTCAAACAATAAAGGAGGTATGGCAAGCTGACTGAATACTATATCGCTTCACAACTGCAATACTTATACTGTTGCTGTAATCCCCATTATACTGGAAAATGGAAAAATAGAGAATGAGAAACTTTACAAGAACACATTTAAAACATTCTTGGAGATAAAGAGTTATATGAAACAAAGAAAATGCCTCTAGATCCCATAACAAATAAAATAACTATATGGTTCAAACTACTGCAAAAACACACAATCTCAAATACTGCTACAAAATTAAAATGGCTAGCATATAAAAAGGCTATTTAAACCAACAGAATATGATCCAATTTATAAATATTGGACTCCAATAGGAATAACCACATGGGGCTTGTAAGAAAAGAAGGACAGACAGCTGGAGAGTTTTGACACGTTGTGATCTTCACTGGATCACATGAAACTCTCCACCTTTATCCATCTTTGTCATGGTAGGGATAACACACCAATGTAAGGGTCGGGTCATCTGGACCCCATAGGGTTAGACGAGGGTTATTTGGGGAATAATTTAAGGTATTTTGACTCTTGTTTCAATTACACTTTTGCCGTGACATGGTAATGTTTCTGCCATTTGTTCACTTATTGCAAGTTATATCGTCAACGCAATATTGATCACTAATATCACATATCGCAAGTTTTCCTCTTATGGTGCAGCCCTATAAGACTCAATTTAGAATGGCTCTTATGGGGATGAGGGAGCGATTGTTCAAGCAATACTACAAAGACAGCTATACTAAATCAAGAGTATCAGAGTATGAAATCAGAGTATGGCAAAAATGCAACTTTAAAAGTAATCGGTAACTGGGAAAAAGAATTAAACAAAGATAACTGAACAGCATTGGATAGACATGTGGAGACCCCACCAGACCACCACTGGATCCCTAACATGGAGAGAGTTCATCTGAAAAGACATTTCTAAGATTTTTCACAACACCTAAACTGAAGAACAAACAGTTAAACACAAATCAGAGCCGTTGGCGTGGATGTGGACCGTTCTCGTGTAGTTTGGAAATGGCCGAATGTAACAGGATTTTGGAAGATGGTGGGCTAAATAACGTGCCAAGTGCTGGGATATACAACTCCTTTGGAACCAGAACTGTTTTATATGTACATGTTCTCAGGAAACTCAATTCACCAAAATGACAAATACTTTTTTGACGTTAACGAGCCGCTAACAAAAAACATTAACCAGGTTAACTACGTCCATCCCAACAATGGAACAATGGACATCAACAATTAACCACATCTATTCAACAGATAACAATAACATACAGACTGAGACTGCAATTACACCAAAAGTGGAAAAAATTGACACTTTACAACATATAGACCCACGAAGCACCTAGGATTGACCTCTGTTTTGATTTTGGTTTGTGTTTTGTTTACATGTAATAAAAACTGAAGTTTAAAAAAAAATAAAAAACATTCAAAAAGATTTTCATTATATCAAAGTACCCAAACACCAGGACCAATCCTACTAATCACCATCTAAATATATCATCCTGACATGATCACATTTACCTCTATCTGTTATCTCTTTCCCTAAACGCTACCATATTATGTACAACACAATCCTTCCAAGCTCTGGTGAATCGCATAGAATCTATTGTGGACAGTATTGTTCATACCCAGATCAGACTAAGACTACAATTTTCATTTAGATAATTGCAACGTTGCGTAACATAGCATTCTCACAAACTGGAAGAATCAACAACTGCTTCCTGATTGGCCCTAAAGCCTCGATATGAATGGTCACTACAAGTTTCCTTACAACAAACACATCCTGGACAGTGCGCTACACCATTGTCACAGACTACAGTGTCCATTGGTCTTCTACTTTTGGTTTGCTGATGACGCTGTCTTTGAACATCAAACATCTACTCAACTTTGTCAAGCACCACCCGCTTTCCCCTCAGAGAAACACAACTTCCAACCACACCACACATACAGAAACCAACACGCACTCACCCAAATATCAACACGTCTTCACACCCCTCAGACATCGCGCCTGACTGCTGGACCACAAAGAGATAGGAGCTAAAAATCTGCCCCACCAAACAGCCCCCACATCAGGGAACGCTTACTTTTATATGACCACACACGCAATCACGCATGACTCTCTTTACTTCAACGTGGTTTGTGATAGTCAGTTTTGGGGGAAGGGGGGGGGGGGTACGTCAAAACACCACACTGAACTCCTCCACACAATCCATCCCACCCAAAGGACTCTCATTATGTTTTAACACCCCAAAGCTGCTTTTGAACGACGGCCTTGTGGGAGGGGCCACTCACAACAACGGGACATTTTGTAAAAATTAGGTTGACTCTAGATGGACAAGAAGCAGAAAGACGACCAACAGCACCGTCTGCTTCACTACCAGAACGTGAAGCCCGTGTGTCCTGAATGCCTTTACACCATATTTACTGTCTGATTTGAACGCCCCAGTTGATTCAGCGGCCGGCGTTTCCGACGTGTGGACTCACCACTCCTGCAGCTCCGGCGACGGGATCAGGCCCGCCGTGCCGTTCTTGGTGTTCTCCAGCTTTCCCTGCCACCAGTTGTGGTCGTCCTTGGAGATGATCTGGATGATGTCGCCCACCCGGAAGCGAATGCCCGCCTCTTTGCAGGGGATGAGGTCGTCTTTGGCCGGGTCGTACTCAAACTGCGCGCGCACGTAGATCTGCGCACAGGAACCACACGCGTGAGGGAGGACGACCGGAAGCCTCGCCTGCTCCTTCAGAACCACCACGTGCTTTCAAAGCAACATAGAGTCAGAACACAGATGGAGGGTGGAGCCACTGACACACAGCTCACCTTAATGGACAATTTGTCCTTGATGGCAGGTCTGGAGACCTTTAAGGAACACACACACACACACACACACATAGAGTTCATGCAAAGAAAAGGTTACGGCAAATCCACAAAGATGTGGTGGATGAAGGACAAACATCGAGCCTCTTTCTGTCAGAACCAACGTTCCGCTAAATGTCATCTCACCACGCGGCCTTTGGGCTGGATCGTTGACGGCAGGTCCTGCAGACACGTCCCAGACTCACGTCAGCGGACTTCTAACAACTCGGATCCTAAACGATCAGAGTCCACCGGGCGGCACACTCACCAGAATGGAGCTGGTCACGCTGGCGTGGCCGTTGGCGGGCGACTGCCGGGACAAATCCGGAGACTCTTTCTGCACCGAAAACACAAAATGAAAGGGTCCAGTGCTTTAGTTTGATTGAGCGTGACGAGAAAAAACGCAAAGGGGTGTGGGTTCTACTCCACCTCGCAGGACATGGACTGGGACCGGTAACTGGGGACGATCTTGAATGTGATGCTGCCCCTCATCTCCCTCTGTTGAGTCACAGTAACAAACGCGTCACAACACGATCCCGCCTGCCGTCGCACCGTCCCACGACCAGCACCCACCAGCATCTTCTGCAGCTGCTCCACCGTCTGGTTGGCCACGCTGATGCTGTTGATCTCTCTGATCTCGTCTCCCACGTGCAGAGTCCCTGACGGGAAGCGACCGCCAACAAGTTCAGATACAAATTCAGCCCCCCCGGGAGGACTGTGCTCTGTCTGTATGAAAGGAGGTTCCCACCTTGTCGGTGAATCATCCCGCCGTGCATGATGCGGGCCACGATGCAGTGGTTGAGGTCGTTCATCTTCAGAGTGATGCCCTGCGGAGGAGACAGAGTCCAGAAGACATTCAGTCATCGTGAGGATTTCGTTGAAGCAGCAGAGCGATGATCCACTGTGTTCTGTTGCTCGATTACATTCCGGTTTATTCTAGTCTTCCAAACTCACAGCATCTCAACAAAGTAAAGGTAAATTCGCTTTGACCAAACCCGACTACGGATGTTCATTCTAAGACACAGGCGGGAGGTCAAGTTACATTTTAAACGGAGAGAATTGAAAATAACAAAATCCCGTTTTACATTTATCCCCGTTTTACAATTACATGGAACAAAAGATCAGAATTTTGGTTTCAACCTCAGAGAAACAACAGTGTGTAATTTAGCCCCTTTCCTACATTTTTTTTCTCATATTCTCCTATTTTTGGGCCATTTATATATTTATAAACACTACAATTTGGTTTTGTTATTTTACATCATTTCCTCTCTGCTAATTGTTACAATCCTACATAAACTGACACCATTTTATGAACTAGAACAGCCCAGAAGTACATCGTTCTTAATTCTTCTGGGTTAAACATGAATGTTGATTCGTGTCAGAACTCTGTCTCCCCCTCTGGTCACCAGCGATAACCGTCTCCAGAGTTCCAACCACATTTCCTGGATGCTACACACCTGACTCTCATCCCCTCCGTTAACCACAGCATACTTAAACACTGCACCGAGTCTCACTCAGTGTGAAGTATTGTTTGTGCCACTCTGCCTTCATCACTGCGTGTTATATCTGGACCTGATCTTCTGTCTCCTGACCCTGACTCAGTTTGACCTGCCCCGACCCTCGCCTGGATCCTGACTCCCCCGTCTCTCCTCTCCTGTTTTGGACCCCTGCCTGCCTGACTGATCCTGATTTAGCTTTGTGGACTTGTAGCTGAGCTAATAAACCTGCTGCACTTGGATCCAACCTGTTCTTGTGACACAACAAAACAAAAACTCTACGAAATGAATGAACCAAATAACAAATATTTTTTGGAACTTCTGCTTCTCTGGCACTACAATTGATTTAACGTTTTGATCTAAACGGGCCAAAACCACTAAAAAGCAAACCCTGTTATCAAAAGAAACACATGTGGTTTTTTGTTTGTTTGCTCAGAACAACAAACACACAAACGTTACATTCTGGGACATTTAACTGAATTTCATCTTAAGACTTTCCCTTTTCCTCCACTCACCATCGGCTCGTCCGTGTTCTTCTGGAACTGGACCAGACGGACCCGGGTCACGTTCTCCAGGTCCATCTCCCCGTTGGCGCTGTCGGGGGAGTCTCCGTTCAGGTACGGCGAGGAAGGAGGGGGCGTCACCCTCAATGCCTCGTCGCTATACACCTCGTGGGCGACCACATCGTGAGTCTGAAGGAGGGCCTGGAGACACAAACACAACAGTTTCGAATAACACGGACAACACTTTTCTGTTGTCGGGTGGAAGCTATACTACCCACAATGCACTCTGGTATGATCACAGCCGCCACAACCTTTCCAACCTCCCATCTTCAGCTGAAGCCCCTCCCAGCTGCTGACCCCTCTGTTCTCCACAGACAAACGTTTCTCAAGCTGCAGTTTTTCTTTGATGTGGACGAAACACAACCTGAAAAGGTGCAGCTTTTAACCGCACACGACGACCATTCAGGTCAGAGTCTCCGATCAAATCTGAACTCCATTTCAGTTCCTGTGAACAAAACTGCTTTGAGCTATTTCAATCAATTCTTTCATGTAAAAAAAATTAAGACTGAAATGTTTCGGACAAGTGAAACAAATCCTTTCAGAGGACAAAGATCTGTTGCTACCTTTTTGGATCTACATCGGCTTTGTCTCCCACTTTTTTAAGTTTTTGCTGGTTAAACATCTATAAAAGAACACATTTAGTCATAAAATGATGATCTCTAAATCTGCAAGCGAATTAAACGTTCACTTTTGGAATTTTGCCGCAGAAACATCACCGGAACAGCATTCATTCCAAACTACAGCCTTTTAGTGACCATAACCAGAACCAGGACGCAACTACAAGACTGGATTTGAAACATCCACTAGAAAACTGCCTAAAACGTTCTGCTACTTTCAGAACCACAACGACAAACTTGTGAGGCTGTTTATTCAGTTGTCCAGAGGGTCAGAGTCCTCTGGTCCTGCAGACCTCCACAAACACACTGAGGTCACACCGGCAGGTTAAACTGCACAGGCTCCTCCCCTAACCACAGCTACCGAAACGTCACGTTAGTGTTTGGAGGAGATTCCTCGCCGCTGCATCTGTCAATAAAATCCAGGAGCTTTAAAGGCGCCGGCGGTCTGAATCCCCTCACGGCCGCTCAGCTTTGGGTCACACCAGGATAAGAGGATTGAAGCGAACTCGAGGAGCGACATCTGCTGAGGAGACTAGGGTTTGCGTCAGGCTCCGCCCTGCACCTCAGGATCAGAGCAGCCGCTCCCTGCGGGGACGCCTTAGAGAACGGACCCCCCTCCATCTGTCCCCGGCTCTGAAGACGCCGCGCCTTCGGCCTCTGCTGCTCCGAAACCCCCTTTGCCCGCCTTGCGGGGTCTCAGCCGCTAATCTGCTTTGTGGCGCTGATTCCGAGGCGGAGGGTGGCGGCAGGTTTGACTCCCTACGTTGTGGTGTTTCTGGGACGCCTCACCATGAAATGAGGCTGCGTGAGGATCCGCCGCAGCTCCTTGGCCTCCAAGTTCTCCGTGTAACAAGCGATGGTTTCCAGGACCTGATCGGAGCAAAACAAACGCTGAGGAAACGCGGAGCTACAGCAGAATATGTCACGTAAATCCAGACTAGACAGGACCAGGAGGAAAACACGGAGAGGATCCTCTCACCTCTTTGGCTCTCTGGACTCCGTCACTGGGAGGATTTCTGATTTGCTGAGATGACTTGGTGTTGATTTTATCATAGAGCTGAAACCACACATCAGCAGGTCAACTCTGACACCTAGTGGACCCGTTTGGTATTACAGCTAGGGGGACACTCACGTCCAACAGAGTGTGGAGATGCTGGTCCTGGAAGACGCTGTGCAGGAAGTCCATGTCCTTCTCGCTGCAGTCCGTCAGCGCGTGGATCTCCTCCAGACTGTCCAGAACCTGAGAAACTGCCCCTGCACACACACACGAGCGTTTTACACCGAGATGGGGACCCGCAACGCCAACAACTACGACAACACCACCACCAAGCATTCCACACCTTCACGCAAACACGTCCACATAACACACATAGATAGGACTAATCACGTACGACACCACACGGAAAAAAGATGCACAAAAACACGACGAAAACAACCCCACAAAACGATTTGACCCCAAAGTACCTGCTGCACCGCCCACACAGTACATGCAGCAAAACCAGAGAAACATCAGAGCAAAGTCACTTCAGTAAAAAAAAATCTGTTTCTGTGATGAATTATGGGAAATCGAGATGACAAATCGCACAGATCAGCAAACATTTCACATGAGTTGGAGATCTGGGTAACATCTGCAGGAGATAAGAGCCCAGCCACAAGTGAAAGAGTGTGGTCAGAGTTCATTTCCTGCCTCACAAACACCAACAAACTCATCGTGAATCAACTTCTCTTCACTCTTCTTTCACTTCTCAGCTGACCAAAAGCAACCGGATCTGCAGGAACGTAAAAACTCTTCACCGTGTCAGAAAGGGAGCGAGGCGGGGAGGAGGTCATGCTGGTTAAGCAGAGGAGACATTTCAAAGAAGAATCTTTGCTTGGACAGAAGATGACTGTCAGCAGAAAACCAAATTCAGGTTACAGGTTAGCTGGGGTGGGGGTGGGGGGGTTAGTTCATAAGTGACATCACTGAGATCATACGCATGATTTCAGCCACAAAACCTGCATGAGAGCAGCAGAAACTGCAAAGTTTGATCCTAAACTGACCATTCCTCATTTCAGGAAGCACATCGGACAGAAAGATGTTTAGAGAGCTGACGTATTGGAGAAACGCCAAACCATTCAGAAAAAAAAATACTATTAAATAGCAATGGGGCCAGCGGCCCAACTTAGGAGATGACAGTTTTGTAAACATCTCCTGAAGGACAGGAAGAGGTTCTGTTCCTACAACAAGCCTCCATTCACATCATTCTGTGTGGATGAAGGTCCAGAACTGGGAGTCCGTTCCAGGCTACCAGCCGGACACGTCTCACTGTGGGACACGCCCCCTGCGTTTCCTCGGAAGCCTTTCTCTCATTAGGTCAATCCTGATTGGTTGAGCGCCGCTCACCATCAGCCTTTCTACCATCTTTTACCATCGGAAATGTACCGTTCGGCGTGAATCGGTTGTTTCTGACGCAGAGAAAAGCGTTTTTCAGAGCCGCTTTGCACTCAGGCAACACATTGGTTGGTTATAAGTCGGCACCAACCTTTAGGCCTTGTTTGGGCACTCTAAGAAGCTATTAAAGCGCCATCTACCATTACGAACGGCCACAGTGGGTGGAGTGATAACCAAAGAAATAGTCCGGTCTGTGGTGGAGAGTCAGAGAGGTAGCCAGTAGAAGCACCTGGCGGCGCCGCGCGGCGGACAGCTGATCTAGCTCAGATCCGCTCAGGATTGGTCTAACGATGGAAGAGCTTCTGAGGAATTGCGCAGGGCGGGCCCATCCCATAATACAATTCAATAAGTTCTACTGTAGATGATGAAAACATTCCTCCTGTTTCCTGAAATGAAAAACAGTCAGTTTCCTCAAAAAACTATTGACGTTCTCCAATCCATTTTCACTTCCTTTTAGTCCATTTTACATGCAGTTCCCTTTGTTTTTGTCACTTTGGCTCAGAGGTGAGGTTGTCATGGTGATTTGAGACACACGTGTGGAGAGGGATACGTACTTTCTGCAGCTAACAATCCTACAGGCGGCGTAGCAGAAGAAAAAACACCACAGAAGATCAGGATTAGAGGAGCAGAGATGACATTTAAATACATCAGAGTGAAAGGGAGAAGAAGGACGGAGGCCAGGAGGAAACGGCAGAAGCGGAGGACAAGGTGCTGCGGGGGGGGGGGGGGAGTCCACGGCGCCGCCAGGACAGAAATACAGAAATAGACCAGGAAGTGTGACTGCCAACAAAACGCTGGCCTCGGCAGATCCCCGGCGTGCCATAAATGTGCGCTTCCTGTGCCTGCAGCAGACGCAGCACTGAAACCTGCTGCCCAAGATGCGTCCAGCTGACAGATGTCGGCAGCCGCCGCTTCTTCCGGTAGGAAACGAAAGCCACGCCGAGACGAGGAAGTGGGGCTGTTGAGCAACGGCTGTCTACAGCAGCTGAGAAAGCGCCTTACCTGAGGAGGTCGGGTCGTCTGAGAAGTCGTGGAGCTCCTCGGGGGGGTCGCCGTAGTAGGAGTTGAACTTGTGGCTGGAAACCGCAGCCAGCACGGCACCCTGGGAGAAACGGCAGAACAGAACAGCTACAGTTCCCGCTAAATCCTGTGCAGGATCACAGGATGCTGGAGCCGACCCCAAAGGGGTCAGGACCGCCACCCGGGACCGGGGTCACACGCTTACAGTCCCACTTTGATGAAAATGGTGGTTTTAACCTTCTAGTGTAGCTTTTTTCCGATGATGGAGGACACATACGTATAAAGGACAATCTCAGTATTCCGTGGGGCAGAGGAAAAAAAAATGATTGAAATAGCGACTCGTCACATTTCGGGCAGACACTCTGCAGAATTACAGGTTACTCCCCTAGGGCGGGTCAGTTAATTAACTCACCTGCTCAGCGTCCTATTTAAGTCAGGTTTACAATTGTTCATTCTCTTTTACCTTCAGCGCTCATTCTTTGCCCCTCCCTCCTCCCCGGCTTCCACCTGTGGGCTCCGTTACGGGGGCTTTTGTTACCCGAAAGTGTATGGAAAAAGAATTATCTCAAGGAATTGAACGGAGCCTTATGCCAAAACGAAGTTGTGAATCAAGTTGTGAATGCCAACCTAAAGTTGTTGTGAAATAAATATTCTTCTGCAAGAGTTGTCTGACTGAAAAAACATTGTCATAAAATATGGTGGGCGGGGCATCAGCTCGATTCTGATGCATCCGCTTGAAACCCAATAGATCCACATCTATGTTTTCCTTCTTACAGGGAAAGTCAGCGTTAGTTGTCACAGACCTGGGTGGCATTTGATCCCTCCTCTGGGGTAGCGGTAAGCTGCAGACACAGCTGCAGGGGGGCTAAGCTGCCCCCCCCCCACACACACACACACATAACCCCTCAATGCAGAGTGTGGAGCGGGGCGGCACTGGGTCCAGTTTTTAGAGACTCTGCCTGGCTTGAAGTCCCCGCCTTCCAGTCTCATGACGGACACTCTACCACAGGGCCACTGAGGTTCGTGAGGCTGTAAGCTATAGCGTGTAAACCGAGGGCTTTCAGTCATAGGGAGGGGAACGGGGGCGGAGTTGCTCTGTGCCACATAGGAGTGTAAGGGAAAATCCATTCAGTGACAGATTGCAATTTTTATTTGGAAATACTTGAATCGATTTAAAACGCTGTAAAGAGAATATTACATTATTTCAGAGCGTCTTTCAGCATCCGACTCTTATTTTCCAGTTCAACCCCAGAAGCTCCGCCCACTGAGCCTCTTTGAGCAGCTCTACACTGCACCGATACGACAAGATCTCGCAAAAACCAGCTCCAGTTAAATGTTAAATGTTCAGTCAGCCTCACAGTTTTCGTTGTCTGGAGACATGAAGTACTTAGCTTTCACTGAGGATGGGACCCGAACCAAAACTCTGTGCCGTGTTGCTGCCAGCATCATGGCAAAAGGCGGATTGTGGTGCTTTTAGCGGCTCAGCGAGTGAAGCGGTGGCAAGGCGCGTCAAAGTTCTGCAGAACCTCACAGCAATAGATTGAGCTGTGACATCCGTGTTTACTTCCACGTGTGAGAAAGCGGAGCTGCACGTACGCAAAGCCTCTTCGCCACATTGCATCGCTCTTCTTCATCCTGTCATGCTGCCTCATCATCCCACTTTACTGTGTCTGGAAAGAATCAGAGTTTAGTTTTCTTCCCTTGAAGAACCATTGAGGATCCAGAACCGCTTAAAAGTACTAGAGAAGCTACATTAACCCCTTTATGTCCTCATACATACTTTCACAACCTTATTGGTTAAAACACATTCATTCTGATTTTTTGTTCTTCCACTGACAAATATTTTGTTGGGAAATATATTCTCAACTCAAAGACCACTGTGAACGCCATGAAAGCAGCTCCAAACATGATCAGAGAGGCTCTGTAGGGACGATTTAGAGTCATCAATTCACCTATGAAGCATGTTTCTGGCCTTATTTTTGGGGGGGGGTTGCTCGCTCAGAGAAAAATGCCCCATCTGCAGGTGGAGAGCATGCAAACTGCCCACAGAAAAGCCCCAGCTGGGCTTCCAACAGTGCTGAGCTGCAGGGAGGCGTGGCGTCCCGCCCCGGCGGACCGCGGCGAGCGACACTCACCTTCAGCTTCCTCCTGGCGTTGAACTTTCTCAGCTGCTCCACCGTTTCGGGCAGGTGGATCTTGTAGGCGTACCTGTCCCGCTCCTGCGGCCGTCACCACGGCGACACACAGAGGAAGAATGGACGACAGAAAGAGGAAACGATAGGAACTGTTGTCAGAAAATACTTCATTTTACTTTAGGCTTTGATCATTTGATGTACGTAGATAACAGATTCATCTGGACTGAAACACAACCTCGATGCAAACTCGACTGAATTAAACAGAAATGTATGTTTTTGTAACCAATGTAAAAACATTAAATTCAGAAGTTTAACTAACTATTCAATTTTTCTTTGATTCTATATGGTAATAGTCTTCATGTCCAGATCTGTCAGTAAAGTGTAAAATCTAGTTTAAAAGTACAGACATTCATGAAACCATCACAAATCTGTTTTTATACTAGAATATTCCTATTAAAATCATCTCTCTAACCACATTTTTGTCTGAAATTTGATTTTAATCAGGATAAGATTGTGATTTTTAGTATCTCAGTAGTTCTTCATTGTATTTATATTAAGATATCAGAGATTAAGTAATGGCTGACAAAGCTCGCGTTATCAGGAAAAAACGTGCGCTTCGTCGCCCATTACCCGCTTATACCATGGTCACAAAAGAAATCCATAAGTGTTAGTACTTCATTATGTCATTATTCTGGTTTTTATCCTTTTTGTCACATATAGCGGACTATTTGTTCCCGGTGCGGCGGAGAAGGGGACGGACCTCAACTGCAGCGGCAAAGGAAAGCGGCATATATGCTGATGGTCACGGCGGGTTAAATATAGTTCACGTCTTCTTCATCTGTTTTTGTCCAGATGAGCAGAGCAGTGATACAGAACATTTAAGCTATGCGACCGGATTTTCTTTTTCAGGCGTGCATTATCACTTTTTAATGCACACCCAGCAGCCAATCAGAATCCAGTATTCGCCTGGACCGTGGTGTAACTATTTTAAACGTGTGCATCCTCATCAAACGGTCTAAACTAGAACAGTTCCTCCATCCCGTTCCGGTGGTCTTGCCTTCAGCCAGGGGTGGTTCAGGGCCTCGTAGACGGTGATCCTCTCGGCGGGATCCAGCATCAGCATGCGTCTCACCAGGTCCTTGGCGCTCTCAGAGATGTGCGCCCACTGACGCGGGTTCATCTGCGCCACAGAGACGTTCTTCAGAAACGGTGGGGACCCCGCCGGTCCGCATTCGGGTCTCCGGCGGACCCCCTTACCTTGTATTTGCCCTTGATGATGGCCTCAAACAGACGCTCCTTGGTGCCGTAGAACGGCAGGCAGCCAGAGAGGAGGATGAAGAGGATGACGCCGCAGCCCCACACGTCCACCGGCTTGCCGTACGGTTCCCTCTTCACCACCTCTGGGGCCATGAAGTGAGGAGTGCCGACCCGACCTGACCAAACGCACGCACGTGAATGCACGTGTACACACACACATTCAAACACACAGGAAGAAAACAATAAAAGTGTGAAAATGCAGATGACAGAATTAGTTTCTAACTGCTGTTTGGTTAACAAACAACCTTGAACTTTATCTATAAAACGCCTTCAGGGCGCCAAGGCGCTTTACAATAAAAAGACACTTTTTAAAAGTTTTACATGTGAGCTAATTGACAACAACAGCATAAAATCACAGAACGGATCAAACTAAAATAGGATGCTGTGTGTTAAAACACGGAACGTCTTCAGTTTGACTCCGTTTAGGTCTGATATCCTGAACTCGCTCATTTTCGTGGATTAGGAGGCTCAGAGACGTGTGAAGGAATCAAAATAGCGCTTTAGGGTGGTTTATAGTGAGGAATGAGCATCATAATACAATTACAAGCTCAGAAAAGCTGATTTTGCATGATATCGGCCTTTTAAAAGACCACTGGGAACAATCGATTAAAAGGTGATGAAAGAGAATCTATATGGATAAAGCCTCACTGTCTGATCTGAAACGCTGTTTCTGACCCGTTCTACGACTCGGTCTGCACTGCAGGCAGAATGAAGTCCAATGAGGAATGAGGAGTGTAGACGGGTTTTCTCACTTCCCGTCTACATCAAAAACTAGAAGCGGACATAAATCCGACGACGTGATCCCGGTCGGGCTCGTTTTACCTCCGGCCACCAGACCCGACTCCCCCAGCTGGATGGCCACGCCGAATCCTCCCAGCTTGACGGGGGCGGAGTTCTCTTTGGAGGCCAACAGCACACAGTGAGGCTGCAGAGGAGAGCAGAGGAGGTCAAAGGGGGTCTTTCTCAGATCTACCTGCTGGAACAGACAATCCTTCCCTATCAGGATGTGGAGCAGAAAAACAGAAGTTGAAAAACACTGAAACCCTGCTGTGTGGTTTCCACTTTTCTCTGCAAAAGCTGCACACTCTGACATTTGGGCGATTAGTGAAACTGCAGCGTTACGGTGACAGGCACGCTTAACCTCAGCGTTAAATAACCCTGTGGCTGTGAATACAGAGTTGAGTCAGCGGCTTGTGTGACGCGAACGCCTTTGCTGCTGACGCTCAAATGTAGGTCAGGCGCAGAGTGTCAAAGAACCAAAAACTGCTTCTCCGCAAAGACTGATGAGTGAGGCCAGCTGGAAAACGGATCGCCAGCGTTTCGTTCCGCTGGAGCCTTCTCCTGGTGCAGACGGGTAACGTCACGGAGCGGGACGCTCGGCTGCAGATCACAGCTCTGCGTTCAGAGTTCGTATCTGCTGCCGCCCCACTTCCTGTCTTTTATTGTGAAAGGGGGCGAGGCGAGGGGGGAGGCAGAAGAACTAGAGGCAGAAGACGAGCAGTCAGCAAAACGCACAGAAGCGACGTTCCTGTTCAGAGCGGACTGAAGGAGCAAAGATGTGGTCGGAGGACGAGCGTCTGAACCCACTTCTCGTGTCGGTGGCGCTTTAGCGGCGTCTCCGTTGGCGGTGAGTGAGGATTCCTGCAGACATCTGCGGCGGTGGAGAAAACTGCTTCTCAGTGCGTCTTTCTGTGGATCTTCAGCAGAGCTCAGAAACATGATGGGAGCTTCAAACTTTTCTTCTCCGTACTCCTCCACGCCGCCGTTCTTCTCCGTCTCCTCCCCGTCTTTCAACTCCTCCGCCTCTCCTTCCGCGCCGCCGTGTCAGATGGAGATCGCCTCCCTCCGCCAGCTGCTGGCGGTCGTCTACTCCTTGTGCTTCGTGCTCGGCCTGGTGTGTAACCTGTTCGCTCTGTGGGTCTTCCTCTTCGTGGACTCCAAGCGGAACTCCGTGCGAGTCTTCCTCATCAACTGCGCCGTGGCCGACCTGGTGCTGCTGGCGTGCCTCCCCTTCAGGGTGTCCTACCACGCCCGAGGGGACAAATGGGTCCTGGGCCCTCTGGCCTGCAAGCTGGTGGGGACCGCCTTCTACGTCAACATGTACATCAGCATCGCGCTGCTGGGCTTCATCAGCCTGGACCGCTTCCTGAGGCTGCGGGGGAAAGGCAGAGCGAGGCGGGGCTGCGGCGGGACGCTGTGCGGGCGCACCCAGATGTGGAGCTGGGGGGTGTGCAGCTCTCTGTGGGGCCTCTCTTTCCTTCTTTTCATCGTGATGGTCGCCAAAACAGAGAACAAGGACGAGGGCAAATGCTTCCACTACAGAAAAAACCAAGACGGCATCCTCTACATCAACGCCGTGGTGGTCTTCCTGTTCTGGGTCGTGTTCGCCATGCTCATCATCTCCTACAGCAAGATCGCTGGGCGGTTGCTGCAGGTTTCGCGGGACAGGCCGGACCTCCCGAACGCTCATAAGTACGCACGGACGGCCAAAAAGTCCTTTTTTGTCCTCTTCCTGTTCACCATCTGCTTCGGGCCGTACCACACCTTCCGCCCCGTCTACATCCACTCCCAGTTCAGCAAGGACCCGCTGCCCTGCGACTACCAGAAGCTGATGGACCGCACCAACGAGCTGATGCTGCTGCTGTCCGCCTTCAACAGCTGTCTGGACCCCGTCATGTACTTCCTGTTGTCGGGCTCGGTGCGTAAGACGGCGGTCCGGGCGCTCGGGCCCCGCCTCTGCGGCTGGCTCTGCTGCGACGCCGGAGCCAAGCTGGACCACAGCTCCACCATGGAGTTCCGGCGGCCCTCGATGGCCGTATCTCTGCAGGCCAGCGCCCCCAACACGCCATCCGCCACACCCAGAACCAGCATCTGTGCACGCCACGCGGGGGTGACGTTGCTCCTGCCTGCGGGACGCTGACGGTCACTGGACGGACTCTTGCGGCGGTTCTGTACAACTACGGACCTTTGCTGAACCTTTACAAGGATTGAGTTGACTAAAAATAAAATCTTTGATAGGAAGTGTTTGAACTCGCAGGAAAGTGTCATTAAATGTTTTCTGAAGGATTTGGTTTTTGTCTGAATCAAATTTAAACGCTTCCACGGCGTCTTCTCCAGACCACAAGCTCCGCCTCCATCCGAGTCCTGAGGCGAGCAGGTGGAACGCCGCTGAGGTGACAGACTTTGTGGTTTAGTCACAGAACTGTTTCGGCGTGACAGAGAGGAAAGCCCTCACCTTTACATCGCGATGAATCACGTTGTTGTCATGGCAATACCTGAGCGCCTCCAGAATCTGCCGCATGTAGTGACTGCACAGAGACAAAGCAGAGGTGGGGAGCTGGCGTCTCTGGCGCCCGCGCCGCAAAGCTTCGGCGTTCCGCTGCTGAGTGTGACCTACCTGGCCACGGCTTCGCTGTAGACGAACCCGGCGTCGGCTCGCTTCACGATCTCGAAGCACAGGTCTGCGCCGTCCATGCTGCGGAGACAGAGGTCAGAGGTTACAGAGCGGCCCTACCTGGGCGCGGCTGCACTTCCTCTGTGAGGCTTACAACTCAAAGACCATGTAGAGCATGCCGTCAGAGCTGTAGGTCTCCAGCAGCTCCACGATATGGGGGTGTTTCAGCATGTGGCAGATGCTGGCCTCCCGCTTCAGATCTGGGTCAAAGCGGAGGAAAAAGGAAACTCGTCAGCGCCTCTCACTTTCCATGTTTGGGAGCAGAGAACAGAGGAGCCTTCATCAGATGGAGGATCAGCGAGGTCACTTCCTGTCACTGAATTATCATAAATCGTCATCCAGAAAGATGTTTATGGAGTTTCTGCTCCAACTGAACACAACGGCGCTAAAGAACCATGGAGAGCAGATCAAAGCGGCGTGGAGCTCTTTGTCCTCTGGCGGAGTTCCTCGCTCCATAAAAGCTCATCTGCAGCCATCTCTGTGTGCTGTTATGCAACGCCACAGAGCCCCGTCTGTCCGCCGCCGCCGTTTCTCCGGACGCAACAAAGCCTGTCAGTGTCCGCAGAGACGGACATTTCAACTTTAACAGTGGATCCATTTCTGGTTTGATTTGCACTAAACTGAACAGCATTTTAGATCGAAACATCTGGAATCATCCGAGTGTGTGCCGACGATAGGGATGGGTATCGTTAAGGTTTTAACGGTGCTACTACTCTTATCGATACTGCTTATCGATCCGGTATTTTTAACGGTACTCTTATCGATACTTTTTGAGGACAAAAAATAAATAAATAACAAATTAAGAACATAAAGTGTTTTATTTCCTCATTATGCAACAACACTGTTTTTTTTTAACAAATAATTTACTTTATATACATGAGAATGTTCCTGACAGGATATTCATTTTAATTATTTAATCTAATTATTTTTAATTTTTATGAGAATGATGTTTCATTTGATCTTTTGTCCATTTTCCACAACCTTGAATAGACTTTTCTGTCTGTCAAACACCAGAGTTAAGTTAAGTTAAATGATGGAAACAAATTCACTTTGATGCAGAGTCCTTTTATTTGTTTATTTTTGTTTAAATCCAGTAAACCCAATAAATTATATTAATTTTACGGAGGACAACTATCATTAATCATTAATTATTATGAAGTGTTAGGAAGCAGCTGATAGTTTGTCGCGGGTCTGGAATCATAAGCGGTGAATCTAAGCCCCGCCTCTCTACCTGTTTGTTTTGTGTAGAACACGCCGCCCCAGCGTGTTCTACACAAACAGCTGGCATACGGTCATCGTAGCAGCAAGGTGACAGGATGGTCGGGGCTCCTTGATGCAAACTTCATTAATTTTACGCAGAAAAACGTTAGTTCTTAGTCTAGGGCGCTCACGTGTCCCCTACGAGATCGCCACTGACTGTGTGTGCGCTGCCTTGTCTTGTGTGTGTGCGCGCGCGGTGCGTGCTGTCTGAACAACAGCCCCGCCCCCCGTGCACACAAATAGACAGACAGAGTTCTCCTCTTCAACGAGAATACAGAAATTAATATCATCGTTAATTAACGGAAAATTGACTGACTTGGTGAGTTAAATATGGCAGATAACGCTTGTGGGACACAAAAAAGAAAAAGTATCTTCTCCAGTACCGATAGCAGAACCGTTCAGGTCAGATCTTAACGACACTGCGGTCTTGAAGAATGTGGCCAATTCATGAACGTGTCCCACCGGAGACTTTGCTTCAGAAAGATTCTGAGCAAACTCAACGGTTTACTACTACTGATGAAAAGGTCGGTTTCTTGCAGAAAGATCCGCTGATGTCGTCAGTTCACGGGTTACAAAAAACCCTGACCTCACGCTTTGTTTTTCCCTAAAAACTCATTTTTTCCGTTTCACTTCCCGTCGATTACTCCCTCGCCTTTGGCAGCCGGACAAATCTAAGCGGAGCATCGCAGATGGCAGCGAGCGAATGCCAACGCCGTCACCAAAACACACACACTCCTTACTGTGTGAGCACACCAAAAGCCTGCGAGGACCACACCCTGGCGCACAGAACGCCTTCTCTCCTCCTTTAAAGATGCGATGGATGAGGCGGCTCCTCACCTTCTGTGCTGAGGCCGGGGCTGGAGGTGAAGCTGGCCACGTCCACGATCTTCACCGCAAACTGCTGGCCGGTGTCCCTGTTGATGCAGCGTCTCACCACGCTGAAGGGCCCCCTGCAAGGCAGAAGAGGAGAACATGTGTGTGAGCGGGACGCTGACGGGGAAAAGGCTGGGGATAAGGCGGCGTGCGGCCTCCGAGTCCCGGCTACGGAGCACCTGCACGGATGAAAATGTGTGCTTTCAGATTTTCTGCAGAAACAGAAAAAAACCAGAAGATTTAGCTCAGGGGTGGCGAACACGCGGCTCTTTGCGTCTCATATACTGGGCCTCATTTCATAGTTTTTTCCCTCTTAAACCACACTCAAATCCATCAGAGGGTATTAAAAATAAATAATAATAAAGTAATTTCACAGTGTGTGTGTTTGATTCTGCTCCCGACACATACGTGACCGCCAATCATTTGCGCGGTTTACGCCCAATAGCGGAAAACACAACAATACATTTGATGTGCGTGCAGACCGTTACCCTCATGGTAAAAATGGCGAAATTCAGAGTATAAAGATAGACACAGGATGTTTTCTGGAAGAGCAGGAAGATTTTGAACACGTGAAATCAAGGCATCGGTCCGTTCTGACCGACACTCACGTAAAGGAACCGATCTGAGAGGCTACGACTGAATATAAAAACCTGATCTGCAGAGGATCACTAGAAACAAGAGAAATCCCACTGAGATCATCATCCATCACTGCAGCAGGGTAAGAAATTCTGAGATGGAGTTTGGAAAACACACCTGACTGAAAATGCTGGTGGGAATATTTGAATGTTCCATCAATTATCAGTTTTTCATGCAAAAGTCAATAAACAAAAAAGAAAAATATAAAAGTAAAACATCTTTAGTGAAGGTCAAAATGTAATGTATTTAATGTGTTTATTGTGATTATGAATGACTCAGACACCAGAAGGATGCTCTGTCCAGATGTTTGTGTATTTGTTGATGTAAGTGTCATTGAAAGAGGAATGTTGAGATACAAAGAATTACCAGTTAAATGATGAATGGTGAAATATTCATTTTATCATTGTAAATCTGACTTCAACCAGCCATCAACCTCACTGCACGTCACTGAGTACCGGTAGTTGTGTGTCAGAGAGGGGCAGAAGAAAGAGTGAGATAGAGAGTGTGTGTGTGGAGGGGGTATCTGACCTCCAGGATATTCACGCTGTTAACTCTGGCTAAGCTGCATTGATGTGTGTGTACTGAGGGTGGACACTTTTCTTGAAATGAACACAAGTGTAATACTTGCTGTTGTGTTGTAGGGAGAGGAGTGTGTTATGGACAATAATACGGCTTTAATTGTGTGTTTGTGTGTACGTCTTTGCAGGTCAGTGTGTGGTGTGGCTCTTGTGACTCTCACAGTGAAAAAATGTGGCTTTTGATGTCAAACTTGTTCGCCACCCCTGCTTTAGCGCTTCCCGCTCTCAGAAGCATCACTTCTGCCCACAGAAGGTGCTTCTCATCGTTTTGGTAAATGCAGCGGCATTCCAAAGTACAAGGCTTTCTGGTAATAGTGACGTTATTCATAACAGAAAAAAAGGATGATTCACGACTTTCACACCAGATGAAGCAAACCAGAACATCTTCACAAAACTGCTGATTAATTTAAGAAGAAGAAGAAGAAGGAAGCTACAGAGGGGACACATTACCCGTTACATCTCCTCTAATAAACTCGCCACCATCACGCCGTATTTGACGAGCATTTATGGGATAGTCCATGTTGCTCACAGTGGACAAGCAGGGAGGGGCTTCTTCTCTCTTTCTACTGTTTACTAGCGCATGTCCGCCACCTACAGGTGGAAGAGCCTGGGTGTGAAAAGTCATGGCTGTGTAAATCTGGTGAATCTTGCTCCAGGCTTTTTCTTTCACAGCTATATTCTGATACACTAAAGACTTGGTGTCCTAGAATTCCAGTCGGACACGAGCAGCAATTATTCCTTTCTCCTCCAAACAGTTGGCACCTCCGTGAATTAAAAAGGGGCGTCAGCCAAACGTCACTATGGAGTCGGAGTCTCTGAAAGGTCAACCTGGTTAAACTTTCAACACGGGCTCAATGGCTGATCGTTTTGTACGTCGAGTTTTGACCACGGAAGCCCAAAACGTGTGTTTACGTAGACTTGCTGAGGGCCATGCGAAGGTAGTAAACGTTTAATAAAGCTTTAGCGGAACATTTTTCAAATGTTCTGTTGTTAACAGATGACAGAGATTGGTCTCTGCGATCCGATACTGCGTCTTCCTGCAGAACACAACAGAGATGCAAAGGAAACGTTGGGTTTCCAGGCTGGTTTCACAGAGACACGTCTGCCGCTGACAAAGGAAACTCCACCAACAGGAAAGCAGGAGCAGAACCATGATGCCCGTTTCAGTTTAAAGGCTGGGCAGAACTTTCTGGATCACATGCGGGTTGTTGACTTCCACAGCTCAACAAAACCTTTCAAGCCTCTCATGCACAACAAACAAGTATTTGATCCCCTAGTAACCACTACGAGTTCTGGTTCACACGACCACTCAATAGGCCCTTTAAATCCTAATCAACGTGTCGCCTGAATCAAAGACACACCTGTTTGAACTAACCACCTGTAGAAAGGACAACGGTCCACAGAATCAGTCAGATTCCAAACTCTCCAACGTGGGAAGACTGAAAAGCTTTCCGTGAATTTAAGGAATAAGATTGTAGACCTGCACGAGACCGGGATGGGCTACAAAACCATCAGTAAGAAGCTGGAGGTTACCATGACAACTGCTGGTGGCCATCAATCCACCTTTAGGTCTGAGGTTCCAAACCAGATCTGACCTGGTGGGGTTTCCATGACCATGAGAACAGTGAGAAATTGGTTGATGATCTTAATTCACTGCAGTCACCAAGAAAACCACTGGGAATACTTCACGCTCCAATGGTTTAACAACTCGTAGAGCTTGAAAGGTCCCCCTGTTTGAGAAGACACGTGTGCCACGCCTGAAGATTGCCAACGAACACCGTCATGACTCAGAGAGGGACAGGGAGAAGGTGCTGTGGTCAGATGAGGCCAACATGGAGCTCTTCGGCATCAACTCAACCCGTCGCGTTTGGAGGAAAAGAAATGCTGCAGATGACCCCAAGAACACCATCCCCACTGTCAAGCGTGGAGGTGGAAACATTATGGTGTGGGCTGTTTATCTGCACAGGGCTACTTCACCGTGTGGATGGGAGGGTGGGCGGATCCGTGTACCGTCAATGGTGGATGGGTCTTCCAACAGGATAGTGACCCAAAGCATACAGCCAGGGCGACCAAGGAATGACTGATGAAGCAGATCAAGGTCATGGAGCGGTCCAGCCCGTCTCTGGGACCTCCATCTCACAGAGAACCGATTGAGAGAGCTGAAGCTCAGAGCTACCAAGCGACAGCCACCAAATCGTACCGATTTAGAGGTCATTTGGACCTAAATTCTTCCTGATATGTACAGAAACCTGTTCAAATAAAAGGAACCTCTGTGCTGCTAGTAAGAGTTTTGTCAAACAGTACCGGGTCTTTCCAGCGAGAGGGTACAAATACTTGTTTCCCTCAATAAAATGCAAATAAATGTACCTACATTGAGTCTTCCACTGTGCTAAGTAATAAAGTTACAAAAAATGAGTGAAAGCCAGAAATGTTTAGAAAACTAAGTCTAAAAAATAAAATAAAAACATGCTGACTTTGGACCGGTGCTGCAAGAACCAAAAGAACGAAGCATCTTCTGAACATCACTGTGTTGATCTAAATATCATGAGTCAGCAGAAACGGAGAAGGTCGTTGGTAAAACGTCTTTTCTTGAACTGAAACATTCCTGGAATGTTGGAGACTCCTCACATCTGCTTCCACCATCATCAAACTCAAACAAACAGCAGCAGCGTGAGCGTCCCGCCGTCACGGGTTTACAGGAACCCTGTTGGTGACCTGATGCGACCTTTGCCCTGTGGCCTTCATGAGTAAAGCAGCTGTGTTTGCGGGTAAACAGGGAGCTGCGGGGGGGGGAGGGCTAACCGTCTGGCACCGGCTCCCCCTGTGTTGGTAAATCATTACGGCCGTTAAGAAATGAGGTTAGCTTGAATGAAGCTGCCACATTTCGTGCAGCAAACTCATCAGTTTTCTCAGCTGCCAGCTGAATGAAGATTCATGGAGAGTCGATTCCAGAGCGCGGCCTGAAGCTGCTGTTTTTAATGAATCCCAGCTTTTCTCATTAAGCCGAATCAATCGTTTACAGAGCTGATTAAAGGAGCTAACCTGCAACAGACTTTGAAATGGCTTCAGGTTGGGGTCCGACTTTGGGCGCCGGGTTGAGAAAGCCAGCAAGGAAGGTCATGGAAACGCAGAGAGCCCCCCCTCTGGGCTCTCCCATCTGGGGCATCAACCCATTGACTGTATATGAGAAGTGGACTGAGTGGCCCCCACCCCTTGGCATTCCAAACATCTTCTCTCCAAACCCCTTTTTTTATTGATATTTCTTCTGTAGTGCAAGTTATTCAAGTCATAAACTAACCAATCTGACGCCTCAATAAAAGTGGGTGGAGCCTGCTGGCCCCCACATCCAAAACATTTGACAGATTCTTCGGTCCAGCAAGCTCTCTTCTGATTGGTGAAAGTGGTTACCATAGAAACGTTAACTCAGGCCGACTCGGCCCAATCGCTGCTTCCCGATGATGTCTGGCTCCAACATGGAGGCGTTAGTATCACAAAACAAATGGTGACTGAATAGACATCGTTTGGTTGGAGCCAGATGTGAGGCATTTTCTATGGGTGACATCACAAACACTCACTCACTCCAGTTCACACATACAGTCAATGCAGCAGCCTTTTGGTCTGTTTCATTAATCAATGTACCAAATGTCAGATCAATTAAAGTTTTAGTGCTTCACACGTCACTGGACAGGACGGATCAAACCACCTGGAAATGCCCAGCAGTTACAGCAGTATTGTAGAAAAAAAAAACAAAAAAACAATGGACTGGTCCTAACAATCCTGCGCTGTTTGCCTAATTATATGGTTGGGTCCAAATGCCTTCACTATTCACTATTTAGAGTTCTAAACAGTCCGTTCGCCATTTAGTCTGGGTGTCCGGATCTACAATTCCCAAATCTAGTGCCCTGGAAATTTCCCAGAAGTCTAATCAAAATCAGTATGCATCGATGCTCCATAGATATAGACCACAATGCTTTGCATTTGAAAAATTTGTCATTTGGAAAAAAATTTCTTTATGTAAATTTAATTTTTTGGAACTTTGTTTTGTTGATGCGACTCTGGAGGATGTTAATCCGGATTTCGGTTCTGGTCTCTGGATCGCTCTCTTCTTTAATTTTTTTTTTTTTGGAACATTAGAAGTTAATGCAGCATCCTGAAGTTCTCTTTCCATGAAAGATAAAAGTCAAAGCGGAGTGTCTTACAGGTGACATCATGTGTAATTTACTGTTGCATGTATTTATAACTTATAAAATGCAAGTTTGCAATTTTTATTTACAAACAAACCTAATCTCTTTTCTGTCGTTTTCTAGGACATAGTTTCTGCAGAGCGGCAGGAGTTCATTAGAAATTCACCTCCCAGTTGTGGGCGGGAGTGTTGGCACGGACCAACCCCGCCCCCTTCTCATCGTCTACCCGTTATCAGGCTCTCCCAACCGAACATTACAGGTGCAACAAAAATGGCGAGCAGATGGAGCTTGTAGCCGTTAGCGATCATTTTCGTCTGCTCCTGATTCACAACATTTTGAGTAAAGAGCGACTCAACAAATGTCTTTATTTCTGTCTCCAGTGACATGTTAAAAACAGCCAGAACACCATTGTGATTGGAGCGGGTCTTTAAACCTGAAGCTGTGAATCCGTTTCTCAAAGTCAGATTTTTGGGCAAAAAAGGCAGAAGACAAATAGCAATAACAAGAAGGAAGAACAGTGGCTTAACGTCAAAAAAGTACTTGACGCCGTCTTCATCTCATCTCTATCAAAGAAGCTGTTTCTCTTTGAAATCAGAGGAAAGCGTGGTGAAATATTAACGAGACGCTTTGCATGGGGGCTGCAGACGGTTCTTAGGATAACAGATCCTCTCCAGAGGCCAGAGGCTGATCCGGTATTATTTAAGCCTCCCAGCAGAGTCTGGGCTCCGAGTGAGGAAAAGTGCCGCGTCATCACTCTGCCCATTCACAAATATTGATCCGCTGGGTTCTGGAAGCTGAAAGCAGCATTTACGCTGCAGCGGGAGGTTCAAAGCTGGAGCCAGCCAGGCTCAAGGGAAGCGGGTTTCCAACAGACGGAGGTGTTTGGATTACAGATCCATAGATTTCTGTTCTCAGTTTGTTGGCGTTCGAGCTGCTGATACACAGTTTCTTTGAAAAAGAGCATGAAGAATAACCTTTTTGTGGACTAAAAGGGTCAAAGGGGAAGTGCTTTCAAATGTTTTTCAAAATAAAGTCCCTTTAACATTCATTTAAAAAGCTCAAGATTTTTCTCACATTTTTTAAAAATTACCTTTAATTATTATTATTATTATTATCAGTGTCTGGCTTGTGATGCTCCAGGATTGGATCCTTTCTTCACTTTAAATAAAAAAGATGCAGCTTTGTGACCAGCAGAACCCGCTAAACATCAGGTTCTGCTGTCAGAGCAGACGTGCAGCGACGTGCGGCACGGATGTCCCAGAGCATGTTGGGGGATTTCTTGGTGCAAAATGTCACACGGCTCCCACATACGTCAGAATGATTTCAAGAGATTTGCTATGACTCACAAAGCAGCCACACAAAGAACCGTGGTGTGAAAACCTATGAAAATGTGGTTGAAGAATTGTTCAGAAAGAATTGACCACAAATACTTCAGTGTCTCATCAGGTTACCAAACGCAACTTCTTTTGAAAGTAGCAGCAAAGCCGCCATTAGAACCCGATGAACAGCAGCGCTGATGATAAATGTGAAATTTAGACACAAAAAAATCAAGTTTATTTGCTGGTAAGAAGCTGAAAATCCAACCGAGATGATGTAACAACATCAGGGTGTGACATTTATTCAGAAAAAACAGAACATCGTAATAGATTTATTGATAACTGATAGACCTTCAGCTTTTACAGGCCGGGAGAAGAGTCGCCCCAAAGTAAACATGAAAACATGCGGATGGAAATGTCGTTGATCAGGAAGCGCCAGAGGACATATCACTGGAGTCCAGACGGAGCTGAACATCCAGGAGAAATAATGAGCACTGCGGGCCGGAGAAAAGAGCAGCGACCACAACCGACAAAAACACAAAACACATACACAACCAACCGTCCTCTTCAGCTTCCCCCAACGTCCATCCAGACAAAACGTCAACAAACATCCGTCCTGACCCGACGGTTCCAAATGGAGCGTGATGATCAAAACATGTGCAGCCCCGGAAAGACGAAGCCAGAGTCCTCTGAGCCTTTCTGCTGATGAAACAAATACGAGACATCTATGGATCCCTGGAGCGCCACGTCCCGGCCCGTCCAACGTCCCCAGGCCGGCTCGTACAACGTCCCCACGGTGGCCGGGCCAACGTCCCCACGGCGGCCCGGCCAACGTCCCCACGCCGGCTCGTCTAAGGTCCCCACGCTGGGCCGGCCAACCTCCCCACGCCAGCTTGTCCAAGGTCCCCACGCCGGCTTGTCCAACATCCCCATGCCGGACCGGCCAACGTCCCCATGTCGGCTCGCCCAACGTCCCCAGGCCGGCTCGTCCAACGTCCCCAGGCCGGCTCGTCTAAGGTCCCCACGTGGTCGCCCAACATCCCCAGGCTGGCTCGTCCAACGTCCCCACGCCGGCTCGTCCAACGTCCCCAGGCCGGCTCGTCCAAGGTCCCCACGCCGGCTCGTCCAAGGTCCCCACGCCGGCTCGCACAACATCCCCAGGCCGGCTCGTCCAAGGTCCCCACGCCGGCTCGTCCAAGGTCCCCACGCCGGCTCGTCCAAGGTCCCCACGCCGGCTCTTCCAAGGTCCCCACGCCGGCCCGTCCAATGTCCCCACGTAGGCTCGTCCAAGGTCCCCACACCGGCTAGGCACGCCGCCTCGTCCAAGGTCCCCATGCCGCCTCGCCCAACATCCGTAGGCCGGCTCGTCCAAAGTCCCCACGCCGGCTCGTCCAACTTCCCGACGTTTAGTTATCTGACCCAAACGAGCCAGGTCTGTCCGACCAGGACCTCTGGATCTGCCACCTCAGCTGCTGACAAAACTGGTTCCAATTGGCAGAAACACCTGATCCAGGTAACAGAACTACACCAACCTGCTAACCTCCCTATTGAAAGGGGTGGGGTCAGCCTCACATAAAACCGCAGTATAGTCTTGTTTATTCTTCCAAAATATCCTCATTTGAAAAAGAAATCAAAAGTCAGGCTTTTGTTCTTTTAAAGTCCCAAACAATCCCATCATCGTTTGGTCTATTTTCAAAGTGTTCCCAGTGGTCTTTAAATTATGATTATGATGTTTTAATCGAAATCTGTCTTTTTCTAGGACTTAGTTTCTGCAGGAATTCATTAGAAATTCACTTCTGACATAATTAAAGTAAAGACTTCCCCACTTCCCATCATTTATCTGTTGAAATGCTCTTCCACTAGCTTACAGCCCCTCACACGCATTTTTTCATCTGCTCCTGATTCACAGTAAACAGAAATACTCAGAAGTGCAATGTTAAGCTTCATTTTCTTTACATATGTCCTCCATCATACACCAAAACGTGAAAAACACCAAAACAAAAACATCTTTGAATCTTGCACCACTTAAATGTGTAGACATTCCTAAAGCTGCTAAACAAAAACCCCCAAAAAAGCTCCAAAACAATGAAGATGGGCAAAGAGATTAGGTTTGCTTGTAAATAAAAATTGCAAACTTGCATTTTATAAGTTATAAATACATGCAACAGTAAATTACACATGATGTCACCTGTAAGACACTCCGCTTGGACTTTTATCTTTCATGGAAAGAGAACTTCAGGATGCTGCATTAACTTCTAATGTTCCAGAAAAATAAAAATAAAGAAGAGAGCGATCCAGAGACCAGAACCGAAATCCGGATTAACATCCTCCAGAGTCGCATCAACAAATCTCCCAAACCACAAAGTCCCACCAGAGATTCTCTGATCTTATCTCATTCAGGCTGCAGAATTTGTAATAGTTCCTTCTTTCTGTAGGAAAACAGTTTAGGTTTAGCAGAAGCTTTAACTTTCTTAAGACATGGCAGTAAAAAGGCTCTGCAGGAAGCTGGATGATGATGATGATGAAGCTGCAGCAGCAATGAGGCCAAAGCGGCTTCTCTGTCTGTGTATTTACGGGGGTGACCTGTTTGCCCCACCTGGAATCACTCAGGTGTTGCCCCATCTGCCCCCCCCCTCCTCCTCCTCCCCCATCCCGGGGTACTTACTTGCCAATCACCTCGCACAGCTCGTAGACATCCTCGAACAGCACGTCGTCGTCCGCCATGGTCATCCAGGTGGGCGAGGAGGATGCTCTCCAGCAGAAATCCCACCCACGCGGTTACCGACAGCCCGTTCGGCGGGGAAAATGTGGTCACCAAAGCGCCACGCCACGAGAAATTCAAATGTCAGACGGGTAGAAACCAAGCGGGCTCGACTAGCCGGCTAGCCACGTTAGCTGGCAGCCGCTGCCCCACCTTCTCCCGAGACTCTCTCCCGGTCGGTCGGCTGGCTAGCCAGCTAGCTAATTACGCGGCGGCCCCAGAGCAGACCCCGGGGCGTGGAGTTTCCCACGCTCCTCCTCGCATGCCCCGGGTTTTGGGACTCGCTGCTGAGTGGACGTGGGCCGGCGCCGGAGTCCCTCGGCAGCATCCACGGACGCTTCCCGCCCCGACGGAGATGCTCCCCTCACCGCAAGCTAACTAACGGGACTGGAAAACGGCTAGCTAGCAACGGAAAAACCGGATCCGCACACCGAGCGGATCACGGAGGGCTTATCCCCACCGACAGCCAAACCAGGAGGGGAGAGAATTAAAACAAAAACATGGAGGGGTATCCGGGATGCGGAATGATTTAGCTTCCCAACCGGCACTCGTTCCTTTCCCGATTAAAAAAAAAAATCCCGTCGGTGTTACAGTACAGAAAATTCTGCACCCGTCGCTCCAGTTCGGGTTCGGATGCGGGGCTGGTTTGGACTGGCTGCCTCCCCGACTTCCAGAAACGCCAGGCTCCTCCCTCTATCTGTGCTCCGGGCAGCTTGTCTGTGGAGCCGAAATGGCCGGAGGAGAGTGGACCCTGGCTCCTCTGCTAGCAGCGTCTCGAGCCAAGATGGCGTTCGGAGGGGTGTTCGCTCCGGGCGTAGGTTCCCACTAATCTCCCCAAACGGCTGAGTCCAGTCTGTGCCGCGCAGGCGTGGAGCAGCCCGAACCTCATCACCTTACGTCAGCCCCCCCCTTTCTTCCCCCCCCCCCTCCATCGCTCTGAAATGTCATTCTATTCCTCTGCCGGTGACATCTTTCTGCAGTGATGGATCCGTGCTCACGCGCGAGCTGCCACGCGGACTGATGGAGTTGTGGATCCAAGAAAAATGGAAAAGGAGACATTTATGGTGGTTATTCTGAGATTTACCCCCCCCCTCCAAAGAAAAAAAATCACGGGGGGGGGGTGCACATCCCTCAGCACCATGATTGATTTTTCGTTGGAGGGGGGGGGGATTACACTGAATGAATTCGCCCCCATATGGAATTTTAAAAAATATGTATTTCTATGATTTATTTCTTGTGTTGGGATTGAAACGCAGCTCGTGAGAGTTTTTCTGCAGGTGCAGGGATGCAGGTGACTACACCTGAGGTGTGGTAGGATAACCAAGGATAAGGAGATGGGCCAGTGATGCCCCCTAGAGGCGACAGCAGGGGTTGATGCCTTATTAATGTTTGATTAGAAAAATAATCGGTAATCTTAGTATTAATCTTTTTATTTATTCAAGATCAAAGTCTTAATTCAGATTTCGACATTTTTGCAAATAAACAAATTTAAAGACATTTGAAGACACCGAATGACCTAAATATATATTTACCTTAAACATTTGACGGTTGGACATTTCTGGCCACCAGAGGGCGCTGTTCTCAGAAAGGATGGGAGCCACTGCAGTTTCCATGGTGCTGCATCCCCCTCTTTTTCTCACTGACTGCTTCTGATCATCTGATTGGCTGTTGATGTGGTCATCACACTCCCATACATTGAGCCCCCCCATCCCCTCTGTGCATTAAATATACCTCCTCATTGCAAAAAAAAAAAAAAAAAAAAAGACAAGATGTAATGGTGAACTAACATATGTTCAGACATAAAGATAATAGATGATCATTTTGAGCAAAAGACACCATCATGTTAAAGGAAGTCATAAGCATGGTTAAGATGGCTATATGAAGGTTTACAGAGAGAGAGAACACTGTTTCCATGGTAACGTAGAGAGGAGAACTCAAGCTATTTCATTCACAGATTGCAAAGACTGATTCTTCTATAACATTTATTTACAGGAGGACGATTTAATTATATCAAGTAATCTTTAACACGCCATCCCATCATTTAACACAGGTATAGTATTCAAACACATATGATTTTCGTATATGTACTCAATATGTGCAGCACCTTCATAATTACTTTTCAAAATAAGACAGACATTTGACAAATTAAGGTGGTTTGAAGAACCAACTGAGATTTAAAAAGATAAAAACAATATGTACCTGAATTTAGTGGCTGCAAAATACTCTTACTCTTGACTATCCTTTTTATATTTTTATAATTGTCTTTATAGAAAAAAATCCGTTTAGTTTTTATTATTATACATGATTATATATTGAATTTATGTATTTTTTGTTATTGTTTTAATAACGTAAATGACGTGAAAATTATTAAGTAATAGAGCACAATCACCGGAGAACAAAAAGTAAACAAACACATGAAGGGAGAATTATAACAATACAAAAAATCCACACTTTGTTTCTTTCAAACAAAAAGAAAAAACTAACATGCCAGATGTACTCAAATCATCTCATATTACGTGTAGTTTCAGTTACAAGTTACAAGCAAGTACTGATTTAAATAAAAATCCAGATAATACAAGAAAATAGACATTTGTAAATTTCTTAGACGCAAAGTTGTCGGTTTTATTTTGAAAATAAGCATCGCTTCCTGTTTTGGGCAGACCGCTTCCTGTTTTCGGCGGACGTGATTGGCTGCGTCTGAGCGCGCAGACTCACTGGTGAGCGCGATGTTCAAATCCACTTCCGCTTTGTGTCTCTGCTTTTTTGTTTTTGTTTTTTCTTTTTCTTTGATATTTAAACTCTCTGGTCGCCTGGAATGGATCCTTTGAGCGAAAGGTAAGATAACAAACAAACGTTTTGTAGCAGAAGCGCCAGATTTAAACAGCGTTTTTGGCGAAATGGGACCGGGAAAAAAACATTGGATCGAGTTTCTTGATTGATCCTCGTGCTTCGGTGGAGTCACAGACTAAATAACTGTCAATTTCTTACGTTTGTGCTCAAAAACCTCCTGTGCGTGTGTTTGTCTTAAACGTCTTTCATTACATTAAGCTAGTTTCTAGTAAAAATACAGTAAAAGCCTAAAGGGCTTTGAATCGTGCGCTTTATTAAAAATATTTGAAAATTAGCAAACTTAAAAGCTGCAAAAAAAATTATACAAATCATCTGACATCAGTCAGACTCTCTAACCTACATTTACTTTACCTTTTTCTTTTGTAAAAAATAATAATAAAACGATCCATTTTATTGTACGAAACATGTTTATTCAGTTTAGCACTTTATTAACTGAATGTTCTTTTCCTCTTAGCCCAAAACATAATCTAATTTCTATACATTTTGAGCTGATCTTACAATTAAAAGTCCTGTATTCATTTATTTTTAATAAACAGGTGATTACAGAATTAACTGTTGGTTCGTGTGAAGAAGAAAAGTCTTTTAATTTGAAGTGCAGCTCCTCTTATTTTGATCATATTTACCTTCTGATGCAGCAGATCCAGCATTTATCTTCACAGCCGGTGCGTTCACTGACCTTTGTGTTAATTGGAGACCACCTTTCCGCTTGCTCCTCAGTGGGATGAGGACGCCTCACAACGGCGCTGTGGTCCAGCGGAGGAGCAAAACGCGGAGCTACAGACAGTCGTACCGCAGCTGCCTTGGCACCGCCTCCAGGCTCGGCGTCACGCCGGCGCTGACGGCCCGCAGGCTCAACGCCAGCAGGCGAGCTGCAAAGCCGCAGAATCTCGCCGTGAGTTTCAGCAGGTGATCGGCGGACTCCGACTTTGGCTTTTCTGACGTAACTCTCACCTTTTCTGTGGAAGGACAAAGTGAACCCGGAGCATCTGGCCTTGTTGGTGAAGGCGGAGTGGCAGCTGTCGTACGTTACTCCCCTCTACCAGTTCAGACACACACAGCTGAGGAGCTACTCCAGGCAGCTGGCGGCTTTTATTGTGGCGGAGAAGCAGCAGGGTTTGGCGGTGGAGGTCAGCGAACTGCACAACAGCTACAGGGTCTCCTTGTCTGTGGTTCAGGGGTTAACAGAGTCAGAGGATGACGCTGAAACGGTCCTCATACAGGTATCTATGTTTCACAGCATCCGGGTGGATTTCCCCCCCCCCGTTTAAAGGCTAAATCTCCATCCTTTTCCCAAATCAGATCCACTCCAAGCCGATGTTTGCACGGCAGGATGAGCCTCAGAGGTCCGTGTGGAGCGGCTGGCTCACCTGCGTCCACGGCAGCCCCGAGTACCTGCGCTCCCTTCCCAAAGACTTCACCTGTCTGCCTCTTTTTGGCAGCAGGGGGCCTGAATATCTGTCCCGTGTGGTCAAATCCTGGTTCCAAAAGACCTTTGACTGCTGCTTCGGCTCTCTAGAGATCAACCACACCAGCTTGCAGTGGTTCGCGGCGTTATGGACCGACTGCCACTCCCAGTCCCACATCCAGCACCTCAGGATGCTGTGGACGATTCCCGCGGCGCCGCCGCTGCAGATAACGTACACGGTGGACCCTCAGGACGCGTGGGACCTGTGGAACAGCGTGAGGAAGGAGGCGACGGCTGCGGTAGCGGAGGATGCGGCTTCCATCGACCTGGAGGAGGTGACCGGGTTCCTGCAGGCGCTGAAGAGCCACTTTTACCGCCACTTCCGGCTGGACCTGTCGGCCGGGACCCTCCAGCAGGTCTCCACGGCTTTGGGCTCGGCCAAGAGCTCCGGCAGGATCAAGGTACCGCTTGTATCGCCGCCCACGGTTGCGCGCTGTCCCGCCAACGCTAACATACGCCTGTTTCTGCCGCAGATGTCCAACAGTCGACACGTGATCGCCACCCTGACTCTGCTGACGGAATGCGCCCTCCTCAGAATGCCCATCTGAGGGTTTGTCGACACCCAACTAGCAGAAATCGAGATTTTCTTTCCGTCATTTTTAAAATATGTCTTTGCTTTAAAGCAAACTGTTTTAACTGCTTTTATTTTAAAATCCACTTTAGCAGAAATGGCAACATAAACACGTGTGTCTAGTTTATCCAGTAAACATCATCAGGTCGGATTTCAGTTAAACATTTTCACTATGTACTATATGTGTGTACCTTCTTTTAAAGCTATCAATAAAGGCAGAAAACGGTGGTATTTTAATTCAGGCGCCTGCAGATTTAAGGGTTTTCAGATTAAATCCCACTTTTATGAATGAATATTTTAAAGGACCAACTTTAGAAAGTACTATTATTAAATGTTAGTAGCTTTGAGAAACGATGTCCATTTATCCTCTAAAACTGGGAGCCAGACGTTAAACAGAAGTGATCATTTAAACATCAAATTTTAAACTAAAGATCAAGTGGACGTATATTTGGGGTGAAATCATAATTCTTCAGTTTCTGTGTTGAGAAATTCATTAAAAATTTACTCCCACTCATTAAAAATGTGAAAATTAAAGGGGATCTAGAACTAAACCCTGTGGTACACCAAATGTAAGAGCTGCACAAGAATCACTAAGAATCATTATTATAATTATGTTGTGTTAACATTCTCAAGGTTTGTCGTTTTTTACTCTTCAAATGTTCAAATGTTTTAAAGTCGAAATCACGCAAAAAATATTACAACTTAAATTCTACAATTAACCAAAACATTATAAAAAATTGCAGAAAATGAGTAAATAAACGGAATTAAAATTGATATGATTAACTGCAGACGGAAAAATGTTTTAAAAATAAAAGAAAACATTTTTAAAAGAAAGTGCTCATGTTTGTTAAATAAAAATTGTAATACAATTAATACATGACATTCAGAAACATTTGTAACAAACTTGTTTGTGTTTTTATGTTTGATTTAAACAACAAACCGCTTCGGTCCAGCTCCTGTTTTCATCAAATAAACACCCATCCTTCAGAAAAACAAAACTTTTGTTAGTTTGTCGTGAACTCCAGCAACTTTATTTACAAAAAAGCAAACAAATACAGGTTATCAAAATAATGTTAAATAGAAACGAAAATGCAAGAAATAGAAAACGGAAACATCATAAATGTTTAAATAAAATAGAAATTCATCAGACTATTGCACCATGAAGGAATAAAAAAATCCAGAACCGTCTTGTCTGGATAATTAAAGTCATGACTTGTTTTGTTGTTGCTCACAAAGACGACAAAACGCACAACGTTCGATAAGTCACAACCAGTAGTGTTGAAAGCATAATGGGTGTGCAGCGGTTTGGGAGGTTTTTTCACATCTCTTTAAACATTTAGCCCCTAAAGGCTAAAAGGGAAACACGCCTGTGTGACCATCAGAAGAAGAAGAAGAAGCTCCGCCTTCATTTACTTATTCACATCTTTGATCAAACGTGACTGAAAAGGGAATCCGGTTCGGTTCCAGCGTAACACTTACAGCAGCGACGACGCACTGAGGTTCCCGCCCGCGTGCAAACGGCTCCGGCCTGAAGCTAGGGGGGCGGGGCTTACTGTCCAGCGTTCCCCTCGCGGAGGGATGGATCAAAGAGATGCGGGGGCGGCGGTTGATGGATGAGGTTCGCAGACGCTTTAGGAGGCCAGACCCAGGAAGAAACCGCCGACAAACCCGCTGGACACGATGATGTTCCTCTTTATGAAATCTGTGGCCTGCCGGGACAAAAGCCGGATTCAGAACCTCAACACCTAAGGCCGGTTCGCGTTTGCAGCACTAGAGGGAGCCGTCGAGTCACGGACAAAGAAACACATGCAGGGAGGCCTTTTATTAGGACAGAAACCGAGATGTGAGGCGGTTGAGTCAAAGGAGAGAAAAGAGCAAAGCGTGGTCACAGATACCTTTACCTCCTCTATGAATGTGTTGATTTCTGGGGCGGCTTTGTTTGCCTTCTTCTTAAGGTGCTTTTTTGCTTTGTTCACATCCTTCTCCACCTTCTTCCAGTCCACCTGGACGTAGCCACTGTGATTGGCCATCTGCAGGAACAATTGAGGAAGCTTTTATTTTGGAAGGCCCATCATTATTTCCTGCAGCAGTCCTGGACTAAAACCGTTTTGACAATTTTTCTCTCTACCTGCAGCTTGAATGAAATTCTGACCCCCACCACACTTAAAAGACTCACCTGCAGGTACAAAGGTAGTTTTATTATGGGATGGCCACAGCTTTGTGGAAATTTTTTGTATTTTTGCACAATATCCAAACAAAAAAAGCTGTTTTTGAGCGATCTTTGTAGAAATTTCCCGCATGTGACCAGATTGACCTCTTGAGAGCGGTCGTCCAAACGCACGGATGTGGATTTTATTACCGCTGGAAATAGACCAAAAGGCGCATCAAACCAGAGGTTAGGGCTGTGTCCGAACCCCCAACCCCTAACTACTATAAAACTATATAGTGCTTCTATGTGGTGCCCTGGATTTTAAAAGCAATTCAGACACCATGCTCACTGCTTTTCCTTTTTTTTTAACGGCGGACATGACGTCATCGATTTCACAAAGTCTATCAAATCTAATTATTATGGGCGTTTTGCAACGATCATTTATGAGTCCACTGTCTTCTGAAGATAAAAACTTTGATGGTTTATTAAGAAATTCATATAAATACATCTTTTTGGGTAAAAACTGTTTGAACTGACGCAATGCATTGTGGTCTATATTTGCCAATCCAGTGAGACTTTCTAGGGCCCTGGATTTTAGAATTGTAGATTGGGACAGCACTACAAGATGGCGAACGCGCTATGGAGGGAGCAGGGAAGGAAATCTGACACAACCTGTGTCTACAACCACTATTGAAGTTTAGTTGACCTTTGACCTCAGGGAGGGGCTTTAGGGTTTAGCACTACACCTTTAGTCTACCGCCTCCTCGACCATCATTGAGAAGCTTCTTGGGGACAAATGTCGGGTTTAGAAGTAGTAGATTTTCAACGGCGTTCGCGTGGCGAGCCCGCAAAAGTGGCGTTCTCCTGTTGCTCGCACGTTTGTTTGTTTTTTTTGTTTTAAGCTGAAACAATTTAACACTTGATATGAAAATATAAGAAAAGTGGGCGTGGTTACCAAAAAAAACCTAAGTTGCCGAGGAAAATACATTTTTTTTGTACTTTTGACGATTCTTCCAAAAATGACATAAACGTGTTCCTCACGCCCGGGAAACCAAAACATAGCATGGTTGCTATGGAGATAAAGCTCTGACCGAAGGTTTTGACCTAGAAAATGACACATTTGACCCTTTCTGTGCTCAGAAAGTCCGTCAAACAGAAGAAGGCCCGTTGAGGAGAGCAGCCGTTGGAGGAACACGATGGGAACGTTTCTGTTCCGTTTATCCGCCTGCTGAACAAACACCACAGCGCTTCAAAGACATCAAACCGACCCTCAAGCATCCAGATGGCTCGTGCGCGCTTGCTCCACGCCAGATTTCACACAATGCCACGTCTTTCCGCCGCCACAGAAAGGGAGCAGCTGAGCGGCGTGCTGCCGTCTTCCCTCGTCTGTGCGGTTTGAAAACTCACAATCGGACTTTTAAGATGGAGGTTTTCTAACCTGCAAAAGGAGGAAGCCTCCACCGATGGCCGTGGCGGCGATCTTCCCCACTCTCTGGAAAACATAACCAGCACACCTGCAAAGAAATGCAGCTTTTAAATCGACTTTATACCCAGTAACTATAGTGGAATTCTACAAAATCAAGTTATTTCTTCTTGTTTTATAGAAAACTAATGACAAATACGATTAATTATTGAAGGAAAAGTAAAAAAAAAAAAAAAGGAAATATAACAACTTAACAACCAGAAACGGGTACATTGCACTTAAGAGTACCCTTACTTCAAAATACAAGTATTTAAGGAGAAGAAAAAGAGGGTAATTACTTCACAGAACATTTATTGTCTAAAACATAAGGATTAATGCCAACAAAAACTAAAATTGTGTCAATTCTCTGTACGGTATTTACTGAGGGAGTGTGTGTTGGCATACGTGTCCCACCATACGATATGTATTGCGAAACATCTGAAGTGTCGGGAGTGAAGCATCCGAAGCCCACGACAATCAGGGGTTTAAGTGAAAAACAGGAGTTGGACGCTAAATATTTCAATAAATATCCTCTTTAAAAGCGATTCACGTATCTCCAAACAGAATACAGTGACATATCGCAGACTTGACTTTTCCCTGCACCCCTAGAATCTACCATGTTATTGGAGCCAAGAGGTTTTCACTGCAGAATCTAGGATTTTTGTTGAACACATTCGCTGATTTTAAACCATTTTGATACAGAATAATGTATTTCCTGATTTTCGTCTAAATAAAAAGCACAGTTTTGTCAATTAAATTGTCGCTTTACAAGCAAAACAAACACTGTTGTCTGATAGATATTAGATGATGTCAGATATGTTGACGGTTTTTCCTTTTTGCCATTATTTACAAACTTGTGTCTTTTTCTAGGACATAGTTTCTGCAGAGCAGCAGGAGCTCATAAGACATTCACTTCTGAGTTGCGGACGGGATCGTTGGCGTGTAGTAAGCCCCTGCCCCACTTCCCATCATCTATCGGTTTATGCACCATCCCGCTAGCTTAAAGCCCCTCATAACCCCAACCTGGTGCGACAAAAATGGCGAGCAGCGTTGGTCTATAGAGCCGTGCAGTTCTGATCAGATGAGAAATACCAAGACATGCATGGATCTAGTAGATGCATCGGAATGAAGCAAAAGTTTATCACTGATGTGCAAAATAAAAGCAGAATTGAGGATATTTGTGGACCACAACAGTTGATATTCATCTGTCTCTCAAAGTATTTTGTGTCTTTTACCAAAGTCAAAGTTTGTGGCCTGTCGATCCAGACTTTTTCAAATGGCATTTTATATTAAGAAATCCTTTTGAATTTTTTTGCATAATTTTATTTTTATATGAGAAACACAACACAAGATCGTGTTTAAACTATTTTCTTTTCGTCAAAGTGGGTCTTTAAATTGAACTTTATTGACAACACTTATCAAAACATATTTTTTGTTCTGGCTGATCCAAATATGTATGTTTTTCTGCAATTATGTGTAAGAAATTATGCAGAAAATGCGATGCATCCACTGAAAAAGTAAGGTATGTTGGCAGATTTCTGTCTATTTTTATTAATGTATTAATTGAGTGCAATGACAGTAGTTTGCACCCCAACTAGCCCCCGGTTCTCACCATCCGGTCACCCCTCCCATCATCAGCTGCGTCGCCACGGAGTACTTCTCCGCTATGGGGCCGGAGCTGCTCCCGAACACCCGGCTCCACCACTGGTGCCTCCGGGCGTACTCGGTCAGGTCCACCACCTCGTAGACCTCGTCCTCGCTCTCCGGCTCGTCCTGACCTGGATACGGAACGGCGGGAGACGCGCCTCAGACTGTGTTTGGGGGTTCAAATCCACCACACAAACAACAAATACCCCATAACTCCACACATGCTAATATTAGCTCCACAGCGTCAAATGGCAGCTCAGCTCCGCGCAGCCGCACTTCCAAGCACAGCCCGCGCGGCTGCAGAGCCGCTAAATGAGCTTTATTCCCCCGGCAGGTTCATTTAAAATGATAAGATATTTAGCTGCAAAGTCAGTGACTAAAGTATCGGAGAAACAACAAAGTCAATAACCTTCTCTGTGGTTAGCCGTCGCCATTTTGGAGCTGGCAGTTATGTCACCAGGATGTTGACAATGCTAGGCCACGCCCACCCCGTGATGCCCTGCCACGTCAGTTAAAAATACTCTCTTTTCGCTTTACTTGTGTTTGAAAACTCTTTAATTTTGCTTTAAAAAATGAAAACGTGTTGCTATTTATTGACACGATGTATTAAATTCAACACAATTGTTAAAAAAGGCGGGAAATGAGTGATGCACAGCAGCGAATGACGCTGAAATGACCGTGTAATAAACTAGAGTTTGGTATTTTTTAGATAGAAATGTTTCCCATGTTGATATAGGCTGCTGTGGAATACAGAGCGTGCATGAATAATGTGAATATTCAAGATAATAAAACGATATGGCAGGGAAGTCATATGGTCGGGAACGGGCACGGCGATTGGTTGAGAGGGGAGGAGAGGGCGTGGCTAACACGGCGCGTGGGTTCGCTTGGGTTTTACAATTATAACAACTTTATCTTCGTTGGGGAAACGTATTTTACTGTCAAATAGCGACATCTTGGAGTGGATTCGTGCGTTCGGTCCGCCGCGCGGCGTCACTTTGCGATGAAAAATGTGACGTTTGTGGAGCTACCCGGAGAGCGCGTCCGTCCCCGACCGAGAGGATTTTCTTCTGCCGAATCGCATCTCATCATCCTGGGATAAAAAGTTTTCGGCGGATCTCCAGCCTTCCCCGCCTCTGATTCTGCGAGTCAAACGGATCGTCCCGGTTTTCCATGCAATCGTGCGGTGTGTCTGTCGCCGCTGCTGCCTGCGCTGCTGCCCGGAGTCTCGGCTCGGCTTCTTCTGGTGGTGATGAGGAAAAGAAAATGGCGGCGGGAAAAGCGAGTGAAACAGAGGAGGACTTTCCGACACTGACAGCCCAGGAGAAGGACAGTTTGGCCGGGATCGACAGGTCTGGACGGTTCCCTCGATCGCTCACGCGAACGTTCAGTTCGAAAATTTTACGTTTTCTTTCATTGCTCGATCAGATTGTCCCTTAACACCCCCCACCCCACCCCCCTCTCTGCAAGTGATACTGAACCGCCTATGTTCTTGCTTGCAGCTCACTGTTTGGATTTCAGAATCTTCATGAAGATGGCGCCAGAACGAAGGGCCTGTTGATGAAGGTACTTCATCCAACTGAGGGCGTTTTCTTATTATTGTATTAAATACACAAACACCACACTATATTACACATTAATTACATCTAGCTTTGTGTATTCGCACCCCCCCACCCCCCTACCGAGTGGCCCACTCATTTCGGTGACCGAGGCCAGCTAGTCGCAGCCCCCTCTTCCTAGCCTGCTAGCCGCTAGTCTCATCCAGCGACCCTGCACCTGCGGCTAGCCGCTCCTCCGCCGTCCCTCCGGCCTGTGCAGCCGCTCGCTTTCCGCCTCCCTGCCCGTGCTCGCGTGCAAGCAGCGCACGAGCTGCACTTTTCCCCCCACAACGTCGTTTGTTTGTTTTTTCTTCCTCCACCGCCTCAACCAGGGAAGTTGACGTGCGGCCATGAAAATTGCACATCTGAGGAGGAATATATATATTCATCTATATAAATGTAATAGATTAGATAATATGTGGACATGTTTTTGGGGGCGGCCGCCGTGGCGTGGCTGTCTGCAGCCTCGGCGCTGTTGGGTCGGTCCGCGGCAGCTGTTTTAGACTCGGGCTAACTTTGGTGACATTGCATTGTCATTTAAAGCGTTCCAGGGCGGGTTCGTGCGTTTTATTCGTCGGGAGTCCGTGGGAACCAGCTGACAGACGTTTAATGGCTGGCTGCCTGTTCAAGATGGCGGGACATGGCGGAATGACACCGAGAGCTTTTGTATCGCTCTTTTTTTTTGAGTGTTTCTCCGAATTCGTTGCGTAAGCGAGCGGCCGGCTCCCCTCGCGGGTGGTGTCACGGTCCTTTGTTTACAATGGTGGTTCTGCGTGGTCTCGGTCCTGGCCGTCGATGAAATCTGCTCGGACGGGTCACAGGCTAACAAAGGGAAAGGGGGCTCGCGCGTCCGCGTGTTTTTGGGGGGGAATGTGGAGAAAGGTGAAGCTGCTGTCAACTCTTGGCGTGCAGGAAGGGGGGGCTTTAGTTTAACGTGCACGCTAGGTGGTGTGGGATGCCTACGAGGAAGTGCCATTAACTGCTCAGGAGCAGCAGGAGGCTGGGGGGGGGGGGGTGTTATGCCAGGGAGTCAAATCTCGCGATAAAAACGAGGAAGCAGGACCGTGATCGTCTTTAACTTCTTGCTCCAAACCTTTGTTACTAACGCATGAAATCAACGCTTGAGTAACATTTTACACTCTGTTCATTGATTGACCCAACCTTATTCTAAACTAATGAAGCCAAATGATATTTTTTTATTATCACTTGCTAATGTTACCAAAATGTGTTCTTATAGTCTTCATCAGTATTTTATAACTATTTTTATGTTTTGTGCAATTTGTGGAAAAAATGTTCTTGTGGCATTTTTTTCAACAAAGTTGCATTGCACGTGTTCACGTTGTTTGAAAAAAAAAACCTCGTATTTGTGACACACAAGTTACTACAGCAAGCCACAAACTCCCTGATTTCCAATTCGTCCACTTGTAGAAAAATAAGATCCATGCACGTCTTTGTTTTCCTCTTCTGAGCTGGAATCTGGCTCCAAGAATCGCTCGCCATTCTTGTTGCATGGTTAATGTTGGGTTGGGGGTTGTGAGGGGCTGTAAGCTAGAGGGAGAGATTGTTAACAGATGGACTCGGAGGCACATTTCTAATGAAGTCCTGCCTCTCTGCACAACTTATGTCCTAGAAAACGCCACAGCTTTTTGGATTTTGCCTAGAAAAGCTTCATCTTGATTAAAACAACCACTGGGACCACTTTGAACACACAAAACAAAAGACGATTGGAGTGGGACTTTAATTGGCCACAATTGTGTAGCGATTACTCCTCTGAACGTGTTTGGTGAGATCATGTTTCTCTTTGACATTTCAATCCAGTAATTCCTATAACCAAATTTTACATGTGGAAAGTAAACCATTGCATCCCTACTGCATTCAGATTAGGACCACATGATATGAGTAAAACTTGCAATGTTCCATATTGGTGATCAATATTGTGATCAGGATACTTGTGATACAAAATGCAAAACAAAGTTTGCATCATTTTCATTTCACTGTAACGACTTGATTTAGATAAAAGTCAACATGCCTTAGATTAACCATTAAAGGATCCTCGTCTACACGGGACGCAGGCTTCTAACGTAAATATGTAAGCAGTCATTAGGTTGTTTTAGCATGCGTGTAAACATTTCACGTAACCATTCAGATGTTAAAGTGTTAAACAGGTGTTTAGCTAAATCTAAATTCCTCCCCTATGGAAAAATAGTGTCTTTGAATTCCATGTTACTCCCACTCGATGACGTCATCAATAGTCAGGGGTTAGCTACGAGGACACAGAGCTGCTAGAGGTCGGAAAATACACACCAACATCAGTTTTATAACTTTAAATGAAATGTCATGCTACAACAAGAAATCATTACTTACGCTTTGATGCAGAAATGTGGTTCTCCTCCATGGCACAGCGTGACCCCTAAAAAAAAACTATTTTGGACAACCCTATTCCACCAAATACCAGGGGTGGAGGAAGCATTCAGCTTTAGCCTACGAAACATTATGGTTTTATTACATTATACCAGGCTTAGGATGAGACAACGAAAGGGTTTTCTGCATTGTTTCATGCTGTTGTTTTCAATCGAAACAAAACTGTGACCCAAAAATCCAGATTTGAACTGAACCATGAGGAAAGTGAGTCGTTCCAACTTTGATGTACAAATATTTATTAAGAAACAAATGAGCTAAACAGATTAAACGTAAATAACTGAATCCTAAATCAAAAAACGGCTCCTGCTTCTGCAGCCATGGCTCCTTTTTACATGCATCCATATCTAAAGTGATGCTTCTTACAACAGAGGCCCATTTAGGGATTTGAACACACATTCATCTATTCCTTCTGGGGTCATGGAGTCCATCCCCTCTGCTCTTGGGCTGAAGGTGGGACACACCCTGAATAGTCCTCTAGTCCATCAGAAACACAAATAGAGACAATGTAGGGACATCAGTGAGTTCATTGACCTGTGATAACCCAGCTGGGGTTTGATCCAGTGTCGACCTCTACACCACTGTGTTGTTTGTTGTTGTTTATCAGTTTAAAGCACCATTGATGTAAAAAGTTAAATTATAACCACTTTCAACTAGACTTTAATTACATTTTGACAAGTGAGTCAATTTGAATGGTGTTGAAATATATACGAAATAGAATTGTGAGCTACTGTCGTGAACCCAAATGGGTTCAGTTGTTTCTGATTCTAATGTGAACAGAACTAAAACTAACCGACATGAACATGACAGTCCAAACGGTCTTTCCCTGCTGTGTTTGCACACATCCATTTGTAACGCTTAGACTTTTTTGGTTGGTATTTCAGAAAATGATCTGGAAACAGGCAAAGCTAAATTCGGTGGCTGTGGACAGTTATGCTCACTAGTTGGGTTATAAAGTCATAAACCTCTGAGTCCAATTTGTATTTTTCAACACTATAAAGGGAAAACAATAACCTTTTTTCCCTTATTGTCAATAATGCTGTGGATTTGTCTATTGATGCAGAACCAAGTTGTCTCCGTTCATTAGTCAGGGAGGCGTCGTTTGGCCTTGTTTCGATTCCAACATCTGTCTGCTTTAACGTCGCCATTTCCACTTTCAGCTTATTAGTTTGTGATAATCGTGTCTGGCACTTTACTCTGATTGTGTCTTTGCACTTTTGCTCCGTCCATTGACAGATAAGAGCGGATTTAGTTTGGTGGACAGAACTAGGTCACTGTATCACCATTGGTGACGTAGACGGAGGAAGGCCCAGAGTCAGATGCACTTCGCTTTAACTAAGCTTGGGTAGAAGAACGTGAGTTCATCGGTTTGGGCCACGTTCCCTTTGGGGGGTAAAACGGCTTTTTCCTCCCAATTAAACTGAATAGTGTAGAAATTCTTTTTGCATTAACTGGACTGACAAATGCATGAATTTGGTAACATGAACATTTCTCTGCAGGATCTTTGCAGATCAGGTATTGAAAGCATAAAATCTTTAGATAGGAAAAAAAAAACTCACCATGTCACCATGATATGAAGTGTGGATTGGCTTCTGGTAGGTGCAGAAACATGTGTACGTTTTTATCAGAGAATTGCTTTGGAGAACACTTACTGGGGTTTTGGCTTTTTATCAGCCTGTGCGGAAGCTGTGTTGGGATGAAACTGTCTCAACTTCTTGAAATAAATCTGAATTCTCTCTCAGAACTTTCTAAAACTTCAAATCAATGTTTGGTGTTATAGGTACGTTTTGTGAAGTCCTTGTGGATCATCAGTGTTTTAGGTAACCTTGTTTCCAGCTGATCAGTTCAGGAGCCGCTGATTCTTCTATTTTGAAATGAAACTGCAAATGCTTCCGAGTGTGAAAAAAGGCCTGTTTTTTGTCCTTTTTCATCACTTCTCTCCTTGATGGATTCTTTCCTTCGTGTTGCGGTTTGTCCTCGGTGACTCCATCCGGACTTTGCTCCTCTTTTCTTTTCTCTGTTGATTTTTACTTTGACTACTTTGCTCTTTTAGATGTTTTAAAGCCTGAAAGAAATTAAATCGCATGCATAACTTTTTATTTTTTTTGGGTGCTTCCCACCAAAGGCTTTGTGTTTAAATGTTGCTGGAAGCTCGCTGGTCTGTTGTCCGTCATAAAAAATATATACATGTTTTTGGAGGCATTTTTCACTGATTTTTAAGGTTAAAGATGAGTTGGTTTACCACATTAAGCACCATAGTTAAATATTTGCATTCATAATCATTATTTGAAAAAGCAATTTGTTTAAAAGTAATCTTTTAAAGTACATAAACTACAATTGATCATTTACTTTACAGGTTTAATTATAACCTGAGTAAATATTTTGTTTGGTATTTGTCTTTGTTCAAATATTTTAATGGCGTTTTTATTTTATTTTATTTTTCAAATTGAATCAACTCATTTTCTATTTCTGTTTTTTATGTAAAAAACATTTTCACAATTCAGAAAACATTTTCCTCAATAGATACACCAAATTTTATACATACAACGTGTCGTTCACGAGACCAATTTTGATATCAATTTTAAAAAGCATCATAAGTATAGCTTTTAATCTGTTGCATCATATAAGGTTTTTTTATGAACAAGGTTCTGTGTCCAGGTTGATTGTAGACTTATGTTAATGAATGTTTCAACGCGTCTTCTGAACAGAATGTTCAGTTTGACAAATCTATGTCAGTCTTCAAGTGAGAGCAGATCTTTGTTTTAGTAAAACTAGACATTTTTTTCATGACTTTGAGAGTCCAAACAAGAGAGAAAAGTGAAAAACTTGTCATGTCTGAAAAGTGTAGAAAGTGTGTCTTAAGTGGTTTTATAGCCTTAAAACGTCTGTAATCCTACTTCACGGATTCACCTACCGCGGGTTAATTTCAGAACAGTAATGGAGGGTATACTGTTTCATGTTTTTTGAACCATGAAGCGCAGAAAATGAATCAGAAAACATGAAATGACTACACTACCTAGAATCCACAGAGGGGCCCAGAGGTAGAGGATTGGTCTTAGAGGTCGATGGGAAGTTTTTCTCATGAACTCTGTCGTTCTTTATGTCTTTAATCTGCAATAATCATCTTTTGCAGAGTGAACAACACAACAGATTAGATCAGTCAAACTTCACTGAAAATTACTCAACATTGTTCAGTTGCAACACATAAAATGGTAAATGGCGTATGCTTATATAGCGCTTTTCTACCTTCCTCGAAGGCCCAAAGCACTTCACAGTCACAAACCCATTCACCCATAAACACACTGGACACTTAACATATGGCCAGGCAGGCTGGGAATCGAACCTTCAATATTCCGATCACAGGTCGACCGCACTACTGCTGCACCATAATCGCTGCACCAACAATCTATCAGGTGGTGGAGCTTCGTAGTTTTCCCACTGACACATTTGGACAGATTTTAGAACGCCATGTACCACAGAAAATCAGTTCCAGGTCAGTAAATGCAACCAGAGTTCATTCAATTCAAGACAGACTGCTGTGTTTGAGCTAAATTTTTAAAAAGCACTTTATGGTCCAAAAAATAGAATGTAATACACCAATTCTTATTTCTCGCCTCCATAACATTATTTTTAATTTCATAATTTAGGTTGCATTGCAAAGTCCATCCATTCCAACAACGTCTACGCACTGGACAGATAATGTGTCCCTGGGTTTTGAACTGATGGTGACTGACGTGTTGCGCTCTGTGAGCCACAGCAGATACAGGCTGGCTTAGCAAAGGGGTTACGGAACCCATCAGTGTTTTCCAGACAAAGCAGCTTCTCTTGTGGGCTTTTCCATCATAATTCTTATGCATATAGATCTTGGCTTTCTAAGGTCCCGGCTTACATTTTGTTTACTCTGTTATTTCTTGAATGAAATAATTCTCTCATTCTCAGTGGTTGATGTTGTCATCATGTCATCTGTCGGTGAAATCTTCCAGCTCTGAGCTTGCTTTTATTTTTTTGATGAGCCTTAACAGTCAAAAGTGTTTGACTAAATCCATTTGAAGTTTTAGGATTTATTCTATTAAATAGGTGTGTAACAATTCATTTGAACAATGATTCATATCAGATTTTGTGTTCGTTGATCCGATTCATTGTTGGTTCATTTTGAATGATCCGATTCACTGACCTAAGATGGAACTTCAACCATTGTGACTCGGAGGGAAATAGCTGGTACTGAACCATGCAGGTGAACTTTTCTTTTCCAGATTCCTGGAATTTATTACAAGATTATCAAGTGTAAATTAAGTTTGTGTACAAACAAGTAAACAAGAATGAATGTCAAATCAATTCACAGTTTACCTTTAGTTCAGTCCACTGTTTGTCCAAATATCCAATTAATCCAAAGGGAACATTCTTAGAACATTCCATATGGTCACATGGCTTTGTTAAATTCAAAGTTGGACTGGAATGATGGACTCATCACTTTTTGCTGACATCACATGTGCATTGGGTGCTGTGATGGTCGTTTTTACGTTACAGTAGAAATTATTGATTTATTTTATTTTACAATGATTTTTAATGGTACAGGTCGACTGGAACAGCTGGCTGGATAAAACATCGATTAATCGATTATTTGTTTCAGGCCCACTATTTGTAAAAAATTAGAGGGGAAAAATGATTAAAACTAGGACTTTATTTTAATTGTAATTTTTTTCCTTTATTGAAAATTTAAATGTATCATTATTGACTCCATTTGTGTATCTCAGTGACTTTGTGTTGTTTTTATCATTGAGACTCATGTCTGTATAAATAAATGGTCAATTTTTGTTCCCTCGTCATTCGGGGAGTTAAAAATAACCTGCAATAGGTGAAATCTAGGAAGTAGTAATTACAGCTGTTTTAATGCTGTAAAATCATCACTACACACTTTCTACACTTTTCTGTTTTGTTAAACTCTGACATTGGAGCTCTAGCTAAAGTGTTGACATTCTTGTTTTTATCAACCATGACTCCTGCGTTTAACGGAATTCTTATCAATTAGTAAAGCTGCTTTGTGCTGACATGCAACACTTTACTACTGTAAAGCAGCTTCAGAATCTGTTCCAATTATGCTAATTGCGTAAGTGAGTCGATCAAAGAGCGTGTGTTATTTTGCCGTCACCTGCGACAGCTTCAGTGTTAACCCTTTAACACCGGAGCTTTAGTCCTGGTGTTGACGTTCTGTCGACTATCGTAACTCGCCAACAGTTTATTAATGTAAACCCAGCGGATTCTGTTGCAGAGAAACAGGGGCTTTGCGCCGTTACACACCACTTCATGTGTTGTACATCAGTACAAAGCTGCTATTCTCTACGTCAGAATCAGCTGATTCGCGTGAAACGGACAAAGATTTGCGGTAGTTCAAAGTGTTTTATTGTGTCACCGGTGATAGTCATGGGTTTAAACATTCAGAGTTCCAAATCTTAGTAGAAAAATAAATTCGGTATTATCGAATGAAACAAAAAATCTTATGTTTTTGTCAAACTGAACGCATTCTGTACAGGACACACAGCATGGAGGAAACTAATTGACAGCCAATCAGGAAGCAGATGTAATGCACTGTTAAAAAAAGACACACATAAATCCATGAAAAAAATTCAGCAAAACCACGAAGTTGTGAAAAATAAACTGCAATATAGTGAGGGGCCATCAGTCTCTAACATAAACAGTATAGCTTTATTTAGCTTAAGTTAAGCTTAAGCTTTTTTTTTAAAGCCACTTCCTATGCTAAAGCCGCCCTTTTCACCTTGTGGTGTCAGAACGATAAAGCGAAGACAGTTTTGATTGTGAACTCTCTTTGACATGAACGTTCTCGGCGTTTATAGTTGAAACCTGTCGGGTCGCTGCATCCGCGGCGCTTCCTGCTCCGGTTGCTTTGCTGCTGTCTAAGCGCTGACGCTCCAACACTCCGGCTCTGCATGCGTCTCATCTAGTTTGCATGTCGCCTTTTCATTCACACGCCAAGCGTCCTGGAATAATTACTGTTCTCCAGGTCTCTGATGTCTAACTTTCCTGCTGTTTTCACAGAGTTCAGCTGAGATTGTCATTTCAGAAATGTGCCGTTTCCTTCTACCTCACTGACACACTGATTCTGGTTTTCCTGAAAAGCAATTCACATTGAAATATTTGACCTGCAGTTACCATTATCAGTAACAAGATCAACAGAGGGCCCGGTACATTTAGAATATTGACATGGTCTCAGCAGATAGTCTGTATCTCATGTATGTGGAATGATCACTGCTTTCAAAGGATGTAGGCTGACTGCAGAAAAGCAACTGTGGACAACTAAAGCTAAAGAGCCTCTAACAGTTAAATATGAGCACAAGTCTCCAAGTTTAGCAAAAAAGAAAAGGGAACCTCCTCGATCATTTGTCTGTAGCAGATGTCAAATGACACCCATAGTAAAGTTCCACAAATGCAAGTAGGGTTGTTTCAATTAAAAGAATCACATTATTTTATAGAAAAGTGTTGATACTAACTTTAAACACATCTGTAGAAAAATGAAAGAAGAAAATGTATCGAGGTCAATTTTAGTCACATGACCCATACAGCGTCATTGGGTTGTCAGGACCGTGGACGGTCATAGATATGAGTGTGTCTTGTCGTTCCCTAGAGCTCAACCTTTTTGAAGCCAGAGACCGCCGGTATGACGTCCGACAAAGTTTTCATGGGCCGGTCTTTAAGATGTAGGGGACGATGATTGTAGCAACGCTACGATGAATTAGGAACAGAGAAGTGACAAGACAATTTCTGAGCTTTTATTTTGACACGCATTGTACATTGCACAGGTGTCATCATCCTCTCCCCTTCCCACACTCATGGTGTGGGAAGGGGAGTACTGTAGTACTGTCTATCAAATGTAGCTTTCTTTTTTTTGGGAGTGGAAGGCTCCTCTTCTGTCTCCTGGCTGGGCATTTTCCCCTTGACAAAGAAACTTTCCTAAGACCTTTGTTTTTTTATTCATTTTGCTAGCTCCTGGGTCTTTGTTTAGTGGTGACCTATCGCGCCTGCGTGACATAGACAGATGTAACAGAGAATCAGGCAATTGTTCAAAATAAACAATCTTTCCGATTCCAAAATAAAATGTGCCAAGGGCCAAATGACCCACGGACTGGTACCGGGCCGCAGTCCGGGGGTTGAGGACCCCTGCCCTTTTAGGCTTGCCTAAAAGGGCCCTTGCCCTTTTAAAAACTTGCCCTTGCCTAAAAGGGCAGGGGTTGCCTAAAAGGGCAGGCTGTGGGTAGGGCTGTGGGTAGGGCTGCCATAAACTAGGTCATGAAAATGGAATGTACCTTTGTTGTGCGTGTGGTAAGTGTATCGTGAAATATTTAAAGTCCCAAATATTTAAATCTACATTCTCACAGGCCACGGCAACTTGCGTTCAAGCAACCACTTCTGTCAATGTAAGCGCCCACAAATGTGCATTTTGGGCATTAAGAGTCTCGCATTCATGCGTCACTATGCAGGATTCTAAGTCCGTCTTCGGGCTCTACGTACAAACCGGATGTTCACTAAATGCACGATCAAAGTTCAACCGGATGAACCTTTGACTGCTTGAATGGCAAACAGCAGAACTTTTGACCAATCCAAGACTCCGATTTGGTAGTGAGATATGATTAGCGTCCTTTAAACATGGATGTGAACCATCACAGACATGATAATGAAGGAGAAATTCATAAATACGTTTTTTTCCCACCCCAGCTGGATTTATATGTCACCAAGTTTTTCATATATGGTGAAAGAGCAGTGAAAGAAAAAGCCTGGAGCTAGATTAACCAAAATGTACATCACTTTGACATTTCACACCAGGCCTCTTCCAACTGTGTGTGGTGGTCATGTGCTAGTAAGCAGTAGAGAAACAGAAGAAGCCCCTCCTTGCTGCTCACTGCTTGTTTGGTGTGAACACCGTACGCCACATGTGTCAAACTCAAGGGTCGGGGGCCAAATGTGGCCCTCCCTGTCATTTTATGTGGCCCACGAGAGCATAAAAGTTTTTACTTCTTAAAATAAAATAAAAAAATTGGTGTGTATTTATTCATATCTAGGGGTAATCGGACTGAAATATAGGATTGGGCTACAATACATTAGTACTTAAACACTGTCCATATAACCTAACCTGACAGACTTAAATTTAAAAGGATTTATGCTAGAGTAACAAGCAAACATGTGTTTTCTATGCAACTGTCACTTTAAAAAGTTATAATAAATTAATAATGAGTTTTTTAACATCAAGGAGTAGTTACATTTATTTTCTATTACATTTACCGGTAGTTACATTTAAGTTATATCTGGCCCTTTCAGGACAGCCTCTATGCTGATGTTGCCCTCGGTGAAAATGAGTTCGACACCCCTGCCGTATGCCAAAAGCTCGTTCAGGAAACCGTGTCTAGCGTGTTCTTGAATACACAACACATGCACTGGTGTGAATGTAGCACCAGGATAATGGAAGTTACATGTACGGCGCTCTTTACGGAGCACTCCAGTCATTGGTATGGTGTGTGTACTGTCTTCCTCACTGACCGTGTGCAAATGTGACATGCACAGGGGTGTGCATGTGATACATAAGTGTCCGTAGGACACTCTAGATGTTTGCACACATGCAGGCCTGCACAATATACTGCGAAATGTATCGTTATCGCAATATCAAGCCGTGCAATATGCATATGTGCTTCAACAATCATATGGCAACTTGAACCATTTAAAGAAATCAAATAAATCCATTTATGGATTTGACCAATTGGATGGACCCCTTCACATTGTTGACCAATCAGATGTTCGCCCTATTATGTTAGGTGTTCGCCTCCTATGTCAACAAGGGTCATTTGGAGTAGGGGTGTGTCAAAATATCGATATGGTGATATATCGCGATATTTAGTCCCATAATTGATTCCTGATGCGTCTTCATCAAGTATCGACCTTTTGTTTACATTTGGAGACCCTGTAAAACGTTTTATTAATCATCCTTTGGTAAGACGATTCTTCAGAGGGTAGATAGGGGGCGCTCATTGCAAGATTGACTGTCGCAGGCGGACGAAGAGGAATACACATTCAAACAAAGATGGCGGAGGGGAAAAATAGCGAGAGCAGCAACTTAAAAGACGCGCCGGCAGCATTGAAGCTGCATCACCCGGAGTGGTGTGAAAAAGCCGCGGCTGTTGCTGGCCTGAAGCCGACACAGCCTGGTGTAGATACCTTTTTCCTTTCTACCACCGTCTTCTGAGAGAGCAGAGGCAACAACAAGCGGGATTGCTGTTTTGCTGTTTACATGTACAAGGGGCTCCGTCCCTGCACCGAGGTGGAGAACGAGGGATTTCGGTTTTTGTTGAATGCATTAGAGCCACGCTTTGACAATCCCTCTTGGAAATACTGAAGAAATGATCCTTGCACTGTACGCCCAGACCAGAGCTATGGTTGAGATGGAACAACAGAAAGTGGCATCCCTGTCCTTAGACCCCCCTTTTCCTCAAAGCAGCGGTAGACAAGCGGCGTCATGACGCTAAAAAGCCTATGGTTGTCAAGAAAAACATGAACAAATAAACATACATCACATGCAGCTTTTCCCCAAACATTTTGCTCACAAAGACGTTTACTTTTAGATGCACTTTAAGTTCATGGATTTTATTCCTGGTCATTTATTTTGAAAGCAGTTAATGTCTTAAATAACTTAAAGTAAAGATCCCTGCTACTTAATTTTTTTTTAGTGGGAGACTTTTATTTTTGTTTACACCACATTTTACCCCACATTTGCACTAAAAGGTGTCATTTATTTTGAACAGACACTATAATTTATTCACAGAATTAATATCCGATTTACAGCTATTTTTTTGAATAATGCAAAGCTATGGCTTTGTTTTTCAAAAGTTAATACCACTGTGCCTTTCAGCTACTTGACTTATTCATTTTTTATCCTGTTTACAACCATTTTTTACTAAATAAAAGGCACTGCTGTTCATGTTTACTATTGTCTAAACCGAATCTTACAGATATTTCCAAATGAAAATTGTCATTGTTTGTCAAAGACAGAGTATTACTGATTTCAACAATGTTATCAAATCAAATCAAATCAAATCAAACTTTATTTATAAAATAGCGCTTCTCATGCACTTTGTGCAGCTCGAAGCGCTTTAACACTAAAAACAGTAAACACACAACATTACAATAAAAACCCCAACCCACCCTTCACCCTTCCCACTCCCCACCATTAAACCACATGACCCATGGCTCCCACGTACAATGAAATATGACTATGTAACTGTAAAAGAATGAATAAATAAATAAATAAATAAATAAATAAATAAATAAATAAATAAATAAATAAACAAACAAGTATGGCTTAGCTCTGCTGCGAGGAAACAGTATCTGGGAATCCTTTCATACCAAGAGCCAGCCTGGCCACCGGAACATCGCCACAGTGCCCACCCAGACCGGGACAACACCAGGGTCCCCTTCACAGCCAAAAGCTGTAAAATTAGACCCCTGCCGCCCCAGCAAGGGCAACAACTGCAGCAACAACCGCTGACCAAGCCGGCAATCCCTGGAGGAAAAGATCCCCTCAAGAAACACTGGGGCTAAAATCATAAGATGCTAAAATTAAAAACATAAAAAAGAAAGAAAAAAAACATAAAATTGAAAATAAGATGCATAAAATTAAAATAAATACATAAATAAAATAGCCTATACTAAAACTAATAGAATAAATTAGCAGTTAAAATCAACTAAAAGCTAAATTAAAAAGGTGGGTCTTGAGCCTCTTCTTAAAAACCTCTACTGTCTCTGCGGCCCTGAGGCTCTCCGGAAGGCTGTTCCACAGGCGAGGACCGTGATGGCAGAGTTACACAAGAGTCTGTTATTCATTACACCAAATAGGACACAAGTTGTTTATTATCATTGTTTAAAAAATAAAAAATAAATGGAGAAATATTTTCCAGAAGCAGTTTTTCAAGTTTTTCTTTCTTAGTTTGATATATCGTGAGTTGTTAGAGACGATCTATATCGATTATCACATTATCTCCATATTGTGATAGTATCGTTATCGTGAGCAATGTGTCGTGTATCGTATCGTGTCATGAGTTATCCAGTGATTCCCAGCCCTAATTTGGAGTATAATTTTTAAACTGTTGCAATGAAATGGGAATGATGTTTATGATTCTTTTGCTCTTTGTTTGCACACCACAAATTATATCGTTATTGCAATATTAATCACCAATATTGCGAGTTTTCCTCATATCGTGCAGTCTTACACCCATGCTAAAACAATCTCACGGCAGCTTGAAGTATTTAACGAATCACATAGGGCCCTTCACACAATGACCAATCAGATGGAGACCTTTGGTGTTCGATGCCCCCACCAGGTCATTTGGAGTATAATGGAAGTTATATCCACTTTTATTTCAACATAACTGTTGTAGTGACATAGAAATGATGATATATTATTGATCACTAATACCACACATTGCTGGTTTCCCCATATTGTCCTAAATGGTACGTTCCGTTTTCACGACATCCGTTGACCCGGCCATACGACTTTCAAACGAGGGCGTCCATCCAATTGGTCAAATGCATAAAGGGATTTATTAGATTCGTTAAATACTTCAAGCTACCATAAGATTGTTTTAGCACATTTAAGGTTTCCATTTATTGCAATCTTCGTCATCTTTTGCGATATGCGTATTGCACAGGTTGATATCGCGATAACGGTAAATGTGCGATATATTCTGCAGGCCTATTTGTTTTACCTGATTTTTGTAAATAATAAACAACACGACAAACGTGTGGGAGATGGAGGCACATTCACAATCCCACACAAATCCAGGCCTGAGGTTTTCCTTTCTGAAGAATTTGGCCCAAACTTGAGATGTGACATATTCTGTTAGTGTGGTTGTTGTTCTCTAACCAAAGCGATTTGTTGCGGTTGTGGTCTCTGCAGGCCGTTCGCTGCTACGATTCGCTCATCCTTAAAGCCGAGGGCAAAGTGGAACCAGAACTCTTCTGCCAGCTCGGCCACTTCAACCTCCTCCTGGAGGATTATTCTAAAGGTGCGTTGGTTTTTTTTGACTGAAACGCTTGAGATGAAATGTTCAAAAGCACGTTCTGATGCTCCAACATTTGATTTGCAGCATTATCAGCATACCAGAGGTACTACAGTTTACAGTCGGACTACTGGAAGGTAAGACACACTCGGTTGAACTGTCAACCCTCAAGAACAGACAGGAAGTCTCGATGGTCTCAGTTGGGTTAGATGTTGGTGTACGGAGAGGTTTCAGGTTTCGTGTCAGACTCATCTGGAGCACCTTGGTGGTTAGAGCACGAGGTTCTGCTTTTTCTTGGTGCTTCAGCAGCTTTGTGTGTATTTAGGTGTAGTTTGACACCTCAAACCTGGATGCTCCATACTTTCAAACGCACCTTTTGATGATTTTACTGTGTCTTTCAGAATGCTGCCTTTCTGTACGGCCTTGGAATGGTCTACTTCCACTATAATGCCTTTCAGTGGTGAGTCTTGACGTACTGTGAGCCTCGCTGCCTTAACTATAAACATGACGTTTTTTTCTCGTCCGTGTGGAGCCGGCTCGGCTCCTGCTGAAGATAAGAGCGGCTTCGGCCCAGCGTCTCATGAACCAACACGGATGTTTTATTTGTCCAAAACAAACACATTTGTGTTGCTGTAGCTGTAAGAGTCTCTGAGCCGACGGATAAAAGCTCCGCTGATGAATCCTATCGGGATAAAAAAAAACGTAGACGGACTCTGCAGATGTTTTTACTTGAATTCACTACAGGAGTGATCGACGGGATTATTCGCTTCACTTCCTGTGGGTTTGTATTACTTAGCGCTCCTGCTGTTTCCATAGCAACACCACAATCATAGACAACAGATGAATTGGCGAGTTTGAATGTCTTTACAGATGTTAAATTACCTGTATCTGTATTCGTTAACCATGTTGTCCTTCAAGATTAAAGCCTTTTGAATGCTTTATTTTAAAGACAAATGAAATAAATCTGAATATAAATGGTGAAAACAGGGTTATAAGAAAGATTAATGTGAACCAAATTATCAAAATGAAAGCGGTTTCCTACAGGAGCATCACAACAATGACATTCTTTTATGACATTATAATTATTTTATCTTGTCAATAAAGATCGGTTTGAATGGAAAATTTGTTTTTTAACCAACTTTTGTTCATCTAGATGCAGAAACTGGTTTCCTTAGAGACCCACTCCAATGAAAATGGTGTTTCTAACCTCTTTTTGCAGCATTTTTTCTCATGGTGGAGGACATATATAAAGAAAAATCTGCTCAAAATTGCATTTTGCTGGCTATTTCTCTATTTAAGCGGTTGTGAATCAGGAGCAGATGAAAAAATTTATTTGTGACGTAGAACATGCGCTGAGCCAGCTTCCTGCTCTACTCCATTCTGATGCATCCACTGTCAGACAAATAGATCCACGAGCGTCTTAGTTTTCCTCGTCTGAGCTGGAATCTGGATCTAGCTCCGATATTTATCACCATTTTTGTTGCACCAGTAATGTTAGGTTGGGGTTGTGTGGGTCTGTAAGCTAGCGGGAGAGAGTGTAAACAGAGAGCTCTCAGCAACAGAAAGGGGAAGAGGGACGGGGCTGGTAAAATTCAGAGGTCAATTTCTGATGAACTCCTGCTGCTCTGCAGAAACTATGTCCTAGAAAAAGACACCTTTTTACTGAAATCAGCATAATTAAAATACCTCTGGGATCAAAACATGATCGGAGTGGGTTTTTAAGGTTCTAAAATTAACCATGGAAGGCCTATTTCTAACTGATGCCTAAAAATCTCCTCCTCTGCTGGATCTTAGCATTCAGTTCAATACGGAGCGGCGTCAGATAAAACGCCTTGTCCTCATTTCCCCGCACAGGGCGATTAAAGCATTCCAGGAGGTGCTGTACATTGACCCGGGGTTCTCCCGGGCTAAGGAGATCCACCTGCGCCTGGGTCTCATGTTCAAAGTCAACACAGACTACGAGTCAAGCCTAAAGGCAGGTTTCAGCGCAGCTTCGGTGTTTGTAGACGTGAAGTAACGTCCAGTTTGGTGTTTTTATTTGTTTCCTTCACTCATTTCTGTTTTGCTCTCTCAGCATTTTCAGCTGGCTTTGATTGACTCCAACCCCTGCACTTTGTCCAAAGCTGAAAGTGAGTGCAGTTTGTCTTATTCTATCATCTCTTCACTGCACACAGCCTTATCCCCCCCCCCCCCCCCCGGGAAGCCTCTGTAGGAGTCACTTCAAAAGCTGCGGTGCCGTTCCCCCCTCCACCTCAGTACCTGTTTTCTTGGCGACAGAGATAAATCCATTTTTGCCCAGCGTTTTCTCTGTTGCTGTTTGCCCCCCCCCCCTCATTCCTGCTCTCACTCACACAGTCATAGATATCAAGGGCACACCCCCCCCCTTCCATCCCTCCCTCCCTCCCTCTCTCTCCATCTGCTGAGAGTCACTCAGGCAGCTGAGATCAGACACTGCAGAGCTTCAGACAAAGGAAGGTGCCTCCAGGAGCACATCCACCTATCTGCTCCCCTCACAGACAGACGACCTTGACCAGATCCCCGGGAGGAGGGAGGACTCACAGATAGGGGCGCCGTCCTTTCCGATGTCTTGAATAACCGTCATCTGTTTTATTCTTCTCATTCACAGTTCAATTCCACATCGCTCATTTGTATGAGATTCAGGTGAGTGATTCTCCGTTTCTCTGGTTCTACCTTGTTGGGTTTGTTTTCAAGGGTAAAAAGGCGGGAGTCTCCGTTGGGATTCACTGAAACCTGCGAGCTCCAGGGGTTAATGGGGGGGGGGGAGGGGGCAGGAGAGCATGAGCAAGCCGGGGATAGCCCTGTTTTTTAATAAGGTGCTGATGCGAGGTGGGATCAGAGCGCTGGAGTGGGCGCCGCGCGGGAGGGGGCGTGAGATTAGCCGAACGACGGGGGTTGCCACGGAAACAGCAAAGTCTGACTTCCCCTGCTTTGTATGCTGGTGGTCTCTCTCTCTCTCTCTGTGGCTCTCACTGGAGAGGTGGCGGTTGTTCTCGGCAGCCGCCCGACTCCTCCACCAGCGCTCCAAGCTCCTCCTCTGGGTTCAGAACCTCTTCTCTTTCTTTGTTGTTCTCCCAAACTGGTTCCAGAAGAGATACCGCGCTTCCAAGGAGGCTTATGAGAGCCTTCTGCAGACAGAGGATCTTCCTCCACAGGTGAAAGCCGCTACCCTGCAGCAGCTTGGTGAGTTCACTGCTGAAACCCAAGAAGTTTGGGTTCTTTAAAGAATAAGACGCTGTGCTGACGGGTCCCACTGTCCCAGGCTGGATGCATCACACGGTGGAACAGCTCGGGGACAAAGCCAGCAGGGACAGCTATGCCATCCAGTGTCTGCAGAAATCTCTGGAAGCTGATCCAAACTCGGGACAGTCCTGGTACTTCCTTGGCAGGTGCGTTGGATACGAATCCTTCTGTTTTGGGGGGGGGGAGTTCTGTGCTTTTCTCCAATGGGGTTGTGTTCTTCTGCAGGTGCTACTCGAGTATTGGGAAGGTCCAGGATGCCTTCATTTCCTATCGGCAATCCATAGACAAATCTGAGGCCAGTGCGGACACTTGGTGCTCTATAGGGTAAGATTCTGGTGTTCGTAGTGGTATTTCATATCCTACAGTAAAGTCAATCACTTAAATGTATCAGTGGAGTGTGATTAGGGTGTTCTGAGCTCATGCCTGGTTCTGGAGGATCACAGGCTGATTCTGAAAGGGCAGAAGAGTCTGTCTCTGTTTTTGCCCATTTTCTTTAATAATTTATCAGTTTACGTTAATACTTTTGCGGCTTCTGCTCATTGATTCTTAGTTGTGGTTCTTGCACAGGTGATAAGTTAAAGTTCTTGTGGCATTTTTCTGATGGTGGAGGACATATATTTAAAAAACATTTATCTCAAAATTGCATTTCTGAGTATTTCTCTATTGAAATCGTTGAATGAAAGCAGAAGAGAAAATGCTGTTTGAGAAGCTGTAAGTCTATGGCGTAGAAGTTATCCTCCATGTTTGAACTGGTCAACAGATGTGCTAAAGAAAGCCTCTCATCTGTGGCAGTGGTCTCTGGGAACCTTCCCACTTTACCAGAAAAAACTCTTGTCTGCTTCCTTTACTCTTCCTCTGTCCTAATCATATTCATACAACAGAAGCCGCCACATTTTTTAGCCACGAGGTCCTCAGTTTGGCTCGATGTTGTTTGAAAGGATTCTGGTCGGAAATGTGTCTGTTAACGGTTTCCTCCATGTTTGTCTGCCGAGGAAAGTTCATAGTAAAGTTCTTCAACTCGGCGATATCAGCTTGTGTGATGGAAAGATAAACTTTATTGTCCCTGGTGGGAAATCAAAACCATTTTGTTTTTTAAAAATCCCAAGCGCCCAACACCTACTTAATTCTTCTTAATGGTTGTCCATATAAGTCTTGGCCAGTACTACTAGAAAGGTAGATACTTGTTCTCTGGTTCTTACCCGTCTCCTACTGAGATAACCTGCACTAGAGGTTTTGTTGACTTATGTGTAACAGTGAAATGGAAAGGATGTATTTGTTATTTTGCTTTCTGTTCTTGTATCGCAAGTTATCACCATCATAGGAATATTGATATCGCACATTGTCCTCACATTGTGGAGCTCTGCTGTTGCAGTAAATTCCTCAGTATTGATACTTTATATGGTCATTTGTTCGTGATGGACACCCGAAAGGATCCCAGACCAGTCAATAGAGAATGTGTTTATGGTGAACCATTTTCCACTGTTCGTGTTTTTGTCGGACTGGACTGGACTGGAGTCTGTTGTGAATTCCTACAGTTTCCCCAACAATCGTAAAGTAAACGACAAATGAGCTTCCTATTTAATGACTTGTCTGGACCAGTTGTCTCTGACCTTTTTCAGGCCATGGACCAGTTTAATGTCAGACAATATTTCTGACTCTTCTTTTTTGCTTGTGGTCTCCTTTAAGGGAAATGTTAATCTTCATCTTCTGTAGAACGTCTGCAGCCAGTTTGAAATTCTTTATGGACTATAGTCCATGTATTTAATCAATGATTGATTTCCCCTTAACTTTATACCCTTAACTGTCAAACTGGGAGCTAAAAACCACAAGCCAACTTCAGCTTTACCTGACCTTTAAGGTTTGGAACACGAGCACAACAGAATTAAACAATTCATCTTAACTACTGTTTTTTTCCCCCTAAATGTAACACTAAATGTGAATCCACCGCGCTTGAAACTATATTAGCAGCCATATTTTGAGTAGAACTCCAGGTTTTATCCGTTAGATGTTTCTTCACGGACTCTTTTCTGTTTTGATTTTTGGTTAACTTTGCTTGCTGAGAGTTTTAGTTCAGTGGAAGCTGCTTTGGCAGCAGATGAATTTAAGACGTATGACTGAGACGAGAATATGGACATGTGCCGTTGAGAATAGAAACCAGTAGTTTAATAAATAAAAATCTTTCTAAATCAGATAGTAAATGACACAACTTGGACCAGTTGTTCCTGGGGCTTTGGGGACCCTTGGTGCCCCAATCGGGTGTCTTCAGTCAGTCTGAGCCTTGAATCACCAGTAGTGAGTAAGACAGAAATCTTAGAAAACAAAGAGGGTGGTGGGTTTCAGAACCACGGTTGGGTAGTCGTCCTGATTCCGACTCCTGTTCCGTTTGTCCTCATGTGTCTCCTCTTCCTCCTCAGAGTTTTGTACCAGCAGCAGAACCAGCCCATGGACGCTCTGCAAGCCTACATCTGCGCTGTGCAACTGGACCACAGCCACGCCGCCGCCTGGATGGATCTGGGCACGCTATACGAGTCCTGCAACCAGCCGCACGACGCCATCAAGTGCTACATCAACGCTACCCGCAGCAAGGGCTGCACCAACATCGCTGCGCTCACCCACCGCATCAAATGTCTCCAGGTGGGTGGAGAGAGGAATTTAAGGAGATGGATACTGCTTCAGAGGGATGGCATCCTGAGTAAATTTAAACCACGCATCAAATTAAGACACTCCCGGGCTTTATGTTGACGCAAATTCCTGAAAGATCTGTTCAATCAGCCAACAAATTCTTACAGTCCAAGAGGAGGCAAATGATGGGCTCCCTCAGCATCAGCAGCTTCTTCCCTTTCTGAATTCCTCCCAAACCTGAACTTCTTTTCCTCTTCCAAGCTGTCAAAGTTGAGACTTTCCTGAGGTGTCTTCTCAAGTGTAACATGTTCCCCCTGTTCCTTAACAACCCCCAATCCCACTAAGTCCTCAGAGAGATCCACAGGGTTTTTGTGTCTGACAGTTCCACAGTGGAGGATCTGGATTAGGATCAGTCCTCGTCAGACGTGGCACACAAGGTCCTGCTCTATGTTGCTACCATACTTCCTCAAATACAAACTGTTTCAGTGAAGGAGCAGCTTTTTTTTTTGATCAGAACTCGTAGTTGTTGGTGTCAGAGCAGCCACCTCAAGTCTTTGAACCGTTGCTCTGTAGGCTCTTTTATAAACTATGGTGGCATCTGCAGGAGGTGAAGGTCCACTCAGAGGTGGAGTTTCCCAAAGGTTGATGTAGAAACGCGTGTGTAGGACCCTCATTCTTTTGGTTGTTTGACGTTCAATTAAGGCGGCGTTCTTCTGTTGAAGTCTAGCATTCAGAAAGTTCTCAGAGTGAAGCTTTTGAACCCATCATTTATGCAACACCAAGAGTTTTGGCTGTAAACTAACGGTCTGACAGCTTAATGTTCTGCTGATTTGAAATCAACCGTAGCTGCAGATCGAGAAAGCCGGTGTTGGTGAAGCCTCTCATTCATCCAGGTGATGTTGTCTTGAGGTTTAGTCATGGCAACTGGACAGAAAAATGTTCTGGGATTTCCCTGTGGTTCCCTCCAGATTCTGGTCAAACCAAACCCTTTTTCCCGCCTCTCCGCGTGGTCTGTATCCTGAACCTGGATCAGCCGCCGAGCTCCGGCTCCATGGTTGAGATGGCTGGCGCTTGAAGCAGAAGTGTGGTTAAAACGCAGACAGTTTGTTTGGTTTAGCATTTATGCGTCTGCTACTGGAACTAAAGCGGTTGTGGGTTTTTTGTTGGATCAGACTCTTGTTCTACATTGTTCCTTCACAATATCGGCGTTAACCATTCACGATCTCGCTGTTTTGGGGTTTTTTTGTGCAATTTAAACGTTTTTTTGATGGGTTTATTTGTTTTATAGCACACTGTGTTCTACGTCCTGATTGGCTGTAGACTTTGTTAATCAATCTCTGCTGCGCCGTCTCCTGTACAGAGTGTGTTAAGTTTGCCACATTTACATCGCGATCAGATCTTTGTTTTCATTTTATAAAGCTTGACTTCATCTTGCGACAGTCGGTTTAGAACAGCAGCTGTGGAACTTCAGAAAAGGCGGTAAAACTTTTGAGGTCGTAGCTTCTTCTCAAAGCTACTTGGTTCACACCGCCCTCAGCAACAGACGTTCAAGCGACCGCTTCCAATAAAAAATGTCATTGCGTGTAAATGTGCGTTTGAGCTTCTGGGTTGAAAACTCGTTTCTATGACCGTTTTTCAGCCTCTATATCGGAACAGAGCTTTGAAAGAAAAATCAGGATTCGTGGCTGAATCCGGACTCTTCCCCTTCCCCGACGGCTTCTCCCTACCCCTACGTTTAGCCATCCAAACGGACAATTCTAAAAAACTGAAGTTGTCGCACAAGTAAAAAAATCATTTCTCGTCCTCCCACATGTGCGACATGGATCCCCGTACTGGATCCACTCCTCCATAAAAAAGCATTTCGGACACCACTACTGCTTCAAATGCCCCAACAACTGTAGGGGTGGGGGAAGAATTCGGATTCTCTTCCAACTGTAGATGGCAGTCGTGCCCAAGTCAGCAGGATAAAAAAACGAAAAAGAAGCCCCTCCCTGCTTGTCCAGTGTGAACATCGTATGCTGACTGCTCTAGTAGTGTGTTCCTAAACACACGTCCTATTTGAGGAAATATGGTATCTCCGAAGAGGAAATGAGCTACAACATACAGAAGCCATAAAATCTGAACAAATTTGCCCTTTAGCTTCCGCCGATGTTACAGCCGGGGTTTTAACAACCCCCCCCTCTCCTCTGAAATCCTCGGTTCTGTCGCCCCTCTAAATGATTTTTCCATGTGCATGAAGGACCGTCACCTTCCACCCTACATTGGCATAACCTCATGGCATTAAGACAAGCCCAGCCGCTTGTTTTAATGGATCTCGTACTGTGTTGGGGTCACCCTTGCTAAATGTCATTCGAGTGCCTCCTTGTGTGCTTCATACATGATGCAGGGTTGTTCTGTGGAGCCTGCAGCCACTCTCAGCAGAGCTTCTCTTGTGTTTGATAACCTCTTACCTATATTTACCATTGCTGATCATTTCCTTGTTTTTTGAGGTCATCAGTATTTTCTTTCGAAACAGCCTTGCATTTTATTTTATTTATTTTTTGTTGTTTTTCCCCCCCCCCACATCGTTTTCCATTCCCCTAGGCTCAGTTGAGTAACCCCCAGCTCAGTAGCCTACAGGGTAAAAGTAAAATGCTCCCTCTTATTGAGGAGGCATGGAGTCTACCAATCCCAGCTGAGCTAACCTCCAGGCAGGGAGGCCTGAGCAGTGCACCACAGCAGGTGAGACACCAGATAGAGCAACTCACACCCCCCACCCAACCCCACCCTCCTCCCCACCCTGCTTTCCTGTTGTCCGAGCACAACCTGTCAACACGCACACTGCTTCCCACCCCCACGGGTAACACTTGAGCTCGTTCCCACCCTCCTCTTTGGGTCATTTCACTCCGGGGTTCCTGATCCAGAGGAACCTGAACGGTTTATTGGGCTTTATCAATGCAGCTGCTATGCCAGGTCGCATTTATGGCATCAGTTGAAATGAGGAAGGATTCGGCCAGGTGTTACCCAGCACCCTGCACTCCCCCACCTTTCCTCCATGGCAACCACCCGGCTTCACCCGCCACACTCAGCTCAAGCCGATCGAACCGCAGCCCGCCTTAAGCTCACACCTAACCGGGCTACGCCCCCCTCTTGGTCGCTTAAAGAGCAACTCTCAGGTTTTCTGGATGCTTTCTTACCTGAATGTTTCACCTGGATTGTCTGCTTCATCTGGTTTAGAAGAGGATCCCAACAAACAAAATCTGGTCCCCCTAAAAAATGAAAGTCTGAGTTAGTCTGCGGTAAACATAAAACTGATGGATTATGAAAGAAACCAAAGAGAGGACATTAAGTAAGTACCAAGGATGAACAGTCATGGTTAAATATAGTTACTAATAAGAATTGACTGTATTTGAGTACTGGACTGAGTGACTTGGCGTTCCAAACAGGAAGTACCTGCTGGCTCCAAGAAGCTAAAATCCCATAGACTTTTATTGTGAAATAAACAGCTATTATTCTAATGATCAGAGTAACCATTCTTGATCTGTTCCGTTTTTTATCATCCTCATTTGTTTTCACTTTTTTCCAGTATTTTAAGGTATTCAAGTTATAAACTGACCAAACAGAAGCCTGAATAAAAGTAGGTGGAGCCTGCTGGCCTCCACGTCTGACGTTCAAAAAGTATAAAAGTCCAAATTCCTTCACTACTCACTATATAGCGCACTATATAGTCGATCCCCATTTTCTAGGGCTGTCTGAATCTACAATACCTAAATCCCTAATGCCCTAAAAATTTCTCAGAAGTCTCTGCGAAAAACTAGTGTCTATTGATGCTCACTAAATTGACAAGTATAGACCACAATGCATGGCGTTAGAACAATTTTTGCAAAAAAAAATGTATTTAAGTGGGTTTTTTGAAAATAAACCATCAATGTTTTCATCTTCAGAACACAGTCGATTCATAAATGATCGTCGCAAAACAGTGATATTAATGATGCCGTATTTGCCGTTTAAAACAAAAGCAGTGAGCATGGTGTCCCAATTGCTCTAGATATTCCCGCACTATAGATTTTGTAGTAGTTAGGGATTTCTGTGGGAATTGGGACATAGCCTTTGATTTTAATTGTTCCAGTGGTAGGGGTGTGGCCTTCCGACAAGCTCACTCATGATTGGTGAGGGGGTTGGCATAGAAACAATGACTCAGACCAATCACTGTTCACTGGTGACGTCACAAAAATAATAAAGGTGAATGTGAATACGGTCAGTGGTACCGGGTTTTTTTTTCGGACTGCAAGTCATGCCGGAGTAGGTCGCAGATGGCAAAAAATGCATAATGAAAAATAAAAAATTATATAACTCACACTTTTGGGAGAAATGTATTAAACAAAACGCAAGACAGAGAACGGCCATTTCATCTTGAAAGGCAAACCACAAAAACGGAATAGATAACAATACATTATTGTTTGGCACACCCAGCCAAACGACGCACAAAAAAAAAAAACTTAAACTCTAAAAATGACAATTAAATGTCGTATATTTGTTTCCCAGCTTCTCATTGGTCAGTGTAGCACACCCTCAAACGTTCAGTGTGAACCAAAAACTCCCAAACTCGTTTACACATTTGGACAAATGAGGAAAGAAACAGCGATGTGGGCGTGGCTGTAGCTCAGTGGATTGAGGGAAATCGAACCCTAAATTGCCCCCCAATGTAAAAGACTTGCAAGTTACTTAGCATATAATCTGAATGCTAAAGAAAGTGTCATCTTTGTACGCTGAAAACCATGACGAGAGCTGCTCTTTAAGGCGTCAACCCCATGTCTGATTCCTGTCCTTCAGAGGCTTAAACGTCTCTGAAGTGGCTGCGTGTCAAACTTGTTGGCCTGTGTGGTCGGTGAGGCCGTGCCGCTGTGAAGCCCCTCCCCCTTTCCTTTGTCCGTCCTCCTCCCACTTCAGTAGCTGACCCTAGAGTCCTCGCAGCCGCTCACAGACCCCCCCCCCAGCAGCCTCCATCGTCTACATCTAGTCACGCCCATCACGCAGTAGATCTGCTCTCTGTGTTGTCGTAGCGTTGCAGCCGTTACCAAATGTCCGTGCAGATTTGTCTGTGGGCCAGATGTGACTTTGACCTAAAGAAATGCTGCTTCGGTAAAGCTGGCAGCCAGAATCCGGTTGGTTTGTGTCAGCGGTCGCATCCAGCTCACAGGACTCTGGAGAACTGTAGCTTTAAAGGTTGAATCGCCGCAGTTTGTTGTTGTACCGTCTGATAGGAGTCGCTGCAGCGGCGCTGCAGCTGTGGTGACGTTTCTTTCTGCACAGACGGCCTTGGCTGTGTTAACAAAACACAGAATCACAGCGTTGCTCTCCTTTCTTCCCCCTCTCTCTCTTCCATTTTCTACCTCCATCGCTGTTCCTTTCTTCACAAAATGATCGTCTGTTCTTTGACTTTCATTCCTCTTTTCGATCCCTTTTCTTTCCTGCATTGCCTTTCCCTCTCCATCCTTTCATTTCTTGTTATTCCTTTTGCTTCTTTTATGCCTGCAATCTTTCCACCCCCCCCCCCCCCTCCTCCAGGCTTGTAAGCCTAATCACAGTGCAGAGGGCGGGGCCTCGGGTCAGTCTCTGCCCCCCCACGTGAGCTCTCTGGGCCAAACAGAGGACCAGTCCTGTCCAGCTAAGAGGAGAAGAGCTTCTGGGTCCAGCAAGGTAAGCCCTGGTGGTGGAAGTCACTTCTGCCCCCCGCCGTGGATTATTTCCTGAAACGCTGTGCTCCTCCCCTCAGAGCGACTCCTGGGGGGGTAACCCAGCACAGCAGCCGGCACCCAACTGGAACCTGTCCCCGCAGAAGCTACAGGTCAGTTTTTGTCCCTCAGCGCTGCAGCGTGTCGTCTCAGCAAACACAGAGTTGGTATTTGTGCTGTCGGCCTGCAGATGCTGGAACAGCTGAGGGCCAACAAGGCCAACCTGAAACCCCCACAGCTGCAGATGCTGGAGCAGCTGGAGGCTCAGCTCGCCATGATGCAGCAGGTAAAACCTGAACGGTTAACCATAAAACACCTCCACCAGCAGGAATATCTGTTCAACAGTAGGAAACAGGGAGAGGACTGAGGTGACCCCGAGCTGACCCTCGGTTCCTGTGATGTTTGTACTGTTTTCTGCAGCTTCTAGTCTTTAGTCTATAGACTGCGGCGCCTTCCAGCCGTCATTCAACATGTGGCTCCTTCATTTGGTTCTTTGATCAGATGGCGGCGCACCAAAGAGCAAAAACAAAAACCACAATCTCATTGTTAACATCATCTATTTGGGATTTGCTCCTTTACATGTTTGGGAGCCCAGACCTCCTTTAGCGTTTTTGAGGTTTTCAGCTAACAAAATGCAGTTTGGAGGCGTTTTAGGACCAACGGGTTTGATGTTTGCAGTGGTTTATTGTGAGGAAGGGCTTAAATATTGCTTTAAGTCTGTAAATTAGCTATGAGCGACGACAAGTTTGATGTTCCATCTTTAATTTAAGAATCATAGAAACTCATTATAGTGGTTAAAAATGATCGGCCAATCAGATTTGAGCAAAATAAAACATTATTCGTAGTTACAGAAGAAAGAATTCCTGAGCAGGAAAATGCTTGTTTCTAGATATTTAATGTTTCTGAACGCTTGGCTTGAACCCTGTAACACAGGAGCTTTAGCTAAAGCTCCTCTGTTGACGTTCCCTGAATTACTCTTCAATCCCAGTTTACGCCATTAAATTCGGATCCGGGGAAAGGCAGCTTTGTGCTGATATTCAACACTTTATTCATTTCACATTAGTATTTTATTTTTATCAACTTAACATAAGTAAAGTGTTGCGTTTCTGTGCAAAGCACCTTTACTTTAATTGTTTTATGTATTGCTTTGTGCCGATATCTAACACACACACGAAGCAGCTTTACTTTACGTTATATATTGGAACGAAGCCCCCCCCCCTTCTCTCTGAATTGCATTGAAGAGTTAGGGTACTTTGAATACTGTTTGTTATTCCACGTCGCCGGTGACAGCTTTGGGGTTAAAGGGATAAATTCTTTTCGCAATGTTTTTTTTTCTGTCCCTATGAACGCCAAAACCCCTTTTTATCCCACTATTTTTTTTTGTTCTTCAGCTGAGACAAAATGCCTCCGGAGGAGGACAGTTGCGCCCCTCCCTTCCCAACGGCCCCATCATCAACTCGCTCCCCTCCCCCAACCCCAGCCTCCACCCCACGCGGTTCCACTTGACGCCCCACCGGGCCCCCTGCCCACCCCAGCCCCTGTCGAACGGGCCGGTGGGCTCCGGGACGCACTCGGACTCCTTGGGCCAGGGTGGGAGTAATAATCAGCTGGGGCCCGCGGCCGCAGGACCCAACGGAGACGTGCCTTACCTGCAAGCTGCCGACGCCGGCAGCAGCGCAGCCCCGCTACCTCACACCTGCACAAGCACGCAAACACAGGACACCGCGCCGCGCCCGGCCCTGCACCTAACCTCCTCTCAGGTGAGAAGCCTCATTTTTTAGCCGACTATGTGAAGAGCGGCGCCGAGTATTTGTGCTCACAGACGCCTTTTTTTTACCTGCAGGGGCTTCAGAAGGGGTGTGTCCCACCGGCCAGCGAGGACACCCACCTCCAGAAGCCCAACTCCTCCACCTCTGTTAACCCCAACAATCAGGTTGGGCATTCGACCAATGCCCCCTCGCCGCGGCAGCCGCCTCACAACCACCTCCCCTCCCCGCCTTCCATCCCCCACTCCTCTACCTCAGGCGGTGCAGGACCTGGTGCTACCAAAGATGACAACACCACAGCCACTCTAGTCACCGCGGCCCCGCCCCTCGGTAACGGAAGCTCCGAGAGCAAACCGCTGGTGCTGCCTGCTGAAGGCGCTGGGGCGCCGGCGGACAGTGTAGCCAATCACATCCTCTCGGGGGACGCCGACAAGGCGGCAGAAGGCGGTGACAAGCCGAGCCTTAGCGCAGACAATCCCAGGCTCTCTGCCCTGCTGGCGGGGGGGAAGGGCCCCGAAGAGAAGGAGGGGCTGTCGGAAGGAGCCGCGTCCACGCCGGTTGAGCCCCACAGAAAAGTCAACAACATCCACCCAGCCGTCCTGCCCTCCACCCCCCACGCACAGGGCAGCTCGGCCGCCTCCTCACCCATCTCTGCCATGTCCACGGCCACGCCATCGCCCAAATCCTCAGAGCACAACCAGACTGGCGGCCACAGTCCGTCCACCGCCACACCCACCGCGCCTGCCGTCAACGGCAAGGGGGGCATCTCAGAGGACTCCCAAAGCCCACTGAAGGCAGATCCACCCGCCTCCACCTGCTTCAAAGCGACACCTCCACACATACACGGCTCCTCGTCGGCGTCGTCCTCCATCTCCATCTATCCCAGCTCCACAGATGTGCTAAAGGCCTGCAGGTGAGACTCTGCTGCTCCTTTTGGTCCAGAGAAAATCCCACAATTCACTGCAGCAGATTCTGAGGTACCAGGGGGCTGTAGATTTAGCAAAAATCTGAATTAAGCATCAAGAGGAGTTTTCACTGATGTCAGAGTGTACTTTTTACAGGTACAATTCTTTGAGGAAGTGTGTTTTCTGGGGGAATGTCTCCCCCCAGTGGAATTGCAGCACCAGTGCAAAACAATGAAGTGATTATGTAACAGTCAACAACACTGAAGGCCACTGGGCCCCCTTGTTGCCGTGCAGATTTGGTGGTTCTGAACAGATTTTTCTCCCTTAAATTTTGCTCCATTTTCAACGCCGTGTGGGTTTCTGGTGTTTGTGCAGAAACCTGGGGAAGAATGGGCTCTCAAACAGCAGCATCCTTCTGGATAAGTGCCCTCCACCCAGGCTGCCGCCCCCACCCTCGCCGGCCCTGCCTAAAGACAAGCTCAACCCTCCGACCCCCAGTATCTATGTGAGTACAGATGAAGATCCGGCTCACGGTTGTCCTCTGATGTCTGCTAGGGATGGGTACCGTTTGGATCTTATCTAGTGCTGAACCAGTACTTTTGAAACGGTTTACATGCCTAAACGGTCCTCTGATCCAATGTTTCAAAAATGAAAAAACACAGACATAATTGCCAAAAAGATGATGAATAATGAAACAGCATCACAAGGTCACGGCAAGCACCACAGCGCCGCATCTCAGTTTTCACACACGCTGAAGTTGACATGTAGTTCATCGCCATGACGACGGTCTCTTTGGAGCATTGTTCACATCAGCCTTTTCTGTGAGGTGGCTCCAGTACAGACAAACTTTCACTTGTTTCACCTGTAGCTCCACCCACCCCTATGACCACACCCATTTAATATGAGGCCACCCAAAATCACTGGAAAGGTCACATGATTGGCTAGAATTGTTAATCAAAACATAATAGAATAGAAATGTTTGACTTATCCAAATCACAGCAATGAAATCGCATTTGTATGCTACCTCGGTAATGCCGGAACTGTTAGTACCGTATACGTCAGTACCAGTAGTGCTGTATAGGTAGGAACTGGCATTACTATATAGGTCGGTACCAGTAGTATCATATATGTTGGAACCAGTAATACCGTATACGTCTGAACTGGTAGTACTGTATATGTAGGAACTGGTAGTATCATATTCTTCAGTATTTTGGTACCCATCTGTATCCTCTGCTAACTGTGCTCTCTGTGACAGCTGGAGAACAAGAGGGACGCTTTCTTCCCCCCGCTCCATCAGTTCTGCACAAACCCCTCCAACCCCGTCACTGTCATCAGAGGCCTTGCTGGAGCTCTCAAGCTGGGTAGAGGCCTTGTTTCATTTTGTCTTGCAGATGCTAGCAAAAATCCTTGTCTTAAGCTAATTTTGTAACCCGTCCTGGGCAGATCTGGGTCTGTTTTCCACCAAGACATTGGTAGAGGCCAATCCGGAGCACCTGGTGGAGGTCTGGACTCAGCTATCACAGCCCGCCGACGAGAACTGGGACCCGACGGGCGCGAAGAAGATGTGGCGCTGCGAGAGTGCCCGCTCCCACACCACCATCGCCAAATATGCTCAGTACCAGGCCACATCCTTTCAGGAGTCCCTGAGGGTGAGTCAAGGCTTCAGGCGTTCAGACAGGTTCAGCTCCAGAAGTCATGTTCACTGATTATTGTGTTTGTAGGAGGAGAACGAGAAGAAAGCACTAAAGGAACCTTCAGACACCGAGCCAGCATCGGCGGACAGGTACTTCAGAACTAATTCAGGTTTTTTTTTCTAGAATTATGGAGGTAGAAAGGTCTAACAGAGGCCTTTTTTTGTCTTGAAGTGCTGCACGAAAAAGAAGAGGGCCCCTAAAATACATCAAGTTTGGAACCAACATTGATGTATCAGATGAACGAAAGTGAGTTTCTCACCGAACCTAAGCAGATCCTCGTTCAGACAGAGGAGTGACGATGTCCTCTCTGCCAGGTGGAAGCAGCAGCTGCAGGAGCTCAGTAAGCTGCCGGCCTTTGCTCGGGTCGTGTCCGCCGGGAACCTGCTCAGCCACGTGGGCCACACCATCCTGGGGATGAACACGGTCCAGCTCTACATGAAGGTTCCCGGCAGCAGGATCCCCGGCCACCAGGAGCACAATAACTTCTGTGCTGTCAACATCAACATTGGGCCCGGCGACTGCGAGTGGTTTGCGGTGCCGGAGCCGTACTGGGGAGTGATGAGCAACTTCTGCGAAAAGTAGGATAGTTGTGCGTTTGTTGTGGTCTCGGGTCATCTTCCTCTGCGTCTTCATTGCCGTTTCTTTGTCCTCAACAGGAATAACATCAACTTCTTGATGGGTTCCTGGTGGCCCAACCTGGAAGACCTGTATGAAGCAGACGTGCCGGTTTACCGCTTCATCCAGCGACCCGGCGACTTGGTGTGGCTCAACACAGGCACCATCCACTGGGTGCAGGCCATCGGCTGGTGCAACAACATCGCTTGGAACGTCGGCCCTCTCATTGGTACGGCTTGGATTGTTGGTCGTCTTAAAAAAAAAGTTCTTCTTCATGATCTTCCACCTTGTTGCAGCCCACCAGTACAAGCTCGCAGTGGAGCGCTATGAGTGGAACAAACTCCAGAGTGTCAAGTCAATGGTTCCCATGGTGCACCTTTCCTGGAACATGGCCCGCAACATTAAAGTGTCTGACCATAAGCTGTTCGAGATGATCAAGTGAGTGACGGGGTGCGCAGCTCTCTGCTGAGGGTTGGAGCAGGCGCTGACTGAAGGTTTCTTTCCGGCAGGTACTGCTTGCTGCGGACCCTGAAGCAGTGCCAGTGGGTGAAGGAGGCCTTGGCCACTGCCGGCAAGGAAACCGTCTTGAGGCCGAGGACGAGGGACGAGCCGGCCCACTATTGCACCATCTGTGAGGTCAGTAGATAGATCTAGGAGCTTTCCATCAGTTCTTCTTGAAGTTTTTCAGGAAGCAACCATAAAGTTGGTCATCCTACCATCTTTGATTTTAGTTAGAATCCAGATGAAATGATAGCAGTACCTGTAAAGCGTCTCCATGCTTCTCACCGGAGGTTTTGTTTTGGTTTTTGAATTCGTTCTGCAGGTGGAAGTCTTCAACCTGCTGTTTGTGCGCCGCGAGCTCCTGTCCAAGAAGCCGTACGTGGTCCACTGCCAGGACTGCGCCAGGAAAGGAAGCGCCACGCTGGACGACTTCGTGGTGCTGGAGCAGTACAGGATGGAGGACCTCATGCAGGTCTACGACCAGTTCACATTAGTAAGTCCTCAGTTCTGCCATGAAAGACCAAGCCGCTTTTCTCTCTACAGTCGGTGTTCTTGTAGCAGTTGACCGGTTCTGCACGACCCTGGTGTCCAGTGGAGAGCTTGGCAGCTCGGCAGCTACTGGGAGTCCAGATCCTGGGGCTGTACCATACTGCTTTACATTTTGTATGAGGCGTGCGACTTCGTTTTGACAAATTGTGGCCACTGTGTCTCGTACTGAGGACTCTTGGTTTGGTCAAACGCCGTGTGTTTGTTTTTCATGTTTTTTTTTTTTTTTTTTTTTTTTATTGAAATATAATCATTACAAAACTCTCGCAGACACAACACACAAAGATGCAAGGCACAGCTCTTTTCAAAAACAAAGATAAAAAAAACAAAAAAAAAAAAAACACAAAGTATCATGTATAAAAGATATTTAAAAAAATCAGCATAAATTAAAATACAAGGCAATCAACAATCTGGACCCTAGATTTGTAACCATACTGTAGCAGAGTTACAAATGTCATCAATGAAAGGATTTGAGTTGTGAATACATTTCAATGAGGAGAAATACAATTTGACTTCATTTTGAAAACACAGGAGGTTCGGCAGATCTTTTTTCCACTTTTTCTTATGGATATGATATTTTCCCAAAAGCAGGAGGATGTTCACTAAGTTTGTTGACTCTTTTGGCAACTTACTGTTATAAAACAAAATATCTTTTTCTGTGAATTGTATGTTGTTAATTTTTTGCCTAAGCCAATTATGAAAATCTTTTTGTTTTTCATGTTTGGCTGTATTGGGTTGGAATGACCTCTAAGTATTACATGGCGTCAATCGCCTGTTTGTAGACTAAAGGGGAAGTTGTGGTCTCATGCTAGGTTCACACGGACCCCGCTAAGATGCGTTCAAGCCAATGAAAAGTCAATGTAAACGCCCATATATGCACGTTTGGGCTTTTTGCGTTCAAAACTTGCACTCGCACAGTTTTGGGGCTCTACCTACAAAACGATTGAACGCGCGTTGCAAGTTAAACCAGGTTAAACTTTGACCAATCAGGGACTTGGATTTGGTGGTGATGTATGGGTGGCGTCCGTTTTACTTAAAAAATGAATCATGAAAGAGAAATGAATAACTCCTGTTTGTGCCCGGCTGGAAGTCTGTGACACCAAGTCAGTCATGTATTGGGGTAGAGGTTTGAAAAAGTCTGGAGCGAGATTCACCTGATTTGTTCGGCTTTGACACACTAAGTATGTACATGCGCTAGTATCGGGTAGCGACAGTATGCTAAAAGTGCGTTAAACGGGGTTTGTATTGTATTGTATTTGTAAGTCATTGAAATTTTGTGTGGATTATATTTTGGATGCGAAAAACATGTAAAAGTATACGAGTCTGTCGTGACATTGGAATTTAAATTGTGGCAGAATTGCAACGTCACGCTACTGGTGATGGGGAGTTGTCGTTGCTGTAACGCAGGCTGAGTTTTCATCGGTTCTGTGTTTGGCCCTCTAACACGGCCCATGAAAATACAACCAAATGTGGGGAAAATACAGCTGTAACGACGAGTGGCTTTTCCAGAAGCATCAGCCACGGCTGCTGAAAGACCCTGACCCGAAGCGAAACAGGTTCAGAATTTGTCCTTAGCAGCAGTTTTTCTGAAAAACAGGCACAGACAGACATTGATAGGACAGCTGCAGTTTCAACGGTAAGCCAGACTAACTTGATGCATCTACAACAATGGAAGCTGAGGTATTGTGGACATTAAAAGTACAAATCCTCAGAAGACGTGGCTCGCCTTGTTCAGTTTCCCGACAGTCAGATTGCTAGATTTCCATGTGGTGAGAAAAAATGGTCATTATGCGCGGACATCCAGACTAGCCCCGCATTTTAACGGCTTGTTGTTTCACCTGACAAACGTCTCAAACGTTTGCAGTTTTCTGTCGGAGATGAAGCGGTGAGGACGGTTACTGTGTGACATCATACCAGGACAGGACAGAGATTCGTTCCAGACTTGTTCAAGGGGCAACGTTTCATTTTGTGAAGCCAAATTTGACTCGATGTGTGATTCAAAGATTCCCATTCTACAATCAGTCTGCGATTTTGCCTATTTCCAGTGTATTTTGGAAGAAGTTTATATATATTTTTGAATGAGAATGCAGGTGCTGGGAATTGTTCTCTCTCTTTGATGTTCATACGACAGACATACTTTAATTTGTGCAACGGTGTTCCTTTCTCTTTGATGTTCTCATTTTCTCTTATTGTCGGTTAAGACTGTAACAATAACCGTGTTACTAGTAATAACCGTTTCCATCACACGGATACGCAAAACGTCATCAAAATTCCAGAAATGTTGAATAAACGATAATATTGGGAATAAACACAAACCAACTCGCGCGATAATTCATTCAAAAACACGGATGTGAACAACACTTTGATTGACAGCAGATACATTTACATTTCTGCGGGCGTCTTCTTCAGGCCGTGGAGCGGCGAGCTCCTCACAGGTGGGAGGGGCTACGGATGAAGGCATTTTGGGAAATGCTGGTTGGTGATTTCACAGAGGAGCTGTGGATCCAACCATTTTTGATCTGTCTGACGCTGCTGGACTTCTGGTGGCGCCCGCTGTGCTGCGACCTAGGCCGCCAGTCCCTACTAAGAAGTGCTTCGCCATCCGGTTGCTGTGGTGCAGCGTCAAACCGTTCCTTTAGTAAAAATCATGTCACGGGTAGAACGCTGTAGACGTCTTTTTGGGTTTTTTTTATGCATCAGCGAGGCGGTTCTCTGTTTCGTCACCTCGGGGTTGGATCCTCTGTAAATCCTGACTGACGCCTGCCTGTCATCTTCTCTCCCCCAGGCTCCTCCTCTTCACTCGGCGTCGTCTTGACATTAGGCGGCTCTTCCATCGCCTTCTGCTCTGGAGCCATGACGCCCATCCACCCACATGAACTTGTACTAAGATTTTTACCTGAACACCCCCCACGAACGGACCATTTCTGATATTCAGGAAAGCCGCCGCCGTCTCCCCCCGCCCGCCCGCCCCCCTCGCTGCCACCCCTCGTCCCTTATGGCTGGTCTCCATAGCGACGGCTGGAGGCCGAGGCGGCCGAGCGCGTCTGTCTATGCAACCTGTTTGAAGCGCCGTGGCCGTCCAGAAGGAGGTGCCACCCGGCCCGATAACAGAACTCCTTTCTCTCCCCCCCCCTCCTGCTCCCCCCTATAGACAATGGTTCGGCCCCGTTTTCACGGAGGACTTAATCAAATGTGTTTGGGACAGGGGGGGGGATCGGGGAGATGGGTTCTTTAAAGTGTGATGAAAATGTTTTGTAGATAATTGTTAACTATCACAACTGGCAACAGCACCCCCGAACAGACTACTGACTTGACCCCCCCCCCTCCCCGTTTGTCCTTTTCTATTCTGGTAACAGGACTTTTATTTCTTCGCCTCCCCAGAAATCTTCTATTTTTCCCTACAGAGCACTAGCCTGCTTTGGTTTTCACTATAATAGATGGTAATTTTAGGAGCTAAACCTCCCCCAAAAAGTGTAATGTGAAGATTTTGTGTGATTTTTTTTTCCTTCCCTCTTTTGTTCCTTTTTAATAGCTTTTTTTTTTTTCTTCAAAGCTATGGTGTTTTTGTTAGAATAAATAAAAACTTAAAAAAAAATATTACTAGCCAAGTCACAAAGAAAATGGGTTGCACATAGACTTATGGAATTAAGTTTGTGATTTTCTTTTTGTTTTGTTTCGTTGTTTCTAATCTTGATGTAAATTTACACTATTTATAAAACGCATATTTATTGCTTGAAAATATTTGTCGATGGAATGCTGTTATTTTTTTCCAGAGTACCTGCCATTAAATTTGAAGGAGTTCTGTCATTTTAAAACGACTCCTCTTACATTTTCTATATATAAATAAAGTTGCTTAGCAAGCATTGTACAGAAACGAACATTTAAAATCGTTTTATTGTTTGAAGAATGTTTTATGAGTCAATAAACACAAAGTTGTCAAACGATTCCAGACGTTTTTCCTTTTCCGGAAACGCGGCCGAGACTTGAGTGGAGGCCTGAAACCCAGCAGACAATGTAGCTGTAGACGGACGCACACAGAATACTACACTGTATGCCAGGTCCAGAACTCGTCATGGACGGAGGAACGCCACCTGCCGGGCCGTGGAGCGGTGGAACGGACTGGTGCGGGCCGTCGGCGGAGACCCAGTAGCCAGATGTAGCTGCTGTCAGCCCCACAGGATCTACACTGACTACTGAGCAACCGCCGGGCGCCCAGGGGCCCCGCCTGGAGCCCAGGCTGCAGGAGCATCATCAGAGTCTGACACCAAACAGAAAAGAAATCAAGTTTCCTGACAATCAAACCAGCGTTCGGTCCGGAAGCATTAAAGAGGAAAACAAGCTGCCAATATCCTGTGTGGCGGCGAGTGTGAAGAAGTTCTCTGCAGGGTTCATGGAGCCACTTTCACACTCATCCCAGGTGAGGATGTAGACGCTCAGCGGAAGCAGAGGGACACAGCCGCCCCCCCCGCATGGATCATTGTGCGACGCCCTCCCCTTTGGAAAAACTTTGCAAAGAAAAATCCCAGAACTGGACGATGAAACTGTCGAATCTCCAAAGTTTAAGACTGTTCAAATAAAAAACTATTTATCAAAGCGTCTTTTTAAATAAAGGTGAACCTTTTCAAAATTGACCGTTTCAGATCACGTACTAATTTCAGAGTGGTTACCATGGTGACATCGTGTTAAGATGGGAAATCGAATCATCAAGCAGGAAATTTCGCAGTTTAGGCTGATTTGAGGGGCATTTTCCCCCATAATGCACTGCTTCTAAAACTTGTTTAGATTCAAATATCAGTGGAATTTTGTTTTAAATTAACAAAATGGTAGACCATGCAAATGTAATCGAACAATTTTAGTTCAATTAGCCAACAGGTGGGGGTCAACAATATGGAATCATTTAGATCTGGATTTATGAAAATGAATCAGAATTAAACCAATGATTATCTTTTAAGCAAGACTTTTTTTTTTTGCTGAAACTTTTTGAAATCAGTGTTTGAACCGGTTCAGACCAGCTGAGGTCCGGCAGCCCCCGAACACGTCATGTGTGGGGCCTCATGAGCAGAAATGCAGAAGGATTTTCCCCTGAACCGCAGAAAGGATGGGAATTTGGGGCAACAACGCCCTCAAGTGGGCAGCTGAGACACTGCATATGAGTTTTGCAGAGTTTGATTTAATATTGTTTATGTGTTAAAGCAAAATAATTGGTCAATTTTATAGTCTAGGAGACGCAGGTTTTTTTCTAGCTTGTAAAACTTTTCACAATGGAGCTAGGTGGCAGAAGTATCATGGTATGGAAATATTTGCCTATGGGATCGGTTAGCTGCGTTTTCCGTGGGGTTTCTGAAGGGCTGCGTCACAGAAATTGATATTTTTCAGACATTTTCAGCTTTGATCCAAGGAAAAAAAAAAACATTTCTGCTACAAATCGACCAAAGCAGGTGACACATTTGCTAAATCTCAGTTTCTTTCTGTCGTGCCGCCTTCCTGTTGGTTTTATTTGTTGGGAAACACATTATCCAGACGTTACGTGGAGCTTTGGAGCTGGAGGACACAGTGGAGCAGATAGAGGTGTCTTGTTGTGGTTTATGCTTTAGAGCCGTTTAGATTCCTGACCTGACAAAAACCAAGTTACATGCTGCTGCAAAAACAAGATGAATTCCTCCTCTGGAGCCTTTCGCCGTCTCTTCACCGCTGTGCTGCAGACAAAGGCGTCCAGCCGAGGCCGGCGTCCGATTCAGCCGGCGCTCGAGGACTTTCCCATCCCATCCTCTCAACAGGTCGACCTGAAAGCACAGACAGAGGAGCGTAAACGCTTGGAGCTTCTGAACGTTTCAAAGCAGCTCAAGTCTTTGGGTGGATCGGATCCGAACCAACACTTTCACTCCAAACTCCAGGAAACCGGCAGGTCGTTTAGCGCCTGCGCCAATTAAAAAGACGAGAGCTTCCTGCTCTGACAACAAAGGCAGGAAGCCGAAGTCGCAGCGCGGCGGCGACGGCGTGCTACTTCTGAGAGGAAGACGGGAACGAATGGCAGAATGGATGTGCAATTGTTCTGCTTTCATTCATCATTTCCTCCTCCTCCCCCCCTCCCTCTGCATTGCTACTTAACCACACACACACAGTGTGTTTAATGGGGCTCAAACGCTGGAGCGGCCGACCGTCTGCAGTTCCACCTCTGGGAAGTCTGGCAGCGCTCCAGCAGTGGTATGTGAACTCAAGGCTGTGCCACCTAACAATATCTCCCTGTGTAGCAGTCCGGGGGGTGGGGGGCTAAAGAGGCAGAGTGATCAATGCCCCCCGTCCCAACCCCCTTTCCCCTCCGCCGCTCCTCTGATGTTTCCGTCTTTGTGAGAGGCAGACAGGTGGCCCTGACTGCTAATTTTAACCGGGCTGATTGTCTGCATGCGTTTCCCACAGCTATGTATAGACCGGCGACCAAGTGGGTCAGCGGCTCGCACACACACCTCCAACCCGGGCCTGACCTCGGCTCGTCTCATTTGTCCATTCGTCCCGTCCCACCTCTGCTGCTCCCGGATAGGCTGCCTGTCTCGGCCAATGGCAGATCTCCATTTTGCCCATTCATAAAACCCCAGGTCACTGAAGAGTAGAATATAGGGGGGGGGGTCAAAGGGGGGGTGAACGGGTTGTGTTCGTACGTCTTAATGGATCCTGGCGGAACTCTGCTTCCCGGTATTCCTGTCGGTTTAAGGAGTAATGAATCGCACATCCGTCTCTTTGATTTTACTACAATCAATGGGTAAAAAGACGTTTGAATCGGTTAATTCTGTGCAACAAAGACTAAAAAACAAATGTTTTTCACAAAGGTTCATCAAAACCCGGTAAGTAATTATTTAAATTTCAACTCTGATCAACTTTTGATCTATTTTCAGCCAGCGCCGCCCCCCTCCAGCAGTTTAAGACAAAATCCAAAAACCTGTCCTTTACTAGGACATAGTTTCTGCAGAGCAGCAGGAGTTCATTAGAAATTCACCTCTGCGTTGGTGTGGAGCAACCCCGCCCCCCTTTCCTACTTCTTTAAACGTTGGAAGTAACGATTTAAGAGTCTAGAATAGGAGTGAGACCCCTTCAAAACACTCGTTTATTAGACGCTACAGCAGAGTCGTGCCTAAATTGGCTCCGATTGACGTCCTGAATTCGCTTTTTAATCGCAGAACAAACTCTGATCTTGGTAACCGGAGAAAGACGAAGCATTTTCCAAATCCTTGTGTACTTGAAGGGTCCAGGAATCAAACAGAAACTTTCTGAAGATGCCAACAAAAGTTGGACCGCCCCCTTAAAAAAGAAACGTCCCCGTCCGTCAAGGCTGCACAAGATTTTGTTAAAGCTCCCAAAAAACAAAAAAAAAGAATTGAGAGGTGCTACCCGTTACCATGGTAACAGCGAGAAATTAGCACAGGGGAAGAGGGAGCAGAGTGGTTTTTTTTTTTTTTCACGCGAGTGGGATGCTGGCCCGCTTTCAGAGGATGAGCGGCGGCGGCGGACACATTAACAGCACAGGTCTGAGGTGTCGCTGCACGCCGCCGCAGACCCGACAGCCGGGTCCCATCTTTCATGTTGGATGAAGAAACTGGCACCTCTTCCTGCAGAAGAGAGGGAGGGGGGGGGTTTGACAGATTTCCTCGCTGCTTGCTCTGCTCAGCCAGCGCCGCCCCCCCTCCCTTCTTCCTCACTGCATGTTTACAGAGTCTGCGAGGGGAGAGCTTGGTTCAGCTGTTGATCTGGATCAGAACGCTCCAGTCACCCACGTCGGACGGATGTGAGCGTCCATCTGTCGGTCATGTGACGTCTCCGTGGTCCAAACTCTGACTACTATTGAAAATAGAAAACGTTTTGGCTTCATGAGGCTTTTAATTTGACAGGACTCTGATCCCCCCCCCCTTCCAAATTCAAGCTGCTCCGTCACTCAAATCCAGTCCAAATTTTAGAAGACAATGGCTTTTCCACCCACTCTCCCTCTCAACGCCCCCATATTAAAGCATAATTTGCCCCCCCCCCTTTCTTCAGGAGTCAGCTGTCTCCTCAATCACTTTTTTTTTCCTGCGACGGCAGCCGGGAGCCCACGAGCGCTTCGACGCAAAAGAACAATTATGCAGATGTGCGCTAAAACCACTTTGCCGCTATAATCCAACAATCAGTCCATTATAGTAATTGTCGTTAGCGAGTGGGCGATTATGAGTGGGGGGGGGGGGGGGGTGAACGACGGGCGGAGCGGGTTTATGTAAGCGCTGCTGAACATCCTATGTGGTGTTGCAGCCTTTGAGGGTCAGGGAGTGTGTGAGGCCACCAGAGGGGTCTGCAGCGGGAATCGAACGTCAATCTGCAGCGGCAGACGCTTCACCACTCTTTTTAGGATGATTGTCAGGATTCTGCAGCATAAAGGCACCGTGCTATCTGTGCATCATCATCATCAGAAGCGAGGTCATCTGACCGCCGCCGTCACTCTCAGACGCGCAGATGAGCAGCTTTTATTTGGGGGGGGGGGGGGTCATGTGAGGAGGCGGAACATTAGCGGTTCCGAAAAATGTGGTCACCTCAAAGAGAAGGACAACTCTGGAGGCTAAGCTCAACTCCTCCTCCTCCTCCTCTTCAGTCATGGGTTCTCCGCTGGGTGATCGCATACCAAAAACACAAGAATTTGCCCCCCTCTCCTCTCCAGGCAGGACCCCCCCTCTCTTCCCTGATGCACAGTAAAGCCAGCCGTTTACAGAGACGACAAAGAACAAGATAAGGCATCCCACAATCCACTGCTGTTTAAGCTGTCAAACATTCTACAAATACAGAAGAAGTTATGGAATTAAAATGTGTGTGTGTGTATATATATATATACTCTATATATATATCTATATATATATATATATACATATATACGTGTGTAATTTACTCTCGTATATGTATATACATGGATTTACTGCTAATTTTAGGAAAATTAGGCATGCACTTAACAAAAACATGTATATTCATTTTAAGAATTAAATCATTTTGTGTTTATCCTCTTGACATACATTTCAAACCATTATTAAAGACTTTAACCCAGCAGCGACAAAAACCTCCAAACTAGAGGGTTGCTGGTTCAAGTCCAGCACTGGTTAATTTTAGGGTGTGGGGTATAGCGGAATATCCAAAGCACCTGGTGTGTCAATCAGCGTTCGGGGGTGGATTAGAGTTTAAACCGCAAAAGTTCCTGATGGGGCTAACCGCTCCCCCAAGGGTAGGTCAAATGTAAAGAAGCTGATTCCCACGCGTAAAGGGACTGACACCCTAGAATTCATTCTAAAACTCCCAAATTGGAAGTGGTTGGCTTCTTTGAAAACCCCCAACCGGATGTTCCCGTCGTTACCTCAACGAGCTTGGCGCGCGGCGGCTCTCCTGAGAGGCTTTTCAGAGAGCGATTCCCAAACTGCTCCCGATGAGGAAAATACGCTGAAAAACGCCGGACGCATTCCTCAAACCCATTGACAGAGGCTGGGTTGTGCGCGCGCGCCTGACTCCTTGTCTCTGCGGGAGTGGGAAGCTCACAGACCACACGCTTTGCTTACCCCCTCCAAACACACAGTTAAAATGAGAAAAGTCAAGTTTGTGTAAAACAGAAAAACATTCGGACCCCTTTTCGGCGCGAGAAAGCCGTCGTGCGCCAGGAGAAGCGCCGCGTGGCAAAGAACGTCGAGGTGATGGGGTCCTTTCGCGTTCGTTTACAAGTAACAAGAAAAAATCACCAAACTTTCTCACGCTTTTCAGTACAATCACACGCGCCGTTGCACAATCCGCGCGTGGACTTGGAGCGGACAAAATAAAACTTCCTGTTTTCTTTTTCTATCCAGCGAAACCAAGCCGGATTTCTGCGGAACGCTATCTCAGCTCCGGAAAACATAAAAATAAAAGCTCCGCGTGAAAACAGCCTCCACTCCCCTTACCGTGTCTGCGTCCGCTGGCCGCATGTCCCCAGAGCGCCGCGCGCGCCATTGCGTAAGCGACGCGATCGGAAGCGCTGCGCGCGACATCGCACATCTTGCCTCTAGATCGCGGGGGTCTGTTGCAGGACCACCGGGCGCCCCCAAAGGGGCAGAAAAAGTATTTTCTTTGTTTAAATTTGCGGCTCAGATTCATCAAACGAAGAGGAGATGATTGGAAAAATTGCCCCTAGGTAATAATGCCTGGCCAGAGACTCAATAAGAGGCGTCTGTGTTTTTCGACGCCTCATCAAACTCTCCTCGCTGCCCCTGCTCAACCAATCAGAGAGAAGCAGCGGGGAACCGATTGACAGAAAAGGGTTCAACACCTCAGTCTGTCCGGACAGGCAGACCACAGACCCCACGTGTCACCTGCATCCCAGTGAGATCCACAGGGTGCCCCCACAGCCGTTTTCTGGTGAATGATTCTGCAGCAGTCCGCTCCCTCCCGGTCTTTAATTGAGCGGCGGCGCCGGATGGATTTGCCTGCAGTGGAAGGAGAGGCTGGATGGATGCGGCGCTCGCACCAACGCCTGGCATCTCCTTTTTTCTCTGCAGTGGCTGCCCGCTGGAGCATGTGAACGCGCTTCCAGGCTGAACACGTGTGAGAACATACACACACAAAAACCCCAACAAGAGCTCACCAAAGGGCTTCCAGCCGCCACCGCCGCTTTGACCGTGTCCTCACTCTGAGAGCATCTTCACATCCTCCCCCCCGGTGGTTCCCCCTCCGTCCCCGCTCTGCTCGCCGGCGTTTTCCACACTGATCTTTTAAGTCTACCAACCTCTCCGCTGATCAATGGACAGCCGGCGCGGCGAGCTCCGCTGCCTCCACCTCCCCCAGCGCCGCGAGTGTGTGTGAGTGTGTGTGTGCGCTCCGCGGCTAGGAGAGGAGGCTTCCAGCCCACACAGCACTCTCCAGAGCTCTCAGCCTCCACACTGCCTCATCAGTTGACCACTCCACACCCCCCACGCACCAATTGTGTGCACGCACACACACACGAGCACCATTTGAAACAAAGTGAACATTTCTGTGTCACCTGAAATTGATTTTTCCGCTGGAAGATGGTCTCAGGAACATCAACCCCCAAGAACACATAGTGACTCACCACCTGTCAACATGGAACAGGGCAAAATAAAAATCAATAAAGTTTCAGAAGTCCAAAACCACCAGCATGTGCCAGCGGCTCCGAGGCGGAGAACCGTCCAAAATGTCAGGCATTCAGCGGCGGCATCGCGCGCTTTTAATCTAATAACGGCGACAGAATGACTGTCTGGAGGCTCAAGAGAGATTAACAATAAAAACCAAAAACAGTTGTTTCCAATTCTCAATACACTAAAAAAAAGAAAAAAGTTTGGTTTTAATTTTTGCCAAATAAGCATCAGGGCTCAGACAAGGGTCCCCTAAAGTGTGTTGCTTTGACTGATCAAGTATTTTCTCCTGGAATCGGCGTCATCAGAGGATGCTGGGCCGTCACAGAGAACGCAGAAGTCTGACCCCCCCCCCCCCCTCATCAGATCAGGTTCTAAACGGCCCAAAACCAGACCTGAACCGTTTTAGAGGGAAGGGAGGCTTCTAGAAGAGATCACACCAACCATACAGCATAAATCCAGATGAGAACTGGACAGTGACCCCGCCCTGCTGGCGTTCCAAACAGGAAGTAAAAAAAATAAGACTTCTATAGAGACTCAAGTCATACTATTGGTCAGAATAGCCTTTGATGTTTTTGATCATCCTCATCACCCGCATCCATATAAAGCTCAGAGAAAACAGAGAGAACCATGTGGAATAACCTCAAATATCTTCATCATCTGATCAAAAGCAGAGCCATTCAAACCTGTGTTATCTTGAACAGCCCCCTTCCATTGACATATTCTTCCCTACCATGACAAGGTGGATGAAGGAGTGGAAAAATTTCATGTAATCCATGGACACCAGTGAAGATCTACCAAATCATTGAAGAAAAAGGGTTCAGCGCACTGTCTAGTGGGTCTAGATGACCCTAGGATAGCAAGGGTGAGGAGATGTTTATAACAACAGGAAGACCATAGATTTGGTGAAACCTTAGACAAAATGAAGAAAAAACCGAGGAGGATTCGTTCTTAATTGCTTTAAGTAAAAAGAATGACACAACAAAACCTGTGACACACTTTTCCCACCCGTTAAAATCATACTAGTCTCGCTAAATCAGGAAACACAGTGGTAGTTCTCACTCACAATCGGAGAAATTTTTCATGCAAACACCAAAGCAGGCGCAAGTGCAAAGATGCAGGTGGCCTGAAGGGCAAAAACATTTGAAATATCCCCAAGGACAATTATAAAAGCAAAACAAGTATGTAATGGAAAAAAAAAAACAGCGTTACATTTTAGAAAACATCTCAGAAACCAAAATGTAAAAAATACAAACGTTTCGAAAACAAAATGAAAATGTTGAAAACAAAAAAAAAATTGGAAAACAAAATAAAGTTTCAGAATAAAATAGAAATGTTTAAAAATGAAAGCAGATAAAAAGCTTCTGGATATGTTTTTCATTTCTTCAAACATTCATTTTGTTTTTCTGGAGATGTATTTTGTTTCTAAAATGTAATGCTGATTTTTTTCATACTTGTTTTCTTTTTTTAATTGTTGTCGTGACCTTATAATGTTTCCCGTGTCTACCAAATAGTTTTTGTCTCTGATGATTTGGCACTTGAGACACGTCTAAATGGACCAAAGTTTGTTTCCGATTCATTTAGACTAGAACTCACTCTGGATTTACTCACAGCAGAAGTGAGTCTAGCATTTCTAAGATTCTCTGAAAACCACGAAAAGACAACAATTCAAACAATCAGATCTTTAAGGAAAGTATAAAAAGCGTAAAAACAAAAGCGTAAGCTGAACAAGAAGCTCCTGATGGTTCATGATCTTCTTTGAAGTGAGTTTAGAAGAGTGATAAAATGAGCCTCTGATTTCTCTAAGACAGACAGAGATTTGCACAATTGGATGAATTCCAATTCGAGCCACACGTTCGAGTCACTGCCATGTTTCAGAGGGATGCTGGAGATCGTCTACAAACTGTGTTAAAACAGATCAAAGAAAATGTAAAGCAAGTTGTCCAAGAGCTGCTAGAGCACCCCTACTGGAGATCCACTTTATTGCACTCTCAGGACGATCCTCTGTTTCAGTCTAGACTGCCCAAAAGTCAGATCATGCGACACAGAGCGGGCAGTTTGCTCTTTGGCTTGTTTTTTCTTATTCGGAAAATGGAGATCATGTTTTTACACAAACCGCTCTAACAAAGCCCATCTCCTAATGGAAAAATGCTAACTAAACATATTTATTATTAACTATCTTTAGTTTCTTAAACTGGATTAAAAAAATGCATATTTGTATAAATCAATGGTCGCTTGATAGATTCCTTCAATTTAATTTCTTGTACTTTTGAGCCAGAAATGTCCTTTTCTGTTAATTCTTTATGGAATCATAAACTATTTCAATGCAAACTGCACCTTTATCAAATTGAAATCTCTAGTTATGCTTAAGTCACATTGCATTCTTGGCATCTTAAAGGGAGCACAGGTACGTCTTTCAGCTCCTCTTGAGCCTCAAGAAAGAACAATCATGAAAATGGATCATTGTTGTATGTGGCATTAAACTTAGTGTGAAGTATTTGTGTCTAATGGAAGATGCACGCACACTGATGATGTACAGGTGTTGTGTGGTGCCCTTATGCCCCACTCCTGTTGGTTAGTAAAGTGTGAGTACTGGCTCCATACTGACCCGGGCAAGGGGTGTGCACGTGATGCGTAAGGGCTCACAGGATTCCCGTAGGATGTCCTCACAAACTACTCTCTGATTGTCTAATTTCCTCATTTGTAACGTCCAGGCAGCATGCAGGGAGCGCGCCCCTTATCACTTAAACAGCAGTAGGCGGCTCCTTGTGTGGTGAGTAGGATTTGTGCGGGTTGAAAAGTTCGCAGGATGCAGCTGTGTGTCACCTACTTCACCCATCTACTTCTACAGTGGTATTAACTGACTTTATATCGCCTGCAGAATGCCGGTAGAAAACAACCTTTTCCCTTGAGGGTTCACCGGGCGATCTATGACTTTGATGTTTAGCGTGGTCCACCTGTGTCGCCCGTACAGGTTTGACCATTTTTCAACTACAGAAATGGTTTATTAAATAAAATATGACTCAAGATTTAAATTCTAAATTATTAGGAATGCACATTTATTTTGAAAACGTTTAAGAATCACTCGGGTCTGCACACTAAATTAAATAACCGTTGTTGTGCTTCGTTTAATATCGATGTTTGTCAAACTGTCCAGTCTTAAACTATATTTACGCTGCTGAGGAAAAGTCAGCATTTAAACTGTAGCTTTTAATATACTACAAAGTTTATACATTTAAACAACAACATAATGCCAATTCTTGGAAGCTTAAATAAATGCTTTTATTCTTTCTTGTATTGATTATTTTTACTTCTTTAGAACAGTTTCTACCCCTGTTTGTGCTTTTTTTGGTGTACATCTTGTTGGTAAAATGTCTGTCTTGACTGTTTTGTACACCTTTGGATCAACACTGACCTGCAAACTTTCTCCCGCTCGATTGATCGGAACCGTCCAGAAACACTGCAACACACTTCTCCTGTCTGTGCATTCACACCCATGTTCAGACGTATAGCTGCATACGCTGACTTTCTTCTATGATCTGGTGTCGCACGCTGTGTAAATGTGCTCATTTAGTCACAGTGTTGGGGAGTTGGTTGTGCGAGCTGCCTTGTCTGAGCTGCCAGTCATTTACATAGGTAATGGTAGGGGAAGTGCTCAAAAATGTGCGGGGGTGGAAAAAAAATGTACAATCCTTCACCACCATACAAAACCAGCCAAGAGGAGAGAGACAGATACAAAAAAAATCTGGGTGTCAGGCTCCCGACACGCTCTGAAATGATGGGTAATTACATTTCAAATTACCAAAGGGAACAAGAACGAACTCTACGGCTTCAGGAAGCTCAGAGAAATGCGTTAAAAGAGCTAAAATCAGTGAGTAATAGGTCACTTCTAGAGGATTCTGAAGTTTAGACATTTGCATAAACGACAACAGTGTAAAGAGCTACTTCAACGGATGTTTGCAACTTATTCTTTATTACACACAGTTGTTCTTCATGGGTTGACTAACAGATAACATATTACATTTTGAGGTCCTCTAGAAGGAGGCGGGACAACGACAATTTCAAGAAGGAACTATTGCCAAACAAGAAATGGAAAAAATACTGAACTTCTATATTAAAATACATAAAGCTCTTGTATGTTTTTACAGTTTCAATGTATCTGAACACATCAGGTCAAAGAGTTCTTGTCCAAGGCTGCAGCAAACTCACCGTCAACCATCCCTCTCTGTTCTTAATTGGGATTTCTCAGACATTTCCCGTTTGAAAAACATCAATAATGAAGCCATAGAAATCTTCAAGGAGCCGGTTTGTTTATTATGACTAAAGACCCTGGTGATGCAAGCGCATCACAAAGGGATTCCAACAATAATGCCACAAAATCACAACACTACTAATCACATACTTCTTCTCAGCGCCTTAGTTTTTGAAGAGCCTTTTTAATCCTTAACTCGGTTGTTTGGGCGTCAATTTCCACATTTTTTTAAACAAGACATTTTGCCAAACAAATGTGGAAAAAAAAAACATTTGCAATAAATGATCTTTAAACCGTTTTAGACTCAAAGAGACAAGAGGGAAAACCCCTGAACTGTGTTCACTCCGAGTGCGACTCGTGTGTCAGAAGATTTCGGGCACAGCGCTCCGACGACAGCACATTTTGGGGAGCACGACAAAAACTGCAACTTTTGGGGAAGAATTTGCGTTTCATCAACCAATCTACAACTTAGCTTTGGCGTGCGACGTGTCGATGACGATTATGATATTTTCCTTATTTGTATGGAGACAATCAGTCTTCTCAATGGATTCTTTTTATTGTTTTCCTCCAAGGACTAATGCAGGACCGCAAGTCAACAAACTGGGTCAAAGTGAGACGGAAGTACCGCTAAAAGCGTCATCACTCAGATGCAACTCCTGCAGTAGATGGTGAAGCTCACTGGGACTGGGAGAATCTCTGAATGATCTCATGAACCCAGACAAGGGGGCGACGACACACATTTGTTGCCATGAACTGCTTTTGGTGGGAACGCAGCACCACAGTTGAATAAACAGGGGGGAAAAATTCACTCAACCCTAAAGCTAGGGTCTCAAACTTGCGACCCCCAAGATGATATTTTGTGGCCCCCGCCTTAATATGAAAGTTTAATGTTAATGCGTCCTGCCAGTGTGTATGAATGACACTTTTTCAGTGTTGTGCGCAGAGCTGACAAACCAACCAATCACAGTGGGGTATATGACTCTTGGGGGCGTGACAATGACCGGGCTTGAAAGCAGGTAAACATTTAAGGAAACCTGACAGACCCCTCCCTGGACCACATTAAGGAGTTTCTTACTTTCCTTTTTAGAACGTATTTATTCGCATTTAATTTTTTGTGTGCAAGTCCAAGTCCAGTCCAGATTTACAGACAATCGTCTTCATCCACACTGAGGGTCTAAGCTGTTTGGGAGGAAGTGCTGCCAAGTGTCCATCAGTAAGACGGAGACAAGAGAAGCCGTGTTCAGAAGAATCCATTGATGGAGGTTACAGAACTGCAGAATTGGAGTCTTCTTTTGTGTTTAATAGTTAGAATTCAACAGTGTTAACTGAACTGTGTTAATAAGGACGTTTAAATTAGAAAACAGCAGATATAAAAGACTAAATAAACAGAAACGTATTACTGATTTATTTAATTATTATTTTTTTTATTTGGGTATTTTATTTTCTTTGAATGAGAGTTTCATTAGTAAATTTTGTACAGAAAACTGTTAATAATAGAGTATAGTTAATAGTATAGTATATGTTCCATACAAATTTATTGGCTCGCAGACACTCACAAGTTGTGTGTGTGCGTTGAAGTTGCGGCCCTCCCTCAGCTAGACCCTGCCTTCTGTGGCCCCCAGGTAATTTGAGTTTGAGGCCCCTGCCCTAAAGTGCTTGTGTGTGAATGCATGCGAGCAACAGTAGTTTGAAGAAGCTCCGGTATTAAAGGCTTAACAGTGATCAGGGAACACCTTCACATTGTGTGGCTTAATCCAACCCTCCAAAAAAAATACCAGCCTGTTTCTTCTGGTTATGTGTCTACACACAGAGGTTTTCAGGTAGAATACGGATAGCCAGGTACTGTAACCCTACATGTAATTATGCCTCTCACTGGACTCTTACTTTAAACTGGCATTGTTAAACCTTTAACCCATCTACACCTAACTAAAGCGTTCTATGAACTACCGTAACCCTTCGACTGTTTAGGTGATAAACGTAATTCCAACAGCTTTGAATATAAGCGCAAAGCCCCTTTTCTATGCAGATGATTTACATTGATTGCGCAAGCACATCACAATTGTCAAGGGTTGCGTATCCACGCAATGCACTCAGCTTCAGAATCTGTTGGGATAACATTGTGTCAATGGTGGAAGAATTACAGTAGTTCGAAAAATGACTGCCATGTTAAAGTCACATTCAATCAGTCACATACTTTTTTCTACTGTAAAATCGCTCCAAGTGGTCTTTTAGTTACGATTCTCCAGTTTTTAGCGCAGGTTTTCGTCTTTTTCCTGCTCAATATTTTGAATAAAGGAATGCTGAGGAAAGCAGCTTTAATCTTAAAGTCTTAAATCCTAATAGGTAAAACAAACATGTAAACATTTGGGCATAAATAATTTTCATGAAAGGAACAAATAAATAAATGAAATGAAAGTCTTTTAAACATGTCCATCACAAGACAAACGCCAAAAATACAATTTTAAGTGGAATAGATCTTTAAAGGGTTAAGAAACAGCGGATCCTGTAAAGATGAAATCAAATGAACTATATTCGGCTGTGAGTTTGGCTTCATACGCCTAAAAATTTGTCATCACAGCTGAATCAACCTGTAAACGTCTCTACCAACAGTGAACAAAAACACAAAATCCCCAATGTTTGAACAGCATTGAACAGGAATTTCTCTGCTTTAGGAGATGAATAAAATCTGGTTTATTTTATAATTGAAAAGTTGAGTTTGAGATATTTTGAGTTTTTCATTTTTGCAACTCTCTAGCAGCCTGGTCAAACCGTTGCTATGGAATGTGGTGAGGGACAAAAGAAGATCCAGGAACCCTGTGACCTCTCAGAGAGGCCTCGCTCCCGATTCTCTCGCTCCTCTATTCAGCGCTCCTTTTCTCCATTCCTCATCGGCTCTTTGGCTCTGTCAGCCTGCTGTACTTTGATGTGGTGCAGGTATACTCTGACTCGGCTGTCCTCCTTCGTGCGCATCGCCGTATTCCTAGAGCAACACAGGCTGGTGCATGCACAAAAATCACACTCTTCCAAACAGGAATGTGTGGGAATCTCCCCTCTGGCTACTACCTCTGTAACCTGCATCTGAAGCTGGTGGGGGGGGGGCAAGGAGGCAGCAGACCCAGGAGACTGAATGCAAATAGCGGAGAAGCTAGTAGGCTGCCTGGCTGAGATCAAAGATCCTCTCCACATTGCTGAACTCTACGAGACATCTATGAACAGCTTTGCTTCCACGCGGGCTCTGCAAACGTGCGTGTTTTTGTAGGTGTGGGAGCGTGCACGAACAGCAAGTGTATGCGCTCACACATGTAAGCAACGCCTGGTGTGGGCAAGCTGGATTGTGGGGGTGCAGGAGCAGCAGCATTCGTCTTAGAAGGAGTTGCTTCTTTTCAGGAAATTTGTGCTTTAGGCAAATAAATGATGGCTGCCCTTAAAGGAAGTGGCTTTAAACAAGCGTTCAGGTAAATAAACTTTTTGTGTTCTCGCCTGTGAAATGTACCTTAAATTATGCCTTAAAGCCGTGAAATCCCGCAGCGTTTCATCGTCACCTGTGTTTACAGAAGGACCTCATCTCTTGCTTGTGTTATCTTTTAAGCTGAGCCAAGGTCAGACGAAATTTCCCAGAATTCACCTGTGACAAAGTCATAATTGCATTCAAGCATACACATTGCAGCATTTCCGAGATGCAATGTCTTTGCTGCAACAAACTGCACCAGAAAGGATTAAACCGAGGGTGGAGGCAGCATCTACCGACACGGACATCACTAGGTGTGCTCTGGGTGGTGTAACGGCCTCACAGTGAGAAGGCCCTGGTTCAAACCCCGGCTGCTACCTTTTTGTGTGGAGTTTGCATGTTCTCCCCGTGCATGGCCTGTTGTTTTCTGGCTTCCTCCCCCAATTAGTGACTCTAAATGGTCCCTTAGGTGTAAATGTGTGTCTGTGTGTGGCCCTGCAATGGACTGGTTAACCAACCAGAGTGGACCCCACCTTCACCAAAGTGGAATGGGCTCCTGCGACTCCAAAAGAAAGGAAACTGGTTTAAGAAATGGATGGATGGTATATTTTGGAATTTGGAATTTTGGAAATTATGAATTTGATGAGAAATTCATCCTACAGTGTTCTAACATTAAGGGGACAGAAGGTGTTTAACGAGTATCAGAATACTCACAATCTAATCCCCACAACAAATTGAGTATGATTATTCATGACATCTGTATAAGCGTAGAGAATTAAACTTCAGAAAATGTCATTATTGCTCTAAAATTGCAGTAAATGTTGGAGTTTATGTAAACTAAACAAACCAAATGCGCTAATGTCACCAAAAGTAAAGAAATCTCATTTGTACAATGAACCAATCAAGTTTTTTTGTGGTTACAAAAATAAGACTGTGTTCATTTTACTAAAATAATTCGGAAAATCAATTATGTCTTACATAGAGCTGTGACGGTGTGGGATTTTTGATCACCGCGGTGATGAAGCATCAGGAGTCGCAGTGTCGTGGTTAACTGCACCCCCACCCCCCACCCCCCCCCCCGATGCCGCACCCGGACATAAAATCCTCCGGCGGCCGCGTCGCAAATGAATACAATTCATAATTACAACACAGTATTCTTTATTAACAAATAACAGTAACAACTAACTAATGAACTAACTATATAGGTGTTGTAGAATGTGTATGCGTGTCTGTCAGCGCGCTGCATGTTTAAAAGGAAGGAGCGCGTGTCCCGCGACAGTGAGTGACATCGCGCACAAGTGTGTTGTGGGTGTGCGCGCGTTCATGTATGTTTGTTACAGAGTGAAGTAGAAAAGTGAAAAATGGTTTCCCCCAGAAGAACGGTGATTGATTCTTTATCAACCCGCTCTGGAGTAGACCTGTGACGGCGGACGGAAGCGTCGCGCACTCAAGAACGCACGCAGTTTGTAATGGAAATGAATACAATGGAAATTCCCCCAGACGTCCTTGAAGTTTGAACACAGGACTCGCAGAAAAAGTAAATTATTAGCAAGATGAATGTGTTTACTATAGTTCAAATCACCCACCATATGCAAAACTTTCAACAACATCAAAAAAATAAGAGGAACGTGCGGTAGAGAGATGGTAACCGCGTGATGATGCGATTATCGTCACACCCCTAGTCTTACATATGGTTGACAATTAGAATAAACAAATGAATGAATATGAAATTAATAGTATAACGGAGATCTTGTGATCAATAATCGTCTTCTTGTTACTGTCTGCTAGCATGGGGAAAAAGCTGTATCGTTTGTAAAATGTTAATTTAAAGTTTTGACATTCTCCAATTAAAATGACAAAATCAGTTACTTCAAAACTTGTCTGTTTTATATAGGGCTGCAGCTATCGATTCTTTTTGTGTCGATTAATCTGCTTATATCGATCAGTGTCGATGGCCGGATAAAGCGATTTGTGTGTGTTTTGAACAACTTAAAACAAATAATGCATAACAAAAATGATGTGGTTTGTAAAATAGACAAAGCATTTTGATTTAAAGATCGCTCCTGATGTTACTTTTGGTGATTTTTAAGTTGGTCTTGAGAAATTAAATGAATAGAACATTTTGTATGGGGGGACAGAAGACTTTGAGGTGACACAACACCAGAGTGGAAGGCCATTAAAAATAAAAAGAAACAAAAACATATTTGATCATTATCATTGTTTTATATTTCGTGTATTAAAAAATAATGCTTTTGTTATTTTTGCAATGCTTAAAGAAGCCTCGCGGTCCGTCGAAAGGCGAGCTACCGCCTGTCCCAGCCCCTGCCTCTCGGCGCCCCCTCGGCAGCCCGCCCATGGGAAAAGGCGGCAGGCGGCCAACGCTGCCCTCGCTCGCTGCTGGCGCTTCTGGCGGATCCCGGCGCCTAAAGGCCTGTTCACGGGGCCAATTTAATATGATTTACCGCCCGGCGTTTACTTGCCATCGTGATAAACAAGGTCACCAGTAGTGTACTACCGTCTGCGAAAAATACGTCAAAGCGTCACTTTTAAAAAAGCGCCTCGGGTTTGTTTGTTTTTGGCCGCGTCGCGTGAAAATCCTATTCGACCAATGAGAATGGCGGCTTTTACTGCGTGTGCGGAGCTTCTGAAGTTACAGTTGGAGTAACTGGTGCTTGGAATATTCATGTTTTCTTTGTATGATTATGACAAAGCGTGTAATCACTTAACTCTCTTCTTCTGAGTGAAAGCGACTTTAGTTGCGCCAGAGCCTATGTGTACAGGAGTATTTTCTCTGTTTTTTACATTAAAAGGCGCCATCTAATGTCAGGGAATGAAATTGCATGTTAAAACCGGCTCATAAATCAGCGTTAATCGCCTGGGTGTGAACACAAATCGTGGTAGCGGCTGGCCGAATAACGCCTAAGAATATTAATCCCCGTTATGTCTGCGGGCCTTAAGGCGTCAGGGTTCCAGCGGTCGCGCAGATGTCTTCTGTTCAGATGCTGAATCATGGAAGATGTGCTGTTGTGGTATGCCAGCTCTATTTTGCAGTAGAGACACTGCACCTTGTTCTCTTCTTTATTAGGTGTGTAATGATCCCACACTTTAGACAATTTCTGCCGTTTGTTATAGATCTATTCTCGCCATCGCGTAGCTAAATTCAAAAGGTCGTCAGCAGATAAACAGTCGTGACACAATCATATCCCCGGCGGCGTGTAGTACAGCGTCATAGGAATTAACTCTGCCTCGAGAATTTTTTGTAATGAGTAACTAGAATCGTTTCGGTAGTAGTTTTTATACTGTTGTCCGGATTTTAGATGAAAGGACTTGGAGTGTGTTCTAGTTGTTGTATTTTTCTTGAGGTGTTGTGTCTTCTTGTCATCCATCCACTGGAGTTGTAGTCAGCTACACTTTGAGGATGGAAAAACTGTGGCGAACATTTTTAGGATTTGTTGTTTAATGATCAAAAACATGTGATGTTTATTTTTTGTTTACTGCTGAAGGTAACAAAGAAAAAAAACTTTGGGTGTGACATTTTTTAAAGTGATGAATCCCATTTCTTTCTTTCTAAAGCTGTGTTTTTATCTGTTATGTTGATTCTGATGACCTGCTCTAAATAAAAGGTATAAATCATAAATTTAGGAAAAATAGACATACTCATAGAAACCACTCAAACACAATAGAAGAAAAAAATCAGATCACCACCTAAATACAACAATTGTTGTTACAGCCCTGCTGTCTATTCGCCTGATCTCAAGACAGAAGCTAAATTGAGGTCCTTTTCGTTCGTGGATAGAAGACCATCCAAAATCACAACTTACAGCAACTTCAACTTTGCAACATCTCATGTTAACACTGCTAGGTGGATTCAAGACGCTTTCTATGCCTGTCCCAAGTCTGAGTAAATGCAAAAATGTTGGGTCAGGAAGGCGAACGCCCCAAAAACTAGAGGTGAACCACATGTCTGATCTGTGAAATGAAACGTCCATCGTTCTGATCCATCTCAGCTTAATAACAAACTCAAAAGAGGTCACAGAGATCTGATGAGCATCGCAGCAGCTAGACACCACAAATGTTGCATAAAACACCTTTAGTGCAGGAATACTTTCCCTACCAAGCTCCCATGGGCCGGATGAAACAGAGCGGCTGTCATGTAGATATTATTAATAAGTACACAAAGAAAGAGGGATGCAAATGCAAATCAACATGATCCATGAAAGGGTGCAGGCTAATGGTATCATACCTGGGACTGTCTATGTAAACAATACAATGCAACACCTTTTAAGCTGTAATCCATGCATTTCATCAGTTGCCATCGGTTACCTAAACCATCAATAGTAGGGAAGTCTGTAGTGAAAGTAGCACAGCTATCCAGATGTTCCTGTCTACTAAAATAGGGCCATTAGTGTATTCAAGATTACATCCATTATCTCCATCACTCTCTAATGTATGGACCAAGGTGATTTTATTGCTACAATATTCTGGAAATACATTTTGATGTCGCTGTGTCCTTTCTTGCATGTCAGAACTCCGCGTTGCCAATCTGACTGGAATCCAACAGTCGTTTATTTCTACGGAAAAAACCGAGGTTGCCGCGTGTGTTTTACAAAATAAGACATCTGTTAGTACCTGTAAAAATAAAAGCAACAGAGCAAAATGTACATTTTTGGTAAAAGTGTTCCTCATAAAAGTTCAAACCTTCATAGAACAAACCGTCCAGTTTAGAAATGAAAACAAAAGGAATCTGATTGCAATTAAAAAACTTAACTGTCACGCTGCACATGCGTCTCTGTACAGAAGACATGGCACAGAGGAGATTAATTGCTAAGAACAACAGCCAATCAGAACGTAGAACACAATGTGCCATTACAAAAAAGCTTGCAAAGTTCCGATGAAAGTAATTTGCAAAAGGTGAACTTCTTGAGGAACACTGATATTCACCTTTAGCATATCCCCTTCAGGGATCCCAGCTTTCACTGTGTGGAATACAGGTGGTCTGGCAGAGATTTTAGTGCCAGATGCCCTTCCTGACATAACCCTGCATTTGATCTGGGCTGGGGACCCGATGAAGGGGACACAGACTCGGGTCCTCTTGCGGCTACATAGTTACACAATAGCAGGAAGGGTCTTGTCCAGTGACAAACTCTGGATAAAGCTCACCGAGCCCCCTGGGAATTGAACCCATGTGCCGGGCCTGTGCTTAATCAACAGGGTTATCAGGTGCTGTGGCGAAATTAACACTGGCACAAAACATCAGGAATAATGCTTTAAATAGATACTAGCAAATGCTGTATATATATTTTATGATGTACTAAAGAGTTAAAGACTTGTGACTAGACTGCCTGCGATATAGAGGAAAACTTGCGATATCACGATATTAGTGATCAGCAATGCGATAACGATAAATTGCGATAAATAAACAAGTAGAAAAATAAGCAAAACATCATTCCCCATTTCATTGAAACAGTTTAAAAATTATACTCCAAAATGACCCTCATACGACATAGAGGACAAACATCTTTTATAATAGGCCTCTATCTGATTGGTCAACAATGGGAAGCGTCCATCTGATTAGTGAAAGCATAAAAGGGATTTATTTGATTAGTTAAATGCTTCAAGCTAGCTAGAAGATTGTTTTAACACATTTTGGGTTTCGAATTTATTGCGATAGCGTCTTTTGCGATATGCATATTGCAGAGCTGGATATTGTGATAACGATAAATTTCTGCGTTATATTGTGCAGGCCTAGTTGTGACAAATTAAACCTTTAGCGTTTATCAAGCAAATCAGCATAGAGGTAAACATTATAGCGAGGTTAAAAATCAATGTCTTATTCTTATTAGGAAGGTCATTCTATGCTTGATTTACATGGGCAGAATATCTTGATCGGATCAATGGTGGGGTTAAATTCACCCGTGAACATGGAGCACAAAACCTGAATTTTCAACACGTTCTAACCCAACTCGTCTTCTATGGACACATGGGCAAGGACCCCCCCTCCACGTCACATATTGACGCCTTGGATGAGCCCAACTTTCATCGAGTTGCCTGCTCCAATTAAGTGACTTCAGTAAAGTTTAATAGATTCTGAATTTTGCTTACATAATAATAATTTTTAAAAAGAAAGAAAAGAAAAGGGGAAAAGTGTTTTCTTTTTCCTCACATAGTCTAAAAGGAATTAGCAATGCATTGCTTTTTCATTTTAAAATAGACTTCTGATTTTTATTTTGTTAATTTTGTTGCTGTAGCAGTTTTACTTTTCCGCAGTTTACTAGCTACTTCACCCAGTTTGTATAGTACATTGTGTTCTGCTGCATTCTGATTGGCTAAAGAATCACTCCTTCTTCTCTACCTGTCGCGTCAATAACGTTGCAGTTTCATATGTTCATATGCGATAAAGCAGCTCCGCAAATTTACATTCACGTGAAGTTACCTTCTCTTACAATTCGAGTTTTCTATTAAACCCGCAAAAAAATGACAGCAACTGTCAATCACTGTGTTCTTCTCCTGAACAAACACAGCTGCTTCAAAAAGAAAGAAAACACTGCAGGCGGAGTCAGAGATACTGGCTCATTCCTGAAGAGCAGTGAAATACACCTAGAATCACTATTTGTCCTGTGCTTTGTATTTTTCCATAATCATATTTAAAATTTTTCTCCGTGTAATCAATTCGGGTGTGATGGCCCGGAGGCTAATATCCACAATTTGAGCCTTCTGTTCACATTGATGATTCAAATTATTATTTGACAATGCAATTAGAAGTTATTTGTTGAAAAAGGTTTCTTAAGTACTTTGATTTGAAACATAATTGTATAATAGTTTAAAAAATAATGGTTTTGTACTTCACAGTTTCACGGAGTTCTTTTATGGAACGTAACCCCAGCGAAAAACGAGGGTTTACTGTATATAAAATAGAATTTAAAGTAAAATTATTTTTATGGTTATAAAACATAAATCAGTCACTAACGTTTCAGGATCTCTATTTTAGCATGTCAAAAACATCATCTTGAGTTCTCACCCCCAGCGTGAATATAGAGACCTGGAGGGGGCTTTTACCCATGCGGATGCATATGATGAGTTAGGGTGAGAATGTTTGCAATTTATTTGCCAAACGTAAAAACAATAGAAGTTGTGCAGGCGCCAGGCGTGAACCTGCGCCTGGGACAGCTCACTGTGTCTGGCCACATTGGAGTTAGCATTGAAACTGGACACCCCTGGTGCTTGGAAATCGTGTTCAGTAGACCCTAACCAGAGTTTTCTTTGCTGGTTGACACAAACCCACACAGACCTGACAGCAAAAGGCAGTCATAGCAGCTCTTTGGGAAGATTGGTTGTGCCCAGTTACCTTCTTACCCCCATAGCAGGGCCCAATCTTATAGATGCCAATCAGTCGTTAGTAGCAGCGATAACAGCAGGAATGGATTTTTTGCCTATAGGTTCTGCTGCTCAGCCCACAAATGCATCAGAATCTGGTGTTATAAGCAGTTTTTCAAACATTTAGGACTTAGATCAGTGAAGGCTTGTTGATGCCCCTCAGTCTCTTGAGACGAAATATGGACAGGCAGAGACTGAACAGACTACAGATGGATAGAAGGCTTTGCAGGTATAACAATGTCTAGCAGCTGCGATGAAGACTGAACCAGTTTGTTGCCGTGACTCAATAACAGTAATAAATTCCAAACTTTCAAAGGAAAACCATGGAGGTTAAAACACTGAGAATCGAAGAACCCGTGTAGACAGTTTGTAGTTAACAATATTTGGACTGAAATTTGCAATAGCCGGGGGCAAATAAGCTTTAGTGAATACACGTGTGTCCTGATATGGGGTAAGAAATTCCAGTTTTTAATTGGATTTAAGTATCACAATGGAAAAGCGTGTTGAAGAGCATAAATGTCAGTTAATTAAGCGCATAACAATTTTGGATGTGCAGTGGCGATAGCCCTGTGAGGACAGAAGCACTCAGCAAGCAGGCGGCTTTTCTGTTCGAAAATACTCCATCAACACCACTGATTACTCATGAAAACAAGTAATGATGCGGAAGCGAGTGAAGAAGCTAAATGTGTTTTTTAGAACATATGTCCCAAATGGACATAAGGATCTCTAAAGGGACATGAATATATAATGTAAACCAGCACAGCAGGGTTGCATGGGTCGAAGAAAAACATGAATCTACTATAGCGACTGTAGAGAGTTTGTGGAAAAGGGTTTGGTTTCATGGTGGGCACTTAGTGATGATCCAGCCCTGGGGGTAAATATCGTAGAGACAGCGTGCAACGTTATGCTAGTTTTGGCATCCTCCAGTTAAAAGAAAAGGACTACGCTCATGTAGCGTTATCACCACTCAGCTAGTGGTAGCTGAAGTGAGGTTTTTGGATGCTTGACTAAAGAGCTTTGGCTTTGACACAACTCTGGAACAGCTTCAACCCTTTAACAGGGCCAATATTATGCTTTTCTTAAGCCTTTCAGATTAAACTATATCCATATATATGATAATATTTTAGCTTTTGGCACACTAAGGAATGATTTTTTAAAAAATGAAATATGAGTTATTTTTTTGCAGCTTATTTTCCTACCCAGAAGTAAGATCTCATAAATATCTTTGAGCTCACTTCTTGCTCATATTAGGTATGCGCCCATTTCCTTGACATCAGCGTAGTCTGTCACTGCAAGCGTCTGCGTTTATACGAAAAACAAACAACATCAAACTTTTGATTACGCAGAAAAGTGAAACTACTAACAAAAGTCTTGCATATCAAGCAAAGTCGTTTTCTCTGCGTCACAATCTGCTGGAGAAAACTTTATTTACTTGAACAATCAAATTTACTCCAAAAAATTACCAGCCAATTAAGTTTTTCTGAAAAAAGTAACTTGTCATTTCAACCAGAAAATTTTATGTTTGTAAATCTTCATTGAATGAATCATGTCAATTTGTACATAAATAATCAATTTTAAAGTTACTAATTTCAATCATGTTGATCCAACATTGATACCATTAAGTGGATACATTAGTAATGTAAGGTGTAGGATACCATTTTCTTTACTGTCTATCTGGGCAGATTGGGGTCTAAGGAGTGTGAGTTTTTGTCCATGGGTTTTTATTGTACTGGGTGTTTTTACTCTGTTTTAACTAATGATTTAAACTGTATTGTACTTGCTGCACCACATGAGTTTAGAGTTTGGTGAGGATGATGACAAACCCCTTGTGTAACAAATTGTTAATGTTCCAACATAACACCTGGAGTCTGTGGTATTTAATCCTGTCTTGTGATGTGGAGACTTTGCTGGAAATTCATGTCTTTGATGTGAAAATAGAAAAGACTCATTGAGTTGTAATTACGGAATAACGTATCAATTACAGATTTATAACAGTGATAAAGAAAAAAAATAGAAATTTAAGTTAAATCAATTTTAAAAGAGTTGGTGATCATACAAATTTAAGTTGAATAAACTTAATTTACTTAGGTGTGACGATTGAAGTGATTCAATTAAATTGGATAACTTTTTTTTTCTTTTTAAGTGAGCAAAAATATTAATTACAGAAAGTTAAGATTTAACTGCTGTATTTGGTAAGATCCAACTTAAATTTATTAGTTTGAACCTAAATACATTCACGTTGTTAACCTAAATACATTAAGTAGGATTAATATGATTCATTTTTGTTCAAATGGCATAATCTAATCATGTGGAAATCCTTTTATGGTATATGTTCATTCAAAAGTGAATGTTTTTGAGTGTCACGGCAGTACAAAAGTAACTTGCTGTCAGCGGCGACAACCCCAGTGTTTTAGGGTTAAAACCACAATTATCGGTTTGTTTGTCCCCGGCCTATTTTGCCCCAATTTGAAAAGGATTTAGTTCACTGAGATCACATCCATCTGAGATGTAAACAACCACAAAGATGTGATGTCACCACATGTTTGTCTATATTATCCTTGTTAGCTCAAGTAATAATCTAGAATAGTGTTCACTTTGAACACTGCAATATGAAATTAAAAGCTATGGGTTTGTTTTTGTAATATAATAACTTCTAAAGCCTTCACACCTGTCCTTACTGGTGGATATATATGGACTGTCTGTAGGCAAAAAATGGTCAAAAATGTCCTCGGAGGGCTGGGTGGCCAACACAAAAATATAAAAGGTAAGTAGACCACTCTGAGTGAAAAATTTTCATTCAGTACTTTCTTTGTGAGCCACAGGTTGTAGTGAACACTTATACAACACTCAAGGGTAGGTGAGACGCAAAAAAGTTGAATAGGATTTTCTTTTTTAACCCCCAAACCCTCCAGTCTCACCAAACCCGTTAGTGCAGTTCAAGAGTGAAAGAAATTAGGCGCTCCGTAGGCGCAGCCTGACTGTTAGAATTGAGAAAATGCACCATATTTATGCCACAAGTTTTTGCAACTTTCAATAGCCTTACAGACACTTCATGATACATCTACCACCCGCACAGTGATCATATGCTGCATTTTATACAGCATCCCTTGAGGTGATCGTTATGAGCCACCTCAAGATCCAGAATGCTCTCCATGACCCTTCACGGGCCCAGGCAACCTAAAAAAACCCCCAGCAGTGACAAAGTCTAGATGCACAGGCTCCTCAACCCGGCCATCTTCCCGAAAGCTCCTCTGGGGGATCTGATGTGTTCAAAATCAGTTTAATCTCTCGATGTCCTGGACCTTCTCCACGGTCACCCCCCGGTTTGAAACTCCTCCTCAGGGAGGCGTACAGACCAGAGACCCGAGCCACCTCAACTGGCTTCTCTCGAAGTGAAGGAGCTACTTCAAGCTCTGTTGAGCCTTTTATTCTGTCTCTAAGGGAGAAGGCAAGCTGCCTGAAGAGAGGAAGCTCAATTTGGCCACTTGTATCTAGGATCTCTTCCTTTCAGTTATGACCCTGACCTCAACGCCATAGGTGTGTTTTGGAACAAAGATCGACTAGTACATAGAGGGCTTTGCTTTTCGATTCAGCTCCTGGCACAACTACATAACAGCGGACGACGCTCCAATCTGCCTGTCAATTTCACGCTGATATACTTTGTTTTTCTTAAACCCCATTTTTAGCCGGCATATCTCAATGACTATAAGACAACTTAGCCTTTAACCCCTTCAGCTTGCATGTGCACAAAACTTCAAACCTTTTTAATCCTGGCATAAGAGTAAAAACAAATTTTTGCTCATATATTTTATACGAGTGGTTCAGTCTAATTTGCATAGAGTGTTAGCCTGGCTGGTAATACCTCCACTGTGCCAGAACGATTCATGCAACTGAAGCCTGGCGCGGCAATATTTAAGAGGAGTAAAAGATGAACACATGGGCGAATTAAGTCTTCACAACAAAGAGCTGCCATTTTCCCTCCTTTACAACAAAAGCAAGAGAAATCCAACGTTTCTGTCTGCCAGTTGATTCTCACCACTAATTTTTAAAAAGATTGTTAAAAAAAAAGAAGGAAAGAATGAAGTCTGTTATTTTACAGTACTTTGTCATTTTATGGCTTTTGCGCGTTACACCTTGACCCGCAGGTGAAATCCTCTGCCAATACTCTTTTATTGAGCTTCATGTTTGTCGAGCAAGACATGGAATTGAGCTTTCATACTGGCGGTTCCCTGGACGAAGTGGACAAACACAGATTCAAAGTGTCTTCATTGTGGCATACGATCCCTCACACATTTCCTGGCTTTTGAGTGTGAAATGAATCATCGCTCCAGACAATATCATTGTCAAACACTCTGGCCCCTGCGGATAGACATCGACAGACTTTTCAGAGCCATGGCAACAGTCAAGTGTGAATCCTGCTGATGAGAGGAGAGCGCCAGAAATTGGTCGGTTAATTCCTAAATGGAGCCTGCAACAATTCGAAAAGCTGTCACGCCGATGTAGATACAGAAATTACGTTGCAATAAAAAAGTGGTTTATTGTTGGCGTGCACAAAGTGGGAGAAAACTTAAATCAGCTATAAAATTTTTGGTTTTTTTGCAGAAACCCAAACTGACCTCACTGAAGCTTTTATAGACTTACAGTGTAAAAATTATGAGCTGGAGTTTTCGGCATGGCTGAGATTTTTACCTTTTTTAATCACAAAATGGAAAAAATGTCAAAACAAAAACTGATGGCAGCGAGTCTCCCTCAATGCGAGTGCAGGAAGCATGTTTTCCCCACAGAACTGTGAACATAGTTAGAAGAAAACATGTCAAAAGCCTGTAGGAAAAAAAAAGAGAGGGGGGCGCAAATGTATTTGTCAGAAAGGACAGAAATGCACGTTCAAATACACACTCACTTAGGACAAGAGTCTACAAAAGCTTAGCGTGGGTGGAAGTGGTAAAGAGGAGAGAAAAAGCAGGTAAGGAGGAAAAGGCAGCTTCCACATCAGGGGATGCTGGGGCGTCGAGTCTGAGGAGCATTAGCTAACAATCAGGGCACATCTGAAAGCCTCACTTTGTTATGTAAATGATAAATATGTCTCAAAGTTGGCAAAGGTCTAAAATTTGAGTTAATGTCAAGTAATGACTGGAGAGTCTAGAGGACGATGTAGTTGGAATCTTAACTTTCTTACCTAGTAGGTTTTATTGTGATATCTGCCCACAATTCATATCTAGCTGTACGACAAAAGGTCAACCAATGTCTCTATAAGGCTTCATCAAATATAAAGATTTTATTTTAAGAAAACTCAAAAATTTGAATTTTCAAAGCTTGAAATCTTGTGAAATACTAATACTAATTTATCAGTAGGGATGGGTACCGTGCCCCGGTATTGAACGAGCCCCGGGGCAACATTCTTCAAGAGCGCAGTATCGTTAAGATCTGACCTCAACGGTTCTGCTATCGGTACTGGAGAAGTCCCACAAGATAAAAACTATATCTGCCATATTTAACCCTACAAGTCAGTCAGTTTTCTTTTAATTAATGATTATATTAATTTCGCTATTCTGGCTGAAGAGGACAGGTCTGTCTGTCTATTTGTGTGCATGGGGGGCGGGGCTGTTGTTCAGACAGAATGCGGGGCGCGCGCTCAGGAACGCTACCAAAGTTATACGATGGCGGAAAGAGCTAAACGGTCCAAAATGATGCGGCTCTCTATCATGTTCTCAGAGTGCCGTGGTGCCTTTAACATCGCAGGTAGTACCGAGCAGGTAGAAGGAAGGGAGCAGCATAAGCACACGGAGGGCGCGTGTCTACAGGTGTGAACGCTGGCAGAGTCAGTGGCGATATCGTAGGGGACACGTGAGCGCCCAAAAAAATTCCTATCTTAACTCTGGTGTTCGACAGACAGACATGTCAAGGCTATTCAAGGCTGTGGAAAATGGACAAAAGATCAAAGGAAACATCACGCACATAAAGAATACAAATAATTAAAATAATGAAATAAATATCCTGACAGCATTTTGAATCAATACAAATATGGCCAAATGAACTATTGTGATATATCGGCAAAAACCTTTTTCTAACACATCTAGTGTTGCGGCTCCCTGTTCTTTCATCTCATTGCTAAACTGATCCAAATGGCTCTTTGAGAGGTACAGTTTAGCGACCCCTGGTCTGGCAAATCCACGTGCATTCCAGGTTTCTATTGTAAAATTATCATGTATAAAGTAAAATGTTTAGTTAAAAAACAATGCTGTTGCATAATGACGAAATTAAACACTATATGTTCTTTATTGTTATTTATTTATTTTTTTTCCGTCCTCAAAAAGTATCGATAAGAGTACCGTTAAAATACCGGATCGATAAGCAGTATCGATAAGAGTAGTAGTACCGTTAAAACCTTAACGATACCCATCCCTACTTATCAGTTTATAAGTTCGTGCTTTTGTAATTCAAAGATCATCTGTACAAGTCAAGTGATCTATAGAAGTGGTGCTCACACTTTTCTGGCATGCAAGCTACTTTTTGAGACGACAAGCTCCAAAAGATCCAGTCAGTCTCCATGGGACTTTTCATGCTTCAATAATGTTCCTGTAAAGCAGAGGAAATCCCCAACAAATCACTTTAATATTTTCATAGACTGGTCTTTAAGGTGTGGCAGACAAATACTTTTCATTAATGATTCAGATTGATTGGACTACAAGTCCAGAATAAATTCTATCCATCCATCCATCCATCCATCCATCCATCCATCCATCCATCCATCCATCCATCCATCCATCCATCCATCCATCATTCCATCCATCGGGGAAAAGCCTGTTGCAACTAATCCATACTTTAAGTATTACTCTTGGTTTAGTTTTACTTTGAAGTCTTATAAGTCCTGCTCAGTGCAAAATAACTTTCCAAAGACATTACTTTCCCGCTATAGGGTTTCAATTTAGCAGTAATTTATAAGGTGTTACCGGCCACCATCCTTCAGGTTTTGCTCAACAGTGGGGGTGTACAGTGGCAGAAGAAGTGAACAAGGTGTCCGGGCTGCTCTCTGAGTTAAATTGGATTAGTTGTGTGCATTCATGAACACTTGTGTTGTGTGAAAGACAAACTTGGCTTTTCAACAGATCCATATTTGAAACCTTGATATTTCTATTTCTGCTCCAAACACTCAGAGTGCTGCGCTTTCTGGTCTGCACACACTTCAAATGATGAGATCATAAAATTACAGGATACCTGTCAATCTGTACATGAGGCCTCCACGTTATTTTACAGGATGAAAGTTGACCTTAGCACAGATAATTATTACAGTTTAAACTATACAGACTAAACCACTTGTGGATCCTGTGGGTGATCATATAAAGATAGAATGAGTTGTATGAGGACACCAAGTGTTTTTCAGAATTTAAAAATAGGTTTGATTACAGCTGGGCAATATATCGTTTTCTATATCACAGTATAGCTTTTTTCATATCAGGCAATAACGATCTATAATCACAATAACTATTTTTGTCAAATTTGGAAACTCTGCTGATAAGACAAATGTGTCGTTCAGCAGGTCATTCTCATTTAAATATTTTATTTCCCATCATGCTTTAAACATAGCAGATGCACTGGAGGAACACGATTAAAGTGAAAGATTTCAAGTTTTAAAAGAAAACATGAATGAACCGGTCCATGTTTACATTCAGGCAACAGACGGAACAGCTCGTTAGCATAGCATCATTAGCATTGGTGTCTAACAACAGCGCTCTCTCCACATCAACACTTTTTATTCATTTGTCTGTTGTTGCTTTGAGTGAAGCAGCTTTATCCTCCAGTTCTGACTGGATACTGCTAGAAATTGCCGCACGTTCCGCTTTTTTATTAGCTTAAAGTGAACACTACACACAGGTGAAATGAACCCGGCGTGGACGGATTTCTCACATGGGGCAGTGACGATAACCGCACGTTTTTTTTTTTTTTTGGTTAAAGTTACAGGACTACATATGGTGTGTGATTTGAACTATAATAAACTTTTTCCGCGAGTCCTACATTCAAACTTCGAGGACTTCTGGGGGGAAATATTTGTCTGTATGCGCTACGAGCACTTCATCGGATCAAGTACTCAGTGCGGCTGGAAACATCGTCACCCCGTTAAGATCCTCGCTGACACCTAACACGGTTAACATGTTGATGTTCCTGTCACACAACATGAATACTATTCTATATTCTATTTTGCACGTCAAAAAAGGTTGTTAATGTTAGTTAGTTAGTTGTTGTTACTGTTATTTGTGTGTTTGTTATGAAATATACTGCATTCAAGTTATTAATTTCTAATCATTTCCATTACAAGCTGGGGGGGGAGTCCCGACACAGCAACTCTTGCTGCTCCATCACCGCGGGGATCAAAAATACCACACCGTCACAGCTCTAGTTTATATCTTGTGGGACACAAAAAAGCGACTTCTCCAGTACCGATAGCAGAACCGCTGAGGTCAGATCTTAACGATACTGCGGTCTTGAAGAATGTTGCCCCGGGGCTGGTTCAATACCGGGCCTCGGTACCCATCCCTAGGAAAGTGGCACCGTGGAGAACAATCACCAAAGTGGTCGCTTTGCATATAGCCAAAGACATGGTACCCATATATACCGTGGAGAAGACAGGGTTTCTTCATTTAATTAAAACCTTAGACCTCTGGTATGAGCTGTATTGTTAATCCTTTAGAAAATGGTGCTACTCTCAAGGTGAATATTTCTGAATCCACTGATTATATCTCAGGCGTGTAGAACTGCCTTTTTTCACCTGCGGAATATTGCTAAGATCAGAAATATACTTTCTAAGAGTGATGCTGAAAAACTCATCCATGCGTTTGTTACGTCGAGGCTGGATTACGGTAACTCTTTGTTAGCAGCGTGTCCTAAGAGTTCCTTAAGAAGTCTCCAGCTTGTTCAGAACACAGCAGCTAGATTGTTAGCTGGAACTAGCAGAAGAGATCACATCACTTCTGCTTTAGTTTCACTTCACTGGATCCCAGTTGATTCCAGAATCAAGTTCAAGATCCTCCTGTTAACCTATAAGGCCTTACATGGTATGGGCCTGTCCTATATTAAGGACCTCATAGTGCCTTACCACCCAAACAGGACACTTCGCTCGCAAAATGCAGGACTGCTTGTGGTTCCTAGAATTAGTAAAAGTATGGTTGGAGGTAGAGCGTTTAGCCACCAAGCCCCTGTCTTATCCCTTGTGCTATCCTAGGCACTTTAACATTGGGAGTTGGGTCATCTAGACCCACTAGACAGTGCTCTGAACCTTTTTGCTTCAATGATTTGTGATCTTCAATGGTGTCCATGGATTACATGAAATCTGTCCACCTTTATCCACCTTTGTCATGGTAGGGAAAACACGTCAATGTAAGGGTGGGGTCATCTAAGATAGCACAAGGGTTAAGGAATAAACTCCCAGCTCATGTAAGAGAGGCCGACTCAGTTTCTACATTCAAAGTTAGACTGAAAACATTCCTCTTTGGACAGGCTTATTATGAGACTAGTTAGTATTCAGAGATTATTTAACTTAATGTTAATGTGTTTAAATTAAAATTTATAACAATAACTATTTGTTTTTAGGCTGCTAGAAGTTGAAGCTGGGGTAACTATGGTGCTCTGGGGTTCTGTCCTCTTTTCTCATCTACTTCTACCCTTCGTTCTCTATTTTTGATCATTATTCATCATTTAGTTCCCTCTGTTTGGTGCAGTGTGATTCATGCACTGTGCCTCTTTTCCCTCTCCCCTTTGGGGGAGTGGGAGTGCTTCCAGATTCCAGTTGGCTAATCCGTGCTCCTACACCTGGCTGTGGTTCCTGTCTCAGGCTCGATTCGCGCCCCCGACTGTCCCCCCAACTCCGTCTGGATGAAGCTCGTCTGCTGGACTTTAAATATGTAGTTGTAGAGTTAGATAAGATAGTTCTTCTCTAAGAGTTCTGGTAATCGCCTGTCCGTCCTGGGGGAGGATCCCTTCTTCATGTGGACACCCCTGAGGTTTCTTCGTTTTTTTCTGGAATCCGCGAAGGGGGGTCTAAGGGCAGGGATGTCCAGTTTGGCTTAGTCAGTTTGTTAGTTCAATTTAGTATTTTCCTATTGAATTCTATGTATTCATGATCCTTTTGATTTTATGTTTAACTTTTTCAATTACCGATATGAAGCCCATCGAGACAACTGTTGTTGTGAATTTGGGCTATACAAATAAAATTGATTTGAAAACAAATTGAATGATGATTAAAACGTGTGGGATTTATACGAAATAAATGTAAACATATTTTGCCAAATGGCAAATGGTTCAAACGGAATGTGGTCTACATCTGCCAGTCTTTGCAGAGACTTCTGAGGAATTTCTAGGGCACTGGATTTCAGAATTGTAGATTTGGGCAGTGTCTTAATTCCTTCACTACTCTTTACATAGTGGACTATATATTCATTTTGTAGAGCTGTCTGGACCCACAGTTCCAAATTCAAGTGCCCTAGAAGTTTCCCAGAAGTCTCTGTAAAAAAAAAACAGTGTGCATCGATGCTCTATGGTTCCTCAATGCATTGTGTTCCACCAATGTTTTTGAATTCTTTTTTTTTAAAAACCATGAACGTTTTCATCACCAGAACACAGTGGATTCATGAATAGTTGTCCTAAAAGGCTCATATCAATTACATTTTCACTATGTAAAATTGTCATATTTGCCTTTAACAAAAAAAAAGTAGTGAGCATTGTGTCCGAATTGCTTGTAAAATCCAGGGCACTATATATAATGGTGAAAATGGTGAAGGGCCTATAAAGTGCCCTAAGTAGTGAGGGAATTTTGACCAAGTCTAAATCTCTCATTGAGAGAAATGTCATGGTTAATGACAAAGCCAAGAAGTAAAAATAAAAAATACCAATAGTATTTTTACCCACTGGAGTAAAAAAGGGCTGCAGCCAAAGCGCACGATAGAGTATTTTTGAGGAGTGGTACCCAGAAGAGCATTAGCATCCCGTCTGGTTTCAAACCCGCCAAAAGGGAGAGATTAAAAATTGGCCTCCGAGTAGCCCAGTAACTACATTTCCCACAATCCATTTTGAGACCCTCAACTGCCACCAAATAATACACATTTGGTGTTAATGAAGGCGGCAGGAGCCCGCCATCTGTGTTCATCTGCCCCACTTATGCGATCCAAATCACTGCATTTGCATTTTTTTCCTGCTTTTTCATTAGTTCCAGTTAGCGTCACAGAATCATTCAGATCCATTCCACCGTGATCAGGACGTGAAGTAAGGTTGTCATGTGTAAAAGCTCAGTAAATGCTCCTACCATTGAGCAACACGCAAATCAAGACTGTTGCTTTGTCGAAATGAGAATAATAAAAGGGTTTGAAGAATACCAGAAGGAGAAACTGGCAAAAATGGAAGGATGAGAGGAAAGAAAGAATGGAAGCCAAACCTGTGAAGAGATCAGCGGTGCTATGAATAAACATGAACCACTCAACCCACGCCAAACACCCCTCTTTGCCTTTTTTTAAATACATATAAACATATCAGGGGCATTTCTGTTGCAGGTAAAAAAAAAAACAATCTTTTTTTTTAATCAAATGTCAAAGATTCAAGCATATACTCACTTTTCCAACAACACAGTTTCTAAAAAGCCCACTATTTCAGTTTTTCATTTCAACCCAAGGCTAAAAAAAACGGAGGAGAAAATAAAATCTATGAAGGTTTTCGGTTTCTCGTCTTTACATGACTTGGAGGTTATGGTCTGTGCTTCTTTCCTTTTTGTTGCATCTCAAGGCCAACTGTGAGCAGCTTGCAACATTCACTTCTTTTATATGAAATCTGGATCTGCTCTCATCAAGCGCTGCTGTTGCCACGGTAACGGATGAAGAGCAATCATGGGTAGGCGGTGATGCCCAGCAGCGTTCGGTCTAGAGGGCTTTCATTGGCCTCTGCGCGGTTTCCCACAGTGCTTTGCTGCAGGTGCCTTTATCACACCTCGACGGCACCCATCACAACTTCTCCTTTTTCTTCTTTTTTTTTTTTTTGAGTGTGACCCAATGAAGGTTTTTTTTTTTGGGTGACGAGGTCACGGAGGGGGGCGGACGTGCTTGGAGATCACAGAAACAGAAAGCATCGCGCATGGGCTGTGAGGAAGAGCGTTGACCGTGCTCAATCTGGGCACGTCAAAAAAACACGAACATGAAAAAAACCCAAGACCTAAAGAAACAGACTTCTCTGGGTCATTCACCTGAGAAGTCTTAGCTGCTCTCTCCCGGAGAGAAAGCAGAAATCACAGATAATCTGAGACTTCTGAGGAAACGAACGGAAGAGCACGACACAAAGAGAACATCACAAACACACTTGCTAAGCTTTGATAGCTTCAAACTGCTATGCTAAACAGGCTACATGACTTAACCAGTGCTCCTCTCCATGCATTTTTCTGTCTATTAATATTATTTATTGAAGACCCACTCTAATGAATTGTGTTTTTAACATGTCCTTGTGTCATCGACGATGGAGTAGATGTGATATAAAGGAAATAAATCTTTAGATTGCATTTCTTTGTTAAAAGTCTTGAATCAGGAACAGATGAAAAAATGCCGTTGGAAAGATGATCGTATTTGTGACGTAGAAAATACCCTAGGCGGGCTACAAGCTTCCTGCTCCGCTCCATTCCGATTCATAGACCTAAAGACAACTAAACCCATGTACGTCTTTGTTTTCCTCATCTGAGCTGGAATCTGGATCCAAACTGGACAGCTGGATAGCTCCGATATTGCTCATTGTCTTTGTTGATACTACTAATGATAGGTTAGGTGTGTGAGGGGCTGTAAGCTAGTGGGGTTTGCGCTCCTACAATACTTTAATGCTGACAAACGGGAACCTGGGGTTCTTAAGCACCGTTTAAAAGTGGGCCAAGAACTTTCTACTAAATAAACATCCTGAATAAACAGTGTTTGTGTTCCTATCAGTAAATATTATTTGTTGGTGGACGCAGGTTGGTTCATTTACTCCCAAGAAAAACAAAGATAAGACAAACTTGCAAAATGGTCCCGCTAAAGCTGGTTTCTCATTAAAAACCTAAAGATTTGTAGCAGAAATTCTTGGCATCCAACACCCCAGCATCCGGTTATGTCAGCTGGAACGGCCACATTAACCTTCCTCTGGTGTTAGCTTTCTGCTGCCATCTGTGGTGTTGTCATTTTGGACCCGTGTATTAAATCAGCCATAAATTACCCTAAAAACAATCTTTTATCATCCAATGTTTTTGTTAACTCTTGTTTAGCTGGTTGGGCTCCTTTATTCATGAAAAGATTGGTTTTAATATTTTTTGTGGCCCCCTGGTCCTTTGTTTTTAACAGCATACCCCTCGTTTTCAGTGTCTAAAAAGTGGTCAAATGAACCTTAAGAGAAGAAGGGAACAAGATAATCAGTTGTTCTGTTACCTGAGTGTAACTGAAAGATATTAAAACACATTTCTTAAATGTTCAACAAAAAAAAAAATGTTTTCATTTTAATATTATCAAATATAATAACATCTATGGTGTTTCGGGTCATTTCTGACCCGTATATATTTACTACAAGAAAAGGGCTAAAACAAGTCTTTTTCTTCCACACAATAGAACTTCAATACAATATTTAACAATATGAAAAACAGAACAGTCATAAATAATGAAAAAATTCAATAAAACAAAGATTTGCAAAGTCAAATAAAAAACAACCAATAGAGAAAATCACACCAAAAGAAATCAAGTACTTGTTCTATAAATACTCTGTGCAAAGAACATGCCTGTGTGTGATGCATGTGTTGCAAAAAGTTACGCTTTTAGTGTGTTCTTTGCAGATATATTTGTTGCAGGTGAAGCACACTATGTAGGTTTTTCTGTCCATATTGCTAGGGCAAACCTGACACCTCTTTCTTTTTGAGCGAGGTGGTCTCACTGGCATTGTGGCTGTGGATGGAGTGCTTGAGGAGGGGCTGGCTTCTGAGGGGGAAGGTGATGCTGATGCTCTACTTGTTGCTGTGGATGGCGTGCTTGGTGACCCCTGCAGCTGTCTGACCAAGTCTGCAGCAGCTGGGTCTCGGGGCACCCGTCCCGTTGCTCAATGTGCGGCTTGACAAGGGAATTCCCGGGCTCCTCAAGAAACATTCTCCGCTTGGTGTTTTGAGTTGAATTCCACCCTTGGTGAATATTGGTCCACAACACAAATGCATTGTATGCAGACACATTGAGGATGTTGTAAAACAACCATTGGCCATCTCCTGGTCTTTCGCTGGCAAGTGTAGGTGGCAGTCAGCTTGTACAGATTGTCCACTCCTCCTTTGTTTTTGTTGTAGTCCAGGATGATTATGGGGTTTTTGTCACTTCCTGATGACACAGCAGCATGTTTGTGAAGAGTGGACATCAGTATCACACTTCGTCGTTGAACTGTGCTCAACGGATGTTGCCACGTTTGGATTGGAATGATTCAGCAGGAGCAGCTTCAGCACCAGTGACCTCTTCTTCAGACTGATCGGTTGTGTCTGTTTCTTCTAATTGGTACTCCACTTCATCTTCGTTCTCAGAGGCCTGCTCATCTCCATCACTAAAATCCTGTGGGTCCTCTGCCTCATTTGCAGCAAAGATGTGATCCAAAACTTAATTTACATTGAATCTTCTCCTCATTTTTGCATCCTGTCACCACCTCTACACTCAAATGGCTTGACAAGCCTGGACATGTCTCCCATTGTTTGTTCTCGCAAAAAGCCAAGGAGAAAAGCCCCTAAATTAAGCTCAAGTGGTTGGAGGAAGAGGCTGTTGGTCTATTGTGTGTTTTTGATTTCATTTTTGTCATTTTTTATTGTTTTATAATCGAAATTTTCAACCGGGTCAAAAATGACCCGAACACCACAAAAGTCATTTTTTTCACCAGCGCACTTTATAATTTAGTAAAAAAAAAAAAAGCTTTTATTTTGTTTAAATGGAAGTCCCTGACAAAGTCAAAAAGTTTCAACCCAAAAAACAAATGTATGAAGTACTTCTATGCATGCTAAAATTCAAAACGGGTCCGTAGGGACCCTAACACCATAGGAAGGTTAACTGATGTTTACACCGTCCTCTTGAAAAACATTCTTAAAATGGGCAATGGGTGGATGCCACCTTGGGGAGGTGTTCCAGGCATGTCCCCATGGGTGGAGACCCCAGGGAAGACCCAGGACCCGCTGGATAGCCTAGAAATGCCTTTGAGTCCCCCCCTAGAGGAAGTGGCCGAACACTGTTGCCCCCCCATGACCCGGTACCGGATGAGTAGAGGAAAAATAGACGGATGGAAGTGAAGGAGCGTTTGAAGCTCTGTTGGGTTCACCTGTTGGGTTAACCCCTTTGTCCATCAAAAAAGACACCCTAAAAAAGTACAATTTTGATTTCATTAAAATCACAAGAGCTGCTTTAAAAATTAGGGTTTTTTATGAATATTAAAAAAAGCAATAAAGACAAAAAATAAAAATATCTAACAAATCTACCACATTTGGAGATTCGTCTCCACACTTACTTCTTTAAGGAACATTTAGCACAAGAGGAGTACACAAAAGTATGATGAGTATATAAAGGTATAAATCTGTGTATTAATGTATTCAATCCGAGGTAAATCAATATATTAACGAGAAGGATTTTAGAATGAGTCTTTTCTGTAAAAATGCATTCGCCAACTTTCATTAAGTCATTAGAAAGACAAATGATGGAAAACCTTTAGCCTCTAACCAGTGTGCAGCCTCACTGCTATTCTGTTTACCAAACAACACTGTAGGAGCAGAATGGCGCCCAACTGTAACATCTGTCTTTGTCTCCATCTTTTTTTTCCCTGATTTTGATTCATACAATAATAGGTGGATGTCTACTTTCCCCAAAGTAATCCAGCTTGTGCTTTTTCTTGACATGATAGCTTTCCCTTTTTCTATAGGAAGCGCTCTGCCACAGGCGGTACATCAAGTTGAAGAACATGAGGAGGCCAGAAAATAAATACCACGTTATTCTCTTTTCAATAATGTCAGTCGAGGGAATTCCAGGATGATCCGGTTGATATGCTCCTGGTTGGTTGTTGGGATTTTCAGAATTCTGCTGGTAAGGCTGGAATATCTGTTTAAGACATTTTCTTAACCACATTTTTTCCCTCTGACTGCTTTCCCACGGTGGTCCGGTCAGCCAGTGTCCAGTTTCAGGTAGCTTGGCGGTTCCCAGAACGTGAGCTCTGGGAGCTGTACCGGGACACTTTAGGATCAGTTAAATTCCCGGCATTCCTCACATAGTCCCTTTGAGGGGCGAGCAAATAGAGAGGGGTTTATCGGCCCCCCTCTTCCATCTCCACCCAGGCTGTGGAGAGGAAACACACTGCTTGCACCGAGGCTTATCACAAGATAACTGCAGTACCATGCAGGGCTTGGGTCGGTTCTCTCTAAGGGCCCACTCACAGCACACATTTGGCCCATGCTGACAGCGCCGCAGGGGGCTGATTGCTCACCATCCCTGTTTTCCACTCCTTTGTAAGTTAGTACCCGAGCGCAGCTTCGTCGATGCAGCACTCCTATTGGCCGCTAGACTTGTCCCAACAAGCGCTCACAGCAGCACCATCTCATTCCTGAGTCCAGGGGTCGGTGCAGTGGAACACCTCTGCAAGATGGACCAGCGAAGAGTTTTGGGATGACACCAGAGCGATCAGAGCTAACAAGACACGTCTTTTGGGACCAGATAGACTCTGGCGGTTTGGACGTTGACAGTTAAGCAACTATGACCAGTGAACTGCAGACTTCCCCAATAAAGGACCCAGTTCAAAAATGTCTCAACACTGGTTCAGAAATCTTATCCATAATGAACCCAAAGTCTAACTTTAAACCCCCTTTTGGAGGAAAAAAACAGGCCCTAATTCAATTAGTTATAGCTGTGACCCTGCAAAGGACAAAACACAATAAAACTCAGCAGGAGCCCCATTCTTCTCCGAGAGAGCTGGGAGACTGTGGAAACTCAACTGATGTGGGGGCCCCAACCAGCTTGTTCAGTTGAAATCAAGACTTTCTCTCTGAACATTATGGACCTTAAAGTTGCAAATATTAAAAATAATATTAACACTAAATATTTGAGGCAATAGAAACTATTATGTTTGGTCAATTTCACATCTTAACTAGAGACAAAATTGTAAAAAGGAGCAACTTTATATCACACATAGACTTTATCTAGACTTCCTTCCGACAAAACCTAAATTTATGTACAGTAGAGTCAAGATTCTACTTAATTAATATGTTTAATATTGTGCTTACATGGGGGAATAAAACCATACAGGAATAACCATAATAAACACTTTATATGTGGAAATGTTATACATCAGCAATAAACCAATGTTCAAAAATAAATAGCAATGTGGCTAAATTGTATTAATAGGGAAATATAAATACCTAAGAAGTCTAAAAGGTCGTGTATGATTTAAAATATAGTTTAAAGTCACTAACCAAAACTGTATTTTATTCCAATTTCAAGTAAAACACAAAAATTATGCAAAAACGACATATTTGCATCCTGTTTTAAGGAATTCGATGCTAGCTTACGAGCTAGCACATTTAAAAAAAAATGAACTTCAAAAACACTCCGCGTAACTCCGCCCATCCAGCACGTGAGCACATCAAACTAAAGTCTTACCTTTATCTTTATTTATTTTTATGAATTTTCTCCACCCGTGTTCCCGCCTGTTGCCCCTTTGGGGTCCTTTCTCCTCCATGCTGTGGCGCCCGCTAGCTCATCACTGAGCGATGCTAACTAACGGCTCGGTTATCCGCCGCACCTGTTGGCTGACGTCACTACCCGCGCAAAAATGAAGGCCAACAAAAACGCAGCAAAATGGGGATTCCTTTACTTTAATTTGAGTGAAAAATGTAAACGTCTTACTTTTGCTAATAGATCACAACAATATAACTAGGGTGAAACAACATTTTAGCTCTGAACTTCAACTTATTCTTGCATCCATATTTGGACTAAACTAAACCAGAGTTGGCACCCCTACAGAGTGGAACAGTCCTCACATTGACCTCGTGTAACCCAGAGCAATTAGAACTTTTCTGTTTTTCACTATCATAGTTTTTTTCAGTAACTTGTCGCTGTTTTGTTAATCCATACTACAGATTTAAGAAAGAAAAAAAAAGGTATTTTTTTTTATACAGACACAAGATAAAATCAATATAAAGCTCTGTCCAACAAGTTATTTACCTTTCTACAACTCTTTAAAAATAGCACTGATAAAAGGGGATATATTCAACTTTTTAAATTTATTTTACAAAATAAAAATACACAGATCTGTTGGCTAAATGCTTAACCTTTAGTTTGGCCATCTACTGTTTTCAAAATAACACATTTTTCACAACAGTAGTTACTTTTATTCTTTTATTTTATTGAATTTTAAATCAATACAGCTGTGTTGAATAAGCATAAAATAAATACCAGTAAATTATATATCTACAGAAAAAATATCAACAGAAGAAAGATTAAAAAAATAAATATACACACAGCACAAAATGAAAAACTATATAAATAATAAAAAAACAAGTCACCCAGCGAGAGCATTAAGAGTATTACAAGAAAATTCACATACAGTCTAACCCCCCCACAGAAACCAAAGCACGCACATTAAAAAAAAAAAAAAACATTTTGGGTGGCTGAAACCATTCAGTATAATTCAAGGGTAGGCTATCAAGAGGTGACGGGTCACCCAAAATAAAAAGCACCTGAGAGACGGGCGTGTTGTGCTGATCGATGGATTTCCATTCAGAAGCTCGGAACGTTGGTTAGCGTGCACTCATCCCTCCCACATCTCCAACGGGCGGTGGACGGAGTACGTTTCAAACTGCGTGATTTATAAGGTGTCCAATTCTGGCCCATTCTGAATTGGTAAAATGTACATTAAGATCTTCTGCCAACTAGAGGTATGAGGGCCGCTCACCACATCCTCTGAGAAATAGTGAATAATGAGTTGAAGCCCTATAGCTTTTGCTGAGGACCAGTCTATAACCTCAGGAGGGGAGGTCGGTGAGCCCAGAGAACGAGACAACAGATGTCGGAGCTGTAAATATCTCCAAAATTGATTCACAGGTATTTGGTAATGGATAATGAGGTCATTGAAAAATGTAGGAGTTCCCTCATCTTACTCAACTCCCAGCAACAAAACAACAAAAAGGGGATTTGTCGATACGCAGACTTGGGTTACGCCAAAGTGAGGCCACTGTATTAAGCGGGGAATGAAAGCTTGGTATGGTAGCAGTTCTTTTCCAAACAAACTGTGAAAAAGAGACAGTGGGACAGCACCTTGGTAAGGAGTCGTGGAGGAGATGGATTGCACGGCGGACTCTCTGGATTATACCAAAGCTCTTTCAGGGGGGTGCAGTGCCCACAAAAAGTGGTAGAGAGTTAAGTTTGGGAGCCCTAACACCCCCACGTCTACCCGCCTCTGTTGTCTTTGAAGTCAAAGTCTGGGACGTTGTCCGTTTCACAAAAAATTGTTGCGCAACCTATCAAATTTATGAAGTATTTACTTTTTTTTTTCATTGTTGTGTTACCATAACAAATTTGTGGAAATATCGACAAATGTCATCATCTTCATTTAGGCCGAATCCGAATTCTTCCCCTACCCCTCCAATTGTAGGGGCATTCGGAGGGGTAGGGTTGTCCGAAATAGTTTTTTTTAAGTTACGAAACCGATGTTTTTATACATTTCCGAGCGCTAGCAGCTCCGCGCTAACGTAGCTGACCGGTGACTATTGGAGGGCTAAATGTAGGGGTAAAGAGAAGAACAGAGCCCCATGTTCAAATCTAGCATCCTCTCACTATGCAGATCAATTCAAAAATAACTGCAAAAATGCAACAAACAACTATGTTATTCAGTTCACTACGTTACATTCTTCAGAGTTTTTTCCTCTCAGCTCCTCTGGGGCTAAACCGGGTCTTGAACAGAATTGCTGGTTACAGGTCCAGTGAGGCATCCACTGCTGCACAGCCTGGATCGAAAAGATTTCCACACGTTAGAAAGTAAAATGAAATGCTATCTAGATGGAACAAGTGATACACTGAACGTCTTGACTGTTTGTTTTTTACAGATTCCGATCCAGAACCTAAGACCACTTAACCCTTGTGCTATCCTGTGTGGTCAAAATGACCCCATTCTCACATTGACATGTCACAAATCATTGAAGAAAAAAGGTTCAGCGCACTGTCTAGTGGGTCTAGATGACCCAACTCCCAACGTTAACGTGCCTAGGATAGCACAAGGGTTAAGATGTGGACAGATCAGAGAAAGAAAACCCAACTGTTATATTCATTCATGAGGCAATGGGTCTATCATTTTAGCCCATCAGGTGGACTTGCATTGCTGGCTGTTTTCTTTATTTTTATTTTTATTTTCCATTAAGCTGGAGCTCACATGTCAGGTGTGATTCTATCCGCTGAACGTCTTGTTGGTACTTTGATAAATAAAATAAAATAAAAACTCCAGAAGCTTCTGTTCTGTTCAGCCGACTCATGCATGAAGCCGTCTATAGAGGAAACAAAAAAAGATCTTTTCCTCCATTTTCCTGCAGATGACATCAAAGTAAAAAGGTTTTATTTTCCAGCTTGTACCTGGAGATCTCTGCCATACATCTGCAGCACATAATAAACCTAAAAAAAAAGAAAGAAATCTCTTTAGTTATTGATTTTTCTTGCCCTGCAGGTGAATGCTGCCCGGCTGCTCCGTGCTCTCGGAGGTTTTTCCTCTGGTGCCTTGAGTGATCCCATTATTTCAAGCAAGGCTATAATAACACCATTTCCCAGCTACATAAACAGGACACTGTAATGAAAAAGCAAATGGAGGCGTAGAAAAGTACATGACTAACTTAAAGTGTTCAAAACACTGTAGCCGCGGGCGATCGCGCAGATGCAATCAGAGGCTATTGTACTGCCCACAAGCCGTCAGAAGAGGAGGACTCATCTGCATAGTTAGTCACACTTGAAATGTGTGGTTACTGACAAACTGGCTGTTGATTTTTATAATATCAGACAATGCAGTAGCTCTATTTAACAAGGTGATACTTCCTGAAAAAAAGAGTTGGAACCATCATAATTTGTGTGTTAAAAAAGATAAAGAAAAAAGGCACAAATAAAGTTCTATTTGAGGTGCAGGAATAGCAAAGCAAACAACAACAACAACAATGGGATGAGCTAATGTGAGCATGAATTAGCAACTTCTTACCTTTAACCCTTTAATGCCAAACTGGCCACCAGTGACTTTTCACAGTAAGTCTTTAAACTCTACAGGGGAGACTGTATCATCCCCTTTGGAAGAAGTGTTTTTGGTCAGACTGCTTCTTCTACTGAGTAGAACTTCGCTGCCATAACTGTTAGAAATACAAAAAGATATAATTAATTAATTAAAGACACACTTAACCCTTGTGCTATCTTAGATGACCCCACCCTTACATTGACGTGTTCTCCTACCATGACAAAGGTGGATAAAGGTGGAAAGATTTCATGTAATCCATGGACACCAGTGAAGATCACAAATCATTGAAGAAAAAAGGTTCAGAGCACTGTCTAGTGGGTCTAGATGACCCAACTCCCAATGCTGAAGTGCCTAGGACAGCACAAGGGTTGCAGAAGCGGCTCCTTGACGACACGAAGTAAACCTCCTCTCAGCGCTACCATCTTGACTGATATGTGTGGATATATGGACATACACTTGTCTGATTTGGATTGTTTTATCGGTAATTTGCTTTTAGGCTAACTGCTGCTTTTACTGAACGTATTGTTTAATATATGTACATAATATTATGTAAATATGTCATACTATTTTGATCTTTTAGGGCAATTTTAATGTCTACATGTAGATGAAAAAACAGCCCTCTGGCTAACTCTGGCACATTGGCAGGAATGGCTATTAATGTGTGCCGTTGCTGTATCGATAAAATAATAAAAAAGTTGTTTCTAATGGATTCTGATGCGGGGAAAACCGGCTTAGCACAGAGCGAGATTTTACTCACGTAAAGTTAGTAAGAAAGTTAGCAAATGTAAAGTTAGTCAAGTCAGTAAAGCAAAGCACAGTGCGTTCATAATTATTATGCAAATCGTATTTAAGTGTCAAAAAAATACAATTCTTTGTTTTCCAATGAATCTCATGGATGATGTTGTGTCTCGGTGCTCTTTGGAACACCGACATCAGTCTCTGACACCTGTGGTGATGACTTAGCCAGGTGGGTTCCATTAAAGGAAAAAGTACTGAAGAAGGAAGTTCCACATCATTGAGAGGCTGATTTAGAGCCGATGGAGGCAGAATGAGGAAGGTTTCTGCCAGACAAATGCATCGGATTAAGAGAGCCGCTGCCAAGACACCAGTACAAGGCAGCAAGCACATGTTTGAAGCTGCTGCTGCAAACATGAAGGTGTAGGACCGTCCAGAGGTTTGCCCTTCTACGTAACCTAAACGACGCTCACAGGCAGGAACGTCAACAGTGGGCCCAGACAGACACGAAGAGTCTTTTGATGAATGCCGAGCCAGCCTGGACGGTCCATATGGATGGAGAATAGGGTGGTTGGTGGACGGCCACCATGTCCAAACAAGATAAGGAGGTGGTAAGATATAAGATAAGATATTCCTTTATTAGTCCCACGATGGGGAAATTTCCTTATTGCGGCGGCAGTACAGGGCAGACAGCGAGCAATATATAAAGAAACGAAACTTTGGAGTCAGTACAAACACCTATATACACAATATACACTCATACATTTCTAAAAAAAATTTCACATGATGACCACATAGTCAGTTATTGCACAGGGTAAGCTAAGTAAATAAGACAGAGACGATCATGTTCACTGGGAGCAGCTAAGGCTGTACAGTCTAACGGCAGCAGGTAGAAACGACCTTCGGTGTCGCTCCTTCAGACACTTAGGATGTCTCAGTCTGACGCTGGAGGATCTGCACAGTGAGGACACGGACTCATACATGGGGTGGGCATCGTTCTCCATCAAGGATGATAGCTTAGCTACCATCCTCTTCTCTCCCACCTCCTGCATTGAGTCCAAAGGCAGCCCCAGAACGGAGCTGGCCTTCTTCACCAGCTCCTCCAGCCGCTTCCTTTCTGCAGCCGAGATGCTGCTACACCAACAGACTGCTCCATAAAAGATGGCTGATGCCACCACAGAGTCATAAAAAGTCTTGAGGAGTGATCCCTGCACCCCAAAAGACCTCAGTCTCCTCAGCAGATAAAGTCTACTCTGTCCTTTTTTGTACAGTGCTTCTGTATTGTGTGACCAGTCCAGTTTATTGTTGAGGTGAACACCCATGGTACAATCATGGGGAGGGAGAGAGAGAGAGCTGGTCGGCCCCTTCAGGGTCCCTGAAGGTGTGAAAATGACCCCTGAAAAGTAGGAGGATTTTCCGACAGGCCACTTGAATCTGTAGTACAACAACAAGAAGAAGAACCGCGCTTTCCGTAACTCATCTTCATGCATAATGTGCACCATCTAGTTGTAAGCTATGGCCTTACAGGTAGATAAACGGATTCCTCCCCTGACCTCGACCCTAATGAGAACTTTTGGAGCATCCTGCAGCAAATTATCTCTGAGGGTGGGGGCCGTACAGCAGCTCTGACATCCTGTAAAGAACAGGAAATTCCACAAACTCCCAACTTCAGTGGATGCAGGAGTCGTGAAGCTGCTGCAAAATGAGGGGTCAAAACTGGACCTGTTAGGATGTTTTTGCTTGGAATAGGTTTTCATTTCAGTAAATCCCACTTCACTAATACAGCAGAAGGTGTGGCCCGGTCACTCTGTCCTGCGCACTGATACTTACCTGACTCAGTCAGAACCAAGGGCCGCTGGGATCTGAACCATCAGCTGAGCAGCTCTCCTCGTTCTTGAATGTACTTAGAGGACAAAGTGACTTGTTTACAGACTCATTCATTTGTGCCACACGCTGCATGCGACTGTGAGGAAGCCCACGCTCAACATCTGTGTGTTTGCCACCACAAATTCAGGAGGCAGCATCCGCGCCGCGTCGCCGCCACCGCCAAGCACATTCATCTGAAAACAGTGTGACTTCTGCATCTGCTGCTCAGTCTGCTGTTTTCCGTACTATGATAATGCGGTTTGGAGCTTAGAAATGTTGGCAGAAAAGTTACCATGTTACGCTCCCATTAGTCTGCCGAGACTTGGGCCTTCTTGCAGGTTTCTTCTCCCCCCTAGTGGTGGGGGTTTGTAACTGCGTCAGCGTCTTCTGCCAAGGTTGTTGCCGAGCAGTTTACAGAGCGGAGCTTCGCGCTCAGATGGAAAGCAAACCCAGACAATTACAAGTGTTTGCTTTGACTCTGCTCATGGGAACCACCTGGAGCAAAAGAAGAAGATGAACACAAACTCTTCATCTTAAGGCAGCATTTAAAATGTATAAGAACTCAGCGGTTTATTTCAGGAATTCCTGCAACAAATGTCCATCTAAATGACTGCTAGCAGCTTGAAAAGAGGGTCTGAAGGCCGTGAGGTTGATGAACATGAAACAGTAGAAACTATCATCATCTTCAATCACAGAGTCTGGCTCCCTCTAATGTTCAAACAAAGCATGGAACTGTTACAAATCTTCTGATATTTTACTTTATTTATAGATCCATTTCCTCCACTATGTTGCATCTCAAAACTTTTGACATCTAAAAATTCAAAATACTATTCAAAAATAGTAAAGTAATCATCAGAAGAAAGAAATGACCAAGGAAGAAGTAAACATATATATATATATAAACTCACATTAAATATAACTGCCATTAAAAAGGTTTAATGGCAGTTCTGACCTGCAGACAACTTGACCTCAACTTTCACCGCCGCTGATATCAGCTGAAGAAGGATATGGACCTGAATCTAATGTCTGCAGACATAACATGGAAGAGAACTACTAACTCTGTTTAAACCCAGAAGAATGGCTGTTATCAGTAAAAGAAGAAATGCCAACCTTGGACAATCGACAGTTTATGGACCCTTTTTATTTTCCCTTACAGCATTACTTTATTATAAAAAAATTATAAAAATACAAAAAAATATATAAAAAGAGTAAAACAAATGATTAATCACTTTTCAATTAATCACAATTAAAAATTGTTAAATTGATTGACTTTTGATGATATTACTTCACTTGCTCCCAAAATTGATAAATTGATTCAAAAATCTTTCCTAATGTAGCATAACTTTGCACGTTTTTAACTTTTGATACTTTTTTTTTTTGCTATGAAAATTCCTGAAACAGTGTTGTGTCTATTTTACTGATATAGTATTATGTTTTAAAGCATTTGAATGACTTTTAAAAGTAACATAATCTGCATATATTTCAGATGCTGCATTTGCCATGTTGATTTCTAAAATGGTTATTTTGACGTAATACTTAAGTAATTCATCTTTGTCATGTGCTTTATTGATACCTTATGATTCTTAATTCTGTCTGATAAAACCTAGGAACCGGATATTGATAAATCACGTAATAAAATGGTTATAGTATAACGGGGTTGGATTATATAAGTTTGCTTCCTTCCACTCCCTTTCAAGCAATATTTATTAATATGTCTAATTATCCTAAGTTTGATTAGTTACTGTATGAATGTATAACTGATGATTATATTGCTTTTGTGTATTATTTCTATTTGATTGCTTGAAATAAACCATTTCAAATCAAAATCAAAAAGTAATGATAATACCTGTAAATAGTTGATAAATGATCAAAACCCCCAAAATTCCCTCACAAAAGCAAACTTAAACCCAACTATACAAAATCAAAAAGGTTAAAAGGATAAAGCAATGAATAAAGTGCAACAATCCCCACAGTGCAGGAAGTCCTCAGAGGTTGTTCCTTCAGTCCTGGAATTACGTCGGTTTTTCTTCCTTTGAGAAACTCCTGACGTGAAAGAAATTCCGCCAAATAAGAAATAAAAGACCGTGAAAATGTATAAACCTCGTTTCCACAGATCAGTCCGGTATTTTAAGCGTTTCCGTTATAAAATGGACCAAAACGTGCCGTTTTTGGGCGCTCGTTGGTCGTAAGTCCATAAAGCTGCTGGATGACCTCCATTGTTGTTGTTGTTGTTGATAGCTTCACCCTACATGTGTGGTGAATAGGCCCAACAGAACCGTAGCTTGGATAGGCTCCAGCAACTCCACGGATCGACAACTCGCATCGCTGTCTCTGATGTAGCTCAACCATCAGATCCCTGCAGCTTTGTGAAAAGACTCAGCGTGTTCCAGAGTCTGAAATTGAATGTAAATCCTGGAAGAAACGAGCCAATGAACGATCAGACGGACTCCGCCTCACTCCAACCTTCTTGTCTGGTTGAGAAGAACGTGTTACGGTATTTAAGAGCGAGGCTCTCTTTTGCAGCCAAGGTGGCATGAAGGGGAAACCTTTGACTATAGAAAAGAACAAAAAGAGCAGTCAAACCAGTTTAAAGCCAGAGTTTGATCAATTGTCTTCGGAAGGCTTTGGAAGTTTTTCCTTCAGGTTTAGTTTTAGAGTCCATTATTTTAATCAGTAAATTATTTTAATCTCCTAATATTTATAAAACACCAATGTTAACTCACTAAAAGACATAATATGTCTTTATTGGTTAAACCAAAGCTGAAGCAAGTGCTTATAAAGCACTTTACATCTCATACGGTTTTGTTGTTGTTTTATATTTTTCTTGTTTAGTGATTTTATGTTCAGTACTTTGGTTGCCTCTGCTTTTACAAGTACTATAAAAGTAATAGATTGATTGATTGTGTAAACAGATTTTTGCCTCATTAATTCATGACTTTTATCTTGTAAATTCTCAACATCCATCCATCTTTTTTTGCTCATCCAGTTCCGGGTCGCGGGGGCAGCAGTCTAAGGCAGTGGTCCCCATCCCCCGGGCGGCGGACCGGTACCGGTCCATGTGTCATTTGGTACCGGGCCGGACAGAAAAAAATAAAATAACTTACATGACTTCTTTTTTATTTATTTCGAAATCTGAAATACGTTTTATTTTGAAAAATTGCCTGATTCTCCGTCATATGTCCCTCTTGACGCAGGCCAATTCGCTCGTCTCGGTCACGTGATAGGATACCGCTAAAGTAAAACCCAGGAGCTAGCAAAATGAATAAAAAACAAACGTCTTAGGAAAGTTTCTTTGTCAAGGGGAAAAGGCCCATCCAGGAAACAGAAGAGGAGCCTTCCACTTCCAAAAAAATAATAAAGCTACATTTAATAGACAGTATCAGGAGTCCTACTTAAAATACGGATTTATCCCAATGAGAGATTCCCTTGAATCATTCAGCCTTGTGGTGAGTTGGATTTTCCATGCACTTATTTTGAAGGCTTGTTTAAATGTTTTATTAATAGCGACCAGAGAGTGTTGCGGGCAGAGAGGACGTTGCTCATGTCATAATTGGTGTTTATTGTAATGTTTAGAAAATACCACAGGTTTCATGCAAGTCATATTATTTTGTAGTACTGTAGTGTCGGTCACGTGCACGTTTGGTCTGCTGTCGGAGTTCCGCAGGCTGCAGTGGTTACTGTTGGAGCTGGCATCACAGGGAATTAAATCAATCCCCTTTGCCTGCTTTGGTCAAAATAGGGTTGAGCACGGGTGTTTCTTTTCACCTACGTGTCCTTTCATCTTATGTTGTTTCACCCTTAGTTATTTCTTCCTGTTGTGTTTACTTCTTTTTAGCACCATGAGTGTGGGAAGGGGAGAGGATGATGACCCCTGTGCAATGTACAATGTTTAGCATGTCAAAATAAAAGTGCAGAGTACGTCTTATCTCGTGTCTCTGCCTTTATTGCAGTAGCGTGTGTCCCCCACATATACTGGACAGACCGGTCCGTGAGAATTTTGCCAGACATCAAACTGGTCCGTGGCGGAATACAGGCTGGGGACCGCTGATCTAAGTGACCACGAGGCGTTCCCAGGCATAGAGACGTAGTCTCTCCAGTGTGTCCTGGGTCTTCCCCCTGTGCCTCCTCCCAGTGGGACATGCCCAGAACATCTCCTCAGCTAGGCGTCCAGGATGATTGAGCCACATCAACTGGTTCCTCTTGATGTGGAGAAGCAGCCGTCCTACTCTGAGCTCTCTGCGGGTGACTGAGCTCTTCCCCCTATCTCTAAGGGAGCGCCCAGCCACCCTACGGAGGAAGCTGATTTCAGCCGCTTGTACTCAGGACCTCGTTGTTTGGGTCACGACCCAGAACAGAACGAAGATCGTCCGGTAAATTGAGAGCTTTGCTTTTTGGCTCAGCTCTCTCTTCACCACAACGCACCAGTACAGCGACAGCATAACGGTGGGCGCCGCTCCGGTCTTCCCTTACTCGTGAACAAGACGCCAAGATAGTTAAACTGCTCCACCTGGGGGAGGAGCACTCCACCCACCCAGAGAGGGCAGACAAAGAGCAGTTCATGACATAACGTTATTCTCATTAAATATTGAGTTTCTTTTTTACTCAAACTCAAATGTAGTTTTAGTCAAATCAACTTTAAAAGCCCAGAAGAAAACTGTTGTAATCTCTGGAGTTAAATTGATTTCTGTACCAAGTAACTTTGCCTCCTGTACTACGGTTCTTGTCCACTAGGGGGCATTGTATGTCTTCTCAGCCCTTGATTCTGCCCATCAAATTGTTTTTAAGGAGACGTCCCTCTTCCTCTCAGCCTCTGCTCTTCTGATACAGTCAAGATAGCTCCTAAAACTAAACCTTTGACTCTGTCCCCTCTGCTGTAGAACTCAGTGTTTGGCTGACATCACATTTCACATGAAGAGCTTTTACCCCCCCCCCCCCCCTTTTTATTCAAACGGTGACTGTCTGTTTTATTTTGGTGCCGGCAGTACGATTTGTTGCTTTAATTTCCACCAGGCCAACGGAGCCCAGAGTCTGGGGGATTTGGACCAGCTTCTCTGCTGAGATGTTAATAGAGGCTGATGGCGCTGGGATGTTCAGTTCCTACTCTCCCCTTGAACTGCCTTTCTCAGATGTCAGGCGGGTATTTTATGAGGGATAATTATCAGGAGTGGAGGAAGTCCTCATCTAGTTGTATCAGTGGGAGCTCAGCTGACTCCCGTAATCCTGGTCTGGTCTGGGTACAGCACACTTTATTCCACTGACACTCAGTTTTGGACCTCATGGATGGAAAGATGGTCATTTAGTGTCGATGGCTTGGTAGGTTTATCGCAGGTACTTTGGGGCAGATGGAGGAGGGATTTTACTGACACCAGGCCCATCTCTAGCTCATTTCATGAACTCAATGGCGTTTGTTTGTATTTTCAAGCACATCTGCAGAGCTGGAAACTTTGTTCATGAAGACTTGGATGGAGCAGCGATGAGACACTCTATTTACTGAACTTCTATGTGGTTTGAAGAAAGTCCTCCTTCAAAAGACCAAAATAAAGAGTTTTCTCTATTCTAAAACTCCTTTTTGCAACGTCTTCTTTTGGGACGATGCTTCTTTGACTAAAACATATTTCCCTGTCATTTTTACGATGACTAGTGACCTTCAAAAGTTTGACTACTTGGGCTCCAGGGGGAATTTTTTGTTGCTTTCAGAACCCTGAGCTCTGTCTCCCCCTCTGGCCACAGACGGGAGGCGTCTCCAGGGAACTGAATCCACTTCATATCCCAGCAACCCCAGCGCACACTTCCTGGATGCCGCACACCTGACTCTTAGGCTATTTCCAAATTCCCACCCTACTCTACTAAAAAAAAACTATAGGGTGTGGGACTTTATAGTGCCCTGGATTTTAAAAGCAATTCAGACACCATGCTCACTACTTTTATGTTTAATGATTCACAACTGTGAGGTTGCACAGTTTTGAGGCCTGACGGTCTTGCTCTAGCTGGATGTTTCTGCGGTTGACTTTTATAGGGGGCTCACTACACTGTGCGTTCGCCATTTTGTAGAGATGTCCAAATCTACAATTCCAAAATCCAGTGCCCTAGAAATATCCTAGAAGTCTCTGCGAAAAGCCCAGTGTGCATCAAGGCTCACTAGGTCGATAAATATAGACACCAATGCTTTAAGTCTGCACAATTTTTGCCAATAAATGTATTTAAATTATTTTTTTTAAATAAACCATTAATGTTTTTATCTTCACAAGTCATTAAATTTATAAATAATTGTCGCAAAACGCTCATATCGATTAGATTTGAATTTCATGAAATCGATGACATCATATCTTCCGTTTAAATAAGAAAAAAGTAGTGAGCATGGTGTCCGAAATGCTTTTAAAATTCAGGGCACTAGACAGTCCCACACTGTATAGTTTTTTAGTAGTTATGGGTTAGTGTGGGAATTTGGACACAGCCAGTGTGTGCATGTTTTTTTCTGTCTGCGGTCAAGTGGCCCACAAACCGGTGCCGGTCCATGGCCCGGGGGTTGGGGACCCCTGCTTTGCGGCTTTCGTGGCGTCCTGCATTATATTCAGGGCTATGATGGCACCTGGTAAAATAGACAGCCGCTATTTTGCTCAGTTGACTCTGAAAGCAGAGCTCAAGAGCTCTTATGCTAGCTTGCTGTTGTGTACTGCTAACCAGTATGCTACATACTGGTTAGAAGCTTTCAATAAAAAGCCATTCCCCTTTTTTTACATGAATTAAAATAAGATATTTTTAGAGTTCTTATGAATATAAGATCAAATTTATTGGACCAAGAAGGCTTTTCTCCCCCAGATAAATAATATTTTTGTTGAAACCAGCCTCCAGTGGGCGTTAGAGGAACTGCAGAAAAAAAGCCATAACTTGATGCTACAAATGTCTGCTCTTCTATTTCCTTTTTCAGAAGGAGATTATTAAAAGGAATTTTATTATAAATGTTTTGTCAAGACAGTTTCAATGTTTGGTTTTTAGTTTCTTTAGAAGGTCTGAGATAAAAGGTGTTTATAGAAAATGGTAAATGTTCACAGAAAACACTCAAAATGTAACCATAGAGTAAAAATAATATTAAATTGTTATTAAAAGGTTTACTAGACAGAAATATTGATGTTATTTTTTAAAGACATAATATTATTTGCAATGCCTGGGTGTTTTTACCTAATCACACATGAGATCCTTTGATATCCCGTCTGTGCTTTCTGGTGGTGCCCTGAATGCCAACATAACATTTACTGCAGATTTATGATAGACTCAGAAAACTATGCACACCTCCATTAACAACAACTCTCCCAATAGCACAAACTCCACCCTGCTGCCGATTGAAGTAAAACAACAGAGAATTTCATGGCACCCGGCAGAGAAAGGGAATGCAGCTCGCCGGTGGTATCAGGTTGTGTGTCATGGTGCCTCTATCAGCTCTCCTCCCCCTGCCCTCTCTGCTCCAGACACGATCAGCTGGTTCCGCTCACCTCATCAGCCTGCAGGAGATCCAGGAGATAAGGAGACCCAGTGCCAGCATTTAACGCCAGTTCGTTGTTCCTCTACAGTGCATAGTCTGCTCGATGCATGTTCTTGTTTCATGCCTGGTTACCAATCGCTAAATCTTATCCTTCGACTCACCTACAGGAAAGATCAACTCTGGTCGCTGTCGTCTGTCCATGCTCCTCGTCCAATTCTCGTATCCTCTTCAAGCCAAATCATCCGGTTACTGTTGCCGAACCCTCCAGCCTGCCTCGCCTCCGAGTCAAGATTTTAGCTCTTCATCGGACATCATAATCACTGACTGTGAATTAAAACATTTCTACTTACCTGACGCATCTCTGAGTTTTCTTCCGGGTTCCAGCATTTGGATCTGCCATGTTTCGTGAGATCATGACATTGTGGGCAGTTAGAACAATCCCATCAGCCCCCTATAAAAGTCAACCGCAGAAACATCCAGCTGGAGCGAGACCTGCGGGCCCATTGGCCTCAAAACTGTGCAAAACCACAGTCATGAATTATGAAACATCAAAAACAAAACATTATTTTTAAATCAGAAGACCTCGGTTCCAAATATTATGCTTTTTTTTTTAAATGAAAAAATGGCTGTCTTTCGTTTTAATTGGAGTTACAATTTAGAACCTCATCAGTGACAAGAGGAGACATGTTGCCACTATAAAAGTTAACTAACCATTAAAACCATTTAATGTCAAGAAAACTAAAAACTTGGTTACAAAACGTCAGATTACTGAAAGAAAATTTTAGTTCTTAGTTAAAGTACGTAGACTGGATTAGGTATTAAAAACAATCTGCATAAGAATAAGTGTTCCTTTAGCTGCTGTTTTATTATTTGATTTAGTTTAGACATTAAAGATCCACTCATTAGAAATTCTCCTCTGAGTTGTAGGCGGGACTATTGGCGCAGAGTAACTCCTTCCCGTTGCTGAGAGCTCTCTGTTTACACTCAGTTTACAGCCCCTCATACCTTCAATTTCCACCTTAGATGAGGAAAACAAAGACGTAGATGGATCTATTTGTCTGCAAGTGGATGCATCAGAATAGAGTGGAGCTTGTGGCCCCGCCAATGAGCTCTTTTTCCAACCGCCATTTTTTTGTTTGCTCCTGATTTACAACAATTTGAAATTCAGAAATGCAATTCTGGGCTTAATGTTCTTTCTATGTGTCTTCCATCCTGAAAAAAAGGCCACAAGAACATGTTGGGGTGAATCTTTAAAACCTAAGTGGTTCAGTATAAAAACTTACAAAACTTTACAGAATAATAAGAAGGATGTAATTTAGATTTAGGAATCAAAACTCAAGAATATCAGAACCAAAATGATTCATTTACAGCGTTTTTGGTAATAATCCTGCTGATGCAGCTAGTCTGAACCAAATCTGCATCAGTGGAAGTTTACTAGAATGGCTAAACTTCACGTCATAAGGAAGAGGCACAGTTGAGGTTACTTTAGTAACTAAATACACATATAACACATTTCCTAATATTTCAGCAAAATTGTGGTTAATGTGAGAAATTAAAAGTAGATTCGAGGATCAAGTATCTGGCTTTGGAACAAGTTTATTTAAGAACTACTTGTTTTGATTTAAGATTAAAATAAAGGAAAATATAAAGACTTATCTACTATATTCAGCATCATAAGTTGTGAAAACAGAAAATAAAGAAAGACCTCTTTAGGTTCGTTGTAGTTTTTCTGTGCTCCATAAATTTCAACCTTTATTTACAATTTACAAACAAATGGTAAATGCTGTGTCACACAGCCACTACAAACATTTTGTGCGTATTCCACTGATGAAAACTGGTCATACGTGAATACATTTGAAAAAATTGAGAAAAGTCGTAGTCTTTACGTGAAACTTTTACAGACGCATCACGGATGAACAGCATTGAAACCACGAAAGAAGTACGAATAAACCCCCAAAGAACACGTAAATCAACGTAGAACATGAACCGCACGGGATTATTGCGCTGTTTATATGCAACTTAAAGTAATTCCTGCGTCAATTACTTCATTTTAATGTGCACCGTACTCATGATATAAAAGTTATACATCGGTGGTGCATGCATGAAAAGTCCATTAGACATACGTGGAACGGTCGTGGAAAGCCACAAAGTTTTGTATGCACCTTGCAAAAATCAGGCACGATTGTGTAAGATTTACGTCCTAATTAAGTCTTAACTACGTAAAGTACCCATAAACTGCGGCATTCTCAACCAACCAAAAAGTTGGAACAGCCACAAACCAAAGTCATGTCGGTCGAAAGCCTCGACGGACATTGACGAATGACGAACGCAAGAAACACCTATACGTATACCACGCATGTATCACGAAAGAACAAAGTTTCATACGTGAAAAATGCACAATAGTGGCTGTGTGATACTGCCTTCAATTTATTGATAAATCCATCTGCAAGGATTATAAATGAAGTGTCAATCGGTAAATCTACGTTTATTCACCTCTGGATGCAGTAACCCGATCCCAGTGTGACGGTCAGATCTCCAACAGCTGTGGGTTGTTAGCAAGAACAAATCATTAGCAGAGGTGCAGTGGTGAGAAGAATCTCGTAAACTTGGCTGAGCTGCTATAAAAGCAGAAGCTGCCTCCTGTCACCACTGTTCCAATGGCAACACATTAGTAAGACCACTTTTTTGGCATTTTGGCTGAGGCTAATTGCTGGAGTACAGTTTCTAATGTTCACACAAACTCACTCAGCATTTGTTTTGAATCGGTGCTCGGAACGGTTCCACACTCAGGCTGGAGATAACCTTTAAATTGAAGGTTTGTTTTTGTGTTTGGATAATGACAAGGAAGGATGCAAGTTCAGTCAGTTTTCTTCTCTCACGTGTTCTCTGCCGCCATCTGTTTTGTGAGCAGTTGGAAACGAAGATGGGGATCATTTACTACTTTGCTGAGGGGTTTTTGTTTTTTAGGGAGGAGAAGAACCAGCAAATGTTTGCTTTGAGGTGTGAAACGGTCGGATTGGGATGTTCTGTTCTCTTCGACGGCGGAGTGGGTCAGACCAGCGTGTTCTGCTCACTTTCTTCACCTCTTGGGGGGGAAAATATCTGGATGTGGAAAGAGACACAGTCTCGCCGTAAAATGTAAGAGCAGCTTCAGCCGTTTAATTAGCATCAACGTGCCCCCTCCCCCTTCCCTCTCCCCTTCTTAGGTCTATTATTTCATCACACTTGGCATGGTTGTCTAAACTCTATGGCCTTTGATAACGCGAACTCTAGAGTATCAAAGTAACTACAGCCTCAGGTTGTAGTTTGTTTCCTTTTTGGCCAGTGTTGAGCCTTAAGCCTCGTTTCCACTGAGCAGTCCGGTCCAGTTTGGAATGGTCCAGGCAATCCAGGCGAGTGTTTTACCACTCAAACTTTGTCTGCCACAGCATATTCTGGGGGTAGACTGATTGGATAGCTTTGCGTCATAATAAGGCCACTAAAGCAAAAGCAAAGCTGACAACAACAATAATGGAGATCATCCAACAGCTAATTTTTGGCTTTAGGTACGTCGAATAAAGAAGTCAGATTGCCCTGGCGCTAGTTTGGCGCCTTTCTCTTGTCGTATCGACCTTCCGCCAACCAATGAGTTTCATCGTGTGATGACTGTAGCTCTGCCCTAACCAGTCCGTGCCATTTTTCCATGGACCCACAACCAACAGGGGCCCAGAAATGATACGGTTCAGCCCGCTTAATGGGTCCATTTTATAATGGAAATGCTTAAAATACTTGACCTGACCTCTCAGTGGATTAAGAGACTTTAAAAATTCAACTTAAATCAGACTTTATTTCAAATGCCTTGGTCATAGACAAAGTACTTTACAAGACAAAAACAAATACACAAAAATATCAAAAGGTATTTTATTGAAGTATTTTATGCACCGGTTCAGTTGCCCTACTTGGGGGAAGTTCAGTTTTTTGGGGGTTTTTTTTGGGGCCTGTGGAGGGTTATAGAGAGAAGCAGCTGCATCTTAAAGGAGGGCAGGCGGGTCTTTCCGTTCCCTTGAGGTTTGTTTAAATGTGAAACGGACGATTCTCGTGCGTCACAACTGTCTTTGTGGCAATATACAGGATTTTTGGAGGCAAAAGATGGACAAACCTGTACAGGGCAACAAAAGGTGGATGCACTTTAAGTGAGCACTTACGAGCTCCTCCACAGGATCTGGGGGGTATAAAAAATGAAAACTGTACGACACACCTGCATCTCACCTACTTCACCTTTGCTTACCCTTGCGTGTTACACAGGTCTCCGCTACAACCTGTGGGCCACAGCATGATTGTAGAAAAAAATGTGCATAAACATTTCCGCTCTATTTGATCTCTGAGTCGTCTAGGGCCTTGATATTTTGTGCAGGACACCTGTGTGTCCCAAACAGGTATCCCCATCTTTCCTCTGCAGACAGCCAGTATCTAGCTAAGGCTGTTGAAGGCTGGGTACCCATGCCTTCGGGGTACACCCTGGACAGGGCGCTAGCCTGTCACAGATCTCATTGGAACTGGATTGGTGGAGTTCAACAGCCGCCACAATGAGTTGTGCTCGCTTCGCCAGATCCCTGCGGCGAAGCACGCCCGCTACGCGAGTCACCTGGGCGGCTGGCTGGCTAGCAGGCAGAGAGCTGCTGCGGTATGGGATGACGTTTTTCTTATTTTCATCGAGACAATAATAAAACTATACTCTGGTTTGACTCTTGCTTTTATTTTTCTCCTCTCGATTAATGTGGGACGGAAAGACAGCCCCTGAATTCAACCCCCTTCTACAACCAGCTAATCGCTATCATCTGCACTAGCTTGAGCAAAACAACAAAGTAAACATTCTCTGCCAGAATTAAAATCCTTTTATATAGCAAATCGCACAACTCTATAACTCTATATTGTAACGTGCTTTGAAAGTTGTGATGCTAATGCCTTCTAGCACATACATCACATTTCTTACCGGTTATACCACGGTCCGGGTGAATTCTCAATTCTGATTGGCTGCCGGGTGTGCGTTAAAACTTGATAACCGCACGGTGAAAAAAGAAGTTCCGGTCACCTAGCTTAAATGTTTTGTATCACTGCACCAGCTTCTTTAAAACAACCTTTTGCTTCATCATTTGGACAAAAACAAGCGACAAGAGTAGGGAGGCGCCTATGCGCAGTGCTTCCGGCGGAACTCCACGCCACAACACAGCGAGCTTGACTACGCGCGCGGCTGCAGCGACCACTCTGTTCGAACGAAAGTAACTTTCTCTGGAGGTTGCCTAAAGTTGTTTTTAAAACATAGTCGAGATATTTGTCTTCGACGTGCCTTCCCTCTTTTCCTTGGAAGTGCAGTATAACTACCGAAATTTTCCGGCTGAAACTTCGGTTGTCAAAAACCAATTTCGCTCAACGTAAGAGGAGAACTTTCTCTCTGAACTGATGCTTTAGTCAACCCATCGGAAAGATCAGCATATATATACATCGCCGAATCTTGACTGCAGCGGTCGCATCACGTAACATATAGTCCGCTTTTTGTGAGAAAAGCGATCCAAATCGGAAAAAAAACAAGAATTAAGGACTAAAAACGGGTTAATATGTATTGCTTTTGTAATTTTCCTGCGTGCGTTAAAAAGCAATAATGCACACTTCGTCGGCCATTAACCCTTACAAAAATGCATAATTTTCTTTTTATAAAAACTACCTTTTGAAACAATACGATGAACTAATGCTGTTTTCTTATGGTAACCTTTTTTTTATTAACAGTGTGCTTTTAAGGGCTGCATGTTGCATTAGAGTGTATTTTATTTAAAATGACATTTTGGAACGGTTTGCAGCTTGTGTCCACTGACAGGCCTGACAGCTGTTTAGCTTCCCCTTAATATTCCCACCACAGTGTCATGACTGCCCTCACACTCATGTAGTCTGGGGTCGGGGAGGTTTGTGGTTTGTTGTGGTTTGCGATGTGTCAGGGTTTTTCTCAAGTGTGTGAGGTTAGTTTCAGTGTGAGACGGAGTGAAAACAGCGCCGGCAAACCAAAAACTGCACAGATTTAAAGCGGAGGTCTCGTCGAGTCCAATTAACGACCCGGATCACTTTCCAGCACAAACAGAATCTCAAAACCAAACAAGGTGCAAATCCCTTTAAAGGCGTGTGAAAACAAACCAAATCGGTGTCACAGAGGTTCAGACATTTATGGGATAATAATTTACTCTTTAAAAACCACCATGAACCAGCAGTGCTGGTAGCATTAACATTAACCTACATATACCAGAGGAAAGGGCTCTATCTTCCACCTTGTAGAACCATCATCCCATTGAGACTAAATAAGAGTTAACCAGCAGCATTCCATTTTTCTTTTACACCTCTAAGGAAAATCCAAACTGGTAATTGGTAAACTTGGCCGTTACAAAGTGATTTTTGGACGTCTTCTGTCTTCGTCAGTCGTCCTCTGCCGAAGACAGAAGACGAAACATGTCAGGTATGTGGGGGGGAAAAAACACAACCGTGTCTGATAACAGAAGAACCCAAGAAGGCAAAGTTCTTAACAACTTTGAACCACCGATGGATGAACTTGGTTTTAGAGGATGAACCAACAATTTCTGTTTGGTTTTGTTTTTTTTCCAGGAAAGGAAGATGACAGTGACTTTCCACCACCTATTGAGGCCTCGTTCCCTCTATGCAAAATCAGCCTGACCAGAGTCAACAAAGCCTGCTAAACAACCAAAGCAAGAACCAGAGGTCCAGGGGTGGCTGAGTACAGCCCACACTGTGCCCACAGTAGAATCACAGGCATAATGGCTGCATTCATTCCTTCTTCCTCGCACACGCCACCACATGCTTTGTTTGGATATTTGATGTTGGACCAAGGTTTCCAAAAATGACCTCCAAATACTTTAAAATGCGATTGTTGATACTTCCCTGGAACGGGTTTTGTTGTTCTTTGAGGAAAAAAGTTCACCCAGCTGGCAGAGTGAAAACCACCCCGTATCCCACATGTGCACACAGGTACTTCAACGTTTCCTGTGAGGCCAAATATTCATATTTGGGGTGACAGGCACTCCTGCTACACCTCGTAGAAATAGATTTATCACCTCCTGGCAAAGCTCAGACCTCGGCGTTCTTTTCTTGCACGTGCGCATGGATGTTTGTATGCATATGTCGAGCTATGATGTATTATTCCCTCTTCTTGAAGCATGTGGCCAGTAAATACAGTTAGGCCAACTCCTGCTTGGAGCCACTGCGGACTTCCAAAGGGAAAATGAATGGGTCAGTCGTCAAACTTTTCACTAAGTTCACCTGAAAATGCCCACGCTGATCATTTTCAGACATACTTGGATTCCCGCAAATAGCTGGGTTGTGCTGGGCATGGGTTCACACACTTTTGCCAAATTCTGATTAACTGCAGTACGTTGGTTGTGCTGTTCTTGTGTTTACTTTAGGGCAGCTCGTTGTGCAAAAGGACTAGCTGTCCTGGACCTCAGAGGAGAAGACCTTTAAAAAAAACAGTTTTTTAAAGGTTAACTCAGTTAAGGTTGGCTGCTGTGTGGGCATAATAACAGAAGGGGAAAGGCTTGTGGGCTTTACAAGAAGACCAATGCTTGTTTGTTTAGAAAACACTGACCTCAAACAGCAGCAGATATTTGTATTAAAAAATATGGACATGCGTTACTGAAATGGAGCTTTTAATGATTAAAAGCTTTAGCGTATTTCTTCATCTCAATAGTTAGAAATTAGTCGCAGAAGAAATAATATTTTTGGAAAAAGATCATATCTGTGATGTAGAAAATACGCTGGGCGGGGCCACAAGCTCCCTGCTCCGCTCCATTCTGATGCATCCACTTGCAGACAAATAGATCCATGAGTGTCTTTGATTTCTTTGTCCAAGATGGAATTAGGGTCAAAACTGTACGGCTGGATAGCTCCAATATTGCTTGCCCGTTTTGTTGCACTGCTAATGCTTGCTTGGGGCTGTAAGTTAACAGGAGAAAGTGTAAGCAGATGGGTGATGGGTGGGGAGAGGTTGCTTAGTCCCAACAGACCTGCCCACAACTCAGAGGTGAATTTATAGTGAACTCCTGCTGCTCTGCAGAAACTATGTCCTAGAAAACGACCCAGGTTTTTTGATTCTGGCAATAATCATCATCATACTTAAAAGACCACTGGGAACACTTTGAAAATAGACAAAAAGATGATTAATGTCGGTCTTTAAGATGAGAAACGTAAGTTAACGAGTGATACGAGTTACATTCTTACACAGCTTGAACCAAAGGTAGGAAAACCTTTTGGTCTTCAGGTTTTCTGTTGCCTGTGCTATTCCTTCTTGTTTTACTAAATTCTTGCTTGTCCTCTTGGTGGTTTCATTGTATTTTAGTCCTTTGGAAGTAGTCGTAACATCACAGAGCTGAGATTTTCCTTTTCATTTGGTGTGCTGCACGCCTTTCATCCATTGTGCTCTGAATGTTTACAAGTGGTTTTAAATGTTTCAGTCTCCTCGACTCACAGTAGCCGGGCGCTCGTTAGGAAGAGGTTATGGAGTACAAGCGGGATGTGGTTATGTTGGTCTTGTTTTTTTTTTTTTGCTTTTTGGATTGTAGTTCTAAATAAATACTTCATAAACTAGTTAAATGTGTTGTAAAATAAAGCTACAGCTTTCCTTAACCCTGCAGCCTACCTGACGGCGGTCTGTGGAAAGTTTGTTCGGGACAAGGATCCTGTGCTTATCCTGTTTGACCACATTTGGTTCCCTGCCAAGTGGGTCAGTCACACTGGAGACAAGCACTGACGGACGGAGCCGTGTCGAAAAAAAGGACTTGAGGGAAGGAGGTGAAATGAAAAGGAGCTAAGATAGGGAGGGAGCTGTTGATTCAAACCCACTCCTTTTGAAATTTGTTCCCATTTCACAATATTGAAGAAGGAGGTCACAGGCCAAAACAAGGCCGTGGTAGAAAAACAGTTTGACATCGCTGAGGTACGCATTTTCGGGAAATGTCTTTTGTAGGTATGGATGTGTAGAGGGGGATTTACTGTGTGAGAGTGGAGGAGCTTCTGAGCGTGCACACACTCACATCTAACCACTAACAGACCCATCCCAGATGTGGAGCGGTGCGAAGCAGCTGGGTCGCTCGCGGGCCTTCAGAGGTGGCCAGGTTCATTACTCCATGAGTAAAACGTCTGCGTTTCAGACACATGCAGTATGTCAACGCATGCATTATGCTTTGGGTTTAAATGCTCAACATAATTCATTTATTAGCTTTGTACCCTCAGAAAGAATCTGAATTTACAGAATAATCCGACAGCAGGTTAGCTTTAAGCATAAGAGTGTGAAGGGATTTGTGGGAAGAAAATGAGCGTGCCCTAATTTCTGAGTTTAAGTTAAACAGCAACAGTAAGAAAAAAAATCACAAATGAAACACAAGGAGGTTGTGTGGGGGCAAAATTAATAATGGGAGCTTTGTAGGAGTTCATCTGGAATTGCAGTAAGCAACGATAAAAAAATCTGGTTAGGTTTTGATTGGCCTGACGACAGCAATCCAAAAAAAACCCAACTAACCAGTGATTGAACTTAATGATAATCTAAGATGTCTTTTTTTATTAAAGCAGTGCTGATACAGTGGAACCTGTTCTGATACTCATCATTTAGGGGTTTGCTATGATTCATTGGTGTTTGTCTAAGTGTGCGCTTCAGGGAAAAAAACAAATTGAAGACACTCTCTGGGCTTCTAAAGAGCTGATCCAGATCCTTACGCTGTCTGCTTCTCCTGTTTTTAGTCTTCTTGTAATGCGTATAACTTCAGTGCGTTTTGGTGAAAGGAAGGTTTATCCCTTGTGCGTCAATGCAAGGGTGGGGTCATCTAAGATAGCACAAGGGTTACTTGTGTAACAAAACTTTACTCCAGGTGCTTCGATCATTCCCTAAAATTGTAGTTTTTTACTTTACTCAAAAATATTTGAATCAGCAACAGTACTGTGTACTGAGTTATTAGGCTAATGCTATGGTCACAAATACAAATACCACAAAGCGATGGGGAAGCGTTGGCAAGATTAGCTGCGGCTGCCCGATTTTGGGAAAAATGGTTAGGAATGTAGACGGCAGTCATGGGGCATTAGTCAGTCAGGTGGGGATGACGTCATCACTAAATTGGGGAAGTTGCAGGCCGACTCGGCGGTTGGCAGTGGTTCTGACTGGACAGCGTCTAAGTGTCTCGAGACTGCGGCTGTCCATACCATGTGCCACTGGCTGCCAGCTGTCTGGGAGCCCAGGGGTATATAAACTGTCCAAGCAACGCTGTGCTCCTGCAACAAAAGAAAAATTCAACAATAAGGATGGATTTCAACAAAAGTACAGGTTATGTGGACTTGACTTTTCTATAGCCCAACACATTAGTCCCCTTTTTTTCCTCGCGAAGAATTGCTTCGGCTCCGTACAAAAATAAAATCACTCAATAACTTCTTCTTCTTCGCCCTTCAATGCGCGTTGTTCGTCTTCTATGATTATTGCAGCAGGCCTAATCTTTTGCCTTCTTCATGTGATTCTCAGCCTCGACCGCAATTCGTCAGGACACAGGTCTTGGTGCTGCTGTGGTGCTATTACGCCATGAGTTTTGTGCAGCATCAATGCCGTCTCCCCATTTATATGCAGGACCCCAATGGCCGGGATTGCCAGATAGACGACTAGTTATCGCTGGGCTCCCAGCCCATGTCAACAGCCCTTGCAGGGTGCCGGCGCTGCTACTGTATGACTTCTAACAATCCGACGGTAGCAGTGGAATGGCAGCACGGGGGCAGGAGGGTGACAGTCTGAAATCGGCAGATCATCAGTCGATTTTGGGGACCTTGGACACCCTCCTCTCAGTCCATTATCGCGCTTCTGACTTCCTGCCATCCACCTGTCACTGGACTCCCACTGTGTGACCTCCAAATGTGGCGGCCACGGTTCGTTGTCAAAAAGTGTCTAGTTGCTGTAAAATTTAAACTTTTTCTCAACCGCGGGACGCGTAAAAATGCGACTGTCGCTTCCCAAATACAAATGCCGCCGTGCATCCACCAGCCAACCTCTCCTGAAAAACGTGTTTTTAGGTTGCTGCGCGGTGGCATTGTGGGATATGTGTCTGTAGTCTTAGAAAAATGATTTTTAAAAAAAGATTTCAAGACACCTCTAAAGTTGTGCTCTGCTTTTAAATGTTTTCCAAATTAGAGAATTATGGTAAAGTTCTAAATGTATGAAGAAAACTAAATCTTGTAAGGCCAACTAAATTGTGATTATATATGCAGAAAAAAAATGAGAATTTTAAACCTTTAACACGTTGTCCAAAATGATCTAATGTTGCAAGACTTGTTCAAACCCTATAGATCTCCAAATGTGCCAAGACTTTTTAAAGAACTGAAGTAGTAGGTAAAAAAGCAGTCAGCTGGATTTGGTTTATGTTTCTCCAAGGGTTTTTATCAACTCTGATTTGTGGAATTATGGGGTTTTGTGATACTATTTGTTTCCACTATTTGGCTTTACCCAACTCAACGATGGTCTGAAAAGAATTTTAGAATGGCACAGAGGGAAGTAATATTTCTTTTGAGTCCATCCATTGATTCACTCACCTGCCAATAAAAAAACAGCTCCAACAGATGTAGAAATTAGAGCTGCTTTGTGTTGATTAATCATTGATTTTTTTCAAAGTCTTGATCCAACAAAAACAAACAAGTTTTTCTTTTCATTGATAATGTGCAGTCACATTTGAAAGTACGGTGGATATGGCAGGCAACAGAAGCTGAAAATATGTGGGAGTCTGTCGATCTCTCAGGATCACAAACAACCGACTTAGACTTGTGCCTAAAAACAGCCTTTTTCCACTGAGGCATTAACTTTGTCTGATTTAGTCTGGGTCAGAAATGCTGCAGCATGTCACGGATGGGAGTGTGAAACATGATCCGGACTCGGTACAGAACACAGCATGTGGAGCCATGTAAGGTAGGAGTCCATTTCTGCCCCTCTTCCAGTTGGATAAACAGATGAAACAAGAGCAGGACATTTTGACTCGCCTAATATGTGGGGGGAACTGAGGTCATTAAACACATCTGTTGGATTAAATACACAACTGTGAGTTTTTTCGGAAAGTGAAGCTTTTGTCTTAGGATGTTTTGAGGCCTGCTAAACACTCACTAAAGCAATGATGATAGGTGAAAATGTGGGGAATTGGATATAAAAGCCTCACAAAGACGAGTGTTGGAGCTGCTTATTATAGGAAACTGTTGGGCTTTGGGTCTGGATAATTTAGAAACCGTGTACATGCTGTGGTATGTTTAAGGCCCTTCTTGAACTAGTCTATTCCTGAAATGTTTTGGGATGTGTGGTTGGTTTGCTTTTTCATTGAAGCCTTTGTATTCCAGGTGGTTTGTTTGAAAAGGTGTGCCTGTAAATTAAGAGGGTGTTCTGTTCAGAGTGGCGTATCTTAAGTTTCGCTGAGGGTGATGCCTACTCACTCTAGCATTTGAATCTTTGGTATAGACTTTTTTAGATTTTTCAATCAAATTAGGTCTTTCTAATGCCCATGGATCAATGCTCTAAACCCATTAAATACTTTTCTTGATCAAAGGTTGCTGGAGCCTATCCTGGCCACTATTGGACAAAAGTGGGTACACCCTAGACCTAGACCTAGACAGTTTGCCAGTCCGTTGCAGGACAACAGAAAGACAGTCTTTCTATCATATTTCACATTTATCATGTCCTTTTTGGTTGAACTTGTGAATTTTACTGGAAATTTTGTTAAAATACTGACTTGTGATGGATTTTGTAGAATAATTTTTAAAATGGTTCAACTATAGTTTGCAGAAAAAAGAACAAAGATGTCAATCTTTTTATCTCTTGTGCTATCCTAGGCACTTTAACATTGGGAGCTTGGTCATCTAGACCCACTAGACAGTGCTCTGAACCTTTTTTCTTCAATGATTTGTGATCTTCACTGGTGTCCATGAACAACATGAAATCTTTCCACCTTTATCCACCTTTGTCATGGTAGGAATAACACGTCAAAGTAAGGGGGGTCATCTAAGATAGCACAAGGGTTAATGTCAGAAGGGAGCAATTTCCAATGACTTTTCACCGCCCTACCGCTGCACCATGGGCGCCCACTAAAAAAATTAGAAATGAAGCTATTAGATTTAGTATACCTGTATCAGATCTGATTGATGTGTCCAAAGAAGGATGAAGGAAGCGTTGACGCCACCTACTGGTTTATATTGGGCTGATTTAAGGGCAGCTTTTTGGATGATGCATTGGTTGGTTGGTTTATTTCGAACAATAAAAACAAAGTAATAAAAACAAAAATAAAAGTACATAAATGTTACCCGATCTTAAATCATAAATTGATTGGAAAAATAACAAAAATATTATAATGACATTATAATTACCCCTAACTCACCAAACATCACATTGTTCAATCCCAGCCTCTATGATGATAGCAAATGCCCACCATTGCCAAATTAGACCAAACTTCTTCATGATCTGCCTCAATCCAACTCTACCTCCATGAACCTCCTTTTTGGTCTTCCTCTAGTCCCATTTCTTGGTAGCTCCAACATCATCACTGTTTACTATTTCAATCTATTTCCCTGGATTTATCTCCAAGGCATCTACCATGAACTGTTCCTCTGATGGACTCATTCCTGATCCAATCCATCTCTCTTTCTCACAGTCTCCAAACCAACAACATGGCTCCTCTCACAGTCGTCTACAGCTTTCTTTTCACTCTTGATGACACTCTTTTGTCTCACATCACACCTGGAACCTTCCCCCACCTGTTCCCACCAGCTTGTCCCTCCACCTTTTTCCTGTTACTCTGAACTAGACCTTTAAATCCTCCACCTTCTAGACCAAACTTCGTACAACGTTGTAAAATGACTTGTTGACTGGTGTAACTCATTTGAAAAATATTACTTTTGCTGCATGCTTTCATCCATACCTCCCTGTGCTTTATTTATGTATACTTCCAGGAGAGGTGCTCCAGAAAAGCATCCGAACCTTCTGGGTAAACCCACAATAAGCTCTGACAACATAGGAAAAAAGCCAACAAGATCGTGACCAACTTTTACCTGAGCTAGCGGAGATGAAGGTCGAACAGCAGACAGGAAGTCTTTGATGACTGACGTACATAAATACACACAAACACATGTGCTGGATATGCATGTAAAACTTCTATACCACATGTTGTTGTTCTTGCAGATGCAAGCGTCGGTGGTCTGAAGTCTTGTTCTGAGTGCTCGGGCTTGGACCAAATCCAGCATCGCCTCACAGGACTCCCACCACGCTGAAGCTTCAGGTCACAGCTCATTTAGCACTAATTTACTATTAACTCTTACTGCTTTCACAGAGTTCTACAACCCAACTATCCCGTTTAGAAAAGAACAAGATCGTTTGACCATCAGCTGCTAAACAGAGGGCAAAGGTTTGACTCCTACACAGGAATATCAGTGTTTTTTTTCCTCGTCCATGAGTGTGGGATTCGTTTAAAACAGTGCACATATTTTGCACCATTCTCAAATGTAACGCCATCTCTGAAGGACTCATTTAGTTGCACGTAGGAGGATTGGCCATAATTCATCATCTGTCACAGATCGGAAATGTGCTATAAGTATAGACGCTGACAGAGCGCTGCACCAAACTCTCCTTTTCTATCATTCCCATTGGGTTGTAAGATAAAACAAGATTTTCCTGAATCTACATTTTCTGTCGAGGATCCTCACCTGTCTGGATTCTCAAAACACAAACAGACTTGTATCGCATCATACGGAGTTACACCCCAGACTTATTGGCCCGTCTGCCTGCTGAAGTGAAGTTGTCACCCTTAGATGAGCGGGAAGGTATCCGGCGTTGTGGGTCATTGTGGGGAAAGGCTGTCTGCAAAGCCAATTAGCCTCTCAGCGCTCCATAAAAACAGAGTTAGAATACTCCTCAAGGGAAAACTTTCCTGGCTCTGAGTCTACAAGAGGGATTTTTCCCCAATATGACACTGGAAACAACTATTGGTTAAATAAATAAAAAAATAGAGCTTCTAAAGTAAATATAAAAATATTACTAAACAAATCCTGTCTCCCAGGTGCCTCGGTATTTGTAGTGATGTGGTTTTTAGTAGAATTTAGGTATGATGATACTGTTTCTGTTGGGACACAAGCGGATTATAGTCCAGAGACCAACTTTCTTGTGAGAAAAGGAACCTGTGAGGGTTCAAACAAATAATCCAGTAGAGGGAAAAAACCTCATTGCACCTTATAATCCGGGGGGCCTCACATAGGGATTTATTCTAGTTGATTTTGAGAGCTATACTCTGTCAACATGTCTGTTTTTTTAAGATTTCCAAACAAGGTAGGGTGTCATCGTAAATACACCACGCATTACCAAATTGCCACCGCATGGCGACCTACATTCAAGTTTTTCAGAAAACTCGGCAGGTGGCCGCAGTGGCATTTCTAATCGGGAGGTGGCAGTCGCTTTTTTTTCATGCCATACGGCGGCTGCAGAGGTTTTAAGAAAAAATTCAAATTGAGCTACACAATTTTTTGACAATTTTTTGACATTGGTCAGTGGCCACCCGGGCACATTTGGAGGTCAAGCTGTGGCAGTCCGGAGACAGACAAGTGGCATAAAGGCAACAGCGCGATAATTGACTCATAGGAGGGTCTCGGAGGTCCCTAAAATACTGTGATGATCGGCTTCAGACCACGACCCTGCTGCCGTCCCACTGCCATGACAGATTCATACGGTAGCAGCACAGGCATTTGATCGTCAATTAGGCAGTCCCGGCCACTGTGGGTCCTGCATATGAATCCTGCTTTGACTGGACCGTTTGGACCTTTGTTTTGGTCACTGCGGCTTTGCTCTTGGTGGGTTCCCTGGGAGGTATGTTGTCTAAAAATTATAATGTGTGCCACGTTTTATATAGCCCTGAGCTACCGGTCGGCTGGTGGCCCGGTGGCCGCCCACATCACCTGATCATATAGTGACAAAGAGAAAACAATCAGGCTCAACCACAAGCTCGGATATTCCACCTTTTCTGCTCAAAAAGGAAAGCTTGGTATCAAATGGAAAAGCAGAGATGTTTGGACAGAAAACAACCGTGAGATTTGACCAATCGACGCATTTTTGCTGAAGTTGGTGGTTTTATGTCTGGACTAATTCCTGAGGCAATATTTTGATAAACCTGGTCATGTGGGGAAAAATTGACTTTGTGATGCTCTTTGACCCCTGCACATGTTGCTAAAAATTTTGCCTAAACATGCCCTTACTCTCATCTCATCGTCTTTCTGAACGGTTCCGCTACTGCAGACTAAAACCACCATCTATTAAAAGGAAAACTGAATTTTTCATACAAACCTTTCAAACATGTCAAACCGGCTCTGTATTTATTCATATTTTTCTCAATGTTCTGTCACGAACTTTAGCACTGAACTTGCTTACAGAGCCCCGCAGAGTGTGAGATGTAGCTCTTGGGGATATTGAAATTTCTCTGAGTGCAGTTTGACCTTGAGGTCAGTCCAATCCTGGGACGATTTAAAACCATCTAAAATGTTTTCCACTCTGGGAAAATTGTTCTGACTGAAGAATTTCTGTCTCTAATTACCTTCAAAGTTAACTTTTTTTTTAATTCATGTGTCAAAATCTACATCTAAATGTGTTTGACCGACCAGTTAACAAAACATTAGCTTCTTTACAGGTACTCACACTCAACTATTTAGTAGTTGCTACTCGATATATTCATTTGATGACGTTTTTCTGCCCCTGTACGAGTGATTCTCCCATCGAGTCACCAAATCACACAATGAAGTCTCCTTCAGGGCCTTTTCCAGAAGGGGGATGGATCCATGATCTTCTGCCTACCTGGATTGACAAGACAAGCAAGAATCCCCAGAACTCCCTTTGTCAAGTTGCTTCTACAAGGCCGTAGAAAGGAGTCTCCTTGATGACCTGTCTTTCAGAAAAAGTAAAATAATCAAAATCCAATTCCTGGCTGGAGGACCAATACTGGTCCGTGGACAGCTGGTATATACCATGTATCTTCCAAAAGAGGCCAGTCACTGTGCCTGGGCCCCCTGTCCCGTGCACAGTGGTGCAGACGCCTGGTGTCTCTGGCATTTTTGCTGTTAGCCAATGTAGCGATTGGTCAAAAATTGCTCATTCTATTTAAATTTCATGAAGTGGCCAAAGAACATTCTGGTAAGAAATCTGCATGACATTTTTGGGGTAGATCCTAAACAAATCTGAGAGAGGTACAAGCAGATGGATGATACCGAAAAGATGGCAGCAGGAAAAGGAGCTAACGATTTCCTGGTGAAGATGCAAAGAAAAGGATCGGCGATTTAGTGGAACTGGTTTGAACATGGATTACTGAGCAAAGACGAAAAGGTGCGCGTGTCTCCAGGAAAATGATCCGCATGAAAGCACAGAGGATTTTTGATGCAAGAGAAAAGAAAACGTTCAAAGCCAGTGCTAATCAAAACATAAGACAATGTTGTCATCATTTCAATAAATCCTGAAACTATTCATGTGGCGTTGTCTGCATTTTGTAACCAAATTTCCCCGCGAAATGAACTCATTAGCCCTCATCGTTGTGTCTTTGATGGAATAAATGCCGGTTTCCAATAGACATCTGTCACTCTGTATGATAAACATCATTTCCATTCTGAACGAACATTTCTTTTGAAAAAGCACCGTATTCTGCCCACCACATCCGACTCCTTCTTGACACACTTGTCCAAAATAAATCCACTACTTAAAACAGAGCTCACAAGAAACAAACGTGTTTTGGCGGAAAAGATCCAGTGAAGAAACAGAAGAAGAGCCTTTGAATTCACAATAAAAGACAGCTGCATTGAACAGACGAAACCAGGAGTCTTTACTCCAAATATGGATTTATTAAGACAGTTATTCCCACACACCATCATAATCATGCAGAATATGTTGCAATGGTGCTGCTGATAAAGTTGATGAAAACAGTGGATTTACATTATGTATCACATTTTTCTTTTTTAGTTATCCTTCACACCTTAAAAACCTGGACAAGGCTGAAGTTGGCGTCTGATTTTTTCGCTTCCACTTTGACAATTATGGGTTATTGTAGATCACATTTTAATGTTAACAAACAAAGTTTAAAGTAGCTGTAGATGTTTTACAAAGGATGAAGATAAACGTTACCCTCAAAGGTTAAGAAGAAGCTAAATAAAAAAATCGGATGACCACTTTAGGCTCGTCCAGACCGATCCGTGAAAATGTTATCTGACACTAAATCTGAAGAAGGTTGGAGACCCCTGTGTTGTAACATAATTCTTTCCATATGACAGGATTCTACCCCCAAAAAGGTTTTTCTCATAAGCTATAATGTCCGCTCTGCCGGCATGCATCCTCTCATTTCACTGTTCTGAACGTGTCAAGAACAAATGAATCTAACTGGAGCTCACAGTGTTGGAGGTTACTGAGACCTATCCTCCACTGACGACTCAAACTCACACTGACTTTATGAGGAGCCATTTTACGACAGCCTCTTTACGGAGACCTTTCCAGAATATGGCTCCCATTGTTGACTTTTAAATGTTCATCAAATTGTTATAAATCAGTTCCAGATGCGAAAGACACAGATCACATGTGGAGAACTTTCTTTCTGTCTACCATTACGCTGTGATTCATGAAAAGTCAGTCTAATGAGTGTACAGTTATGGTGAACTCGCGGTTAATGCCAGTGATCTCCCTGTTAAACCCCAAAGAGGAGACTCACCGTGTGCGGTGGCTCTGTGGAAGCTCTTCCATTAGTGAGCCCTTCAGAGTCTCCTCCCTCCTTAGATAATTGCCTAATTGGTATCAGGTGTGTTGCGTGGAATTTGCAGGTCTTCTGACTGTTTTATCTACCGCATGTCAGCAGGATGAATAGATAAGTGGTGTGGTTTGATTTCATTGCCTCTTCTGGGATCTTAACCAGCTGCTGCAAAAACAACTTCTGACATTTCTTAGGAAGCACTTTTAGCTAGCAGTCAGCAAACACTCGTTTCTGTATTTGTAGCAGCATAAATCATATCAAATTTCATTTAAAGGATCAAAAAAATCTACAGTAAGCTGCTCCTTTAACGTGTTAAATATTCAGTTGAATGTTTACTGTATCTGTTTGTCACTAAGTAAAGGAATGTTGATGATGAGAGGATTTCAAAGGCAGCATCACAGGGTTGTGACAGTTTTCTGCTAAACAGAGACATTAAATAGTAAAACTTTTAGTCAATTTTCTTCAAACCTTTTTTTTTTATCTGTACAGCATCTAAAATGTTTTTTTGTGTATGGAAGGTGCTACATAAATAAAGCAGATTTGGTTTTACTAAATAATTTTATAAAGTGAATTATTAAAACGATTTCCTCTCCTCACATTACCATTTTCTTAAACTTGCATCAGATGAATAAACACTCTTTTAAAATGAAGCCAGAAAAATAAAAAAATTTTTTAGGTAAACATTAATCATAGGATTCTAGGGCAACGAAAACTTGCAGGTCCATTTAAACCTGTATTTTTCAACCTTTTTAGAGCCAAGGCTCACCTCTTCTTTATCATAAATCCTACGTCATTCTTATCAGTGTCTTGAATAAGAATGAAAAAATTGAGACTTTTATGATTGTTCATATTTTTACCTACTTTGTGTGAAACCTGGACCTGTCTATTAACACAGAGTTGATATCCTGGCAATTGGAAATATTTTTAGACCAATTATGTGAAATGGAACGATGTCCCATGGCACACCTGCAAATCTTTCACGACACACTAGTGTACTGGGACGCACTGGTGTACTGGGACACTATGGTGTACTGGAACACACAGGTGCATTGCAACGCACTGGTGCACTGGGACGCACTGGTGCACTGGGACGCACTAGTTTACTGAGACGCACTGGTGCACTAAGACACACTGGTGCACTGAGACACACTGGTGCACTGAGACACACTGGTGTACTTAGACGCACTGGTGTACTTAGACGCACTGGTGCACTGCGACGCACTAGTGCACTGGGACGCACTGGTGCACTGGGACGCACTGGTGCACTGGGACGCACTGGTGCACTGGGACGCACTGGTGCACTGGGACGCACTGGTGCACTGGGACGCACTGGTGCACTGGGACGCACTGGTGCACTGGGACGCACTGGTGCACTGGGACGCACTGGTGCACTGGGACGCACTGGTGCACTGGGACGCACTGGTGCACTGGGACGCACTGGTGCACTGGGACGCACTGGTGCACTGGGACGCACTGGTGCACTGGGACGCACTAGTGTACTGAGACACACTGGTGTACTGCGATGCACTGGTGCACTGGTGTACTGAGACGCACTGAGACGCACTGAGACACACTGGTGCACTGGGACGCACTGGTGCACTGGGACGCACTGGTGCACTGGGACGCACTGGTGTACTGCGACGCACTAGCTGAAATAAACTGGTCTTAAAGACATTTTGCCGCACATCCGAGTAGTTTCTTCAGTTAAAAGCCTAAGAGGTGTTTTACCGTTAATCATCCAAAATAGCAAAGTGGAATGAAAGCTAATAAAACTTTTTAATGGTAAACATTTATGGCATTAAAATATTTAAAAAAAGATGAAACGGCAGAGGTTTCTTAAAGTCTACGGAAACCTAGAGCGCCACAACTACAACAGAGAACTATCAAAGTGATGTGTCAGTTTTAATGAGCAGATGCAAAATAAAACACTAAAGCATTTGCCCAACTATAATCTGAGTTTTTTTGGGTATATTTGTATATTTTCATGGCAAGGCCACTGTTGGATTTTCAGGCTTAAAAAAGCCACAAATCCAGAGTAAGTTGTCAACAAAATCAAGACCATAGATCTAATTTCCTAGGAGAGTATCAAACTTTGGCTTAATATGACAAGAAACCTAAAGGTGACATCATATGCATAACAGAGCTTCTTTATGATATTATGGGTATGGAAGTTAAAATGTTTGGAGCGGAAGTCAAAACACCTTTTTTTAAATTCTAAGAATTTTTGTCTTCTTTTCTTAAAATGTACTTTAATGACAAACTTATTTTTTTTTTAAAAAGAATTGTTCTCCAGGCTATAAACATGTGATCAACTATGTAAAAGTTTGATCAGGCGAAGCATTTGATCAAATTTAGAAACAGGTATTTCGTTTTCAAAAGAACTGATTTCTTTTAAACTCTCATTTATCATGTCTTAATAAAATATGCGTTACAGGGTCAGATATTTTGACTTTTTTATTTAAGTGTACAGAGAAAGCATGTTATGTTTTCAAACATTCCACCAACGGAGTTTAAAGTGCTGTTTTACCAATTTAAACGTATTTTGCCAAATTATCAGAACTTGTAAAATTCTATAAATCTTCATCCAGTTTTTAATTATTGGTGGTTCAGGTTTGAGTCAGCTCCTCATTATCACCATTGCCTTTTGTGCTAAACCCTCCAGCCCGTAGAGAGAACTACCCAGCATTCTCACTTTCACACTGTGTTCGTTGAAACAGCCCAGACGGAGGAAAACCCTCTGGCTTATCCGGTCCAACCCAAAAGCCCTGCTGGAGATCCATTTCCTCATGGAGCCTCTGTCAAATCTGTGCAACAGAGCTCCCAGTTTCCCAGATAAAGGTCTGCTACCAGCTAGTGGGTCATTAAACCACAGGAAGGGGAGTTAAAAAAAACCTAAAGCTCCTTGGTTTCTCAGTTAAAGTGCCTCCTTTTGCTATGACGCCCATTGGATCCGCCAAACAGACAAATGGGTTAGGAGGCCACATGTTGGAGGTGGTCTAGCGGGTCTGCTAGGTCTACTGCAGCTACAATAACACAACGCACAAGAAGTGTTGGACCTTATAACTCAATGAGCATGTGTGTGAGGATTTACAGGAAGGAAGCTCCTGCCAGCTGCTCTGCTCATTCAGTTTGATCAATGAGCAGACCTCCATAACTCTCCTCTCTTTCTGTCTTCCGTTTTAGCCCAGGTCAAAGTACCTTTTTTCTGGTTCAGAAGTAGGATGGAGGATTTTGTCATGGAAAGTGCAATAGTGCACCTTCGTCACCTGCTTCCTGCATTATCTCTTGGAGCTACTGGTTTCCTGGAACGGCATCAAGGTTAATTGTAGCTGAGCTGATTATGGTGGTGGAACCGTGCTGCTGTTTCCTGTAGAGGGTTTTTAAGGTTTAAATTACACCACACAGGAGGCCCTCATTCGCAGCCTCACGAAACTTCTTTTGGAGATTTGAATTTCCTTCCCATGGCTCCCCGGTCGGCTGCAGAGAATTTGCAGGACATAGATGCCTTTGCAAGAACAGGAAATCTCAGTGGGATGGGAGTTATTGCGAGCGAAAGGCTGTGGCTGCAGACTCCACAATACCGTCACTTTGTGTCTAATTTGATTAGCCACTTGGGACAGGGAGAATGGGTCGAGAGGACTGACGTGAAGTTACAGGTGCCCCTTTGTCAGATTCCCGCTTGTAATGGGATCATTGTTTTCCGGCGGTGCCACACTCCCTGACATCATTTACGGGACTGGGCGTGCGGTGGGGGCTGCCATATGGACTATTTAACAGCTTCTTCCAAGAAATTCTTGCCTGAAAGGTGGAAGACCGTCAACACCTCAGCTGCTGTGAGCGGGTGCACGGTCGCTGGTGCCAGCAAGAGTCCAAAAGTAGAGTTATCTTCAGACGGCACTTAAAGAATGACTTTGGTGTTAATAAAAAACATTTCAATGGAGTCTTCCTCCTACTGTGCTGTTGCCGTTGCCAACAAATACCTTTCACGGCTTCATAATTGGGTTATAAGCCACACAATGAAACTATTTCGGTTTCAATGTCACTTTAGCAAAAGGAATAATGCTGGGAGACCTTGTGTGTCATGTGGCGAGCACACAGCTCCCGTAAGCCACCGTCACGATGGTTCCTCCTATAAATCACATGATTTATTGAAAAACTGTCTCCATGCCCACAAACATTTTGCAACTTTATATTTCCTTTCACAGTTATTTGGCAGCAGGGGGAAAACCTCCTTTTGACTAAGTCATGCAAAAAAGCTATTTTAAAAAGAAAAAAAATGAACTGGGAAATTTGGTTGACGAAATGTCCAGGAGTTTAGCCTCAGGAAAGGATACAGTCTGTGGGGGAAAAATGGGTAAACCTGTACTGTTAACCCATATCAAGATCGTAGACCATTTGGTGAACCTGTAGAGAAAACATGTTTATGCACATTTAGGGCGAAGGTTTGCAGCTAACACTTTTACAACACATCATAGCAAATAAAAGTGAAGTAGGTGAGGCCATCCTCAAATCCTACGGACTGCACAAGGAACCCGTCAGTGCTGTTCAATGCACTTCTTAGGAAATTAGACAATCGGAGTGTAGTTTGTGTGGGTATCCTACAGGCACTCTACGGGCACCGACATATCACCTTCAAGAACGCACTGAATGTGGCTTTTTTTATCATAATGGTGTTCTCACTGCACTGTTGCTACCCAATACTAGTGCAGGTACCTACAGATGGAAGAGGCGGTGCAAATCTTCACGTTAAAGACTTGATGTCATATAATTCCGACTGGGCATAAACCACAATCTTCGTTCACTTTTTAAACGTTTTAACCTTTAATCCACATTCAATAGCAGCGCTTTTATTAGGTAGAGCCCAAAAAATGACCTAAAAACTTGTGTAGTAATGCGTTAAAAGTGAGAGTTTTGCTCACAGAAAGGCGCACATGCACACGTTTACATGGACCTTTCATTGGGGGTTGTTGCTAGTACCCTTGTTTCCAAAGTTTGAACGTAGCATCTCATGCTCCATGATACACTTTACATACGCACAGCAATCATATGATCCATTTTCATGGTGTCCCTTGAGGTGGCCACATGTGCTATGAGGGATCTGCAAGACACTGCGCTCCCCTCTATACGACCGACCCCTCACGACCCAAAACCCGTACGGGTCAACCCCCCCATACCTGTCTAAGCCCTTAACTTTAGGAAGATAAAAACATTTTCTTAGCCTTGGATATTTAAAGCGGTTTGAAAAAACAAAGACCACATTCTTCTTTACTTTTAACATTAGCAACAAACGGTTTAACTTCTTTAGTCGTGATTGCATGACTACAGAAAAGTTGAAAGGAAACTTTTCACCATCTGATAAACTCCAAAAATCCTTTGGAGAGAAGTACGACCTGGTTTCCCTCTTGAAATCCATCTTATTGCTATTTCAAAACAATGATCAGCTGAACAGAGTGCTGACCTCCTTGTGAAGACTTGCCTGCTGCTATTGCTGCCTCTGTGGAATAAAAACTTAAACTGCAAATCACTGAGGATGTCAGCACTCACAGTGGAAGCCACAACCCGCTTCATTTGGTCCAATTTTCCTGGCTTTTTAAGCTCTATTGTCCATTCAGTTCTATTCTTGAGCTACTATTTTCTATTTTCAGTCCTGCAGCAATAATTATTCAGGCTTATCTGTTCCTGATGTGACAGTCATGCCCTCAGCGTGATTTGTGAGAACAACATGTCGCCTTGCTTCCCTGCCTGAGGAAGTTCTGCATCACGCTTCCTCACAGCACGCTCCGACTTCCTCTTCTATCCCATGCTGATGACAAACCTCTGCCTCCGGAAGGCGGTGACGACATGGTGGGAGCCACAAAAAGCAGCGTGGGCGCCAGGTGGGGGCATAGGTGACCTTGAGCTAGCAGGGCTTTGACTCGCGGTGGAAGTGCTTGGGCGTGTGTCTGTACGCAGGAAAACGCACCTCAGAGAGACGCCGTTGAGTATAAAGGGACATCCGCGGGTCAATCACAATGGGTCAAAGAGCGCTCAGGAAATACGGACGTGGTGGCATGACTCAGCAAAATCCGCTTTAGTGACTGAGAAATGCTCCAACATGAGAGGCTTCATTCATAATTCTTCCAAGCTTATAGGGGAGTATATCTTTCTGAAGGAACTTGCAGTCAATTTGATAAGCTAATCTCTCTCATAAAGGCCTCTATAAGCAACTCAAATGACATCCACTACACTTCAAAGTAAAAGTTGGCGGCTGTCCCAGTTTCAGTAGCCACTGCGGTGTTCCAGACCTTGGAAATGAAAGGTGATCCGTTTTGCTGTTGGAGATTTGGTTAGTTGAGGAAATTAACCTGCTGTCGACTTGCCTTTTGTCTGCCGCATCGACTTGAGCCTCTATTGGCAATGCAAGAGTCCAGTGTCACAGCCATTGACTGTATACAAGAACTAGACTGAATGATCCGCCTTAACTGGCTCCAAGAAGCCATAGACTTCTATGGAGAAATAAACAGCTATCACTCATTCTATGGTCAAAATAATCATTCTTGCTTTGATACCTTTATTAAATCCATCTTTATTTTCATGATATATTTTGTCCTGCTCCCTCTTCTGGTGGGAGGGTTTCTTGCTCCTTCAGATCTGCTGCTCCAAACCAGGACTTAAATTGACTGTTTTCCTTCACTCCTGGGTTCGCTTATTTTGGTTGTCCTCAACAAATCCTGACAAGATTTCATGTAGTCTGCTTTCAGTGGGAGGAGTTTGGCCTTCCAACAAGCTCACTCCTGATTGGCAAGAGTGGCTGCCATTGAAATTGATGACTCAGGGTGACTAGGACCAATCACTGCTTAGTGACATTGTGTGACTAAAGCATGGTGGCGTCCATATGGCGAAAAAATGGCAACAGAATTGGCTGGATTTTGTAGGAGCTAAGATTAAGCCGTTTTCTATGGGTGAAATCACACTCACTTGGGATGTGGGCTCTGCAATGTTTAAACCAGGCATGTCCAAAGTCCGACCCGTGGGCCAAATGCGGCCTGGGTTCAAATTTCCACCGGCCCGCAGGTTCCTTTCTCAAAATCACCAATATGCAGCCCCTCAGGATTTTTAAAAAATGGTGTGTCGTTGGCTAAAATATGTTTAAAGTCGTTGAAAACCGGTGACGCTTTCTAGCTCATTTGTAAACATCAACTGTAAAAAAAAAAAAGTTGACAGGAAGGTCCACCGCTTCTGGTAAAAGTAGAAATTAGTATATTTTTCCAGTGAAATATGAAATAACTGTGTCTGACTAATATGCCAGGAGACTGGCTGTTTTTCAGGAGTTCAATATCCGGAGGCAGATGAGACATGCTATCTGTGACAAGTTAAGTGGGAATAAACAGTGCAAAATATGTACAAATTAAAAATAATTTTGGTAAAAATGTATTTTTTCTATTTGAAGAAGTAAAAAGTATGACATTGCTATGAAATATTCATAAAAGAGTTCATTTTCAGTTGAAGTTATTAAAATAGTTCAAAGAATGTCAGGCCAAGTGGCTGGCCCTCAAACACGTTTACCTAACCAAATCTGGCCCTCTTTGCAAAAGGGTTTGGACACCCCTGGTCTAGACCACGACTCTATCCTCACTACCCTGTCTGACCGAAAACCTAAGAAGGCTCTCGGTCCAAAGGTCGGATTCCTGCCGGTGACTAATGATAAACACAAGTCTGAAGGCCGCTTGGAATGGGAAAACAATGTTGGTTCCATGTTCCTGAGAACCAACATTGAAGAATTAGAATCTGGACAAGGAATTACAAAGATGCACAACAGTTCAGCCAGTTTAGAAAAGTACAATCAAGAGAGCAGACATCACAACATATCAAACGCTTGGTGAAATTCTAAAAAGGAGGATGGAACTCCTACGGATTTTGTGCTAAAGTGCTAATCAAGACAGGCAAACCCAAAGAAAGTGGGTCAGCCGGCAGACTGCCATCTCACCCGGACTGAGTGAGGCCTCTGTCTGCATCACCTGGCTGATGGGATTAGCTTTCACATACCAACCAAATCCCCCACGCTGAATGAGGAAGGTGGGCTTCTCCTGAGTTGTGACAGAAATGCTGAATAGGGCTTTCAGATTGGGCTAAATGGGAAGAGCCCTGTTGCTTTAGGACCAACATTGTTTTGAAGGGGGGGGGGGGGGGTTAAAACAGATTCTTAACCCAGTGCCCTTAGGATAGCAGACTGCATTCCTGCATTTGACCACAACATGACCCCTGCAGTGATACAAGCAGGAATGGGTTCTCAGAGGAGAAGCTCTCGCTGCCCTGCAGACCATTATTGATGTTTATTGAACCTTTTAACAGGAATATAAGTAGGACTTCCATCTAATGGAATTTTCAACATGAGCATAAAAGCATGAATTCTGTACATTTTGCAAAACTGTAAAACATGCTTCTTTGTTGTGTTTAAGTATTTTTGTCAGCTTGTGCAGAAACAAAGAGATGTCAGCTCTACCTACATATTGTGAAGACTCAATTTGAATTCTACGAAAACTTCTCATGACACACAGCCTGGATCTACACGGAACAAAGGGAACATGCAAGAGAACCTCAGACAGGGAAGGTTCTCAGAGTGTTTGGGATCAGTTTCAATTGCAAACTTGGTAGTATTTGTGTGAGGGTTGAGCCCTTTTGTTCGAGAGGACCTGGCTGCAGACAACAAGATAGTGCCCATCTGGAACCGTCCATCTTTTTTTTTGTTTCTGGTTAAAAAAGATGAATCAGCTGATCTGCAGAGAAAAGCGGCTTCGCGCCGATATGGAACACATTACTAATATAAGTAAAATGGTAAATGGCGTATACTTGTAAAGCACTTTTCTACCTTCCTCTAAGGCCCAAAGTGCTTTAAAGCCACAGGCCCATCCACACATTCACACACTGGTGGCGGCTCCGCTGCCAAACACTGGCGCCAGCCTCCCACCACAGGCAATAAGGGCTTCAGTGTCTTGCCCAAGGACTCTTACACATCTGGGTGGGCAAGGCACTGAGATGCATTGGCGACTGTATCTGACATCCTATGTAACAAGCAAGTAAACAAAGAAATGGTTTATAAAACACCTGTACATACCTTATGCAACCTGTAGTTGACCCCAGCAATTTATTGTGATTTCAAACCAAAAGTGTCATTACTTTGTATGTTTTCTGGTAAAGTTGTTCTTCTAACCAATTATAGGCTGTCACATACAAGTGAGGTATATCCCTAAGAACAGAAATCTTTATGTCACTTTATGCTTCATTTAGTTTCTTGGAAACTGTTGTGAAGAACGGATGCATTCTTGACTGATGTTCACCAGAATCAAGTTATTTTCTTGGTAATTAAATCACACATGCAACCAAACCCACGGTTTAAGTCCTGACCACACGTTCCAGTTACTTCAATTTCAGAATCCCCTGAACTTCTGTGTCAAAAATGAGTCATGCTAGGACAGCTCACACTTTAAAGTAAGATCCAAACACTATAAAAGCAGAACTTCAAACATTGTCACTATAGAAACCCTAAAAAGAAGAACCATGTCTGATAGAAGTGTGAAAAACCCTTCATATATAGAAAACTTTGAAGTTATAGTTTAGTGAAGGGAATTCTTTCTCAGTTCCTGCTTTGAGAACACAGAAAATAGTTATTCCACAGGTATTAGTATCTATAGATTGTTCAGTAGCCTTTAGGTGGGTAGGGGTGCAGTTTGAATTTTATCTGGTGCCAGTACTACCTCGGAACCAACTTTCAGCACCTATCCCTACCTACAAAGGCTATTTTGTTTAGTAACTTCCTGATTGACTTCATTGACGAATTCTGCTAACATCCTCCTGTTTATGAACCTGAATGACTTTCAGGAAAGACGGCTCTCTGTGAAATATGTGCAATTAAAACAAAAAAAAAACTTTGTATGGTCAAAAAAATCCAAACAAAGAGAGGTTAGAGATTTTCCTATTCTGTAAACAGACTATACCTCTGAGATGGGTTCTAGTCAAGAAGACCAGATAGATATTTACCAGAAACACAGATTGCTTGAGAAACTTGATGAATTTCGATGAGCAATGATGGTCTCACTTATGGGTTCAAGATGTTTCAATAAGTGTGCCTTCGTGTCTGGAGAGCATTACACAAACGTCTCATTCATGCTTCGAGGGTGGGGAAGCTTTGCACCAGGATAATTATAAAATAAAAAGTTGGTTGACCTCTTTAGACACTCTGCCACATTGATCTGAGGAAAGTATCTTTGGTGCACAAACATCACCAGCTGGGGACAACAGGGACCTTGACTTTGCGTCTCCGGTGAGCCAGTAATTTAGCATCTGTTTAATTTGAGCAGGACAGTCAAAGCCTCAAACTTCTGACATCCAACCAGTTGTTCCAACAAAAGAACCACTGTAAAAGTCCATTTATATGTAAACAAAAGCTAGAGATGATGGGTTTGGAGGTTCTGGTGCCTGTTGAGCTCGTCAGAGCGTCAGCGGGATCGTGGGTTTTCCCAAAGGAAGGAAGTTTGACATGTTGTGGGGGCAATGGATCTATGGATACATGTGCTAACCACAACTCCTTTCTGTTTCTTACCATCCTTCAATGTCCCGCTTCGGAGTTTTCTTATGATACCTCATCTGTTCTTGTCGGCTGCTTTTCAGCCTGTCAGCATGCACGCTTTCCTCAGTAAAACAAGGATGAGTGCTTCTGTCGCATTGTAAAGTCATCAGAAGGTGGGCGAAGCAGCAGGGCTCCTCTGCTGGTTTCCATCCTCTTTCCAGCCGCCTGTTATGACTCTAACAGTCACCTCACTCCTGGGATACATGGTCTAAAGGTTAGGGGGTACAGCAGGGGTAAAATCCGGGTTAATGTGGCTAGAGTTCCAACAGAGCCAGCCGTGTTTCTTCCATGGCCAAGTCCCAAACTGTATCACAAACAATACAAATATTTGACAGTCTGTAGCTTCAACTTTTTTATGATTCCAAAAGTTTTGAATCTATAAAGAAAAACCTGCCTTTGAAACACTAGCAGTCAGCTGCCCGAATGTTCATTTGCGAGTCAATGAAACTCGGTTTATTACAGACAACATGTTTTCTGCTAATAGCCGACAGTTAAACTTTTATGCATTCATGTTTTATATCGCCTGTCCGCGTCGTGTTTTGAATAAAACAATTAAGACTTTAGCACGAAGCGGAGTTTGTGCAGTTCTCAGGAGGTAAAACGGCATATTTGGAGCATTTATGGCGGAGAATCGTGGTCATTGTGGTTGAGGCTTTTTCTGCAAAAATCTGTTTTTTTTTCAACCGTGCAGTTGTTGTTTCTTTTGAAATGTGTGTAAAAGCGGTTTTGCTTTGGAGAAAACTGAGACAAAACCCATAAAAACGTAAAAAGTGAAAGAACGTTTAGAGAATTCTTCAGTCCTTTGAGGAACAATCTCTTTAATATAAAGGTATTGGTTAGCTTCTAACGTCCAGCAGGGTTTGCCTCCAGTGTCTGGACCTAAAGAGGTTTGACTCGTCGCAGAGCTGCCGTCCACATGTGGCTGAACAGCACAGGGCACTTCATTAGCAAGTCTTAGCACCATAAACGTCAGTCTGGCGCTTGCTTTGTTGTGGGCGCAGAAGTAAAAAGAAAATCTCTGCAGACACGCAATTAAGACGCGCAATTAAGAACAACAAAAGCTTGAAAAGCTGATCCCGTATTGTCGTTCTGAGACGCAACGGATCCAAATCAAAGCTGCAGAGATGAGCCACATCAGAAAACCAGAGCAGAGGCGAAATGCTGGGCTTTCCATCCCAGCATGCCTTGTAAAATAGGACGATGCCAGAAAGGACTCATCAGGATGTGCCGCTTGATGCTTTGATGGGTTTTCGCAGCTTGACAGAGGATGTTGTGAATGTCCACAAGTGAAGAGACCTTTAAACAACTAAAGCCCAGTCAGCGGGATGGGATCAATTTTTGCCTTAATTATAATTGAAATGTGGTTGAAATAAACCAAGGCAGACAAAAGTAGAACAAATATCAGCAGCGACGTTCACGTGTTCCCCCCCGCTGTCTCTGGGGGGCAGTATGGATTCATTTTTTTCATGCATGGAGCAGCTGTAAGATGTCAAACCTTCGCTCTTGCAGCACACAGACTTCCTGCAGGAACCAGACCCAGAGTTTGTGCTAAAAGGCCACAGAACCAGACCTGCATTTAAAATGACTCATTAGACAATCAAACTAAGCCCAGATATGAAAACGGCAACTACGGAGACAAAGGTTGTGTTACATGTGGTCAAACTGGACCCCCCCCCCCCCCACACACACACACACACCCACACGGCCAGGCTACACCTCCTCAGCAGGTGGGCGGGCACAAACTGTACGCCGAGCCTGAACGCCAACAGGCCTCAGCCCCTGGAAGCTTCCTAGAAAGTGTCACAACTCATTGAAGACGTTCTTAGAAAATCGTGGCTCAGGCTTTGGCTTTTGCAAAAAAAAAAAGGTTGTGAACCCCCCCCAAACACAGCCAGCCTTTGATGCATTCCAACACCAGAAGCAGGAACCAAATCCTAGACGTGAAAAGGCAAGAAAATGTAAACTATTTGACATGACAATTAGGACAACCATGTAGCACTTGTGGCACATAAAACTTTGCTTTTTCTTGTTGCACATAAAGAATCGAGTTTATTCTTTACCTTCAAAGCTTTACGTCAGAAGATCATCAAAGTTTGTCAACCCGGAGCACAGACGTTTTTATTTTATACTCTTTAGCAGCACAATTTGTGTTTGTACGAGGAATATTGCCATGCTAGATGGTAAGTTGACAAATCTAGACCCATCGAGTTATGCCACCAGAAACGCAACAAATAGACGTTTTCAGATTCTAAAAGCTAAGACACATTTTCCCAAAAAAACCCATATATTTTTAGAGCAATAACAGCTTGGAACTCTTTTCCACTGCTTTTAATGGAAAATGTTCAAATTATGTTTTTGTAAAAGTTGAATGCAATATACAAAATTTCGATTGTGTAATTTATTTAAAGCATAAAGGCTTTGGATGCACAGACTCTTTTTTTTTTAATAATATTAAAATTTTGATGTGTTTGCATTATGGTGATTAGCATAAAATGGCATTGCTGTTTTATCATGAATTTTGTTGAGTATCAGTCTGTTAATCAATAAAAAATTCTTTAAAACGGGAATTATGTTTCTAGAATAAAGTTAATTATTTTTAGAGCGTAACCCCTGTAATAAAGGAGGGACAAGTGTATATAGAATTTTTTTGTTGTGCTAAATTTTTGGTAGTGTCCAAATAATGACACTCCTGCCACAGTGTTTCCCAAATGGATGTATCCATTGCAGGAGTGGAATCATTTTTACGTGTTTAAAAGTTTCAAAGTGCAGATTGGATCCCCTGTACCTACGAGAACCTTTTATTAGTTATTTTGTTCCTGCAGTATCAAAGGTTGGAGTTGTGTAAAGTCTGTCTGATGGTGGATGAACTCATTTTTAAATGAGTTATCCAGTTATTCCTTTGCATTAATGTCTTTTCCAAAATGCTAAATAAGCACAGGGCACTTCAATAAACCAACAAAAAATAAAAATAAAACGTTAAGTATACATTTTCTACATTTTTTTCTTGTCTTCACTTTTATTTTTTGATGTAGACACTGAAATTATTCAGGCAAAATCCAGACTAAGCTTTGTCAGTAAAGAGTTATCTCACTTTTTCTTGATATTGCCTGGAGTAAAAATACAAACCGCTTCTCGCTCCATATCATTTTCTAAAAGCGGTAAATCTTCTATAGATTTTGTGAAGCGTTTATGGAGTCGTGGAGCAAACGGACGGCTGGAAAGAACGAACAGTTTTACAGTTTCAGTCAGTCCCTGTGTTCCAGCGTCTGCAGCTCTGCAGTCAGTTCCAAGAAACCGACGGTGGGAGGAGTGCACGTGTGTTTTTATGTGAGCGTGCAGGTGTCTGGGGGAGGACGGACACACATGGACGCTTAACACATGCAAACTGGAAACCCTCAAAGCTGCTGAGGAGGACACCAGAATCCAGGATCCAGCGTTTCCTATTGGAGGATTTTCACCCAAACAGCTCGACCCGGTTCTGTGTGGAGCTAAGAAGAAGTGCAGACTTGGCTGGAAGTGTCTGGGTCAGGCCGTGCGTGGATCGCAGTGGGGGAACACTCCCCAAAGAGATTCATAACTTTTCAGGCAGAAAGATATTTCCTGTCTTGCCCATGTATCATTTGAGAGTTTTTTCACGGCTTTGTCTTTGAAAGTCCGTCTAGTGCGAAAACACCCGAATACTGCTGACTCTACCGTACGCTCTGCAAAGGTTTGCTGACGTTTTTCAGTAAAAGTCCCTCTCCGATCATCTTTTGATCTATCTTCAAAGCGTTCCCAGGGGTCTTTGAATTAGGGTTATATCCTTTTTGGCCAAAATCAAAGAATTTGGTTAACTTTCTAGGACATAGTTTCTGCAGAGTGGCAGGAGTTCATTAGGAAATTGCTCTGACTTTGTTGCAGAGTTCTCTGTTTACACTCTCCCCCCGCTAGCTCCCGCTCACACCCTCAACCTAACATTAACGGTGCAACAAAAATGGTGATCAATAAATATCGGAGCTATGCAGACATACAGCGTAACCCTTGTGCTCTCCTAGGTATTTTCACATTGGGAGTTGGGTCATCTAGACCCACTAGACAATTCAATTCAATTTTATTTGTATAGCCCAAAATCACAACAACAGTCGTCTCGATGGGCTTCGAAGTTAAACATGAACTCAAAAGGATCACGAATACAAAGAGTTCAATAGGAAAATACTCAAATGAACTAACAAACTGACTAAGCTATACTGGCATCCCTGCCCTTAGACCCCCCTTCGCGGTTACCAGGTATTTAGTGCTGATCATAACAAGAATAAAATAAATATCTGATCCTTGATCGGGTTACAACATCCGATTCTGATCAACTCAGAAAACTCTCGGATCAGAACATCCCCAATCAGAAAGGAGCAGGGCAGGGAGCCTGTGGCACGGCCAGCAAATGATCTACACTGCAAATGCGCTCTTTATCAAACAACCTTTAGTGTCTGCTCCTGATTCACGACAATTTAAGTAATTAAATAGTCCGAAATTCTGTATAAATGTCCTCAAGAACATGTTAAAAACAGCAAAACAACATTTTCATGGGAGTGGGTCTTTAACCCTCTGAAGAACCAATCAGTTCTGTCCGCAGCCCTGGCTTCACCGTGCGTCAGTGGCAGCAGCCGGGCTGAGGCTGTCATTAGGATGAAAGGTTCGGGACTCACCTGGCCATGATTACAGAGAGCAGCGGCTCCTCCTGCATGTCTGCGTAAGAGGAGCAGAGATGACAGAGCCTCACTTCGGGTTCTGTTTGGTTTTTTTGTCAAGCCTCTATTGAATGAAGAACTACTTTCAACAGGTGTTACTTTTGGTTCTTATTATGGACCATAATCCATGGTTTATGGGGAGCTGTCGTCCAAGATGTTTCATTTTTTCAGTAAATCTCCAGGTGCCTTGACCTGCTGTGCGTCATGATCTGAGGAGAACAATCTATCACAACGTCTGAGCGATGAGAATTCGCCAAGGTTAAGTGTGTTAAGTGCTGGTAGCAAAGGCCATCCCACTCTGTGAGATCGAGCCGAGAAGTGTCCAAAACTTCTACGGCATGTTTTTGTTTTTTCTTTCCAGATCGTGACGCAATGTTCATTAACAGAAAAACAATTCTGATGCTTCATCAGCAGCTGGAATCCCGTGAAGGGACGTCCTGAGTTTGGGTGGTTAAGCGGAGATTAAACGTCTGTTGATGCGGGCAGCAGCCGCAGAGAAGGGTCCCCTTGGCCTCACGGGAAAAGTCTTCTGACGTCAAAGTGCGTTCCAAGCCCACAGTCACTGTTTTCATACGAGATGCCTGGACTTGGGTTACAGTAAAGGAGGGGAAATTGCAACCACAGAGTGAAGAGGAGGCGAGCTTGGAAGACGTTCACCATTTCCCCTCCTGCTGAAAAAGCTACTCTGGAAACGGTGCTTGGAGTTACCGGGTTCTTTTATTTGTTTCTTGTGCATTTCTTTTTGACACAATGCATTCACGGGTAAGTTTAAGCTGCAGCCTCTGCAGCCCATGTGCAGCTGGAGCCAGCTGGTCCCTTCGCCTGCAGAAGCAGACTAAAGCATGCGACATTAACACCCACACTTCTGTGCAGGTTAAAACACTCATGCACGGATGTCCGCATGCTACTGTACATTTACGACTTCCGCGGCTCAATCTTTGATTACAGCTTGTGCAGTACAGATAACCACTAATGGACGGGTTTTTACCAGGTTTGACAAGCGGTCCGTTAAAGCTGCAGCCCTGAGTAAATAAAAAGGTTTGACCACATCTAATGATGGTCGGAAGATGCGGTTCATCGCTTTCTTCAAGCTAAATCCAAAGTGCCCTGCTTTCAACGCCGATGCCTTGAGCAGCACTTCATTGGACACGAGGAGACCAGGACATACACAAGTCTCAAAGCTGGTCCTTCACACAGCTACTGTGTGTCGTCGACCACATAAGACGTAAAAACCTGCAGAACTGGTTATGCACCAGGAGATCGTTCAGAAAGACCGCAGTTGAGGTTGCAGCCATCACTCTGCTGATTCTCTTTGAGTGGTGGGACAACTTCTTACCATCAGTTCTGCGCGTCTTGTTCTGGAAAACGGAGATGTTTTCTGTCCGACCAATACCAAACATCTTTCCAATAAAATATGGCAGCAGCATTTCCCCATTCATTTGAGTAAACTGACAAAGCAGCGGACATTAAGTGGTGGATACTGCACTCAACTCTGAGAGCAAATGGTCAAACTTGTGTTTTGTCAAAGTTCCTTCACTACTCACTACTTGGTGCAATATATATTGTGTTTGCCATATTGTCGGGGTGTACAAATCTACAATTCCAAAATCCAGTGCCCAAGAAACTTCTGAGAAGTGTCTGCAAAAAAAACAGTGCATTGATGCTCACTAAATTGGCAAACATAGTGCATTAGGTTTTAATGATATCTAATGTTAAAAACATGTATTTTTATTTATTTTTAAATCAAAACACAATGAATTCATTAATAGTCTTCATAAAATGTTCCTATTAGATTTTTACTTTGGGAAATTAGTGACATCATATTTTCCGTGTAACCCTTGTGCTATCTTAGATGACCCCACCCTTACTTTGACGTGTTCTCCCTACCATGACAAAGGTGGATAAAAGTGGACAGATTTCATGTAATCCATGGACACCAGTGAAGATCACAACTCATTGAAGAAAAAAGGTTCAGAGCACTGTCTAGTGGGTCTAGATGACCCAACTCCCAATGGTAAAGGGCCTAGAATAGCACAAGGGTTAAAAAGAAAAGTATTGAGCTTGTGCCTGAATTGCTATGAAAATCTAGGGCACCAGATAGTCGCGCACTCTATCGCTTTTTAGTGTGACATCTTTTTGTCTACAGCCATTTCTCTTGGACATCTTCATCTTGAACTGGTCACAGAATCATTGTCAGTGTCTAATTTATTTTGAATCCCTATTAATTTAGAGCCTAGTTACCTCATGGGTGTCAGTAGGCTGTTTTTAAAAGTTACAAGATGTTTAAAAATGTAAAAGTTCTACACAATTTCTGCAGAATATCAACAGTTTTGAATATTTAAGACCTCCTCTGGGTGTCGTTCTGTCCTGTCTAACTGGTAGTAAGTAGTAAGTAAATCCTGGTCTCCTATAGTGAAAAACTTTCCATCTTCTTTAGTCCGTTTCTTTGCTGATGACACAACTGTAGTAAGAAAGAACTGGGATTCTAAAACAAGACGAGATTGTAACGGGGAAGAAGGGAAGTACCCAGGCGCAGAGAGGAGAGGAGGCAGGAGGATGCAGGGAATGGGGGGTTTAATAACAAAAACTACAAAACCAAAACCACTGCTTAAGCAGGCTAGAATACTCAAAAGACAGAACGCTCAAAACCAGGGAACAGCACAATTACAAACTATGGACCAGCACAGGAGGAAGGGAATGACAAGACTTAAATACATACAGACAAACGAGACACAGGTGAACACAATCAGGAAGGATGGGGAACCAAAGTAAAACTCACAACAAAAACGAAACAGGAAACCCTACAAAATAAAACAGGAAGTGAACTGAAAACATCACAGAAAAAAAAAGGAAACAAACCACAAGGGCAAAGACACAGAAACCGTAACACAGATGCCTTCAACTCAACTGATAGTATTTATAATCCACAGTGAATTTATCCTCAAGAATCATTCCTGTTGTTATTTCAAATCTGATTAAAGCAACTGTTTCTGCAATGCCAAATACTTTGGCATTTCTGCATTTGTAAACTCTTCTATAGAAGAGAGACATTTCCCGCTTTTCCTTTATGACAAACGCCTTTATCGTCCCTCCTGATCTCCACCTCTCACGTTGGACTTTAGTCTTGTCTTTTTCCCTTTATTTCAAAAAGTTCTTGTCTTTTACAAAGAAATGAAAGGCTGAGAGGAATGTGCCGTCTGTAACAGCAAACAGCAGTGCTCTGGTTTCTACCAGGTGCCCATTTTCTGCTTGGCATGTGCTTGTTTTCTCTTTGATGCACTCCATCTCAACTCGTCGAGACTTAGTGGCACGCCGTTTATTTTAAAGCACTTTGCCAAGAATTTAAAAGGAGGTTTGCACCAAGAACGGCCATCGATATTCAGCAAAATAACATTCTTGGGAGCAAAGACAGGAGAAAGTGGCAAGGAGGTCAAAGTTGTTGTTTTTTTAGCTTTTACTGACAAAAGTCATTTGCAGAAAGTTTTGGATTTCGCCTGTAAAACCTCAAGTATGTGCATGTGTGGTGTGCAGGGAGGGAGGGAGGACGTGCCAAATAGGTGAGCTGGGGTTAAAATAAACACTTTTTCACAATAGACCCCCTCACGAGCGCTGGCCAGCCGGAGAAACTGCTGGCGAAGCTGCAGTCAGGAAGTGCTTCTCACGTGTCATGGGGGGTTAATTGTGCTTTTTCTTTTGTTATCTTTGAAACAAGAGCCCCCCCCCCCACAAAGCCCTTTGAATTTCCTCCATTTGCTTGCTCCTGCACACCTGGACAAACACAACAATGTAGAATTATAAATTATATTTTGATACACTCTTATACTGCCAGGAACTCCTAAATTCCAAATGACTTCAGATATTTTTTTTTGTTTCAACATCCATCTTTTTTTTCTTTTCTCCTCACGGTCTGCGAGAGTGTGCTTCAGCCGTAATGACGGCCTCCGTGTGTGGCATGGTAAAACAGTTGGTGGAGAGGGAAATTGCTGCTCTTGCACCTTGCATTCTTGGACAGGGTGTCAGGGGGGGGGGGCCCTGCTGCGGCTTGAAGGGTCGGAAGCTCCCCCTTCAACAACGACTGCCTATGGCCAAGTTGCGTGTGGTGGAGAAATTTCTGATGTGCTATTCTCTGTGAAGAAAGCTTGTGTGCAGAGTTTGGTGGCTGTTATTTGCACACGAAGAAGAACGTGATGTGGATGCAAGGATGCAGGAACACCCGTGACGACCTGTCCCAGGACCCGTTGGGGGTTGGAGTGATTGATCTCGATATGTGGCGCCCGGCAGGCGAGCTGGTGGCCAAACAGAAAAACCGCAAGCCTGCTCGGGCCTTACCAAATTTATAATCATTTTTCTTATTTTGATCAAGATAATAATAAAAAAGGTCTCCTGATTTTATTCTTGTTTTTATCTTTTCCCTCTCTGGATAACCCGGGTCTCTAGAGCCCTTACAATGTTAACGATCGGCACATTTTTGTATGAGCGTCTCCATTTAAGAAACTATGTAACACTGTGTAGTGTTAATGTAATTGGTTTATTTTTTTATTAATAGATTTTACAGTATGTAAACTGTATAAGATTTGTATTTCTATACAAATATGTCTGACTATGTAAACCATGTGAATTCAAAATGGAATTGAATTGAATCATGTGGTAGTATCTAGTCAGCCACCAATTGTGCAAGCTCTCCTTATTTTCTACTTATTTTCCACCATCATTAACCAATAATTTCTTTAAAAATCCGGCAATGTGATTTTCTGGATTCTCATTTTCATTTTGTGTCTCATTGTTGAGGCTTACCTATGATGAAAATTACAGGCCTCTCTAATCTTTTTAAAAGGGAGACTTTGCACAATTGGTGGCTGACTGAATACTTTTTTGTAATTCTTGGTAATATCTGCAGTTGCAATTCTTTTCTGGACAGGAATGAGAGCTCAGACTGACTTTTAATCCAAAATAGGTTTCAGAATTCCTTCATGGATTCTGCTACAAACTGGAGTCCATCTGATGTTGTCTGACATTCTGCACATGCTGGGACACAAATACAGCTAGCTTCATGGCAGAAGGAAGTTTCTGTAGCATCAAAGCACCAACCAACATGGAAAATCTATCCAAAATAGTTTAAATGATGTTTTTTTTCCTCTCGAGCTGGGCACTGAAGGACATTGACCATCAGCAGGACACCCTGCAGGAATAGCAGAGACATCTGTAGCAGAAATCCTAATCTTTGTTTTCCAAGTACCAGCGACTATACAAGGAAGAACAATGGTGAAAGCTTCTGCAATGTCTGAAACAGTGTCAGGTTTGATGTTCTAGCTGCAAGGTTGGTAGGAAAGGGTGAGATAATACCTGTCAAAACACACAACCCCCCAAGGTTGACGAGGGTTTAGTCTTTAAGCAGTTCATAAATACTCTTAGTTTTCATGGTCATGGTTACAGCTGCTCAGTCCACTCCAACCAATGTTGGCGCTCTTTGAGGTCGACATTAACTGCCAGGAGAATCCCAGGAGCAGGAAGAAGCAAGATCTAAATAAAAATGTAGGTCCACAAGTCACTTGAATAAAAAAAAATACCTCAAGCTTGAAATAAATAAATACATAAATAAATAAATAAATAAATAAAACTAAACAACAAACAAGGTGTACACATCTCAGTCTCAACACAAACAAAGCAATCTGTCAAAAGTTTGAAGTTGGGTCAAATTAAAAGAAAATATTTTCAATAGTTTATCAAAAGGTTTAGAGGTAAAAGGAAAGGAAAACTGCCAAATAAAAAATGGCCAAACAAGAACATTGTGAAGAACTATGGGTACATCCTAACTGTCCAAAATATTTTTATTTCTTGTTTTTTTCCACTAGAAAATGTCACAAAACCCCGTAAATGTGCATCTGCAAAGGATTGGATAGTGTGGGATGAAATTATCTGTTCCTCTTGCAAAGGGTCATCCAGTGTGTTGTATAATTATCTCAAAGGCAAGTAATGAAAGCACAATTGATCCATTTAGGACAAGTTCGAAACAAATCCAGTTGTTATTATCAGGGCTGCCCACAGAGACAGATTAGGAAAGGAAAACGGACAGATCTATGAGTGAAAAGAGCCGGTCAGATTGGATACAGTCGAACGGATAAACAGATGCTGATGGGAAACTGGGGACGATATTAGGATCAAGGCCTAAAAAAAAAACATTTACCAAAAGATGATAGGAGACAGATCTAACTTAGTCAAGATCATAACTAACCAGAACCTTGCTTTTGTTTTGATTTAGTGACCTCTAAAGCTCACAAGTAATAAAAGTAATCTGCAGTAAGGAGAGTCCAGTAAGTCGTCATCCTCCTCCTGGGGAAGAGCTGCTTCTCTCGAGATAAAATATGTGGATTTGACAACATGGATGTGCTGAGTGCGTAGAACAACACTACAAGGAGCCAAGTATCTGTTGCCACCCAGGCTGTGTGATACCTCTGGATTGAACAGACAAGCGAGATACACCACAAAATGGGGCTGGATCAGAACAGGCTATGAATCATAGAAAAGTGAAAGGTGGGAAAGTCTTCCTGAGAACCCGTCGCTCTGTCTCTGACATCTGCTGTGCTCGTTCTTGTCAGGCAGACGTCAGTCCTTAACCTCCCTCCGTCTCATTTATTCGAGTTCAATCTCAGCTTGTGGTTTACATGACTCGTTGCTCCTCTTGGCCCACACAGCTGCTCCATCTCTCCTTCATCCCTCCTCTCCAGTGCCTCACACGTCCAAACACACACAGAGGAACAAGATGACTTAAAGACCAAGTCTGACACCGGGGTTTCTCTGTGCGCTGACGTCGATGGGGCTGATGCTCCCATCTTTCCCTCATTTGTCATTGAAAACTGTACAACTGACTCGCAGTGTTTACATGGAGGAGGGAGGCACTAATGTCATAGCAGAGGAGAGTAAGTACACTAATGTCACACGAGCTTGTTCATGCTTGAACAGTCTCCCACTCTATCTCTCTGATTCTTCAACATCACTCATAACTTTTTCACAAAGTTGCTTTGAAAGTACCAAGTTTTAACGGCTGAAACACTCAATGAATCCAAGGTTTACTAATGATGATGTGTCCTCTAAATATGATGGCAAAATGGACCAATATAGGATCACTCTGAGCCAAATCCATCAGTAGTTTAATACACCATTAAATGTAATATACAGAGTATAAGTTGCGTTTTTTTTGTGTGCATAGTTTGGGCAGGAGTGCGACTTATACTCAGGAGAGATATGTCATACATGTGATTTTTAAAGATAAATACTTGTTAACATATTTGTTATATTCCCACTAACAATTTGATACCCTCTAGCAGTTTTTACTCACTAACAACCTCTAGAGGGCACAGTAGGTGTGTGTCAGTGTTTGCTACTGACAGCAATGTAGATGAGGAAGCGCCGTCTAAAACAAGCATGGAGGAGAATCTGTGTGTAGTGGCCAAAACCCTCGATGAATCCAAGGTTTGCTACTGACAATGTGTCCTCTTAACAGGATGGCAAAAAAGACCAATGGAGGTGCTTTCTGAGCCACATTGTTTTTTAAACTTATCTTAGTTCTATCAGTAGTTGAATACAATCTCACCATGTAGTTTTATCCTAAACCAAACCAAGCTAAAGGTAAGTTTGGGCCCTCTTGAGGACATCCTCGGGGTAATGTATTTTTTTTTCAACCCTAGGGTTAGACAATGGGTTAGTTGGGTTAGTTGTTAGAGTTGGTTGGCCAACCGCAACGCAGAGCCTCTTTACAATTATAAAGCCAAGACTGGCACCTCTGAAAAGAAATTCCTCGTGCATTTATCATCATGTGAGGGTTGGGATTGTGGATTCTGGGCCAAGGCCGAGCCAAAGCATGAGAATTCCTTTGCCATCAGTGATGGAATTCTGAACTTCTCTCTCCTAGTTCTCTGTTTCTCCAACATCACTCATAGCTTTTTAAAAATGCATTGAAAGCCACAGAGGAGGATGATTGACGTTTGCGTGAGAGCCGGTGAATGAGGTTCAAGTCAAAGTCCAGTAAAGGTCGAATGAGTGGTTCTACACCCATGTGTGAAATTTGTTGTCCACATTTGAGAAGAGCGGTGAACAACCATTTGTTGGTTTCACCCCCTAATCCAACCCGACAATGCTGACCGTCAAGCAGGGAGGCTTTGGGTCCCAGTTTTAGAGTCTTTGGTATGACTTAACCGTGGATTTGAACCCATGACCTACCAGTCCCAGGTCGAACGCCCTTCCACTGAGTTGGTTTCTTGGTGACTATGCGGGCAATTTTATGTCTTTTTGTCTTCTATTGTAAACATCTTGAACCTTGAAGAACCTCATCCGACAGCTACAGTTTTTTGACTTCCTTCTTCTCCAGGAATGATTGGCGTAATTAACAGATAAAGTATTTTAACGTGTAGTTCAATGACAGAAGAAAAAACAAAAGATTCAACTAAAGAAAAAGTGGGATTTAAAGGTTTGGTTTAGCTCCTGTCTTCCTGGTTTTAATGTCATTTTTTTTCTTAACTTTGTTCACTCTAGATCCTGTCGGGTCAAAAGTTAAATACCAGACATCATGACAGTTTTTTGCCTCATAGCAAGTCAACGCTTTTGGTTTTTTGTTTTGTAATATTCCCCTTTTGAACCCAGTCTATTCACTCCACTAAAGAAAGGAGGGAAAAATTATTGCGTCGATAAAGATTCATATAACCGAGACAAGGCCACCAGGGGTCACCTTCATCGTCCCTGAACCGACTAACTGTCAGTGGGAGCTGCTGGCCTCCAGAATCACCCAACCAGACGAGACAGGGTTACGTTCAGTTTGGAAAAGCTGAACAAACATCTCCCTGCTCAACAGATGGACACATTTGCGCTTGTTATGTAAAATATTTGATTGAGAGGTGCTGATCTCTGGCGTGCCTTAGTGGCTCTTTTCCCCACTCATGTTTTTTCAGGTAAATATGTCGCAGAGATATACAGCTTTAGAGCTGGTTATGCAATCAGCTCTGCAGCACTGGCTTCATTAAAAACAGCAGGAAAGGAAAGAAAGCAGAAGCTTAGGCTAAGCCTGTGCAAAAAGATGCAGCAGGATCATGTGTGGAACACTCCACGAAACCTGTACATGGAATCAAAGTAGAATCGGGTGTTGACCCTGGCACAGGGTTCTGGACTTCCAATGCCAAGTGCAAGAACGAGCTGTCACCACTCATTCCCACTTAAATGAGCACTTGGCTCCATGACTCTTAACATCTGTGTAATACTAAACATCACTTTTATCAAGCTGTCCAGCCTGGTTGGTTTTTGAAAAAACAATTTTTGAATTTTAACAACTTATTGCTAAATATTGGATGCAGCAGAAAATTGGCCTCCTTAGCTGGTATTGGAAGGTGCTTTACTAGTGAATGAATGAATGAATCAATGAATTAATTATAGGCATTAGCGAAGACGGAACAATATACTAACAGACAAACTTTTTATGATCAAAATCTCCAGCTCCAGATTTATGTTTGGTTCTTTGTATGTTTTACATTGAGAAGTTTATTTTGTACATTTGATCTCAGCAACAAAGCTAGCCCCTTTATTATGACTGTATGAGTCCCATTTGAGGGTCTGTTTTTAGAATTGTCAAAAGAAAAAGTGACATTTTTGGTTCCCAGATTCACTTCTCGTTTCAGCTTTGAAATATTCCTCAAAAAACAAAACCAATCTTACCAAAGAAATCCTTCTTTAAACATTCACAAATGTTTTCTGATGATCTATGAGATCATTGTAAATGGATGAGTATTTTTTATTTTAAATGAGGGTTTCCCCAACAGTAACTTTGTTAAAAAATTAAAACATCCGGGTTATGTTCCATTCTGCTTGTGTGCAGCTTCAGTAGTTTGTGTGTGTTCAATACTAAACTTACATCAGCATTTGCACTATAAAATGCTTGTAAGAGACATCTTAGAGACTCGCTTTATAGTTTTTTTTTAACCTTTGGGTTGTTTATTTCTAGATGAATTTTTTTTTTAATTAACTCTTTCTAATTTACTGCCACTTTTCGGTCTGTTTGCTTTCACACTGTGGTGAACAGCACCAAAGTTCATTTACATCCAAACAAAACCTGAACCACATTTACATGAGGTTTCACATCTACCAGGATAAAACGTCTCTCATAGGAAAAAAGACATTTACCTGAGAAAGTACCCTGAAATACTTTATTTTGAACTGTATTTTTTAGATATTATATGTGATATTACAACCTTCCCTTCACTATTTGTAAATCCTTCCTCTGAATCTTTTTCTTTAAAATACTCATCAAGAGTCCAAGACAATTGAAGCAGTAAGCCAGGCGTCCAACAACGCTTTGTAGAAGAACATTCATCTAATGACGCGGTACCTGAGAATGATAAATGTCAATTTGGTCTTTAAGGCCTTCACTCAGTGAGTCAAGCCTTTCCATGCATGCATAATGCCCAACCACGTCATCCAATGCGTTATTGGTGGTCGCTGCCCCGCTGTGCGCCATTCAATGAAAAGGAACATCAATGAAGGCATTTAAGCACCACCACTCAATGAGGGCTAATCTCCATCCCACTTGTTAGTTGATGTGTAACACAGGAGTTAGATTTTAGTTTGCCTTGGCATATGACGTCACAGATTTTGCACACACACATTGTGTATTGTGTGCACAGTCCTGGTTGTGACTCCCAGCTGTTTATGAGACCATTTCCCACCGAAAGCCAGAATGCTAATGGAGTCACCGAACCGATTTACCCTTTAGACACATAAGCAGAACAAGAGACAGAGTTTTATGGTGGAAACTGAACTATTTCTTGAAGTCATTAACTTTAAAGTTCCCAGGGAGCAATGAGAGCACATGAGAGTTCAGGCAGATGATGTGGCCTTTCAAAAATGCATAACATCTACTAAATATAACGTATATGAGTATATAACAGTGTGTAAAATATGTATTTCCAAGATTACATTTGTAAACTACAGAAACAGGATTTTTACTGAGAAAAATGTTAACATGCTAATGCCCTGTTGACTAACTACCCCAATGAAATAATGTAGCTCATCAGTGAAGTTGGCCTTTTACCATCATTCTGAGTAGTAGGAGGGGAAAGCCCTCCTACTGAACAACCACCCTGAAATCCTGTATGATTACCCAGCCACAACTTCCCCAATGATATCACCGGTGACGTCAGTCCTGAACTTACCACACCTGCACATCGCCCTTTATTTTCAGTGGGAGTTACAGAGAAAGGGGGAAGAGGGCAGGGGCTGTTGATGAAACTCATTATGCGCACTCATTGAGAAACAAAAGAGGAAGCCACGAGGAGTGACTAATGTCGGACCAGGGAATGTTTCAATGGGCCTCGGTCACTACAGGGAGGGCACTATGACTCTTCCAGTTATTGTTTTACACTTTCTGGTTGACCTCCTACTACCACTGAACTCATTGTATCATGCAAAGTCGTCTGCAGTCTGAGAAAAGATATTATTCTTTTAAGACTTGAAAAACAAAAAGCAGCTACATTAATACCTTTAAAGCTTCAGTAAGGCCCAGTTGGAAAAGATTTTCTGTTCATATCTAACTTTGATTAACCTGTTATTTTGCATTTTTCCTGTGATGTGTTTTACTTTTCATTTTTATGTCCTGATTTCTTTTTTGTTCTTTTGTATTTAATTCTCTAATTATTGTTGTGTCAAATGCTTTTATTGTGATCTTATGTACTCCTTTTTAATAATTAACGGTTGTATTCTCTTGTGCTTTTCTTTCATAATGAGACTGTGTGATGTTTGTGATTCTATATTTTGTTTCACTGTATCCTTGTGTACCTACCAGGAGACTACCAATGCAAATTAGCATGATTGCTATAATCTGATCTATTTCCATCTATGACTCTCTGAATAGATGTCTATTAATGTACTAACCTAAATGCCTGCAAACGGTGGTCCTGTGGTGATATGAAATCCCAACATTATCAAGGAAATAAGGATGATGTTCTTATATAAGTGTTAAAAGTCTAGATTTTACTTCATAAGGTGCACCTTACAAGTTCCAGGTTGGAACCATTTTGCCTTCAAAACAGCCTCAATCATTATTTATCGAACTTTAGCAGGATGTTGGAAGCCTTCCTCTAAAATGTTGGTCCAAACTGGCATCCTAGCATTCCACAATTGCCTCAAATTTATTGGCAACACATTTATCATGAGAATCTCCTGTTCCAAAACATGCTCTCCTGGACTAACGTCAAACAGCTGTTGAGGTGAATGTAGGACAACTCAAAGTTGTATACAATTTACAGCATGGTATATTCTTGTTTTGGAACCATAGACATATTGGGTACATTGTTTAGTCTACATTATTCCCAGATGGCACTTCGGAGGTCTAAAATGTTCCTAAAATAGTGTTACATCACCATCACCAGTCCGAACCATTAAGATTCATCCTTTCATGCTATTTACTGCCATGGCCACTGAAATCAAAACTCATCAAATCTTGTATTGTTCAATCTGGTGCCCAATCCTGAAATCAAGGGTGGATTCAGACTGGAAAAATCAGTTGTTCCAGACTGAGTGTGCTTAATTTGGTCCAGATCAAGTCCTGAACCATCCATTTGGTCTGTATCAAGACTGCCTTCAAGCGGATTTTCCTGTTTCGAACCAAAGCTTGCAAACAACATCACGTGACTAAGGATCTCTTCAGTCATTGGCCAGGAATTACGATGACCTGGCAAAGCAACTAGAGAAGAATAATGGAAGTCTTATGCTTTGCAATCTTTGTCGGGATAGTTTACTTATTTAAATGTTATATTTCACTGACCAGTTTTACATGTCTGTATTTATGTCAAGAACAACACCTTTTATTTGCTTCTTTGGTACAGTGGAGGCACGCTGCAAGGTGGTTACTGAGGAGACGACAACAAAAAAGGTTAAGGGTGTTTATGACTTAGATTATCAAGAAAACAGTTTAAATGAGCCTGCATTCATCCGACCACTTTTCAATGAGTTGCTGTGTCTCATCGTTGGAACGTTCCTTCTCTGTTTACATCCCACGATTGCTGGCTACGGTAGCCGTTATGGTCCGGTTGCTGTGCTCCAAGCACAGAGCCTATTCATACTGTGAAAAAGTCTGAGCGATCTGGAGCTCAGTCCGGTTGGAATCAAACCGAGACCACTTCAAAAGATAGGTCAGAGAGGGTTCCCTGGTCCTGAACCAAGGTCCACTTGCATTCAGACTGAAAATTTACTCCTGATTATTGGGAGAAACAAACTCTGGTACACTGTAACCCTTGTGCTATCCTAGGCACTTTAACATTGGGAGTTGGGTCATCTAGACCCACTAGACAGTGCTCTGAACCTTTTTTCTTCAATGATTTGTGATCTTCACTGGTGTCCATGGATGACATGAAATCTTTCCACCTTTATCCACCTTTGTCATGGTAGGGAGAACACGTCAATGTAAGGGGTGGGGTCATCTAAGATAGCACAAGGTTTAAGCGAAAAAAATGTGTCCAATCTGAAAACACCCTAGCCTCAATTTCATCTCCCTCGCTGACAGTAGTGGCACCAGGTATGTTTTTGCTGTAGCCAATTTTCTTGTAGGTTTGATATACACTCAGAAATAAAGTTACGTACAAGTTATGAGGGACATTTACTATTAAAAACAATTATTTCAGCTTGTTTAGCATAGCACTTCTGCCCAACATCTCTTAAATTTAACATCTGGATTGTTGGTGTAAAGCTCAGCAAGGGAAGGCTTTTCTGAGTCATCATCTGATTAATCCACGCAACAATAGACCCTCAAGGCCTAATCTAAGTTTCTAATCTAAAATGAATACATTTAATCCAGGACTGTCATCCTCCAGATCATATTTGTCCAACTGCTTTTACAACCATAACCCCGACACGTAATCCAGATAATTATCACTAACTAATACATCAGTAAGGAAACAGTAGTTTGTTTACCTTGCTGATATTTTTGGTCATCGTTTGTCACAGTCACCCCAAGTTCATGTCCATAATCATACATAGCTGTTTTCATTTCTGTTTATTCCCCTTGGCTGATACAAGGCTCTGTTTTTGTCATTGTTTTGCCCCTCCTTTTGTTGTTCCCTGGGCTAAGTTTATTTCTGAAATTTTTAGGTTTCTGCCACAAGCCGGGTCTCCTACAGCACTGATTCTTGACGGCCTAATTATCTAGCTGGGTCGGTTTCTCTTTATTTAAAGCTTTAAAGATTCATCGAAAGAATTTTCAAAAACAACTGTCTCCCAGTCTTAAAAAAGAACAGACACTGTTGTGCTTGGTTCTGAGAGCTGGTTAGAATGAAACACAACGTGTTTAAGAATGTGTAACAAAGGTTCCCCTTTCATGACCAAGAATTTAGCATAACTGAAGTCATATGGATCTGCCTGTTTCCTTCCAGAAAACTTATGACCACTTTCTAATAAGCGTTATTCTCTACAAAAATAAGGAGTTAAGTTCTGAAGCACTGGTGTTGTTGTTGGTGTGGTTTTGTCTGAGCAGTGTGATTGTATTGTGTGTCTCTCTGATCATCTTGTAGTAAGTGTTTTAGTACTTTTCAGGTTTTATGTAACATTCAGCAAGACCTTGACTTTACCTCCCACACGTTTTCAAGCCAACGCCAAGACCAACCATGACATGTGTTTAACATATTGCCTGACAAAAAACTGCATTGCTTTTCATTATTTTTATAGCAAGGGGTTATTGATCTTATTTGACCAACTGAAAGAAAAAGACAGCGGCTGTGTTTTTAAACTTGAGTATAGTAAAGCCTAAGTCATATCATTTGTTACAACTTGATTTTGGCCAATGATGCTCAAGGCTACATTTATTACACCAATTTACCGTAATGAAACTGGTGTTTTTAACATGTTCTTGTGGAATTTTTCTGACGACGGAGGACATAAATTAAGAAAATCAAGCTCAAAATTGCATTTCTGAGTATTTCTTTATATAAATCTTTGTGTATTTGAGCAGAAGAAAAATGCAGTTTAAACAGGCTCCCGCCGGCGTTCCATCCTGATAGATCCACTCATAGACGACTGGATCCATCAACGTCTTTGTTTTTCTTGTCTGAGTTTGCATCTGGCTCAAAACTGTACACCTTGATAGCTAGCTGGAGAGCATGTAAACAGAGAGCTCTCAGTAATGAATAGGGGAAGGGGGTTGGGGTTGCTCCTTGCCAATGGTCCCATCTACAACTCAAAAGGAGACATTTTTAATGTACGTCTGCCGCTCTGCAGAAACAATGTCCTAAAATATCACTGGGTACACTGCATCAACAGATGATCCATATTAAATAGGACTACATTTAACACAAAAACTGTAAAAGCCACTCTGAACCAGTCTGATGAGCCACACTGCCAGTCATTTCTGATCCAAAAGAGACGTTTCAAACGCCATTTTACTGACAAATATCTAGTGTAATTAGAGATTCCTGAAATTTCCTACATTGAGTCAACGGCCACAAATTGCTGACAGTAACTCAGACTGATAGGTACACTGACCTGCGTCCTTGGCAGGGAAACCCCACGTGGGCAACACAGTGTGAATCTAACTGCCATCATGTTGACATTAGGAAGACGCGAGGAAAACGAACGGCTTTCCAAACCCATCACAAAATGAAGTAAAGAGCTGCTGTTGCCCATAGTTTTCTGAGTGCTGGAAGCTGGAGGATCAGTGGAGTTGGAAAGATGGAAGAATGCAGACTTTCTGGACTCAATCGTGAAGGCTGGCAAAGAAACCGTTGCAGCTCTCCAACGAGTAATCCTCTAAAGTCACGATTTCAATACACAAGCAGCAGGTTTAATTCACAATAGAAGGAAAAAGGGCATAAAGTTGCATTATGAGGGAGCCGACTAAATCCCATTAGTTTAATTCCATAAATAATGTTGCCAAAGTTTGTTTTATCTTAATTGCTAAAGTAACAGTAGCCACTGTGTTGAAATAAGTGTCAAAAACAACGGAGCTTCTCTGCTTTTATTGCATACCTTCGGTTAGTGTTTAACCCTTGTGTCAGATCTGAACAGATTATTCTTGCTTTGCAGCTTCGGAAACATTTTCCATTACAATCTGGACGAAGAGAATGTGCAGATTCAGCATTGGGGGGGAAGCAGACCTAGAAAAAGGAGCACTTTCTCCAAAGATCTATCTTTTTTTAGTTACTTTCCTCCTTGACAAAGCACACGTGGGATGGCTTGTACGGTAGGCCCCGACAGAAATATGAGTTTTAAGAGGAGAAAACAGAAGAAGCTGATGCATATTATCTAAGAAAACAAGGGTGTCAGGTGTGTCTACTTTCAACCAGCCGTCACATCAAGCTAGTCTAGGAATGGTATATTCAAGTTGCAGAAAAAGTTTCTTTTTTAAACGAATGGTAAATACTAAATAGATTTTTTTTAAACTCAAAAACAAAACAATGCCATTGGGAGGCAGCAAAAAACAGACGGATGAGATGACAGAGCAAAGACAAACGTGCTGAGATGAGGCAGCACAGCGGAAAGTTGTGGCGCAGAGGGACAGAAGGAAGCAGACTTCCTGGCTGTGAGTAGAGTAATGGCGGGCCTGATGGATGCATTTCATGCGAGAAAATAAAAAACAAAGTGTCATCCTATACGTTCATTTTACAAACTTGAGAGAAAAAGTGTAGCTTGTAATCAAGATGGCATAAAAGTAACACAAATCTTGGATAGTTTCTTCCTGTTTTAAAGCTATCTATTCTGAACCTCTGACTCCTCCCACATCTTTGGTCTTCTTTGATTGATAACCCAACTACTACTAAACCCCTTATGCACTGATGACTGTTTTATTTTCCTGTTGTTTAAAGTAAGAAATATATTTTATACATAAAAACTTTAGGAAGTGACTGGTTTTATGAATTGATCTGCAGCCTTCAGGTATAACTGGTCCCCATCTGGTTTGGGTTTCCTTGTGTTGGTTTTTGCTTTCTGTTTTGTCTTTTGTCATGTTTGAGTTCTGTTTCCTGTTTTTTTTTAATTGGGACATGCAAGGAACACCTCCCCAAGGAGGCGTTCAGGAGGCATCTGGACCACATGTCCGAGCCACCTCAACTCGCTCATCCTGATGTGGATTGAAGAGACGAAAGAAATAATCGAAGTAAAGCAGATGATTTTCGCAATGTGAATATTGGGATAGGCCACCCTACGGCCTTCTGTACCAGCCTTTTTTGGCCTACAACCAAATTGAGGTTCGTAATGTCCTCCATAAAAGGGCATGACAAATTGTTGTAAAGTCACCCTTTCATTTTAACCTTTCGATCAAGTATAAAATGGCACAGGAAAATATTTGCCGAAAAAAACAACAAACAAACAAGGATATAAAAGTCTCCTCTCTTTCCAGTGACCGCTCACAAAAATCAGGATCAAAGCCAGGTCCACCGGAGTTCATGGACTTCAGCTCATCAACAAGGACAACATTTTTCCTCTCCCTTTGTCTCTGCGTTCAGTTTGATCTCAAAATAAGCTCTTTTATGCCCGGCTCCTCTGAATGTGAATGAATGGAGCGACCTTAAAGCATTTCTTCCACTCACATGTCCACACACTCATGGTTCCAGCTCGCGGACAATAAGCACAAATCAATCAAAGGAAAGCGACAAAGAACATCTCTGTTTACTGCCCGCCATCAAACACTAGACACACTTGAAATTGCTAATTAAAACTGAGATGTACTGTGTGTGCTGCGCTTTGATTTTAGCTTTTCTCCTGCCGCCCAATGGAGACTTTCCGCTCTAAATACCCAAACGCTGCACGCACATGGACACTGGAGATGCAGCCAGGTCTTTTCTAGATATGTGTATGAAGAACATTTCAGATCTGGAGTTAGAGATGAATAGAACCTGAGTCTGTAACTTACTATCTACTTTACACAAAGTGAACAACCTGCTTTTCTTAAATATGTTGTCAATGAAAGCAACCTTTTGGATTTATTTCTTTTAGCACATGCAAATTAACATCTGAGCTTTTAAATGACTGTAACTCTTCAATTGTATGCATAAGTAAAGTCCTTCCAACGGATTCTGAAGCTGAGAAAAGCAGGTTTGCACTGATACTGAATACCACATCTTACTTTTACAGTGTTGACGCAATCAACTTAAACCAGCTGATTCTGTTGAGACCTATGCAACACTTACTGATATGGTACCTCTGTCAGACTCCTCCCCCTTTCCTCTCCGCTTGGCTCCTGATTCGTCCCAGCTGCGACCACTTACCTCATCGCCTCACCTGCCTTCATAAGGAGCTCCAGGATCATCATTCTTTGCCAGTCCGTTGCCCCTGATGGTGCATAGTTGGTCTCTATGTCAAGTTCCAGTTTTGCTTGTTACGTCAAGCCTGTGCCTAATCTCTTCTCTACTCACCCTCAGGAATCCATAGCCACAAGTGGTCACCTGAATCAGCCTCAGCCCGGAGCCCCAGTCTGCCGTCTCCTCTGGACACACCTCGAGCCTCTGCCGTTCCTCCGGTTCCCCGGATCCCCACGGATGACGACTGCATTTTCCAAGTCCTGCGGAGGAATCCACCAGTGACGCCACCAACGTCTGTCTCACGTCTAGTGACCTCCACGAAGCCTGCTCTCATTCTGCTTACTACCTTCTATTAAATCTACTTACCTGCTACGCTCGTCCTCCTCCGTGTTTCTTCCGGGTTCCAGCATCTGGGTTCGAAAGTGTTCTGTAGCCATGACACTTACCTACCCAAAAGTGTGTCATATCGGTACAAATGTGCTTTTCAGCGCGTCCAGGGAATTAGGTTAATTTTGTAAACAGTTGAAGGGTTACTGTAGTTTAAAAAGCCTGTCATTTTGGTGTCATTGGCGACAGCTCCAGTGTTAATGGGTTACAGTTTTCACAAAAATTGAGCAGTTTTTGATGACTTGAACTCTGCTCTAGAATTATTATATTACACAAGTAACATCCAATATCATACAATTAAATTGGTGTGAATTTAGGAACAGTAAGTACTAAGTTTGGAGCATGGAAGTGAAAGTATCGTTGTTGAACATTGGTCAGTTAGTTTGTCTCAGAAAGAGATAAGACAGATCACCCTAACCCTAATACCCTGCCGAAGGGTCTTGTCTTGTCTTTTTGAGGGATTGCAGAAGATCCCTACTTTTACCTTTCAACAAAAAAGGAAGATTTTAATATCAGGTTTTCACAGACTACATGTCAGGAATGCCATGCGAAGATTGAAGCAGCAAAACTATGAGCCGCTATGCAGTAAGGACATCTGTTTGCAAGTAACTTGGTGGTTGAACCAGTTCAACTCAATTACATTTTAAACTTGCACTTCATGGAATAAAAAATGTGATATTATGTCACTTTAGATCCTTACAGGGTTTTAAAATTTCCGTATCACTGGTTTACACATGTCAATCATGAAAAGTACCATAAAAGGTCATGTTTGCCAACTGACATAGTGTGGCTTGTGGAGCTCACCCTTCAGTAGTACTTTATTGTTGTTTATATCGTGTTTCAAAGGTGATTTAATGTTTAATAAGCAAAACTGCGTAACTGTGATTTAAAAAATATACTGACTGATTGTTCATAGGTTTCTGGATCAGGTGAACTTACAAACCAAGTTGCTATCATTTGACGTTGTTCTAAGGAAAGTGTTTGTTTTGGTTGTGCACAATCCTCCTCCAATACACATAGAAGGGTTTAAAGTGTTTGTAGACCAAACATGCTTCTTTGAGCTTTATGAAAAAATATCAAACGAATGTTCGATGAAAGGAATGTCATATCAAAGTGCTTAGGTTGCAGACTCCAACCTTTTTGCATATTGCTTTATTGAGAAAACATCTCACAAGTCAGGCTATCGGTACAGATTACACACTCACCATGTTATTAAACCCACATGGGGAGAAATATGCTTGGCTCTGCAGCCAATGGGGCATCCCTTCATTTACAAAATATACGACACTCTTATATAAGAAGTTAAAGCTTCAGGGGGTATTTATTTTTTTGAAATGAAGGTTTAAATATCAATAAAATAAAATCATCCCTCCTTTTTTTCAACTTATCCCTCTTTTTCTAATCAGACTCTGTTACATCTAAAAAAGTTTAGTCTTTGAATTAAGCTTGATTTGCTTTAATGATATTGTATTGTCTGGATAATGCAAGCTCATGGCCATAATGTTGATTTGGTCCAATTTAACCTCCTGGATTTCATTGTTTTGTTCACAGAGACAGTATTTTTCCTATGATCTTGACCACAACACCATTTTTCAAGAGAGTGAAGAGACGGCCCACAGATAAGTCTATACTCCAAATGATGTCCTTTGAAAAGTTGGACCTTTTAGATAAAAAGGAATTCATCAAGATGAAGAGCATTGGAACAAACAGAATGAGTCATGGATAAAAAGCCCAGTCCTCATGATGCAATGGTTTCCATCACAGATGGTGACTGCAGCTCTGTTTGAGTGAAACCCCCACAAGAGGGTTTCTCAACAACTGTTTACTATGTGTGGTGTAGATGTGCTTTTTTTTTTTGTAGTTTCCCACAACAAATATCCGCTCATGAGTGAAAATGCGCCCACACTTTCAAAATGAACCCTGTATTGTGTTAGATCTGCAGAGGGAAAGATCTAACCCAGTTCATTTCTCTATACCTTATAATTGAAGCAAAATTTTGCTTAATGCTTTGAATTTTGTGAAACAAAGAGAAAAGGAAAAAAATTCTACCATATTTCCATTGAATAAAGTTTAAAAAACAAACTATTATGATTAGTGAATAGTGGCTTTACTTCTCACAGTTGATGATTTGATTCAGAATCAGAATACTTTATTTATCCCAGCAAGAAATTGTATTTACAGCAAATTTCTACCGAGTCAGATATAGAATAAAGAGAGAAAGCTATTTACAATACAGTCCGGTGCCAATTTGCAGTGTTCAAATGACAGTGTGTATCAACAAACAAAGAGTTATACGGTTTTATGGCCCCAGGAAGGAAAGAAAGACCTTCTGTGGCACTCAGTTGTACTTAAGGGGGGGGGGGGGGGGGTCTTACTCTCACTAGCAGTGAGCTCCTGAATGTATCCAGGGAGATGGGTGGAGTTATTCGGGATGCTTCGCAGTTCTTCTCTCCATCACCATCTGTAAACAGTCCAGGTTTACTTTCACCGCATTGAGGAATAAATCAAAATAAGAGGATCAGATGTGATTGCCTAAATTACTTAAAACTGATTTTAAAAAAAGTCACATGTAAAAATGTGCCAAGTGGTAACAGAAATTGTCAAGATGAACTGGAGATATTGTAACCACTTTTTGAAATTTTTCCGGACTATAAGTCGCCCTTTTTTTCATAGTTTGGCAAGGGGTGCGACTTATACTCCGCCGCGACTTATATTAGAAATAAATTGAAATAAATACATTGTTAACCCTCCTGTTATGTTCAAATGTGAGGAACAGAGATGATGTTCCTGGCTAAATTTGATGTATGAGGTGTGTTAAGTGTTAAGAGTATGTTAAGTGACTCAGAGAATCAGCAAACCTTTTTTACAGTAAGATCTTGAAGGCTAACAACATAATATTCTATTTTCCAATGATTTCATAGATTCAGAATTGCAATAAAAATGACAACTGTTTCTACAAATACAGGATGAAAACAGAGTATTAGTTGGCCAATGATGCTTCATGAAACGAATAAATAAATATGAGAAATAATTACTGTGAAATTATGAGATAAACAGTCTGCTATGATTGTGTCATATGAGGTTGTGCAAGTTATTAGTTCTTGGTCTCAGATTTTGCCAAATAAATTTCCCGTCAAAATGCGACTTATAGTCCAGTGCGACTTATCTGTGTTTTTTTCTACTTTATAATGCATTTTTGTGCTGGTGAGACTTATACACCGGAGCAACTTATAGTCCGTAAAATACGGTAGTTCAAGAGACTTCAACTTCAAATCAGTTGGCCCAAACCCAGTGCACTTACTTTGGTCCGGATCCTAAATCTTGTGCTTGGTCCGTATTCAGACTACCTTCAACCGGCCACAGCTTGAAACCAAACCCACATGAGTAAAGATTTCTTTAGTCATTGAATTGCGGGGGCGCTGCAAAGCAACGAACAAGCAGCTTTCCTATCTTTGTTGGGATAGTTCACTTATTCAAACTTTATATTTCCTGACCAATTTTGAACGTCTGTATCAACGTTAAGTACAACACTTTTGCTTGTTACTTTGGTACGACGGAGGCAAAGCCGTTACTGAGGAGGGGACGGCTATGAAGGTACAACGATAAGTGTTTCTGACATATAGATTGTTAAACATTGTTTAATGAGCCTGCATTCTTTCATCAGACCATATTTCAATGATGTCGCTTCGTCTGATCTTCATGGTTACTACATTCCTATTCTATTTACATCCCATAATGCCTGGCTACGGTGGCCCTATTTGGTTCAGATTTTCTGTTTAAAGCATGGAACCTATTCAGACTAACAGAATCTTAGAGCGAGACGAAGCTCAGTCCGATTGGAAACAAGCTGAGACCACCTCAAAAGGTGGGTCAGAGAAAAGTTCCTGGTCCCGGACCAGAGTCCGCTTGGGTGTATTAAGACTGAAAATTTGTTCCGGATTATTGGGGGAAACAAACTCAGGAACCAATACACAATACACAGATAAACTGCAACAAGAAATCAGAGATCTTCACACCTTTTTGTGGCGATGTCTGACAAAACTGAAAAAAGGAAAACTATTTTATTCCTATAACAGTATACCCCTCTCAAAGAGATGTATCCCAGATGTCCCCAAATACAAATACACAAACAGCAACAGTAGGAAATAAAAAATTAAACAGTAGGCAAACACCAAAAATTAGAGCAAAAGTCCAATCACGGTGACATATTGGACATACCAGCAAGGTGCGTAGCATCCAAAACAGAGCAACTGTAAGAGATTTCTAGGTTACTGTCTTTCCAGCGCATTTTAACTTGACATCTTGTGAATTGTTCACAACTGGATTTACCAATTTTTCAAACCATAAGGCACACCACAGTTATAGGAGTTAAAAGGCTAAACAAAACCATCATATTGTTACATCAACCAGAAGAGCTGGAGAGTAGAAGAGGCAGAATATGATTGGTCAGAGGGGTTTTCCAGTATATTAGTGCAGTACGAACCATGAAGCTCCTGACTACGGTATCCATAAAGCAAACTAATTACAGGTCATGATTAATTAATTGTACAAATTAACTATAGATTCTTTAGAAGACATGAATGTACGTCTAAAATGATGGTTATGTCCATGCTCACAGTATTACCAGGGAATTATTTGGGCTCTCTGAGTCAAACTGATCATTTATAGGTTATAAGTTGGTCTCTGTCCCATGTTCTGTGCAGTAGTATGGTTGCATAGTTGTTAGGTCAGCAACTAAGTGCGTTTTTAGGCCATATGTGCCGTAAAACGAAAGTTTTTGTCTTTAAGCATTTGTTGGTCAATTAAGCACAAACAGCAACAACAACTCAGTTCTTTTCAGAAGCTCTGATGCACAGAATTGTCTCCTGGGAGGTGGTACTATGCCTTATTAAAGTTCTGTGGGGAAAAAACGATTTAGAGAAACATGTTTTTTACACTTAAGTTGTTGTAGAAATGGTTTAAAAAGCTGACAATGAAACACCTCGTAGAGCTTCAAGGGTCTTTGGGGATCGTTTATACCTACCCCAGTTAATGCAAGAGGGCTACAGCAATTTTTAAAACATTGCCATTAACGTTTTATGTTGCAATAAAGAAACTACCAAATAAAACAACTACCTTTTTTGTTGCATCCAAATAGCAAGAAAGAGGCCTCAAGGTAAGGAAAGACGAAAACCAGAGGAACATAGTGCTGAGCTGGTGAATTTGGAGGCATAAAACACGGGGGTGAAAGTTTGAGCACGTGCACGTCCTAATAATAACTCCAGTCTGCATCTCAGCTATAAGTGCCTGGGGCACGGCCGGTTCCTTATCCAAACAGAAGGCTGAAGGATTGGGGGGCCCCTGTGCAGTGATGGGGACTACGGAAACTTTCAATCCAGTAGTGACACGCTCAGATCTTTCCAGGGTCCTCTGGTCGCAAAGTAGGGCATAAAAGGGGAAAACAGGCAGAATCAATTTGGTATTTTCCATGTTTTTCTCCCGCATTTCTTCCCTAACTGCATGGATTTAATCAAAAAATGGAAAACTGGCTCTGAGACATCACCTTACAAGCTGCTGTCCAACATTCGTACCAGGATCCCAAACATGTGGCTAAAATGTGTGCACACAAAAGCTATCATGCATCCTGTCATTTGTTCAGAAGCAAAAACTGGGCCACTGGGATGTTCAAATGTTTAAAAAAAAAGCCCACCTGAATGCAGGACGATCTCAAGAGCACATCTGCTCCTGGATAAACATCACGGTGAGAATGCAGATTATAGCTTTGGCGTGGATTTGAAGACCGAGGAGCAACAACGCAAAGATTCCCTCACATTTTCCATCCTGAAGTTAATTCATTTTTACGAGTCTGAAGCTGTTTGCTCTCATTTTCTCATTGGAGAGTGGCAAAATGGAACATGCTCATTTTTCACCTTCGTTGGGCTGAAATGGGGTATTTCTCAAACTCTTGAGCGTAAGATTAGTTCTGCAGGGGGTTCAACTGTGTTTAAAAGACACTGAAACTACGACACATGTCATCTTTTTGTTTTGTTTTTAGAAGCCAATGACAAAACGTCATTCAGCTTTCCAACGCAAAGACGATTTGTAAGAGAAGGGGAAAAAGTCGAGAATGTGACGTCCAAAAGTAAGTTTCTGCACCCTAAAAGTAGGTGAATCAAAGTTGGAGTTTGCTGTAGGGCTGGAAGCGACTTCAAAGTGAAAGAAAGTATTAAAACCTTGAACGAGGAAGAGGAAACTTAATTGAGAGCACATCATTTCCAGATGGCCCACAAAAAAAATCGCACAGAGATGATTAAACTGCCTAAGAAGCAATGGAAATCCCTGGCAATTAAGGCAGATAGTTGCCATATGCACTTGGCCAAATGAAACCGCTTCGGGCTCTCGTTCTTCCCCTTTAGCTTGTAGCTGCAACGTTCATTTGGTTTCCTTCCCACACACCCGCCCAGGGATGTGGGTATCCAAACCCGACCACAAACAGACGTTTGGAAGTGATGCTCATTTATTAGGACGGTTTGAATTCAGGTTTAAATGGTAAATAATGGTGGGGCGTTGATTAAGATTTCGGGCCTTGACTCACCTGACTTTGGATTAGGCAGTCGGGATGGGGCCATTTCTCTGCCAAGCGCCAAGAGCAAAATTATTTGACCCTGGACTTTTCCACGAACATATTATGACAGGCAGCCACACATTGTGCCTTTCATAATAACAGAGCGAGTGAAAAAAAATCACATCTAATTTACAGTGATGCTTCTTTTCCCTCTAGGATCTATTTAAACACAGTCTACATTTTTAAGCAAATGTTGTGGACATTTTTTCCATCGAGAATATGTCATGCAATCATTGGCTTTGTTGTACTTAGTAAATCAAAATAAAAGGGTAATTGTATTTATCGGAATTGACTGGTGGAAGAATCTCGACCATTTTTCCATTCAGGATGTTCTATTCCTAGACCATAAACAGGGAAACTGTGTTATAAACATCTAAATGGTGTCAGTGGAGGTTTGGTTGTGGTATGATCTCTTTTATTAATGTGTCTATCAGCCTACATTTTCAGACGGCAGGACGGCTGCACTTCATAGCCCTTTGGTTTCTGCCAGAAAAAGCTCAAACAACAAATAAAGCTGAGCGCAGCCGACCACAAAAATGAAAAACCACGTTTTGTGGAGTAAATTCCTCTATTTGAGATGATTTTAATTGAGTAAAAGAAATGCCCAAAGACGTTCTATCGCAGCTCTCGACACATTCTAAAATGCTGCTCAAGATGGCTGCTGTGAGTAAATTTTTGAGCCTGCTTAAACACGACACGACTAACAACTGAGACCGTTTACCCAGAATCCAACTAGCCAACAAAAAAAACACGGTGCAGAACACAAAAGTGGTAAAAAGTGAACATTTATGCTAAAAAAAGGAAAATAGCCATTTGTAGCTTGGAAACTTTGCCAAGTTTTCTGATCAGTGATTGGCTGACTGGTATGGATGGTGGGATGTCGGTCGTCATGGAGCTAAAGCCGACTTTGATTCCTTGGCCAACTGTTTCAAGTCATCTGTCTTCAATTGATAAATAAACTAGACTCTGGGACGAGATCAGATTAATCCAAAGTTTTTTAACTCAAGATTTGTATTCATTAGGTTATCATCACTGCATTAAATTATGGGTGATTTTATTTGCATCATGTTAATTTTAAGGAATACAGAATTTATTTCTAATCTTTCATTAATTATGAGTTATGTTCTTAAAAAACTCACAAAATCGGCAAAGTAGTCAACATTTTGTTTTAACAAAAACTATAAATGTTTTAAGGCTCTAAAACTGCTAACTACACATTTGATAAAGTTTTATAAAATTTGTACACTTTTCTCCCTTCTTTAAACGTTCAAACAATAGTCTAGATTTAAGGTCAAGATGTATGTAATGTTGGGAAGCTGAAGACATTTTGTACAAGAGATTGATTGGCAATGCTGCACAGCCAATCAGGCACTATATGAAAAAAAGGGAAATTGCACTAGAAAAAATACGAAACTCCATGAAGATGAACCATTTTATAGGGAGGGACCACTGATGTTCAAATAATTGCACACAAAATCACACAAAATTCCATGTTATCTAAGTGCAATTCAAATCAATTTTATTTATATAGCCCAACATTACAACCATAGTTGTCTCAATGGGCTTCATACCCGTAATTGTATAGTAAACATGAAATCATAAAGAACATAAAGTCATAGAATTCAAAAGGTAATGGATAAAAAAAAAAAACTAGGCTAAACTGGGCCTCTTTCTTGGTCCAATACCAAACATTAGTTACCTACATGCTGTTTAGGGGGTTTTAGTTCTAACTCTTAAATCCAGAATTAAGTGACACATAATAGGAATGAACAAAAACTGATCAGAACCAAACTCAGTAAGAATAACCAACAACTAAGTGAGTTTGCACTGCAGAATGAAGCAACAGATGGGAGCTCCATCCATGGGGTAAACACGTTGAGGTGTTGTCAATAAAAAAAGGGGGCAGTTTCTTCTGTTGCGGTTGGAAAACAATCCCATGAGAGTAGTTTTGGAGCTGGAGGCTAATATTGACAAAACTGAAGCAAGGGCAGCCTCTTTGATCCCAAAGGCTTCTGTTTAAGAATCTTCTTTTTGATTGCTCCTGTCTCCATTGGTCTGAACTAAAGCCTTTTGCACTGGCAAACATCAAGCTGGATTTCATATTTATCACCGAAGGAGAATATTTTAACTCTTGCAAACTTACAGCTGACTTCTGATAACCTAAAAAAAACTTGCTGGTAGGGCTCTAAAGAGTCTCAGAATAACACTTGGCAGCAACAGTTCTGTATTTCATGGGGGTCAAAGGTCGTTGGAAGGAAACTCCTCCAATACTTATATTAGAAAAAGGTTTTTCTCTTTATGTTGTTGCCACAGTCCCACTATTAAAGCATCTTAACATGCTGTTTTTCTGGCGAATGCAAGATATATTAAAACACTTGCCTGGGGTGTTGAAATAACAACAGTCATAAATGAGGCGGCACTTTGCAGAAAAATAAATAAAGTGGCTAAAGAATAATTTGTACAGGACCTCACTGTTAAATGAGGCCTCTCTTTAATTGTTTCCATACCAATTTCTGCTTCTATGTACCGATATGTATGCTCTGTATCGTACTTTTTGAACCATAGGATGCACCAAACATCCTCTCAAACATTGACTTATAATTAAATGCACTTCATACGTGTACTCTGGTTATGTTTACTGACCTGGAACTGATTTTCGGTGGTACACCCCCCCCAAAAATGTGTCTAAATTTTTATTTGCAACTTCGATAAAGTACATACATGGGGCAAAAGAAGTATTCAGTCAGCCTCCATTTGTGCCAATTCTCCCACTTGAAAAGATGAGAGAGGCCTGTAATTTTCATCATAGGTATATCTCGACTATGAGAGACAAACGAGAAAATAAAATACAGAAAATCACATTTTCTGATTTTTAAATCATGGTGGAAAGTAAGTCCATTATTTCTGGTTCTATTCCCTTTATCTTGAGTTTAGCTCAAGGTCACCAACCAATCCATCCATTTTCAGAACCCGCTAATTCCCTTCTCTGAATCAACGGGTTGCTGGAGCCTATCCCAGCCACAGTTGGGCAAAAGAAGGGTACACCCTGAACAGGTCTCCAGTTTGTTGCAGGGCAACCACACACATATTCACACCTAGGGACAATTTAGAGTCATCCACCAACCTATGAAGCAAAAACTGTGGGAGGAAGCTGGAGTTGCCGAAGAAAACCCACAAATTTGTGAGAAGAACATGCAAACTCCACGAAGAAATATCCCAGAGGGACAAGTTGAGGCTAGAGTGCTAACCAGTTTGCCACCGGGCAAACCAAAACTAAACCAAACCACGTCTTCATTTGTTTGTGTTTTGCCAACTCTACACCTTACTCCTGTCAAGTTGCCGCAGCATTTAAAGACTCACTCCAATGAAAATCCTGTTTTTTATGTTTTTAACATGTTATTGTAGTTTTTTCTCATAATGTAGAAGATGTCTAAAATAATTTAAGATTAAAACTGTGTTTCTGAGTATTTCTTTCTTCAAACCGGGTTGGATAAGGACCAGATGAAAACCTGATGTCTGAAAAAGCTCTGACATATGACACAGCTACTGCTGTGGGCGGGCCAAAGTCTGGTTTTTCTCTGCTCCAATTCTAAATCCTCCACTTCAAATCAAGTCAAGTCAAGTCAAATCAAATCAAATCAAATCAAATCAAATCAAATCAAATCAAATCAAATCAAAGTTTATTTGTATAGCACATTTCCAACACAAAGTACTCAAATTGCTTTACATGATGAAATTTAAAAACAAAGGACAAAACAAACAAATATGTAATTAAAAAACCGGCACAATGCCAGCCCCCCCCCCCACGTACTCACTCTCTGTGATATAAAGACAAAAGGATGCAATGTAGAAATCTGGCTTTGTACTGAGGTTGGGGAAATGATGTTTTGGGGACATATCCACATCAGTGACACCCCACCCAGGCTCACAGAGCCTACTACCACAGGACCCCCCAGATCCAGACAAAGACAGATCCCATCGCAGCCACCCTGCTCACTGGGAAGGGGCCATCCCGATGTGGAGGATCCCTTGGAGGAAAACTGGAACTGGAATAGACAATAGATCCACGTACGGTTCCATTTTCTCGTCTGAGATACAATCTATCTCTGAACTGTCTGGCTTGATACCTCTGATATTGCTTGCCGCTTTTTTTGCTATGCTAATGTTAGCTTGGGCTTGTGAAGCGCTTGTCGCAACCCTTTGTGTAAACAAAGGGTAAATTAGCTAGACTAACTTCAGCGCCCTATACCAAAAAGCGAGCTACTGCCCATGTGAAGAAAATGTGTCTTAAAAAAAGCACACAGGCTTGTTGATTTTAGCTAAAAACTGCATAATCACAATTAAAAGACAACTGGGAACGCTTTTACAGTAAAAAAAATATAGAGTTGGAGAGGAACTATCAGTCTTACAAATGCAATAACAAAAACAACACCAGTCGATAAAGCAACAATGTTTAAATGAAGATGAACAGAAAGGAGAACAAAAACTGTTCGGCTCAGTCTTTCAAGCCCTTAAATGCTTAAAACCTGGTTTATCATTGGCAGGTCGAGCTAAAGAGCACTGGTGGGCACGTTGGAATCGGGCCTGCGTGTCAGCCTCCCCGCTGTGGCCTCACAGTGTGGCTCCAACCCACCTGGCAGCACTTCAAAGTACTTACACACATATGTGTAAATCGGATTTTGGGCGTATTAGCATGGTTTATTAAAGAGCTAGATGAAGCTCAAATCTGGTTTGTCTAAAAGCCTAAGAATGATGAGAACTAAAACATTTCTGTGGCCGACCTCCAAATTCACACATCTTGGTGACAAGAAGAGGGAAACTTTCCAGGAAGAATGTACAGAATCTGTTTCGGCAACAGGGGGACGGGGGTGTTTTTCGGGGGGGGTTGATGGGAGTCTGGCACCAGCCAGGTGGGGCTCTCCAGGAGCGGCATGTTCACAGGCGGCTTCTCTGTGGCTCTTTATCTGTGTCCTGGCAGCACTTCAGTGGAAGCCTTATCGCCGTTCGAGAGCACACTCATCACATGGGCACAAAAAGAGGCTGGTGGACATGTGCCCCTTTTGCCTTTTTTTGTTTTTTTACCCTTTCCGTTTTGTTTCATGTGGACAAAACCGGACATTTCAGTTCCTTCTTGCAGCTACTAGAACTTCCTCTTCAGTGAGCAAAACCCAACTAAAATATTAACAGTCTGGTTTTATGACTCTTTGTTAAACATTTGATGCTGAGTCACGACAGTGACATAGATGACCTTCCAGCTGATTGAACACTTAACAAAGCCTTGGGGTTATGATGACCGTCCGTGTTCATCCACAGACAAGGCCGATCAGAGAGTAAATAAACAAAGTGTGGCGATGAATAGAAATCGGAAGAAGCAGCTAAAAAAGATGAGTCTGGCACCAACGTAGAGTTGAGATGAGGACAAGCCATTGGCGAGGAAGACGTGGAAAACATTAAAACTAGTGAGATACAAGAAGATGAAAGGGTTCGAGCAACGTAAATTGTTTTCCTTTTAAGACCTTGTGTAAGTCAATGTGATGACCGAGCAGCTAACAACATGGGAAAGCTTTCATAAACAACTCTAGTGCAATTCGTGGACTCAAGAACACTCGCATTTAAAAAAAAGATGTAAAAATCGATTTCCCAACTCAAAAAATGTTCTTGAAACTTTGCATAAGTCCAAAAGCTTTGACAGCTTCCTGATTGGGTGAAGGCGGGAGTTCAGACAATTTTTTTTTGTTTATCCAATTGGTAAACAAACCTATTTATTTGGACGCTTATGGTCATTGATGATGGAGACGGAGAGGAAGATCACAAAAAGCATTAGAGGATGATGAAGGACAACATGCCTGAGTATAAACAGCCAACAGGGCTGCAGCATGATTAGGTAAATAAAGCCCACACTCCAATTAATTCATTGGACCACTTGACATTTTGCCTTTTGCAACATGTGATGGTGGCATAGAAATGAAATGAAAAGCTGATGAGGCATAAAAGCATGAAAAGAAGTTCCTGGAAAGCCATCCTTCGCGTGACCCCGAGTCTATTCTCCTAAAAGACTCAGAGAAATAATAGAGCTAGTATGTCTTAAAGTTTGAGGAATGTTGAGTCACAGACTGCAACAAGGTCTATTCTTTTTCCTGAAATGTGTCTGTTCCCGTCCTTGTTTATCTTCGACTTGACTTCGCTCCAGCCATCTGGTCCAAAGGACACTCTACGGCTTATATTCGCTGTGACGTTATCAAGACAGAGATCTGATGCAAACAAAATAAAACTCCCAAACTGTGCCTGGAAGAGCCATGATTTGTGAATCATTTGACGTTTTAATGGCCGGGACGTTCCCTCTCAAAGTGAAGTGACGTTGCACAGAAGCAAAGCTTGGCAATGACGTCTTTCTACATGAATCAGGCTCGGGTAATATCAACAGAATAACTGGACTGAGTTGACTTTGTTTGCTGAGATCTTTTAATCCATCTGAGATAGAGAATATTGCCGTTTTCTCAAACCTTTTCCAGTTAAGCCCTGTGGTCTTCAGAGCGATCAGGTTTTGTTGTTGACGTTTTTGTCTGAGATTTGAAATCTTGGCATGCGGCTCATGTTTCCACTCCTGCAATCTGTTTTCATTAAGCCCTTGTCTCCCCGAAGGAAAAGGAGAATTTTTCACTGCCAGAGCAGACTACACTGTCAAATAAATGCACAAATCCACGTCAAAGTCTGTGTGTTGTTGTTGGTGAAGCTGATGCAATAAGTTGTTTGGGTTTGATCTGTTTTATATGAAAGAAAAATAATAAAATACTACTTTTTTCTTTCAATATAAGGCATAACTGAAGGGAAATGTTGGACAACAGATGACAGTTGTATAACTGTCCTAAAATCTTCAGTCACCATGACGCTTAAACTAAAACCTATTCTAGAGTTAAAGACTAATGCCATTTTAGTACAAATCATTGTGGTCTATCTGGGTTCCAGGGTTCAATCCCATCCACAAAAAGAAGAAATAAAACCTGATAGGAGTATTTTCGTTTGACAGTTTGCTCTTAAGGTCCACTTTCTGTAACAACAAAACAAAGTACAACTAGTTTATAGTCTATTCCAAGAAAAGGGAGTGATGAACCGAAAATATTATAAAAAAGCTAAACAAGATTTAGTTTGAATTAACTCTTCCAAAAAATTGTGAATTCACAAGTTTACTGCAAATTTTTTTTATATTAAATGTTGCTTTATTTTGCAAATTACTTAATTATTTATTTTTTTCTTCTTTAGTTCTTTTTTTATCCTCAGATTGTTCTGTTGGGAAAGAAATGCTGGCAAAAATTTCACTCTCACTTGGTTTGGTCTGCCCTCACTCTGAATTCGTTGGAGAGGACCTTTCCAAACCTGCGACCTCCTACAGGGTCGACTAACTGTGCACCACAGCCACCCCAAGATGAAAGAATAAATGTGTGCAAATACGTAAGTCTGTTCATCACCTGTCGCAGGCTGGCCAACCCTGGTCCTCAAGAGCCTCAACCCTGCCTGCTTTCCAGTTTTCTCTGTCCCGCTTGCTACTGTTTGGCTGACTCAAGTAATTCCACATCCTGATTGACTGAACACACCTAATTTGGGTTGTCAGCATCAAGCACAGCAGGGAAAGCTGGAAACCAGGCAGGGTTGAGGTTCTTGAGGACCAGGGTTGGCCAGCCCTGCATCTCGATAACTGCCTGCACTGCATTACAGTTCCCAATCGATCAACAAAACATATATTGATTTTTTTTTTAGATCTACACCACTTCCATCAACTACTTGTTGGTTACCATCCATTCGCTTACTGAACCCACTGTGAACCTTTTAGGGACAAAGAGTTGTTGGATCCATTTCCCAGCTACTGTTAGGCGAAGGTAGGGTAACCTTGGACAATTTACTACTCTATTGCAGGGCTAATTGTTGGTTTACTTTTGCTTTTCTGGTCCATAGAATTATCCGTCTGCTTTCATGCCAAAGTGGACCGCATCATGGTTCACCTGGAATCATACGATGACCATTGTTTTGAGGGTTCCCTTCTTTGCTAAACCGATTCAATCTGAACTTTGGTCCAACCCTGGCATTTCGAGCAGCATGCAAATGTTCTGACTTCCACGTTTTATTATTTCCCAATAAAGCTTTATTACACTGTCATTTTGAGATGCTCCCTGTAACACTGCAGTTTTAACTCCAGTGTTAACGTTCTTTCCATTACAGTGAAGTTTCAACGTTTACGCAATCAACACAATTCCAACAGATTCTGAAGATGAAGCAGGTTTGCGTTGGTTTATGTGAATTTTCCACCTCTGAATCATTTGGAATAATAGAAATTGTGTAGAGACCTTGGTTAGTTCAGAGAGCTTAGGTTATCTTGTCGGCAACAGCTACGATGTTAAAGCGTTAACAGAAAAAGAAAAACAAACACGTAAAAAGTAGGCGGAGGACCTTTGCCTTAATGTTCTCCATTGCTTCCATTTTATGTGGCAAGAAAAAGACATCCAGGGAGTTTAGCTCATCTATGACTTCTTATTTTAAACAGAAATTATATCAAATTGAGTTGATCCGAGCAGAGAAGATCAAGTAAATGGAAGAGTAGGATAATAGAAAAGCTGCAGGGTAAGTTTATCAGCAAACCACACATGAAGTGAAAGGCCAAATTACTCCAACCTTTCTTAAATAATGGGGTGAATATTTATCAATACTAAACTGTGTCCGTGTGGTATGAGCATTTCAAATTTAAGTTTTGATCAAAGTAACATTGGTTTAAATAAACTATCTTTGAACTGGGTTGAACTGTCGTAAATGTAAGGGCACTGTGTGCGTTAAAATTCTTTGGCACAAGATTATCTGTTGTTGTTTTTACCATCCCCAAACTCTCCGTGTAGATTTAGTCTCCCGTCACATCTTTGGTCCTGCGGTGTGTCTCACTGCTCCTATCGTCTTCCTTTTCTCTCTTCTGGCTATTGTGTACTCCATCGTTCTTATTTTATCTAATCGCCTCTGCATTTATCTCTCTGTGTCTATCATCTCCAGGCCTCTCTGGTTATTAGTCTAATGTGCTTGATGTTGAAAGTCTTTCATCCTAATCCACAAGGATGCAGAGGTACAGATAGGGACAGAGAAGTCAAAAGATGGAAAAAAACAAGTTTGGGACCCATATATTTCTCTTTGAGTATGGACTGTGTGCCGTTCTTTAAAGTAAATATGTTTTTTCTTATCTTTGTTGTGTCAGAACAAATAGAAAAATAACATAAAACATCAAAGTTATGAGTTATGAGTTTTAGGTTAAAAGGTTCACCGAAAAGAAATAAATGTGATAATTGGAAGGTTTGAATTAAACTTTTTCCAGCACAAAAACCACTTTAAACAGTAGCTAAATCCTTTTCAGCTTTTTTACCCTGTGGGGATAGAGTGCACTCACACACATTTAAGGATTTACTTTGGCCCACAGCATCCACCATGTCTGCCTTGGCTGACACCACCTCTTGTTGCTGGGACTGTGCCTTGAGGTCACTGCTATGGCTGTGGATAAAAACATCCCCTTTTTTGGTAAAATAAGGACCAACTTGTTGGAAAGTACTCTGGTAAAATGTGCAGCTCGTTTATGAAACTGAGCTAAGCTTGTTCTATCAGCTTTGGTCCACCTTAAGAGAATTCAGGGTGCAGTTTTCCATTTTTACCTGTTGGTGTCAGTGTTGTACCGCAGTATGACCCTCTGCTACAGCCTTGTGTAGTCCAGATGAGGGTTTGTTTTAAGTGGCACAGGAGACAGACAATAGTTACTTCTGTCAGAAAGCTTGAGTAAATGACAGAAAATAAAGATCCTGAGTGAAGTTTTGATGATTGTCAAATTGCTCCCGGCTCCTTCTGGACTTATCCACCACATATTCAGCTGTGTCTTGGTGCAGGCATGTGGCAGCTGACACAAGGAAAGCAGCTTACGGCTCCTGGTCCCTGGTCTGGGAGCCCTCTCCGGCTGCCACCAACAGGGCTTTATCGGTCTTGAGGATTACTGTGATTTCATTAGCTGCATAAACACACACACATGCATGCATGGATGGTATGCACGCATGCACATAAAGAAAGTGCAGGTTGCTGTAGTGATAATGTAAGCGTGTAATGCTTATTATAAGGCTACCGTTCATCCACGAGTCTTTAGTTATCTCAGTATATGTATGAAAAAGGTGCATAACCATGAGAGGTTGTTAGACAAGGTTGAATGGAAATGAGTGGGTTCTGTGTGGACTACCAAGCCAAACAACGAACAGTAACTATGATCATCTGTGTGTGCCAACATTCTTGCATTCGTGATTGTGCAGCTCAGGCCAGCAGAAGAACTGAAGAGAAGCTTCTCGTCCTCCAACTTCTCTGTAGTGATTGCTTTAATCCAGTGGTTCTTCTTTCATTAAAATATTCTTATCCATCCAAAAACCATCATTTTTCTCAAAGGTAAACTGTTTTGTGTTGAATCTTCAGAGTGTCTGCGAATTAGGCACCAGACTGGTGTGTATCTTATCTCCTTTGATGTAAACTTTGTCTTTTGCATTTAATGCTTGTTTATGGTTTGTAGAGCTAATTACATATATGAGTCGTTCAGGTCTAACAACTAGAGCTGTTCACTTAAGAACTTTACACATTAGAAGCTTTGAGCAAATGAAGCAAGATAATAAAATTTTAAAAAGTGATCATAAAACCATCTGAAGAAAGCTGGAGTAAAAGCATAAGAAAGATCCACAAGTCTAAAAGATGCTTGTAATCTTTTTAGTTCAAAAGAGAACCATGGTAGAGAACCATCCTTCACAGTACAATGAGGAACATGGTCGGCTCAACAAAGCAACATGTATTCAATCATTGGGTATTAAGGAGAACCAAAACAATGTTTCCGTCTACGCGCACTTTCGATTAGATAGATAGATAGATAGATAGATAGATAGATAGATAGATAGATAGATAGCTTTTATTGTCGTTTGCACAGCTTTTACACTGACATACGATATTAATTCCAGAAGATCAGACATACAGCAAATACATATGTACAGTTCCGAGATGACTGAGGCTGCAGCAGTAAATGCGCTGTCTTGCTTAGGATGGGTGTAGATAGGTTAAAAATGGGGGGGGTGTATAGGGGCAAAGGTGATAAAAAAAGTCATATATAAACACTGTGATACAATGTGTAGCTACAAGAAAAAAATTACATCGTTGAACACAAAAGCACATATTCACACGAGCACACGGTACACAAGGTTCAGTGGGTGGGGGGTGGCCCCCCCTGTGTTACACTCCGAGCGCCCTCTGAGCACAGGTGGTGATCTGGATTTAAAGCGATTTAAAACATACGGCATGAAGGGGTTGAGGCTCGTACAGTCACCTAATAAAAATGTTCGATTCCGGTGCATGTGTTTTATTTTATTGCTACTGTAAGTTGGACACACTTTTGATGTTCGGGTTATACTATGGTATGTTGTCCTATGTTGTTAGTATTTTTGAGTGCCGCACACACGGAGTGTTTAGGTGATACACAAGTATTAATAGGACGCCTGTAGGATGTCCACATAAACTACACTCTGTCTAATTTCCTAATTTCTAACAGTCAGGCTGAACGCAGGACTTATCATGTGAAAACGACCTTGCCTAGTACAGGTCGGCCCGTATCCACTCTTAAGGGCAGTTGTGACGATGGTTTAAAGAAAGTTGAGGGGGAAAAGTAATAGAGATCAATGAGCCAAAAAAACCAACATATCTTCCTTACTCTTTTGAGCTAAAGAGAACCACCGTGAGAATGGCTTATACTTATACAGCGGTTTTCTACCTACAAGGTCCAAAGCGCTTTACAGTCACCCAGTCACACACACATTCACACATTGGTGGCGGCTCCGCTGCCAAACACTGGTGCCAACGTCCCACCAGAGGCAAGGTGGGGTTTAGTGTCTTGCCCAAGGACATTTCGACACATGGGCATGCAAATAAATGCAATGCCAATAATTAAAAGTTATTTTTTTTTAAATAGAATTGTACTGAATATGATGCTTTTTCTGATTTAGAATGATACGACGATGTTAGGCAGATCATTTAAACCAGTTTGGGTCCAACCAAAAACCCATATATGGAACAATATCTTATTTATGTGTTTCAATCTAGCTATTGAGCTTGATTTAAACCCAGAAAACCTGTTTATGTGTGTCTTAAAGGAATTAAACAGTCAAATCAGCTGGGAAACGTTTGTTCAAACAGCTGGTGCAACCATGTGGCACAAGCAATATTATAGGATGTCCTAAGGGCTCAGTGTGTCTATTCCTTTATGCAAAGTTATCTCTGTGGGTGAATGTCTGTCTCTGTTTGAGGGTGAGTGTGCTGATACGTTTGAGAGTCTGTCGGTGTGTTCCAGTCTGTCTGTTTTTATTGCCCTTTGTGTGCCCACGTTGATGGGAGAGACTGCACGTGTGTGTCTGCGTATTTATGTCTATGTCTGAGTCTGTGTTTGTGTCTGAGTGTGTGTTCGGGTGTGCTTGTGGCTTTCCTTCTCAGGTGTGACAATGCTGTTTGGCTGTGTGCTTTGCTCTACGTGATTGGCTGGTCAGTCTGTTTATCTAAGCTCTGTAAGAAGAACTGACCATTTATACCATCAAGTGGAGAAGGTAGCCACAAAGGTATGAGGAAGTTGCAATATGCTCAAAAGCCAGTCCAATTGCAAAGCATATTATTTGTTTGAACTATTTAGTTTTAAGATTCATTGGATGTAATTTAGTTGAAGTCAATTTGCTTTAGATTTGCTCCACCTTGTCCAGGTTTGGGCACAAATTAAGCAAACTTAGTGGTATCCATCTTAAAGTAGAGTTTAGTAGAATCTGCTGTGATATGCTTTAATGTGAACAAAACCGTGAACTATGACATTGATTAGAATTATAAACAGAGTGACTCGCATCACCTGATGTATGTAAAATGGAAGACAATAAAGTGTCATGTGACAAAAGGCCAACAGAAAGTTGGTAGAAGCAAACAGGTGAGCTCTGTAGAAGTGAATCCTTTAACACCACTCCAGTGGTGGCAAACCTTGAACTAACTTCGAACTTACGCAACTATTTAGCTGTTTATGCAATTAACACAATTCCAAAAGATTCTGAAGTGGACAAAAGCAGCTTTGATATGCAACACTTTACAATAGTAAAGTCTTTGTCATGGTGCCTCTGTCAGGTTCCTCCCCTCTCTGCTTGGCCTAATTCACTACAGCTGCCGCCACTCAACTCATCAGCCTGCCAGACCTTCATAAGGAGCTCCAGGACCAGTATTCAACGCGAGTTCGTTGCCTCTAATGGTGCTTAGTCTGGTCACCTCACAGTCCCTTGTTATGTACCTCTCGCCTTTGTCTTACGTACATCTTGTCCTGTCTCCAGGAATCTCATGCCCACGAGTGGACGCTCAAATCTGGACTCGCCAAGCAGACGGCCATCGGGAGTTACCTGCCTCAATGGGAAATCTCGCCGAATGCCAAGCCGCCTTAGCCGGACCTCCAGCCACGTCTCGAGCCATCACCGATCCTCAGGTCTCGCCCCGGACCCACGGACCCTCTCCAGCCACGCCACCTCCCTGCCGCACCGGAACATCCCCATCAGCAGAGCAAATAAAACTCTTACTTATTCAAACTCACCTTCTGTCGTCCTTCCGGGGTTTCAGCATCTGGGTCTGCCTAGCCTTGCTAGCCATGACAGTCTTTTCTCAATCAACTTTAACTAATGGATCCGTTGGAATTATGAACGGCTGGTTGTAAGAGCGTTTTTTTATTCTGTGTTGCAGGAAACGTATTAAAGGGTCAAAGTAACCACAATTGTGTACTAATTCCCTCACTATTTGGACACATTCTAACTACCTTTTTTTAAACCGCCGAATAGGACGTCTCCTATTTGCTAACTTAAAAAGCCAATGAATATGAAAACTATGAACCTGCTGTATTTTGAAGATTAAAAAAATGTGAATGATTTGTACAAAAGTGCATTTTAATACTTTATTTTTATGACAAATAGTTCAAACACAATGCATTATGGTCTATATTCGCTAATCTAGTGACCATTAATGCACACAGAGACTACTGGGAAATTTCTAGAGCACTGGATTTTAAAACTGTAGATTTGGACAGCCTGACAAAATGGCAAACGCCCTATATAGTGCACTAAGTAGTGAGTATAGAGGAAATTGGGACACAGCCTGGCATTAGTAGCAAAGATTAGAAAGTTGATTAGAAAACATAAGCTCAAACGTGGTTGGTGCGTTTGGTCTGGGCCTGGAGGGCCTTGGAGTTGGGCGGGTCACTAAATGTGTGCATAAATTAATTTTAGTTGGTGGGCCCTGTGAGATAAGTCTTCTATGTTTGAAGAAACTTAAAACCTGTAAACCTGTTGTGTTCATGCTATTTATTGTGTTGATTTGTGTATGTGAAAACTAAATCATGCAATGTACTTACGTATGTATGTAATATGGACTTCTCCCCCACTCCCTCTATCTTCCCCATCTTAACCTCTTATCTCCCATCCCAAACATCTCACTCTATCTCTCTCTCTTTTTTCTTTTCATTTGTTTGTGGTAGAGTGTACACTACATTATTGGGAGGTAGCTTTTGCTTTATAAAGATTACTATTAGGTAAAGAGGGAAGCTTAAAACTCAATTAAATGTGATAATACCAGGATCATTGAAGTTCCTGAGCTTTCAGAATTCGTTGGAAATATATTAATTGTGTCAAAAAGTTACCGCTGTTCAAAGACTGTGTCATTTTCTTTTTTTTCTTTTTTTTTTTAACTTGTCCTGTCCAACAGCTGGGCAGACAGATGAGAGCTGAGGGCCTCTTGTGTTGGACATATTTTACTTTAACAAGAGGGGTTGTTAATCTTCAGACAAACCAAAGGTATGTCTGAATAAACCCCTTTTGTAATTGAGGCCAAACTTTATTAATTTCAATCATGTTTGAAAATCTTTGGTGTTGGACCGGACGGAAAAGGAAAGAAGGGAAGAAGAGAGAGGGAAGTTAGAGGGGGGGGGGGATAGAGGGAGGGGGGGGATAAGACCATGAAGCAGCATAGAGCAGACAGGTTTACTGGTTGTTATTCATTACGGTAAGGTTCAAATGTAGTACAAAAAGGGCGGGGCCTGTCCACACACACTGAAATGTTAACACACCTGCTAGCTGCAAAAATGTCCACATGTCAACATGTACACAAAACAGATAGTGTTCACGCACGCATACCTATGCCTTTAAACCAACTAGTGTGAAATCTTACATTTATTCAATCATGCAAACTATTAGTGCAAAGGTGAGGTAACACCTGTGCTCAGGTTTATGTTCTTCTAAAATGGATGGTTGAATGTTAAAAGAAGGAGGAGGAGCGCCCAGCCACCCCCACACCCAGACACCCGCCGCAGCAGCAGCGGCAGCAGGAACCCCCCAACGCCACACGGCAGCAGGCAGGGGACAACCGCCCCCCGGGCTACCAAATCCGCCACCCAGGCCAGGACCAGCAGGACCGCCGCAAGGCCGCCAGAGAGCAGGGAAGCACAGGGGAAAGAGAACGCCGCCCCAGCCCAACCAGGAGAACAGCCCCCCCTGCCGCGCCGGAAGAGCCCAACGCAGGGCCCCACCCGAGAAGGGCACCCACAGCCCCAGGCGAGCACCCCATCACCACCCAGGAGTTACGGGCATCCCTCCCGCCCCAACCCCAGGTACGAGCCAGGACCCCCCAAGGGAGACCCACTCGGCACTCCAGGCAGCCACCCACCCGACCCACGGTTGGTCCAAGGAGGAGCAAGGCAGGGGCCCGCCACCCCCACCCCGGAGGGGAGCACCCCGGGGAAAAAAGGGGGGCCCACAAGGGGTGTTGTAAACATGGCCCGACCAGGCTCGGCCACAGTTGGAAGTTTGGCGGGGCCCAGTGCCCAGGGGCAAGGACCAGAACCCACCCACAGGGACATGGACACCCCCCGGCTCAGGTGTAATGTGAACCCCCCCACCGCGCGAAGAGAGCACCGCCGGGCCCAGGAAGCCGGCACCCCGGGGACACGGCCGCCGTTGCAAAGGGGCCCGTACCCCCCACCAGGGAAGGGGTAGGGGACAGATGGTCCTAGGTCCCACCTTCCTTGCAAAATGTGTGTGCCTGTATGTGTGTTTGTGAGGGTGTGTGCGTGCATGTGTGTGTGTTTTATGTTGGGGTGTATATTTTGAGGGGGGAGGGGTGTGTGTACTAAGAGGGGTGCAGTTAAAATTGGCGGGTAGGGCACTGAGGGGACATCTCCTGATTACTCACAGTGATGTCCCCTCACCCTCCCCACCAAGGGGCCCTAAATGTCTAAAGTGCGGTTAAAATTGGCAGGTAGGGTGCTAGGAGGGCATCCGCTGCTTGCTGGCAGTGATGTCCAAGCACCCCCCCCACCAAGGGCCCTACATGTCTAAGGTGCAAATAAAACTGAAAGAGGGGGGGCCCACTCCATACGGCAACCATGGGAGGGGTACCACTGGCAAGTAGCTCCCCCCCCCAAGGCGCATCATTCACCCTAATAAGAGGTTATATGAGGAAGGGGGTAGGTTGGGGACAGCTGGTAGACTGTCCCCCAGGTGGTCAAGCAGCCGTCCCCCAGCGGCCCCCCCTCCAGCATAGGGGTCAGGCCGCCCCAGCCCAGGGACCCCATCCCGAGGCGCTGACACCCCAGGCCCAGCACCACCCACCCCACACATAGAGAGAGGAGCCAGAAAGCCGCCCCCCCCGGAGCAAGCCCAAGACGGCTCCCTGTGAAGTCCAGGTGCCTCCCACTCCAGGCATACGAGGTAAACTGGGCCTGGTCAAAAACCCAGTAAGACCTCGTACGCTCGGCTTCCTGGCAGTAGGCCTCCAGAAGCCGCATGTCCCGCTCTGCTGGGTCCGGAAAATATGGTTGGTCCATTCTGTCAAGTGGTGGGGTGGCTCGAGAGCCGGTTAGACCCAGATGCAGAGGCAAGAGGCACAAAGTTCCGGGGCAAGGCGTTTAATTACAAACACAAACGAAAAGCGCTGCAGAGCAGGATGTCAGAACAGAAACATAAAACTTACTGTGGCGTGGCGTGGCAAGAAACATGGAACATGGCATGACAAGACATGAACACCAGAACAGGAATAATGGACCAACACAGGAGGAAGGCAGAGACAAGACTTAAATACAGACAGGGCAGACAAGACACAGGTGGACACGATCAGGGCTGATGGGGACCAAAGGAAGTAGAACTCAAGAAAACAGACAAGACAGGAGACTTTCAAAATAAAACAGGAAACAGAAACAAGACAGAACAAGGACCAAAAACAAGACAACAATTTCAAACCATGACAGTTACTTGAACTTTGGGGTGACATTTTTTCCAAGCTGATGTGATTAAACAGCAGATTTCTGTGTTGACTTATGTTTATATTTTTCTTGTTTTTCCAATTTATTAAAATAGTTTTTTTAGCAATACAAAGAGTTATGAAAATAATAGATGCTAATCCTTCTTCTATATCGATGGCACTCATGTCACCACGCACACAAAGTGACGGTGAGGCCGTGATTGAAACCTTAAGCCAGACTGATAAATCGGCACATACCTGCTGCCAAAGAGCCTAGACAGGTGTGCAGAACCACAGTGCGTGCATGTAGCTGTCGGGTAGATTACTGTCACAGTGCTCGCAAATGTCTGAGTTACTGAGACCCATCTTGAACATCCTCTGTCCAGTGTAGTAAATTCTGTGAAGAGTTTTGAGATGGATTAGCTGCAAATTTGGACTTTTTGTCAGTTTAAAGGTGTTTAGACAAAGTTCTAAACCAGAAGCTTTCATCTGTGCTGATGCTCAAATCTGCATCCCATTTTGTTGTTGGAAGGGAAATATTGTTATCTAAATTACATAAAAGTTTGTATATTTTGGAAAGAGTTCTATTCATTGAAAAATTAATCAGAGTGGTAACTACATCTGGTAGCTTTAAATCGTTGTCTTTATATTTATACTTTTTAGTAATACTTGATTTAAGTTGATGATATTCCAAGAAGTTATTTATTCCATGTTTGTCTTGAAGTTCCTGGGGAGTTATGAATCTTCTATCAATAATTACGTGCTCTAGTTGTTTTATGCCCCCTGCTTGCCAAGCTGGGAAGTGAATCATTTTTTGTTTATAAGGATGTCCGGGTTGTTCCAGATGGGTGTCATTTTGCACGGTTGAATTGATGATTTTGATATTTTGAGAAATTCCCACCAGGCTGTTAAAGTGGCGTTTACATTAATAGTTTTGAAACAATCCTGTTTTTTAACTGTTTGGCTAATAAATGGTAGCTCTGACAGGTTGATCTTTCCACATAATGCCTGTTCCAAGTCTAACCATGAGTTGGTTTCCGGATCATTTTTAACCATTTTAAGATGTATTGTAATCTATTTGCAAGAAAGTATTTGTGGAAATTAGGTAATTCTAATCCTCCACAGCTTTTTGCATATTTTAAAGTTTTTAGACTTATTCTTGCAGGTTTATTGTTCCATAAAAAGCTTGATATGGATGAGTCTAATATTTTGAACCATTTTAATGGCGGTTGTGTGGGAATCATTGAGAAGAGATAATTAACTTTGGGTAAGATTTTTATTTTTACCGTGGCTACCTTGCCCATAAGGGACAGAGGCAGGTTGGTCCAGCGTGTTAGATCGTCCTGTATGCTTTTCAGTAATGGGGTGTGGTTTAGCTGCACCAGTTCTGATAGTTTGGGGGAAAAGTAGATACCCAGATATTTGATATTTCCTGTTTTAACTGGAATTGTGAGTCTTTGTTCTTTTATTCCTGTTGAGTGGTAATAAAACAGACTTATTCCAATTAATGGAATAGTCTGATATGGAGGAGAATTCATTAATGATCATTGCTGTTTCATTTACAGAATGTAAATTCCTTAAAAACAATAATATGTCATCTGCATAGAGACTAATTTTATGATGGCTGTGTTTGGTTTTTATTCCTATAATGCTCTCATTCTGTCTTATTGCTGCAGCTAGAGGCTCAATGAATATAGCAAAAAGGGAAGGAGAGAGTGGGCAACCCTGTCTGGTTCCTCTTCCAAGAAAAAAACCTGTTTGAAGTCTGTTTATTAGTTCTAACTGATGAATTGGGATTGTGATATAATATTTTGATCCAGTTGATGAATGCTTCTCCAAAACCAAACTTATGGAGGGCAGCAATAAGGAACTTCCAATTTACTCTGTCAAAGGCTTTTTCAGCATCCAGCGATAGTATAGTCATTTCCTGGTTTTCAATGGTGGCAAGGTCTATTATATTAACTAGTCTACGGACATTATCATCCGAGTGTCTGCCTTTGATGAATCCAGTTTGGTCGAGGTGAATTATGTGAGGAGTGATTTTTTCTATTCTCTGTGCTAGTGCTTTGCAGATAATTTTTACATCTGCAGTGATTAAAGAAATAGGGCGATAGCTTGAAGGACTAGTGGGATCTTTGTCTGGTTTTAGAAGAAGAATTATGTTGGCTGAGTTCATGTTAGGTGGCATTGATTGTTTCTCATTGATAGATGTGACGGTTTTATAAAATGTTGGTGCCAGTTGTTCCCAGAATTCTTTATAAAACTCAGCAGGAAAGCCGTCAGGCCCTGGTGCTTTACCATTAGGCATTAGTAACAGAGTTTCATGAAGTTCAGACAACAAGAGCGGAGAGTCTAAGTTTGTGAATTGATCCTCATTTAGCCTGGGTAGGTTTACATTATTAAGTCAATACTTTGCTCTGACGGATTGATCTGTGATGTGTACAAATTTTTATAAAAGTTTTCAAATGCGTTATTAATTTTGACCGGGTCGTGAGTGACATTTCCTGTTTGGTCCGTAATAGAGGTGATTGATGATTTTTCTCTATTAATTTTAAGCTGATTAGCCAGAAATTTGCCAGATTTATTAGAGTTTTCAAATCTTTCAAGTCGTAGCCTTTGTATTTGAAATTGCGTTTGTTTATTAATGATGTCATTTAACTGTAGCTTTAAATTTTTCAGATCTCCCAGAATGCGTTCCTGTGCAGAAGCAGCATAAGCAGTCTCCAGGGTTTTGATTTTATTATCTAATTCTAATAAATCTGCTTTCTCTTTGCGTTTTTTGTGCGTTGAATAAGAAATGATTTTCCCTCTCATGACTGCCTTTGCTGTTTCCCAAAGAATGCACGGTGAGATGTCTGGAGTATTGTTGAATTCTAGGAAGGTTGCCCACTCTTTTTTGAAGAATTCAAGAAATTCCTGGTCCTTTAACAGAGACGTATTAAACCTCCAGGTCGTACCTGAGGGTGTGGATATTTCCCTAGAAATATTTACAGAGACTGGTGCATGATCACTGATAATAATTGGATGGATATTGGAGCTTTGAATATTTTTTAAAAGAGAGTTACTGATTAATAAATAGTCTATACGGGAGTGTGAGTGGTGAACTGGAGAGAAAAAGGTGAACCCTTTAGTGCTTGGATGACATGAGCGCCATGCGTCGCAGAGACCCAGATCATTCATCTGTGTGCAGGATCGCATGTGCACGCCCATGTGTGCGCTTGTGTGCGCGCGCGCCCGTTCCGTGCATAAATAAATACTTACCGAGGATGAGTTGCTTCCAGGTGATTTACATATGAGGAGGGGGGAGAGGGGAGGGGAAGAGGAAAGGAAAGAAAAAAAGAGATAGAAGGGAAAACGAAAACAACAACAAAACAACAACAGAAACATGAGTGGGACTGAGGTGAAGAAAAAAAAAAGACTGTTTTCCTGAGATCGAGGTGTGGATTATTGATGATCCGGTTTTCCATTCATTGAAGTTAGTTTAGCGGGTTTCTTCTGGGCAGCGCAGATGTTCTCAGCGCGGATCTGAAAGCCTTCAGCACAGCCAGGGGGTGATCTCCGGGTCCCGAAACAGCCGGCCGTCCACATAAAGTTTGTCAACGGCCACAATCGCTCTCGAACCAGCAGCAAGATGCTTCCTCCTCAGCGGGAACAGGATCTTCCTCCTACGGAGGATTTCTGCCGGGAACTGGTCATTCACGCTGAAATGGGTTCCTTTCAGCTCTCGGCCTTGGCCCTTCACCAGCTCCTTCTGTTTAAAATGTTCGAATTTAGCCACAATAGGACGCGGGCGCTGGTGGTCGGACCTTCTTCCTCCGAGGCAGTGAACCCTGTGGAAAGAGATCTTCTGCACCTCCTCCTTGGGGAGCTTCAGGTGGACCTCTAAGAAGGACTTCCCCGTGGCCTCGGGGTCCTCCCCTGCTTCTTCTGGAACCCCCGCGATCACTAGATTGTCCCTCATGCTCCTCGACTGAAGATCCAGGAGGGTTTCCTTTATGGATCGATTTTCCTCGGAGAGACGGGCGGTGTCGTTGCCCAGGATCTTCACGGTCTCTCTGAGGGCCTGGTTCTCCGCTGCTAGCTCCCGCACCTGCTGCTGGCTGAACTCCAGAGACTCCCGCAGGCCTTGAAATTCCTTGTGGAGGATCTCCAGCAGATTAAGGCGGCAATCAAGGCTGGAGAGCTTTTTATCAATCGAGTCTAAGATGTCGCTCACGCCGCTGCCTGGAGAGGACGCAGCCCCGGGAGAGTCCTCAGGGCGTCCACGCTTGGAGTAGGGGGTGTTGGTGTTGGTTTTCCCCATGACGCAGGTATTATAACACTTGTCAATGAATTTCTCCAGGTCCTCCAGGCTGACAAAAGCTTAATAATCTAATCAAGTTTTGTTAGTTGCTAGGATTATTCTAATATGGCGGAATATTAAAACAAGATTGAAAATGTTTGTACAACTGCTTACGTGCCGCCACATTAACTCACTAAGCTCGTCTCGTTGGGTCTCGCGATACTCCTACAGCATCTCGCCTCGCCACCTTCTCTGTGTGTCATTTTCTGTCCCTGGTGACGGCTCCAGAGTTAAAGGGTTATTATATATTTCTAATGCCAGCTTTGGCTTTTAGTACCACATTGGTACCAATCACTCCTGATTGGCATCAACGGAATTTTCACTTGACCGTACTTTTAAGAAAGTAACTGGACAATATGTGATACATGGCTCGCTAAAATATGAGCAGAAGTTCTGCAATAACAAGAAAGGTTTGGGGTGATAAGTCAATCTTCACAGATGCCGGCTATTACTCTATTGATAGGGTCAAGCTTCTCTTCGTAAGCTCCTTAAGCCAAGTGTTCGGCACCAAAGCACGAAGCAATTGAGGTTGTTATGCCGAAAGCAGGGTCATCTGTTAAGACTTTAGATCTACAACAAAATGATCAAGTTTGGAAAACAAGTTTAAGAATGAAGAAAATGCAGGGAAGCTGTAATTTTAACAAGGCCACATTTTTGGTCAATAAACATATTAACTCCTAGTGGAACGTTTATTTGTAAAACAAATAAATATCTTAGTAAATTGAAACTGATGAAACCCCACTGGGTTTCTGTAATGATACTAATCATAAAAATAAAAATAATTGCACGGTTGCATGGTTATTTCTGATAGTCAATAGGGTACGATATCATCGTCCGAGATGATGGCTGACTGACATCACGATGGAGAGACACCATCGTGATGCCACGCCCCCGCCACGCTGCGAGTCGACACCATAAGCCGTGGTTACATGTGCAAAATATCTTCATTGGATCAATGGTCGGATTAGAATCCAACCGTGTACATGGGCCCAGAAAAACTTTTTCCGATTATAACAAACGTTCACATGGGTCACACTTTGGGTCGGAATAAATCATTCGCACATGCGCAGTAGTGTTTGAAATACCGGACGAGGAAATTAGTTCCGCTGAGAGGCTACATACATAGATATCTATGCTGGTGTGCTGCGGGAATTTTTTTAAGGTTAAAGTGTGCCGTGGCTCAGAAAAGGTTGAAAAACACTGACCTATTTTCTCAAAGGTGATTAAAAAAAAAAAGTCCTTTTAAGATGTAAAAAAAACTCTGCCTCTGACTTTGAAAGGCTTCACGTGGTTGAACAACAGACACACAATAAGCCCATTTTGTGGTCCAAAGACCAATTGGAGATGGTGAAAGGCATGAGGCCACTTCTGATTGGCCAAGCGCTTGTTGTGCTGTATGTGTGTGAGGCTCCAATTGCAGAGTAGTAGCTAGCTGCGTTCAATAAATATTAAGGATGTAGCCACAGACGACGAGAGACGCCAATGTTCAGAGCTGATTTGTACAAAAATGATTAAACACCAGGTTCCATTGAAAATGTTTTACCTTTCAGCACTATTAGTGGTGTTGCTTTGATTAGAAATATCCAGTTAGAGCAGGTTCCCTGAAAGCCCAAAGATTGGGGACAGCTGGTCCACATAACGTGTTGTGGTTGTATTTTTGAAGGAACTAATTGCTGCCGGATCCCAAATGAAGGTTAAATGAAGCTGAACACCGACCCCAGAGGGGTGGAAGTACAACTGCAAACAGCCCCAGGAAAACGTGTGGCTTCACAAGCGGAGACAGCTGTTTGCTTAAATGTGGAGCCAATACGAGGCTTTTATTCTGAAAAAGTGGTCATTTCATTTGAACATTAATACAACGGAGATACTATTTATTTCACACAAAACAGTTTGGATCAGAAAGGTCATGATAGGTTAAGACAAAAAAATATGGTCAGTGGATGAAAAAAATGTTTCTTCCTCGGTTCAAATACGTTTTGAATTTAAGAGAAAAAACAGAAACAGATTTTTGACAGCACAAAGAAAGAATGTTAAAAAATAGAAGAATACATTTTTTAAATGTACAGTAAAGCCCATACTACGATGCACTGTATTTTTTAACACATTCTCACCCCAACTGGTTATATATGGGCACATGGCTAGGGCCCCCCCCTCCGCATCACATATTGGGGGAGCTCAAGTAAGAGATCCTGAAACGCTGGTGATTGATTTACGTCTTCAACCATACAAATAATTTCACTTTAAGTTTTGAAAATGAAACACTTTGTGTCAGAATCATGTAGAAAAACGACAAGTTGGGCTCACCCAGAGCATCAATATGTGACGCGGAGGGGGTCCCTACCCATGCGTCTATTTATAGCGAGCTGGGGTGGGACTGTGTTGGCATTTTTTTGTAAAGACTGGAAAGATGATGGCTGACAACATTACATAGTGACTTAATATGGTGAAAAAGCTCAACTTACTTTCATGCAGTGATAAATGTACTGTCGGAGTGTCTCCTCTCCCTTTTATGCAGCAAATAAACGGCAATTCAAGAAAAAAAAGGTGTAAAACTGTGAGGTTAAATCCAATGCAGTTTAAAAATGTCTGTGCTGACCCATATAAGAATAAAAGTTAAGGCCTGTTCACACCGGGACGAATTTCGCGCGCGATATTCGCCGACGTTTAACGCCTCGTGACTAAACAAAGGGCACCAATGTGAGTGTGCACACCGACGCGAAAAACGCCACGCATAAAAGCGTCATTTTTTAAAAAACGCCTCGGGTTCTTTTTTTTGGTTTGACGCACCGCGTCAAAAACTATACGACCAATGAGAATGGCGCTTTTGCACACGTGTCTGGAGCTTCTGAAGTTACAGTAAAACACAACTTGGGGGCGCTCAAACACAAAACTGTCTTGCTGAGCACACATACGTAACGGCGAAGAAGATACTGACGGACATTCTAAAATATCCCCGAAAACGCTCATGATACATTTTCAGCTCTTGTACCAGTCGATAAAACTCCCCATGTTCTTCTCTTCTCACAACTATGGGATGTATCCAAAATCGGCGTCTTTTCCGGCATCTTTCATCATTCAACAGAACAATAATTTCTTCATCACTGGAACTGGAACTACTGGTGCTGGAAATATTCATGTTTTCTTTGTATGATTACGCGTAAATACTTGCTCTTTTCTTCTGAGTGAAAAGCGAGTTTAAGAACCGTAAAGTTGCGCAGCGCCACCTTGTGTACAGGGGGTATTTCTGTTTTACATTAAGCGCCATCTAATGTCAGGGAATGAATTTACATGTTCACTCGGCTCATCGTCAGCGAAAATCGCTTGGGTGTGAACACAAAACACGTGTTGAAAAACGCTGGCGAATAACGTGTGCCGATATTCGTCCCGGTGTGTACGGCCCTTTAGATGCACTGGTTGCTCTAGAGCTCTAACATAATCATGACTTGGCCTTTTGTGCATCTAACCAAAAAAATCATCTCCACAGTGACAGCACAAGCCTTCAGGCTCTAAAGTTGTTGATGAAACCGAAGAAGAGCGAGGCAGTCAAACCAAAGTTAAAGTGGAGTTTATGGTTTCTGGTAACAATTCATGTAACTGGGAGATTTGTGAGAGTGCGGCTGTCGGATTCCAAGCTATGTCCATTATTTTTTACCAAAAGACAAGTGCTTTGTAATTATGGTTATGGGGGGATTTCCTGCTTTTATCTATTGTCATCAAGTCATAGAACTTTGCCTCTTCCTTTTTAAAAGACATTTGCTTTGTTTGATGTTTTTTTTTTCTTGGATTAGGGACTCTTTTGAATGAGAACCAGTCATTAGACATTTTTACTTCCTCGCTGAATCATCTATGAATGGAACCTTCTGACATCTGAAAAATATCGATTACAGACTACTTCCTTTTGTGGTACTCATGAGTATTTTATGTGAGCGTAGTTGGAGTCGTCTTTAAAGGGGGTTCTGCTCTGTTTGCATTTCAAATACACATGAAAAAAACCGCACCATGGAGGTTATTTTGTATTTAAAAGACAATACCGCTCTTGAAAGGTGCTCTTTAATGTAATTATGGGTGCAGTAGTGCAACAACTGAGCACCTGTGTGGCAAACCTGCCTTTGTGAGGAACAATTTCTCTAATATTATGGGCCTTTATGTCACGGTTGCTGGTTTTTGTGTGAACGCTGGGGAAAGAATAACAGGATGTAGGAAAAAACGGCGCTCTTCTCCGTGGTGGAATCAAGGGTAGAACGTTGGCATTTCCAGCTGCAGCCGTTGGAACACGTCCGCTAACCAAACAGCTTGCACAGTATAATCATCGTGTGCAGCACGCCATTATCAGTTAGCTCAGTCTCCAGGCCAAATGTGCTGTCAGTCGGGACAAACTATGCAAACATTTTCTAAATAAACTGACCTCCATTCCAGAATCGGTCCTCCTTCTACACTTCCAACTCTAATTCCTAACCCTTTTCAATGTATTACTGCATGCATTATTGTTTCTTTTTTGTCTCTTTCATATAGTCATTCCTACCATTTCAGGCTTGTCCACGAGAGACAATAGCCTCATTGTGACAATGTGTCACGGGTGTGTGTTGGACCACACAGGAACGCAAAACAGAGGAAAACCTGTGCGAGCTTCCTTCCCTCTACCGGCCCATATAATCACACCTCCAATCACCACCGGCTGACAGATCATCAGATTGCAGCTCAGACAGATGAAGTACTTCGGCGTCTCACATATACTTTAAGGCGTGCATACGTGTCTATATGTGCGTCTCAGACTGAGGTCCGTCTCATTAGGACCTGGATGCCGACACACAGACATCCTTTGTGAATTGTTTCCCGTTCTAAATAAGAAAAATTGAACCAAGAAATGTTTGTTGCTTTCCCAAAATTCACACAGGTGCGTTTAGGACATGAAGGAGCTTGATAACGTACGATAGTCAGAGGATTAGCTTGACTTGATGGATTTCTTCTTCATGTTCTTTCACATCCTAGTTCCAAACAAACAGAATTTAAAAACTCTTCAAGTAGTTTAGTCCTATTCCGTCTGTGAGGATTGGGCACTCTGGTTTGAAGTTTTTAGGTGATATTTCTTGGTTTTTATGTTTTGTTCAGAGTGTCCACCTGTCATAGAGCTCATAAGTTTCAGGTTGACTCTCCACATTGTTTTCTGTTTATTGTCCTCAGCATGTATAAGTGTCTGTTTTTTGCACTCTTTTGTTGTTCCCCAATTATTTAAGTTTATATAAAGTTTTTTGTTACCCAGCCTGCTCTCCTGAATTTTGGGTTCTACACCACTAGTTATTTGGGATCACTTTCGAACCGAAAATAAGGAAGCGACAAAGGAAGCACGGACACAAACTCAGGGCAAAGTTTGATAGTCTACTTTCCAGGTCCAGATCAAGTCTAGACTTAGGGTATATTCAGTCTGAAAAGGTCTGTTGGTCCGGATTGAGTCCTTAACTATGCCCTTTGTCTTTTGTGTGACATTCATGAACCAAAGCTTGTAAACAAAACCATGTGACCAACGATCTCTTCACTCTTAGGCCAGGAATTATGAGGGCGTGGCAAAGCAACAAGGGAAATAACATTGGAAGTCCTACACTTTGCTATCGTTGTCGGGATAGTTTGCTTATTTAAACTTTATAATTCGCAGGCCAATTTTGAACGTCTGTATCAATGACAAGTACAACACCTTTTACTTGTTACTTTGGTAAGGCGGAGGCATGCTGCAAGGCCGTTACTGAGGAGACAACAGCTAAGAAGGTACGCTGAAAGGGGATTGTTGGGAAAACTGTGTGAGAAGCAATGTGATTAACGTAAAAAGTGGTTTTAATGAGTCTGCATTCATCTATAGGAGAACCGCGAAACAAGCCCGCTTTCCCTTTAAGATCCAACCCGAAATCCCTGTACGGGTCAACCACCATATAGGTGCATGTGACTCAGGCATTATGGAAAGACATTTAAAGTGTATTTAAAACTTAAAAAAACTGAAAGATGCATTTCTATGAAGGCAGTTAATAAAAAGCAAAACAAAAAGAGATCTTCATTAAAATCTATTAAATTAAAATGAAGGTAAATTGTTTAATCTTCTTTATTATTTCGAATTTCTTTTGTGTCTAATTTGTATGAATAAATATTTGTATGTAGTAATTGTTTGTGCTACAGATTTCTTTTAATGACAATAGAAAACGAGTATTGTTTTCATTATTTTTTCCAAATTTGTTGAAATTCTGTTAATTCATTATTATTTCTAAACTTTGCTTAATTTCATTTTTACTTTTAATTTTACGTTTTGCACTTTTAAAATACAAACAAATAAAGATAAAAAAACACAATCAATTAAAGAAATAAAATACACAAAAACAAAACAAACAAAGTTGAACAAGTGGGGTAAAACAATAATTTGTTTTGAGCTTTAAGTTCTGAGCGGGGTGCATATTGCTTCCATTTCCTCCATTGGAGTTGAAATTTTTCAGCTTTCAAGCGTAAGTGAAATGTCATTTTTTCCATAGAACAGATCTCTTCCACAATGTTTCTCCATTGATCCAGTCTTAGTGGTTCACTTTTAAGCCAATTTCTTGTTATGGTTTTTTTTGCAGACCATGATCATGATTTTAAAAAGATACTTGTCCTCTGTTTGAATCACTCTTGTTGGTAACAGTCCTAGGTATAGTATCTGTGGGTCAGCGGGTATTTTATACCCTAATATTTCCTGCAAGGTTTTGATGATGCTTTGCCAGAAGGGAACAATTTTACTGCATGTCCAGAAGATGTGTGAATAATTGGCGATCGCGCTTCCACAGAGCCTCCAGCATTGTAGTGGAGTCCTTAGCTGTTTGCTCTTCAAGTGAGGACTGATAAAGAACCTCGTTATATTTTTCCACCAGAATTCTCTCTATTGTCTGGAACTTGTTGAGGTCTGTTGTAGCAGACAGATTGAATACCAGTCCTCCTCTGACAAGTTAACCTCCAATTCTAACTCCCACTTCTGTTTTAAATACAACGAATCAAAACCATTACTTTTCAACAGACATTTTGGAAACCATCTTTGAAGGCAGTTTCTTATAAGCCCCTGTCACCATTTCTATCACATCGCTGCCTTCCTGTGTAATTGAGCTTTTTATCTCATTCATTCATTTTCTTCCGTTTTAATCCCTTTTGGGGTCACTGGGCTGCCGGAGCCTATCCCGGCCACTTATGGCGAAGGCAGGGAACACCCTGGACAGGTCGCCAGTCTGTCGCAGGGTCACACACATCACACACCTATGGACAATTTGGAGTGACCGATTAACCAATGAAGCATGTTTTTGGATGGTGGGAGGAAGCCGGAGTCTCCAGAGAGAGAACCCACACATGCACGGGGAGAACATGCAAACTCCACACAGAAAGGTCCTCCATTGATGTTCTGTTTCACGTCCCCCAGCCGGGACTCGAACCAGGGGCCTTCTCGCTGTGAGGAAAGAGCACTAACCACTGCGCCACCGTGCAGCCCGAGCTTTTTATCTCTTCATTGTAAAAGTTTCTTAGTTGAAAATACCTAAATAAGTCAGTGTTTTCTAGTTCAAACTCTTCTTTGAGCTTTTCGAACGTTTTGAAAATGTTCCCATCTGTCAATGTACATATTGCAGTCAATCCTCTAACTCTCCATTTCTTAAATGTGTTGTCTAGCTGTCCGGCTTTGAATCCAACAGAGTGTGAAGGCCATATAAGTAATTTGTGGTCGTTACTTAATTACAAACTCCACTATTGGGTTCTGTTCTGTATTCACCACATGTTTTTTCTCCCCCAATCTTGCTTGTGGAGGGCAAGAACCATAGTCAAGCTCAATTTGTTTCCATTCAGAATAGTAATCTGTTGAACACCAATATATTATGCTTCTTAACTGGGCTGCCAGATAATATTCTTGGAGACTTGGTAACGCTAGTCCCCCCTTTGCTTTTTCCAACTGAAGTGTTTTCAGTCTTACTCTAGGTTTTTTCCCATTCCAAATAAATCTAATTAATTGTTTGTTCCATTTAACGAATTGTTCATCTGGAATATGTACCAGTAACGCGAAAAAGAAATACAATAGTCTGGGCAGCACATTTATTTTTACAACCTCTATTCTTGAGCTGAGATCCATGGTTAAGGTGGTCCATTTTGTTAAGTCCCTTCTTATTGTATCGCTAATTCTACTGTAATTAATGTCTTTCAATGGGTTTAGTTTTGTTGTCAAGTAAACTCCTAAGTATTTTATATTTTCTGATTCCAATTTCAGTTTAAATTCTTGTCCGAGCGGTTCAGCTGGTTTGTAGTTTATGGCTAGTATTTGAGTCATGGAGATATTTCATTTATATCCTGATTTTCCTCCATAATCTTTTAGGATGTCCAAGAGTTTTGGAAATGCGGTAACTGGGTTCGGTAAATATACAATAATGTCATCTGCAAAAAGCCCTATTTTTTTCTATTGACCTTGTTTATTACATGGATGGTGCGTTGTATGTTATCTTGTATCTGTCTTCCCTTTATGAAACCAGTCTGGTCATCGTCAATCAGTTCAGGGAGGAATTGTTCAAGTCTTTTGCTGATTATTGATGTAAATATTTTATAATCAATATTTAAAAAAGAAATAAGTACTCCTTCTTTTTCCCTTCTTCTGTAGAACCAATATGATTGCTTCTTTCCATGATGGAGGAGTTTTGGCTTTTTTCAGTGTCCAATTGAAGGATTCTAAAAATAAAGGAGCGAGTTCCTCTTTGAATATTTTGTTTAGAAAACCATCACCTCCAGGGCTTTTATTACTTTTCATGCTCCCTATTGCTTTGTTGAGTTCTTCTCTGGTAATAGGTGAGGTTAAAGTTTTATATTGAATGGTTTCAATAGATGGCGGATCTAAGTTGGCCAAAAAGTCTGTGGTTTCTTTTTCATTTACTGGTTCAGATTGGCTATACAGAGTTTTATAGTAATCAAGAAATGTTTTTTTGAATTTTGTCTGGTTCATAATCTATGACATTGGTGTTTGGGTCTCTGATTTTGTGAATCTTAGGCGCTTTGCTAGAATTTTGGTTGCCTTGGGGCCTGATTCATAAAAGGTTTGCTTTGTGAACCTAAATTTCTTTTCAATTTCTTCTACTGTTGAGTCTGATAGTTTGTTTTTAATCTCTTTAATATTTTTTGTCAGCTCTTCCCTTCTGTCCCAATGTTGTTGCTTCTCGAGGCTCCTGAGTTTCTGTTCTAATTTAGTTTGTGTTAACCTTTTTTTTGTTTATTTAAATGGGACATCCTAGATATAATGTTCCCCCTCATAACAGCTTTAACAGTATCCCAAATTATTGTTGGTTCTATTTAGTCATCCTTATTGAACAAAATACACTAATTAATTTCTTCTTTTATTTCTTGCACTGCATTTTCATTATTTAGGATGCCAATATTCATTTTCCACAATGTTGTTCTTTGTTGGTTATCCAGATGCATAGTTAGGTATATGAAATCATGGTCAGATATATCCACTGTTCCTGTATTACAGTTCAAGACTCTGTATCTGTCTTTATTATTCACAAAGAAGAAATCTATTCTTGAGTGTACTTTATGAGCAGCTGAGTAATGAGTGGAATCATTCTCTGATGGATGTAGTTCCCTCCACACATCACACAGTCCAGTTTCTTTTATAAAAATGTTGAGATCTCTTGATTTAATGCTATTATGCCTCTTAAGGCTTGTTGTGTCCTCTGAATTGTCTAGAATTGTGTTCCAATCAAAATCAAAATTCTTTCACTCAGAGTAGTAACTTTGTCAAATAATAATTGAAAGAATTTTTTATTCCCTTTGGGGGGGGGGCGTAAACATAGTGTAACCAGGGTATTGTTGATCTACCATCCTTGTCACTATCCTGTTGAACCTTTTCAAAGTTGACTGTATTTGATATTAACGTGAGTACACCTCTCCTTCTGCTGTTTTTGTAGGAGCTTAAAAAACAAGTTTCATATCCAAATTTTTCATGTTCATTTTTTGGCAGATGTGTTTCTTGCATGAAGATCACTTGTGCTTTTTCCTTTTTTAGTTTTGTTAGCATTCTGCTTCTTTTTATAGGGTTGCCAAGACCGTTCACATTTATTGAGACTATTCCATATTTACCCAGTCCGCTCATTTATTTTGTTAATAATATTTGTGAACCCCATAAAAGAGCAAAACCAAGTAAAAAAAACATTGTAAATTTGGAAACAAAGAACATTCGAATAGTTGTAGTACCAATAGGTACCTGTAACTTCCACACATTGGAGGGAGTGTCTTTCCTTCCTCGACCCCGTTGGGGGGTCCAGGGTTGTTCCGGGTTTGGAGAGCGACAAAATCGCTCCCGTCACGTCCGCTTCTGGTGCCGCTCCTATATTACAATGAATTGAAGAAGCCGGGCTTTTGGCGATTTCGGGATGAATCAGTTTCCGTCGTCCTTTCGAATTCCTTCAGCTTTTCGTTCGCTCTTTGTGACATGGAGGGTCCTGTTGTCCTGCTGGCGTCGAGTCTGCTGCTGCCAACCCAAGATCTCCTATAGGCGAAGCTCCGCCGTGTCGTCCTCTGTTGTCGTTCCCTGTAGCTCCACTTCAATCCCTCGTTTGCGCAGCAGACTTAAATCAAAGTCTGCTGGCAGAGAGAGCTCTTTTCTGAGGAGGTCTGTGATGAACTGAAGCATAGACTGTCCCCGTCTGATGTTGTTTCTTCTGGATCTAGATTCTAGATCCGTCAGCTTAGACTGCATGGTTCTTTGTTGTCTAATGCACTGAGTGAGCGCGTGGGTTAAGTCCACCGTCATGTCCTCAACGCGTCTCCGCCTCATCAAGTCTCTCTGATATGCTGTGCATTTCTTCGATCAGACTGTCGCGTTTACTTCTCATCTCTTGACGTGAAGCATTAACGTCCTTTCTTATTCCCTCTTTGTCCTCTTTCTTTTCAGTCTTAAGTGACTCGATGGCTTTCAATAGATCCCTCGGAGTTATGTTAGCTCTGGCGTTAGCTTGCTCAGCTAAGCTATTAGCTTTTGCCGTCGAGTTGTTTTTATCCTGCGATCTTGGCATTCTTTCGTTTTATCGGCCTCTTCAGTTATTATCCCTTCACTTATTAGTGCATTCGAGTTTATAAGTAGTTGTTACTTAATAACTTTAAGGGAGTTATCCTGAAGTCTTTGCAGAGCGGATGCCGGACGCGTCTTGTCCCCTACGTCATCACACCGGAAGTATCTGCTTAATTTTTTTAATTAAAAAAAAAATCAAGGAAGCACAAAAAAAGAAGCATTTCAAAGGCACTGCCATGTTGTAGCATTTTCAAAGGGATCCTTTTTCCCCCGTTTAGTTATTTACAAAACAGAAGAAAAAGCAGAGGCGTATAGGACTAGAGTGTAAGTCATCCAACCCATAATTACAGGATAAATAAGTTTACAACTGAACTTTTTGTGGTAACTTCACTTACTTTTTTGATAAATAATGAAGAATTAATATAAAAATTTACAATTCAATCTAATTTCTTCTTTAACAGACATCAACCCCTCCCAAACCCCAAAGCCCTGCAAAGACGCTTATGGAATATATATGAACAAAGTGGATGATTCCAATTTGTTCAGCAAAAATGCACTACTACAGATTGTTTAGATTTCAACGCATGTCTTTTTAGGTTAAAAGGCTGTCAATCATTGCATACGACAGTGCCGACTGTTACTGGTGGAAAGCCTCAGGCTCAAACCAACAAAAACCTCTCCCAGTTAGGGACCGGGGCCATATGAAGGTCCTTCAGTGTGCACGCCCCACAGAATCCCTAACATCATACCATTATATTGTATAACGCGCACAATGTCTTTAGTTTTTAAATGAGTTATGCTAGACGCCAATTTATACGTGGTGTGTTCAGGTGTGTGTGTGTTTGTGCTCATGGAAGTGTGTCAGCCGTGTGACCATAAATCATACGATGCACTGCGATGTGTTAAAGCTGAAAAAACAACAGTTCATCATGTACCTATACTGAGCGGCTTTAGAAAAAGGGTTTAATTCGGAAATAAAAACTCTCTTCCTAAGTCTGGATTAGATTTAATTAGAACAGTGCTGGTTTAAAATCAGTATTATTGTTAAAACTTGTAAAAATATCTTAGAGGACAAGGTGAATTCCATTTCTGAGAAAGCAACCACAGGAGAAGCACTTTAAACTTAAACATAACATGCAATTTAACTGCCATCGCAGCACAGGCTTTTGCAGGAGTGGAGTTTCTCCTTATATAGACAAGGCAGCGACCTATTATTCTTACTGGGTTTACAACTGCTTCACTCCAAACTCAGGACAAGCACAGTCTGTAAAGCGCTGTGTGTACGCTCCGTATCCAGCAGTGTAGACGAGAGGTTTCGTAGCTGCATGATGTCGACTGTCCATTCAATATACATAAGAAGTTGAGAGAAAAAACAGACCAAAACTCGCCTTTAACATATTTTGCGTCATTACTTAGCACACTTTTGTTGTTGTTGTTTTTTTTTGATTGGGGGCAGATATACAGCCCACCCACCGAGACAAGCATGTGCTCAAGTGGCAACAAAACTGTGAAAGAGATTTGGACCGTGATTCACAGAGAAACCCCTGAGGTGTATTTTGTTCTGCAGCCTAAAACATTCGTGAAGCAGCGGCGAGAAGGGGATTACAACTCTTCATGTGTCTGCTTGTATTTGATCTGCGTCCGTCACGCGGCGTGCAATAAATAATTGAACCTCTTTGTTTGCATTTATGACTTAACCCATTTCTTTTTTTTTGTCTTTGTAAGTGGAACAATAACTCCAGGACGGATGGAGGAAAGTTTGTAGGAGGATTTCCAGTTTGGGGATTTTTCCTCAGCATAAATTGAGGCCATTTTTTATACCTTTCGGCTATGCATGAGCTTCAGCATTATGCATGTATCCATATCTCTATTCTTATCAAGGAACACACGAGCCCATTTATCATCCTTTGGTCTGGCACTAACTCAAACCTCTCATTAACTCATACAAACCGCTTCACTTTGGGCTTCCAAGTCCCTGTCTTTACCCTCCATTTTAAGCCGTTCATTTCCTGCTGTTGTTTACTCAATTCAGTAAATGCAGCGTTTGTGTTTTTGGAAGCAACGGCCATCTCTGCATCCGTGCAAGCAGGTTCTCATCCAGATAAGACATCTTAAACTAACAGAGGAGTCTCGAAGCAGGTGAACGTGTCAGCAGAAACAGAGCATGAAGCCGATGAACAGATTACATGCATTTGCATACGCATGCATGCAATGGTGGATGCACGCCCACACGCAGCAGGTAACATCAGACTGAACAGGACTGGGGTAAAACAAAGACCTACACAAGTCTATGTCATCATAAAAGTTGTGCTCATTTTGAAAAAACTTGCAAAGTAACGAGTCAGTTCTTGTAAATCTGTAAAATACTTGGTTTTGCTGAGGTCTAAAAACCTCTTAGCAATAGAAGGATTTTAATAAAAAAGTTTAGGAAAAAGTTGAGACTTTTTCATGCAGTTCATTCATTACTTTTAGGCTGTCCTTATAGTCCTCATACAAGAACGAGAAGACAATTTACTAGTCACTATTCAACTTGTACTAGTCAACTTCTACTCATTACGAACAGAAACAGTGAAGAGTTAGGTGCATCAGGTTTTACCGCCATGACACCTACGGGCACGAAAACTTGAAATAGGATATTTGCAAAGGAAGAACAGCACAATAGATTGAAATACGGTAAATGGAAATTTACCCAATACAGAACATGGCTTTGGACTAATACTTGAAAGTGCATTAAAAACCTCTCTGTAAATACCTAAACCGGGCAACCAACGCAGCCACTATACAGGGGGCACTGTGCCTTACCGAGGCTAGCTGAAACTGGCTATCGTGAATAATTCTACAGATTTTAAGACATAAACAAAACACTAGATCAGGGTGTCGGGCTCTAGGCCTTACTGGCTAGAATCCCACAGATTTTTTTAGAAACCTGGTACTACTTACTTCTCTTTATAGCTGGATAAGGTGTGTTTTGCCAAATAGAAGCTACAATGGCAAGTTATGTGGAAAACATGTAGGACACTGGCCCTTTGAGGCCGGTGCTATAGATTTTCTATCTATCCATCCATTCATTTTTGTGAATCTACTGTATCCCTTTTGGAGTCACAGGTTTGCTGCCTGTCCCACCCACTGTTCAGGATGTCGGGCTACATCCTGACCAGGTCGTCAGTCTGGTCAGTCTGTTGTAGAGCCACACACTCACACATACATTCACATCTAGGGACAATTTAGAGCAGGGGTGTCAACCTCATTTTGGTTCGGGGGCTACATTTAACCCGTCTGATCTCAAGTGGGCCGGACCATAACATAAAAGCAAAATGACAGCTTTGTTTTAGTTTTTTACTCAGTTGGAAAAAATGCCTAAATCAACATAGTAGCCTAATCACTAGGGGCCAATGGATCCCAAATAAAAACAATTTCAATTAAAGAAAAGTTGGTCTATTTAATTTTATACAGACTGAATATTTTACATCTGACACTGAAGCAATCCTGAAACTTTTCTTTATGGTAAGTCTCTTAGTGGTGCTGGATGTCATATTCTTTGAGCACTGCGAGGATGATGACATACAAAGCATTTGGGTTTTGCATTCAGCTTCGTGAAAGGAAAAAAAACTCAGCCCATTTTTCCTGGAAGGCTCTTCACTCCACTTCACGTTTGACAACATTTTGGTCGTTAAGGCCCGTACACACTGGGACGAATATTCGCCAGGCGTTATTCGCCAGCGTTTTTTGCCACGTATTTTGTGTTCACACCCAGGCGATTTTCGCTGACGATGAGCCGAGCGAACATGCAATTTCATTCCCTGACGTTAGATGGCGCTTAATGTAAACAGAAATACTCCTGTACACAAGGTGGCGCTGCGCAACTTTACGCTTCTTAAAGTCGCTTTTCACTAAGAAGAAGAGAGCAAGTATTTACGCGATTGTCAGAATCAAACAAAGAAAACATGAATATTTCAAGCACCAGTTGCTCCAATTGGTGCTTGGTTCGGGGATATTTTATAATGTCCGTCATTATTTCTTCGCGGGAGTGTAGACGCTACTTGGCGTCTATCTTCTTCGCTGGTATGTGTGCTCAGAAAGGCAGTTTTGTGTTTGAGCGCCCCCAAGTTGTGTTTTACTGTAACTTCAGAAGCTCCAGACACGTGTGCAGAAGCGCCATTCTCATTGGTCGAATAGATTTCGACGCGACGCGTCGAAAAAAAAAAAACGAACCTGAGGCGTTTTTTTTTACGCTTTGACGCGTGGCGTTTTTTCGCGTCGGTGTGCACACTCTCATTGGTGCCCTTTTTTTAGTCGCGAGGCGTTAAACGTCGGCGAAATCGCCGGCGAAATTCCTCCCGATGTGTACGGGCCTTAAGGGTGTCGCTAATGATCATCCTTATAGCAAGATAACAGCCGTAAAGCTCATAGGGAACCAAAGTGCATCCTACCCAGACACAGAGCTGTTATGTTTCACTTTTGGCACGTGCAGAGATATGCTGTTTCAACTGTTTTGCCTTTCCTTTGCTCCCCCTAGTGGCGGAATTGCACATTTCGGTTATTTCTTTAAAAAATCACAACTCGCCACAGGAATGGACTAGACACTTGCTTTCTTTTTTGATCATCCTTATGATTTTTACTCTTCATGTGTGGGCCGGAGTAGACCACCTGGCGGGCCGGACAAGGCCCGCGGGCCGTATGTTTGACACTCCTTATTTAGAGACACCAATTGACCTATGAAGCATGTTTTTGGACTACGGGAGGAAAAAAAATATAGTTATTCTTTTACAAATTAACTAAAAAAGAAGAGCAGAAGTTCTTTAACCTTCTCTGAACTAACTTTCATCACGTTGTCACACATGATTAGACACATGCCTACCTGTAGGGCTGCATGATGTCATTCCACTTTAGAGCATGGGGTATATGTTGGGTCTTGTGGACTCATGGATACAAAGCCTAAGGCCATTCTAAACACAGACAGAACACACTGACAGGACAGTCAATCTGCTTGGTAGATCAGTGTGTGTTTTAAGTGTGTTGAAAGGTCTCATTTGTTGTGTGCCAGTGCAGATTTATGTAAGCTTCCAGCATTGATGTGTTGACTCGATGATGTGTGACTGTTTGTCTGATTCCGTCACTCTGCTCATCGCGGCTGAACAATCGAGGAAATCCTCACTCAACACCCCCAGGCGAGTAAACATCACTCTAAGCCATAATGACTACTGTCTTGTTCGCCGACCAACCAGGCAGCAGGAATCTCTTCAGTTAGTCCTCCGGGCTAGAAAGGTTCTTAACAATATTCCATTGTCCGGTCGCTGTGTGAGCACATCAGGCGAACAGAGCTGCGGGTGTTAATGATAGATTGTAGTATAATAGAGGTATTATTGCTAAAGAAAGTCTGAATAATTCTTTCCTTGAGGAAAGGTGAACTCCACCAGTGCAACCACAAATCACGATGCTTAGCTCATTTTTGGTGCAGCTGTCTGGCTCAACTTGTCAAACAGTCTCAGTTGTTCACGGTTTCTAACAGGCTTTAAGGTTTTCACCATGTGCAGAGGATTTTGCATATTTGATCTTGAGAAACCAAAACATTCAAGAGTTATTTTCCCTTTTTTCTTGTTCCGGCACAATGAAAACGTCGAGGCTTCCATGACGTAAGAACCAGCAGGTTTCCGAGCTCCTACATCTCCGTCGTTCTAAAATTTATGTAGCGGGTCTGTACTGTGTGTTCTGCGATTTTCTCTAAGAAGTAGAGAGGGTCTCTTTGGGGCACACGAGCCTCGAGACGGGGCAGACTTCAAAAGAAGAGCTTTGAAGTTCTGGTCCATATGGGATGCTGGGTTTCATTTTGGTGTATTAACTCCACAGCAAACTGTCAGATTAGTTCAGGAAGCACTGGACTTTGATGAGCTCCCTGGATCTACCATGCAGCAGTCATAAAGGTCTTGTTCTGGGCCAGAAATAAGAACAGGCTGTCATTGCTGCAGAATCATTGACTTTGACTTAATGCAATTTTAACTGGAGGAGTTGACTTCGCAGAACCAAGAAGAAAATCTCTAGAGGAGCTCTGACTTCTATCAGGCATAAATGCTACAGAAAAATAGCTACAAATATTGGTTCTAGGAAAGAAAACAGGGAAAATAGATCTGACAGCTTAATAACTTGTAATTTTATTTTCAGAAGGGGAGCAATTTTACATCTGTATCATCATTTATGGCTCAAAAGAAACCTTTTTCGAAGATTTTTTGGGCCACAAGCTCATGAATGTATTTCTGTCGTTTTCTGCATCAAGATAAAAAACCATCAGTCAGTCATCTCTTCACCTCACGAAATGATTTAGACTTATCCTTATTTATGCGTTCGGGTTTTAACGCTAAATTGGACAACATTTTCTGCCCTTACAGCTGGACTGCGGGCGAACGATGATGGAACAGGTGGACTGCGGGCGAACAATGATGGAACCAGTGCAGGAAATGCAATTGGACTAGATGGTACACTAAGGTTGTACACCACCCCTCAGTGAAAGCCAAAATGTTCATGCCGTAAGTGCCACGTTTTAGTGAACAATCATGCACATGCAAGGGTAAATAAGGGTAAAGTAGGTAAGAAGCATACACATCGTAAGGATTTCTCATTCCTTCAACCTACAGGAATCCTACCAACTGCGCAGAGAGCCCATAAGTGCGTGTCTACTAATATTAACCTCACAAATATTTTACAATACACTTCGTTTGAATAATTCCAAATACATGTGTGAACTTGATTGCGGTGAAATAATCAAACCTCTTTAATTACAACCAATAAGTATAACATTGTGTAATGTACTGACATGTTTTAATTACAATCAATAAGGTACTGATTTTCTTTACTTGATCTGCAATGTGTAGCAATAATTACTGGTTTTATGTGATTATGTGTTCTAATGATAACCAATGATTATTACATAATGGTTACCTTTACTATTTACTGAAATCATGAATGAATGTTTTCTGAAGATAATCAGTCATTACTAGGTACTGGATTTTGTTACTTGAAAAGAATCTATCTGATCAAAATCGGATTACAAAAACTGTAAAACTATGAAATGAATTAACTCAGTAGGGGTGGGATTATATAAGCTCGCTTATCCTGCTACTTTTCAAGCAATAAATCAAGCTCTACTTGACTTTTTTTTTTTACTACTTGACTTTAGTTAATGATCACTATATTTAATTAAGCAAATGTGATCTGTCTTTTCTGTTTTATTTTCTGTTTTTTTTTATCTATGCATTTCATAATTTTTGTGATGAGTTTGACAAATCTGTAAATTCTTTTTTGCATTGACTAGAATGCTTGAAACAATCCAACCAATCAACCGACCAACTGACCAATCAACTTACCACACAATGGTCTGTTCCATTTTCATGAGGAGGCTATACAAGCTTTAAAGGAAGACACACCTGCGCTCCCCTTAAGATGCGTCCGTTCCTCTGTCTTCACACTGTCCTTGATCCGCACCAAGGTTTACTTGCAAGTGACTCAACACCCTAGTCTCCAGGTGTATCAGAGTCTGCCTGTTTTGGGTGATCTTTCACAATAAAGTAAACAACACAAGATCAGAAATGTCCTGCATGAAAGCACCTTAAAGGTGAGGTTTAGTGAATTGCTTACTTTTCTTACACTAAATGATGTAAAAATGAAAATGAAAAATCCTTTGTAATGTCAAATGTGGCCTAAATGTTAAAATCTCAAACACAGCTTCTGATAGTATAAACTCCAAATGTAGACCTGCATCTGTTATTGGAACAAATGGCCATACTTCTGATTAACTTCCACTTAAAATTTCCAAATGTTCTTACCAAGCACACTTAGACTACTTCAGATGGATAATTCGTTCTAAACAGTTTTTCCCCGCTTTATACTTCACTGCAACTTGCCAAAAAAAGTCAGTTTAAATGTTTAAAAACTGAAGCAAGACATGAACTTTTATTTTGATATTCATAAAGGCTTGTTAGTACATGGTGTGTTTCGGGACCCTCCCCACGTCAGTCGTGGCGCTTCCTGGCAATCAAAGCTTCAAATTAGCAGCGGCAGATCTCCACTAATCGACATGTGAGCCAGTGACACTCTATTAAAAAATAAGCCGAAGAGTCAATTGAGCTGCGTCTTACCCCCACAAAACCACAAAATATAAAACAGGACTTTAACGAGAAGCACATGGAGGCGAGGCGAGGAGCTTCAGCTGGCTCCGGATGGCGTTCTCTCCTCATTCATACTTACACCACATCATAATCAAATCCCTGCTGAAAGTAACAAAGCCTGTCTCCAAAGCAATTCCACACTTGCTTACAAAGCAAATGTTGAAACTGGCTCCAGGACAACGCAGAGCAGTAGGCCTTAGCATGACACAGCGTTTTCGTGACTTCATTAAACGATATTCCTTTGGTAAAATGTTCATATTATTTCTAACTAATGAGCTGTTATGTGACAGCCTTGACTGTCGATAGAAATGAGTGCTGTTGATTGTCAGCAAGAGCGCACGTGCACACAAAATAACTGCACAACATGCAATAATCTGCTCAGTCACATTCATCACCCCTCAGTGTTTAACTGTATGTTCTTTTGCAAACTTTAGAGGCTAATATATGAAATGAAATGCCTTTGCTAATCGATGCAGCAGCCTTCATGAAAGCCTCATCTGATGCAGAAAAGGATTCAGGCCATTCTCCGCAGGTGCAGTCCCTTCTGGAGCGAGTGCGGCGGTCATTACAGCCAGGAAATCATTTTAAGCCACGGGCCTCGCACAGAGGACGGAGAGATTGCTGTATCTCACTCAAGAACTGACTTGGAACAATTGGAGTGTTTGATATGACAGGTGGACTGGGACACCCAGTGGAGTCGTATGTCCACCTCTCACCCAGAAGGTCTGCCAAAGATGGTGAGCTTCAGAGTCCAGAGGGACTCCAGCAAAAAGGGAATGCCTTTCCAGATGCAAGAAAATACCATTTTTACAGCCTTTTCAGTCACGGTTCAATATCCACTATTTAAACTCATTTTAATGTTGCAAGTAAAATTTTGGCATTTTGCTTTTTATTGCAGTAATTCAAACAAAAGAAGAAAAAAAACAAGACTTTAGGGTCCTTTAGAGATCAAACCCTGTAATTTATACAGAATATAGTTTAAACACTTACATTTTAATACCAAATCTTTCGCCGGGCGCTCAAAATGACTTCTTTGAACTACCGTAACTCTTCAATCTCGTACTTAATTAACCTTATTTACAACCATAATCCACTTTGCTACCGTAATCCACTCTACTACCATAATCCCCTCTTCTACACGATCTACTTTACTACCCTTACATGTTGAACTACAGTAATCTAATTTACTTGTAATCCACTACAGACCTTGCATCCTCTTTTCCTAGATCACATGAAAAATCTGATAACTGAAGGAATCATTGTCTTTTGATCTGACCTAGATCGGTTGTTATGAATTTAGGAGCACTTTATCTTTCTGTTACTGTCTGCTAATTCCACCAAGCAGAATTCCACCTCATTCTGATAATAAAACAAGTAATTTCTATACTGAAGAAGATAAAGAAGGGCGTTTCAAGTTAAGAAAATGACTTTTATCGATAGTTGTACTTGTGTATGAAGGTGTTTTGGAGAAGAAAGGAGAAAAGTGACTTAAAAAAAACAAAATGAAAATTCTAGCCAATGTTTCAACTTGAAAAAACTCAATCAAGAAAGCAAGGAAAAACATAAAAATCATTACATGCAAGTGATATAATAATTCTTAACTAAAGCCATTCAATGGATTGAGAAAAGACGACTCTAATTCAGAAAACTACACAACAGAGCACAAAAAAAAAAAAAAAAAAAAAAATCAATATTACTGTCATGGTGCCTCTGTCAGTCTCTCCTCCCTCTCCCCACTCTGCTCTGCTTTCCTGATTGGACCCAGCTGTGGACGCTCACCTCATCATCCACCTGCCTTCATAAGGAGATCCAGTCCCAGTATTCATCGCCAGTCCGTTGCCCCTTATGGTGCTTCGCCTGGTCTCTGTATCAAGTATCTACGCTCTTGTTCCCTGGTTCTCTATTAACCACGCTTCTATGCCTCATCTACAGGACAAATCAGCAAGAGCTGTCCACCTGGGTCCTTTCCTGTAGGTGCAATCTTAACCTCCAGCCACGCCACCACATCAGCCAAACCAAGATCCTCCAGCCACGTCCAGATCTTCAACCCCGCCACGACTCCAGCCAAACCAAGAATTCCAAGCCAAGCCAATATATCGAGCCACGCCACAACTTTCCCGCCAAGCGAACATGACAATTACCAACAACCTAAAGAACAATTCCAAAAAAACTACATATCAATTCTCACAGTAACCCCTCCTAAAAAGTACCACAAATACCAAGTGTCCCCAAAAACAAACCAATGGGATGAGGATAAAAAGAAAAACTGGGACTGAAACAATGTTGGGTATAATTGGTCCAGACAGAGTGAAAATGCTGCGCTGAAACAGCTTCTATTAAAACAGGCAGACAGGATGAGTTGCATGGTAACGTGGACATAGAGCAACCTGATGTGGGCTGCAGTGGCAGCTGAGAACTGGGACTCCACTGCTGTGTTGTGGAGGACACCAAAGCTGAAAACTAAAGACTACAAAATGACTTTGCAAAATGTAATTGTGACATAATAAACAGGCGAACAAAGACAAAGCCATGGGCTTCAAAATGCAACTGTTGTTAATTAAAGCAGCAGGAAGCAGCTGGGTTTATTGAATCTTTGCATATTCATAAATTCTGCCATCACGAAAAGCCTGTCAATGACTCCAACAATCCCATTTTTTGGAATATGTCTCACATTGTTGTGGAGATATATTTCACCAATTTCTTTTTATCCAACACAACTTAGGTTCATTGGGGTTGTTTGGCACTGCCTCTGGCACAGCTTGCTTAAAGTCCCACCACAGCATTTCAGCTGGAACGAGGTCGGAACTGTTTGTGAAGCATTTTCTTCTCAGAGATTGTGATGTAGTTTTCGTCTTGTTCAGTCTTGTAATCTTTGTCCAAACTTAAGGCATTAAAAAGAAAAGTCTTCAATGAGACTGCGGAAAATTCCAGTAAACTAAACACTTCAGGGTTGACTTGTTAATTTGTTTACAACACAAAAACAGATCACTTCTTCAACATATTCTGTATTTCCGTATACGTTTTTTTTTTTTTTTTTACAAAATATATCTCCACTTACTACAGATTTCTACATTAGGGTTGTATCTTAAAGACTTTATCATTTAACCATTGTTTGCATTTGTCCTCCCGCTGACCCCGAAAGCTCTGCACCTCTTTGTGGCGCTCAGATTTTAGTAAGACTCTTTTATGAGAAAGAAAAAAGGGGGAAGATGTGCTGTTTTTTACCTTTACGTGCTTCGACTGTCATCTGCAGTCTTCATCAGAAGGGCTCCAGTCCGCTGTGATGCCTGCCTATCAGCTGCTTGTCCTGGGCTTGGTTAAAGACTGCAATCGGAAATTTCAGATCTGCTTCGAAGTTTAGTAAAAACAGCTGTGATTAAACAATCGTTCATTAAGAAAGGAAAAGGCTCGTGCCACAGGGTCGGAAGCTGATTTTATTACCTTTAAGGACAAAGGCAGGTTCCTGGTTTGCATCTTGGCTGCATCATTTTTATATGTTCTCCCTGAAAATGCAAATGAACGATTGGAGATCTTGCACTTTAATTTTTGATTAAGTCTCAGTCCAAACTCCCCTTACTTGTAGATACTGTGGGCAAAAAATGGGCAAAAAATATAAAGGAAGAGACAAAATGCATATTTTTTCCTTTAAGCATTCCTTAAGCCAGTGTTTTTCAACCAGTGTGCCACGGCACACTAGTGTGCCGTGGGAGATGGTCAAGTGTGCCGTGGGAAATTACCCTCATTAACTGATCTAAAAACATTTCCCATCTCCAGGATTTCAGCTCTCTGCTCATCCAAACAGGTCCTGATAAAACACTGAGGAGTTAGGAATATAAAAGATCGTAAAATACTTTTTCTTTGCGTTTATTTTATTTTATTAAAGACATTTTTATAAGAATGACGTACCGCGATTCAGCTGCAACTCCGGCTGTATTTTGGAAAAGTTCCGCCCCTTTAACTGTCTCCACCAATCATTCTTGGGGAGCTTAATCACATGTCATCAGTCTGACCAATCAGAAGTGGTTCAAGTCTTCACTTCCTTGTCCCGATTTAGCTCTTAAAGTCGCTCAGTTCTAACATAAATACCAGCTAAAGCTCGTCTTTATCGGTGTAGCTTTCCACAGAATCCGGTATCAGACCGTGGAACAAGTGAACAAAACATTGAAGCTCCGAAATGCGATCTCCGCCGGCCGTTTAATGCACTACATCTCCCATGATGCATTGGGTTGTGAGAGGGACAGCGCACAAGGAGATCTGTTGTTAAACGTCTTGAAATCAACGAACACCCATCAAACTGTTTTTACATCTTCTAACTTTTATTGCATCTTTTAGAAAAAAACAGCTGCAGCTTCCAGCTTTTTCTGCAACAATTATCTCAAAAATGCATGTGAGATTGTGGAGGGACTGTAGATCAATACAGACTATGAGTTTCTCCGTTTTTTTTTTTTGTTTTTTTTAAATTTTTGGATACTGGTGTGCCGCGGGATTTTTTTTAAGGTTAAAGTGTGCCGTGGCTCAGAAAAGGTTGAAAAACACTGCCTTAAGCAGCAGAACGTAGAGAACACTTATACAACCCGTAAGAATAAGTAATGGTGAAGTCAGTGACACAAGCACTTTTCCTTTTTTCAATCCCCCAAACCATGCACACTGCGCAAGAAGCCCGTTAGTCCTATAGTGCATTTGTGCAGTGTCATTAAGGAGCCAGTACTTAAACTTTAAGGCTCTGTCACACTGCTCTAGGTATGTTGTGCGCATATTGTACAGATGAAAATTGGTCCTATGTGAATATATGTGGAAAAAGTAATAAAAAAAAAGGTGTGGTCTTTATGTGAATTTTACAGATGTATTACGAATGAACCACTTTAAACCACGAAAAAATTACAAATAAACCACACAAAGAACACGTTGATAAATGTACAGTAGAACATGAACCGTGTGTGATTATTGTGCTGTTTATAAGGAATTCATTAGTGATTTGTGCATCATATGCATAATTTTAATGTGATATGTGCGCCTTACACGCCAAATATAAAAGTTTTACATTGGTGGGACATACGTGAAAGCCAAAAATTTGCTTATGCATCTTGCAAAAATCACGCACAATTGTGTAGGATTTACGTAATAATTGCTATAATTGTGGCTGAAACCCTCGACAGACATCTTCGCACATCAACAAATGACAAAACACTTATGAATCATGTATACCACAAACGTAGCTTGAAAGACTGAAATTTTATATGCAGAACATGAGCAAAATGTACATAGTGGCCGTGTGACACGGCCTTCACTAACTGACTGGAGTGTGGCGTAATGGTACCGGGCGACAGCATCAACTGTAGCTCATGCAAGCAAATTTAACTTCCTGAATACTTTATGATACACTGACCACACAATTGTACATTTCATTTTTATTACATCCCATGAAGTGGCCAATCACCCAAAATGTTCTCCAACCAACCTGCCATTGAAGCTCCTTATTGGCTAAACACACCTGAGCCAGGTTATCAGCAGCAAATAAGGCTGGGCTTCTGGAAAACCAGCAGGACACCGGCCCACGAGGCCTGGATTTGGGGACCCCTGCTCCACACGGTCGCATGTTACCAAGGTTTTACTCTTTAGTTCTGTATAAAAACCACCTGTATTGTGGGGTGTAGTGTCTTCCTTACCTACTAAGCCTTGGCCTCTGTTAGCTTCAAGACTACGTCACAAAACACTAACCATAAGGACGACAATTGTACTGTACGTTCTGTTGTCTACGACATTCATTAAGGTGGAACACGGTTCAAGGGAACTACAGAACACATCTGCACTCCCCTTTAGAAAGAGGCCTCTCCTCTTTATGACCCTCCATGTGCCTGAATCACCCCAAAACGAACAGCACCTTCTATGGGTCAACCCCCCCACACAAAATAAATAAAAAAAGAATATGAATCTGACTGCTACTGATTGCCTTGATGGAATAGTACACACATCCAATGTTTCTTGTGCTATGTTTTCCAAATGAGCTCTATCGTTTGTTTGAGTGGGCAGTTAAAGGGTTAAGGAGTGTGTGAGTGGTAGACTGGCGAGCTGCAGGCCTGATGTGTTTTTATCCAAAGATATCTAGGATTGGCTTTAGTGATTTTCCTTATTTTTAATAAACACCGGATTGAATCTAATAGCAAAACCATCTGAAGGTTTTTTTTGTTGCCCGCGAATGTAATTAAAACCAACTTTTGCTCAAATTAAAAACAGCAAATCCCAAATTCTGTCTGTAATTAACACAACAATGAGCGTTCAGAGTCGTAGAAAAGAGGTGGAACTTCTCGAACTTTGAGTGAGACTCAACCTCCTGTAGCCCCTCTCCAGCCATCCCAGATTATGTTATGTAACAGCAATGTGCGAGTACAAGAGTGAGAGGGAGGGTGAGGGGAAAAGTGTAAGAAGCACAGAGTGTTCAGTATTGACCTGCCTGTTTGCTGCAGTTATTGCGGCCGCTTCATGTTTATGCTTTTTGGCCGATCAGACGCCATGTGAGCGAGGCGCAGATCGCAGTCAGAGACAAAAGAGCGTTTGCAGGTGGGGAGAGTAACCGTCTGCAGGCTGCTGTTCAAAATCAGCACACATTTGACGTATTTAAAGCGTTGACCTTTTGACACTTATGGAGACAACTGGTGACATTTTGGGAATCTTTATTTCTTCTGTTGGATTTTTCTTTTAAAAGGTTTCTACTACTCTCTGCAGGAAACATAAGCCTGAGTTAACTTGATTTCTATTTATTTACCTGTTCCTAAGGCAGGAATAAGTGATGGATATTTGTTAACCCTGAAAGAAGATCCAATGGTACCTTCTTCTTGATTCGGATTTTGCACGTGGCTTTTCTTGACTCTTTGACTTCTGCTCTGACTTTCCTGGTTTGACCTAAATTTCACAAAACCTCTGTCCCACTGCAAACCGAGCTCGGTTTGGTCACACGGTGGAATATTTCTCAGTTTGGATTGGAGAGCTAAAATGGTACTCATGTGTGTAAATGATACGGAATGATGTGGGCTTTTGTGGTTTGTTACCGTGCTTCAAAAACCCCAATTGGAGGTCTCCTCCCTGTTGTATTTGTTGTAGTTGTTAAAATTTCATTTATCTTGTGCATTTTGGGTGGAAGGGAGGCATGAGAAGAAGATTAGAAAGAATTTTCTAATCTTTTTATGCTATGAATAAAATGTTAGTTTGGCTGTTAAGATGTGAGTCTTAAAACCCAAAACAATAAAAGGTCAAGTTTGGGGGAAAATCGAGCTTCTAAGGTCCATATGAGGCTGTTTTTTTCATCTTCCCGCTGCCAACGCAGCACAAAGTCGACACACAGCAGCTGATATGATTATGTATCTTGGCAGGAACGGCGTGCATGCGTCATTGTGTTTATGAGAGCAAGAGCATCGCAGTGTGTCCTCGTCGGAACAGAGCACCAGCCCATGGAGAAGTTGACAGATATATACCTTTTCCATAGTAATAGGAAACAACGGCCTTCTCCAAATGGTTCACAGCTCCTCTTTGAGGCCTGCAGGAGCACTTTCTCCTATGTGTCAATTCAGCGGGTAAACCCAGCTGTGAACCCGGGTTCTCTCCTTTTTATGGCCCTTTTAACGTGACAATCATCTCCCACAGCCAGCCTGTCTGCTATCTCGCAGCATGTGCTAACTCGATTTTTAACCCACTTTGGCGTCTTTCCTTTTAAAGTTAGGCTCCCTCCTCTCCTGCTCTTGAGTTCTTACCTTGCCTACATTATTATTCCCTCTCAAAGACTTCCCCCTCCTCCTCCTCCTGCGTAACCCCGTCCAGGTAGGTCTCTGGAGCCAGACAGAGGAGCACAGTGTTCTTTTGTTATATGCAGGGATTAAGTCTACATATCAGCCTCTGCTGTTCAGGCTCACAAACAGGAAAAAACCCTAAATCTGAGGCTTTGCATTTCTATAATTGGCATATTAAAGTTACACATCAGGACATGTGGGGCCTCTGGAAATATCATCGCTGGACAATTAAGTCTTTCAAAAGCTTCTTCTACCATATCAAGTGTTTAGATGTGCAAACAAATTACAGGAAACAAGACTTTTCCGTTTTGATCTGAATGCCTTTGCCGTCCTTTTTGATATTTACAATAAACAGGCTCTTGAGGGCAAAATGACAGCATGTTGTGTAGTTTTAACGATGTTTCTAAAAGAGCACATTTTGATGGCCAATATCAGAAAATCCCAATCCCAATACTTGGTTTTCACACAATGACACTTGTGTGTCTCCACTGGTAAGAATTCGTAACACTAGAACTTTTTGAATTCAGGAAGATGCCCAAAAGTGTCTTTTTGGCTGTGTACTTCCTCATTATTGCACCATATAGGGCAGCTCTCCCCAAATCCAGGCCTGGTGGGAAAACTTCTCCGTTTTCCAGAATCCCTACCTTATTTGCTGCTGATTACCTGGATCAGGTGTGTTTAGCCAATAAGGAGCTTCAATGGCAGGTTGGTTGGAGAACATGTAGGACGCTGACCCTTGAGGCCCGGATTTGGGGACCCCTGATAGACGGTGTTCGACATTTTGTCAGGTTGTCTGAATCTACAATTACAATATCTAGTGCCCTGAAAATTTCCCAGAAGTTTCTGCAAAAAAACCCCAGTGTGCATCGATGCCCACTAGATGAATGGTGAACATAGACCACGATGTTTGAACACTTTGTCATTTGATAAAAATGTAAATGAATGCATTTTTTATAAAGCATTCAAGTTCTCATCATAAGAACACAGTCGATTTATAAATGGCCTTTGTAAAAAGTTCTTATTTGTTAGGATTTTACATTGGAATCTGGGTGAGGTCATATTTCAAAAAAGTAGTGAGTATGTGCCCAAATTGAAATAAAACCCAGGACGCTGGATAGTCCCTCACTATATAGTGTTTTAGGGGTTAGGGAGTACTGAATGAATTCAGACATAGTCAATTAGTAAAAAACTTTTCCCCAAAATAGGCTTACAGGGTTTTAGAATGTTGGAATAACTGCTGCAGGAAATTTCCTAACGCAGTCTTTCAGTCCGTTTACCCACGTGTCAATGTTTCTGTTCATTAGGAAGATGGTTGGTCCCACCTTTGAACAGTAAGCCAATAAAAAACCAACACAAAGTAATTGAGACTTTGCATCAATGCATGTGAGCTGATTGTAATTGTATTAGACAGAAGAAGGCACCTATTAGCAAAGAGGGTCTGTTAACAGCATGCATGAGCTTTGGAGCCAACATAAAGTATTTGATTGCATGATGAAGATTAATCTTAAAACAACATAATAAATGACCTCTTCAGTTCTTTTTTTCTACTCAATCGAACTCATATTGTTTGAAATTAAAAATGTACACTCATTTGTACTTTTTTGATAATAAGCTACCAGATGGTCCTGCTCTATTTGGCCCCTCCCTTTGACAACAGTTGCCTAATACCACAACTGGAGCAGCCTGCCAGATGTGAGGCCCTCTCCACGCTGTCTGCAACCGGAGCAGAAACAAAAGCTTCAGGTACGCATGCTTGCACGTACGCTGATAAGCCCGGCACGTCTCTCTCTCTCTCTCAGGACACAATCCGTTTGCCTGCAGAACTGAGGCCTCCATCGCAGCAAACGTCTTCCTTTTCTACCGCTGCAGAAGAGACGCAGCTTTACAGATGGATTCAAGACTTCTCCGTTTTCCACCCAGACCCAGGAGTGACCTTGTTGTGGCCACAGATTCTCCCCCATGTTAGGGAGCCTCCTTTAGGAATCCTGCTATTAGCAGGCTTTGTGGGCCAGAGTGGCGACGTCTTAAAGGCACACAGAAACAGAAAAGGATGAGGACCCTTGCACTCAATGGTACAATGACAACCCAGCTGACTGCTAGGAATGTGGACTCTTAAAGATATAAGCCAACAGCAACCACTGACACAAAGGAATCTTTTACATTACTTTTTTACAAGAGGATCTGAATTGTTTCTGGCATTTACTAAAGAAGAAAGCCCGAATGATTGAACATAAGCTGTGAATTCAGAGAAGAAAATCCTGCAAGATAGGCATAAAGACAGAACAAATGTTTTTGTTTTTAGGGTTTTAAAGTAGACGCGGCAGTGCAGTTACACTCTAGTACCACTGTGCAAAGTATATTTATTGTACACAGGAGAATAAATGTTCAAAACCTAATCACTTGGTGGCACCATAACTTCACGGTGGTGAATACTGTTTGACCAAAAAAAAAGAAATAAATAACGGAAAGGGGTAAAGAAAAATGATTTTTTTCTTCCTTTACAAAAGTCCCTGAACCCTTCCGTTGCCCACATTTATGAATCTTTGACCCCTTTAACCCTTGTGCTATCCTAGGCACTTTACCGTTAGGAGTTGGGTCATCTAGACCCACTAGATAGTGCTCTGAACCTTTTTTCTTCAATGATTTGTGATCTTCACTGGTGTCCATGGATTACATGAAATCTTTCCACCTTTATCCACCTTTGTCATGGTAGGGAGAACACGTCAATGTAAGGGTGGGGTTATCTAAGATAGCACAAGGGTTACAACATAAACTGTTAAAGTTAAATTGGGCTATGATTGCGTATTGGATGGTGGACATCGCCCACATTTGAACCCTAATGTTTGCGGTCTCTTGACAATTGGGCTACATCTGGTTAATAGAGTAGCTAACCTGCCAATTAGAGCCACATGTGATCACAGAGCCTCTTTGGTACTAAAATAAGGATTTTTAAGAGTGTTCTAGTTGTAAAATGCACACTTTAATGGAGCATCTGCATAAAATTGATGATTTCTTATGTTGGAGTGCTGAGGTCAATTCAGGAAAGAAATAAACTAAAGTCTTTGAAATCAAACTTGGAACTATTGAAAAAAGAAGTCCAAATGTTGAGCTAAAGCAGTTCAATTATAGCAACGATGCAGATGCACCACAACAACAGCAGAACATCTGTTGGCTAACAGCTGCTCTGGCCTTCATAGATGCAGACACATTCACTGAGCCTGTTTCTTCTCCTAATCTTTGTAAATCAAATAGAATCTTAATGATCAACAGGTTTCTGTAAGAAGCGGTAGAACAAAGTTCTTGTTTCAGAAACTGATTTTGGATCCACAACTTTCACTTTGAGGAATTCTAACTTTATTTTTAGTCATTTCATGTAAATTCTTTACATTTTTTTACTTTTTGACCTTCTACAAAAAAGTGTAGAATCCTCCTTCGTTTGATTAAAACTAAATGTCAACTACTTTTTAAAACCTCAACTTTTTTTTTTTATTTAAAACTTAGAAAAAAAATATTTTACAACATTTATATTATTGTTGCTATAAAGTCCACTTTTTAATGTTTTAGTGAATTTTATTCCTGTCTTTTCAGCTTCAGCTTCAGCTTAACTATTAATCCGTTTGTGAAATACGAATTTATTATCGAACTTGTTATTCATACAAACTTCAACAAAACCTTATTTGGTTAAAAACACCTTTAAAGGTTTTGTAAATTGAATCTTATTTGTCAAAATGTCAACTCTTAGTTTTTTCTCTTTGAGGTGGCTCTAATGCTGTAGTTTCATATTTTTTTTACTAAATATAAGAAGCCAGAGTCATGGATAAAATCCTAAAATCTCCACGTTGGGATCTTCCAAGGATTATGTATTAAACTCAATAAACTAGTTTAAAGAAATAAATCAAACAAGACAGAAAACTATATTTTTTTCTCCTGTTAACCAACAAAAAAAGGTTCTATAATAGTACAATGCTTGATTGCTGACATTGCTATTATCTATAAACCAAAAGGGTTAAACTTTCTTTTGACCAAATGTTGAATTTATTTGGTAGATAAACAGAGCCGGATGATCATGAATATTCATTAATCTATGTTAAATTCAGATTGTTTTTAACATCAACAGTAAATACAATTCTGAAATGAATTAAAGTCTGGTTTAGTGGAGTCAGAAAAAGCTGTATTCGCTTCAGTTTGGAGACAACTCTAAAGGACTTTAGCAGAAGTCTCAATAATGGCTGTGGCTTTCAGAGTCATTTCGCTAAACTGTAACAAGTATAACAGATCTTAGGTAATTGTAAAGATTTCCTGAGGTTCTGCGAAGGTGGCGTCACTGAGCCAAAGTCCCAACTTGTGACATTTTAATGGTGCTACTATAGCAGCTGTCATTGGGATCCAATGCCAAAAGCTCAGCATTTCATTAGTCATCCTGAGATTAATGCTAATTTAAGTGATCTTTCTGGAAAGGGATTTTTCTTGCTGATGACCCAAAACCTGACATCTAATAAAAACATCTCCACACAGAGATCGATTTCTGACCATCTTCAAACCACATCATAGTTTCCTGGTACTTCAGAGTAAGCAGGTTGTACCAGAAAGGTTTCTGAATGAGGCCTAGCTAAGGTGGAGTCTGGTGAAAAGCCGGTAAATCTGGTAGAATTCCAAAGCGTTTCTTCGCCTCCGAGTCAAACTTCTCATCCAAAGGTTTGACAGGCGTAACTACGGGAACCTTCAGTGTATATACTGGTTGACCCTTTGGTGAGGCTTCACACCTCAAACCTTACCTCATTTTCCAGAAAGCTTTGTGTTCCGTCACAGGCCATGAACGGTAAAATGTAAACAGTGAGCCTTGATGAGTCACAAAGAAGTTTTTGTCAGCAGAACCTGCCAACTCAGCAGCAGTATCTGTTAAAGCTTTGGGCTTTTAGTTTGGATTCTTTTGCTCTTTTTGACAGGAGGGCCAAACTTTAAAATCTATAGATTTACACTATAGAAAGGATTTTTTTTTAGGTTTTTTCATTGAAAATCACCACTTTGTGTTATTGGACTGCGATGCGTAGGCATAGGCTAAATTAAAGGGGGGGGGGGGGGTGCTTATGCATACATGTCTCCAAAGTGTCGTTTCCCCACTTCAGTATCAAGTATCAATCCTATTTGGCATCTTATAAGGGCTTTATTATGTTGTGTGTGCGTGTCAATGAGTGGGGGGAGGGGGGGCATTGTATGTGTTTTATCATTTTTCTTTTGCTTTTGGCTTTTAAAACTGGAAAATGTCATTATGTGAAGCACTTTTAACTACTTTTGTCAGAAAAGTGCTCCATAGACAAAGTTTGATTTGATTTGATTTCTGTCTGAAATCAATTCAAGGCATTTAAATCCAGAGAAAAGTTCTCTTTCAGCTGTATTTTTGGCAAATGAACTACGTCCTGCTTCGTGAATCTATATCAAATTCAGCTTGGATTGGCTAATTTACTTATAATTTTTGAATTGTTTTTAGGATATTTAGGTTATATGGATTTTTAGAAACTATTAAAGGTGAGCCTTTGGCCAAACTCAGTTTTATCTAACAGAAATTGATTTGAAAATAAGATCAGCCTTCTTCCAATTCTTTTTTTCTTTTGAAAAACATTTGGATACCAAACATATCTTCAAGGAAACGTTATTTTTGATCAAAATTGTTGTCAAAGTAGCTAATTATTTAGCTCTCTGTGGTGTTTCCAAGCAAGGTAAATATATTAAACACAACTTAGTGTTTCTAATAGATCCATAGCCCCAAATCTGTCACTGAATCAAATAAATATTTGTTATAAGCTCTTTTTTTTAAGTTGTGGTTTAGGTGCAACATCTTTCCCCTTTCCCCCAGATATAACAGCTGAACACATGTGGCATTCTTTCCAGCTCTTCCCACTATATCTCTGTTTCATCCCAGCTCAATGGAGTTTGACTCGGAGCATGATGGGTACCCAACACCATCATTTGTCCAAAGTTCGTTCTGGTTCAGTTTACATTTGCTTTGGGGTCATTTTGCTTCCCCATAGACTTTCAACCAAGTCACCAATGCTGCTTGAGAAAAACTATAGGGTTTTCTTTCTATCATGTGCCCTAAAAATGACTGTTTTCTGGCTAAACTTAAATTTAGCAACGTCAAGAAATATCTTTACACCATTGGACGTTGGTTGTAAAAGCTGAACTGCATATTTTATCTAAGCTTTGGACCAATGGTGTACGTAGATGCATTCATTTTAAACACCAGATGTTTCTGGACGGTTCCTGCACAGACAGTAACTCTTTTTACCATTTCTAGGAATGCTGGCCTGACAGACTGACGTTGTCATGTTTGCATAAAGAAGTTACACAGATAATAAAACATAAATGCATTTCAAGTCTTTGGATCCTCCTCTGGGTGGCCTACAGTCGCTGCATCGCCCTCTACACGAGACAACTCCAGAGGCTTCATGGAGACAACATCAAAGGGTCTATAAGTCAGCTGTTGCTTGGCTCAGTGCTGCTCTAACCTGTGAGGACGAAGCTTTAACTTGGCCTCACTTCCCAAAAGAAAACAATGATGTCAAAATCTAGAGACTCATTGCAACATCGCCATTCAGGGAGCAAAATGCTCTGCTGAATTTTTAGATGGTGGTCATAAATCAGAGTCCCTAACGTCAACCTTTTTTTCTTCTTTGTTCTCTTTCTTCCTCACTCAGCCACAGACGGCACATTTTAAACCCATTAGCAATCGGCCTGCCAGCTGTACATCAGCAAAAACCATAAATTGTTTTATTGGTTCAAGTTTCTGCAAAGTGGTGAGGTCAGCGCTGCGGATTCCCGGTATACCGGGAGCTTATTTTGCGAGCTAAAGCGTGCCTTTTGTCAAATATTTAAGGAAAAATGACTGTTCCCTCTGAGGCTTTGACAGTTGCATAATGCTTCTGCTGCATTCGCCTTGCTTGTCTCCAAATCTGTGTCAGTGTGCTAGAACCTGTTCCATTGATATTTCGGTTGATTGTTTCTCCTCATGTGAACTTTTTCAAACAACAAACACAGTCTGTTTGGTACATCCGTGGAGACACTGCATTCCCTCTGAGGGGTTTGGTTTTTATCTGCAGAAGAAGGAGCAGCTTGTCTGAGGTTGTTGACATTGGTGCCCACCATCCACCCTCCCCGATCACACCAGCCCCCTCCATGTCGCACAGCTGTGTGCAGTGCAAATACTCCGGGGCCCCGTGGACGGTGCGTTGCCAGGGAAACCAAGACCACAACCAGGTGTACTCACCAACCAACTGTCAGCTCATGGCCCCTCAATGAGTCAGACTCCCCCCTTTGATTTTGTTTTTTCTCAAAATCCAATAATAAGCGTGCAGTCAAAATTGGGGATCGTGTTTATTTGAAGTCTGGGGGGGTTAGTTGGCAGGGCCACCCACCCAACATTACCGCGGGTGCTGTTTTCTCCTCGTTACCATATCAACGGGATTCCCAGAAGATGGGAACCCCCCAACCTCTTCCATCCCTCTGGCCCCATTCAACATGTGAGGTTTTAACAGCTTTGGCTGAAATTTGGGCGGGGGGCAGGTGCCCCTTCACCTGCATGGGCTTCAGCACATAGAGCACACGCTCCTGCACGTTCATTCTCTCCTTTCACTCTGGACCCCCCATCTTTAGTGTCCACTTTCCAATGGAACGGGGGCTAAAGGAAACCCTGGTGAGGGGTCTGGGTGTGAACTGGAACTTAAAATGACATCGCCACAAGCAGACTGCCCCCCCCCCCCCCATTCATAAGTGTGGAAGAATACACAAGGTCTCCATGGAAAAGACAATATTGAACAAGACTTTGTATGAATGACTTCAACAAGAGGCGATATGTCCATTTTCACGCACAATTTACTGTACTAACAATATCCCTTCTGTGACTCACTTTCATCAGAATACCAGAGAAACAAAACTAGAACATTTGGATCCGTAAGAGGCAGAATACGTTTCAAGACTAAGGGGGGTTTTTGGACTGCACACATTTGGTCCGCTCTAAGTGAAGCAGAGTTCGTTTACCCTGATAATCCGGAACAAATATTCAGTCTGAATACACACAAGCAAGCCTTGGTCCAGGACCAAGAACCGCTCTGGAACCCATCTTTGGAGGTGGTCTCGGTTCATTACCAATCTGAAATTGAAGTTAAAGCCAAAATAAAGCCAAATTATGGCTTTATGTCACTATGTATTATGGAGCACGGGTCCCCAAATCCAGGCCTCGAGGGCCGGTGTCCTACATGTTTTCCAACCAACCTGCCATTGAAGCTTCTTATTGGCTAAACACACCTGATCCAGGTAATCTGCTGCAAATAAGGCAGGGTTTCTGGAAAACCAGAAGGACACCGGCCCTCGAGGCCTGGATTTGGGGACCCCTGTTAGGAGTAATGGCCAAAAAGGCTTGGTAAAAACACTACTGGTTTGTTGGTAATAAATCACTACCGGTGTTGGCTACAGTGTTAAAAAGTAAGCTACTATTCACTGACTACTCAGTAACTGTGTTTCAGTAATATAAAAGTACGTTGCAGCAAAGACAATAGTTTTTTTTTGTTGCATTCAGATGTTTCATTCACATTTATTGAGCTTAATTACATTTTTACCTTGGAAAATGCTAGGACTTTCCTTACTTTTACATACAAATTGTTTGTGCACTTTGCGCTCCCTTTGTTGAATAATTGTAAAATTTACAAAATGTTCTCCGAATCATGCTTAAAAAAAAAATTCACTTGTTGAAAAGATTTACTGCTTGTTTATTTTTTATTTTATTTGCAAACTAAAAGCATGAACTTGTCAGCATTTATTTGTATTTTTATCGTCTGAACCTGATGAAAGCATCAATGCCTCATTTTGTACATGCGTTCACACATCAATCATATTTGAAGCACCAGAAAATGTCCTCCAAAGCTATGTATCAATACTTAATACATTAAATAATATGTAAACATACAAATAAGAAAAACTGCACTGAAGGTAAAAGAGCAAGAGTAAAGAGTAGACTATGAAAAAGTCAGTAGTACTGACAAATGCAAAGCCATTACTGTCTAGACCTTTGTCTTGAAGGGCCATGTTTAACATATTCTATGGTATGGTGCAATATCATAAGATAGGCTCCCGTTTACTTTTAGCATTTTTTACTCCTGCATTTTCCAACACCTTGAATAAACTAATCCTCATCGGGTGAGGGAGGACCGAAACATTTTTTATGCCATTAATTTACAAAAAATAAGCACAAATTTAAAAAAACCCCACATGAAATCAGAACTGCAGACAAATATCTGGACATGGACCTCATTCATTTAACTGTTTAACTACTCCTACATGCAGATGGGTGGGAATCAACATTTCTTTTTAGCTTTGATTGTTTTTTCCTCATGCTTTCAAATACTATATGTTCTTCATGTATGGTGGATCAAAGTTTCTCAAAGTGAAGCCACTGGGGTTACATTATTTTTTAGGAAACAACAGCTATTTATGTCAGTGGAACACCCAGAAATTTAAAGGAAGGCGCCATTAAAAGTTGATTTAACATCTTTCTTATTGCAGGATCTTCTTTACTTTTCCATAAAAAATTATATCCACAGCTGAAAGTGCACTAAATAAGAACACTTTCGCTTTTGTTTATTTATGGAAGCCTGGACCTGGAGGTTTACAAAAAAATCTGTAAAAGTGCAAAAAAAACCCTGAATTTAAAAGATGATTAGACATCTGAAGCTACGTACACACCAGGGATATGTGGCACGTTTAATAACCTGGATTTTTGAACGTGCCTTCAGGTCTGTTGCTAGCACATACTGAGTATATTAATGTAGACTTTTCATCGGAAGCAGTTGCTCGGACATGCGTTTGTTTCCGAGCCCGGTGTGAACATAGCATATTAGTTTTAAAAGCTTTTAGTGTGAAAGGCAAACTTTAAAACAGTGTTCCTTAAAATGTTTGACAAAATAATGTCTTTAAAGAACAAAAAAGTTTAAAATATATCAAGAAAGGTTTCTGTTATCAAAAAAGTTTCCAGTTCCTGAAAATTGCAGTACAATATTTGACAAAAATGTAAATTTGATTCTTTCAAGGATTTCAGAAACAGATGCTCTAAGATGGGAAAGCGAATTTGACAGCTGTGAACACTTTGTGACAGAGACTGTACGGGTTAATGAATCAGGTGAGATCTGGAACACATATGTTTGCATCTGAGATGGAAATAAAAGGAGACCAACAACGATCTGTTTCTCATCAGTAGCTGACGTCGTCAGTCTCTCCTCTTGCTGCCCCTTCCACATTTCATAACCATCTCTTGCACTCTGACAGTTCAGCCACGTCTTTAACTTGGATGGATGACCTGTGGCGGAGGACGTTAGGCATAATGATCACATTAACAGTTCGAATATGTAACCAGAGTAGAAAAGTTGTTCGGAGAATTTCTCCCGAAGACTAGTAAGAGAGTGAAAAACCACGGGGATCATGAAGTCGGGCAGATGTAGGGGAAAAACCCACGGAATGCGGTGTTGAGCAAGACTGGACCGGATCTTATGCGTGTAACATGTTCTAGAACATGTTCAGAACGCAGCCAAGACGAAACAAGTGTAGCGTCAAACATGAACACAACCACATGTTAAAACAAGACGGCGGGAACCATGAAGCCAAGGTGGTTTCCATGGGTCAGGCAGCCAGAGGTCAACCGCAGCCTTTATGTCTGATTTGTCACACTGTTAGTCATGATCTCTCAAGCATGTAAATGATTATGGGCAATGAAGAGACATTAGAAGACGTCAGATAGGATCATTTGGAGATATGGACCTGTAGATTCATAGCAAACTGCTGGTAAAATAGCAGATTTATAATGCTGTTTTCTTTCTTTGTGAAGCTGGTGCTGATTAAAACCAACATTCTCTCGGTTTTAAGTGAGCAAATGAGGGGTTTAGACATAATATTTGGATTGCCATCTTGTTTTGCAATTGCTGGTTGTGCAAGCCGGAGAAGTCTCACAGGAAGAACTTCATGTGTTGATGAGGAAAATTCTCGTGGATTACAGGAAGCTAATGAAAAGAGAACAGAAAATTACAGGACTGGAGGATTACCAAAGAATTCCCATCTCAACAGGTCAACCAACACAAAACAACAAAACTGTGTGCCAATCAGTGGGGACGTAAACTGTTGTTTTGTATTGGGTTCTGCTGTCATTGCCATTCTGACTAGACATGATTGTGGCGGGGTCCCGCCGAGAAAGGATGCAGAGGAGCCAAGGTGAGGAGGCTTGGTCTTTATTGCCGACACAGTTGCTACACGCAGGGCCATGCAGCACACTCTGTCACTCCTCCGTTGTCACCACCTGCAGTGCTCCCTCTTAAATAGGACGCCACGCCCACAGGGCGTTGCTCTCTATTCCCGTCCAGGTGGCACCACAGGTGGTAATCATAAATAACAATAAATAACAAAATACAACAATACACAAACAATAAAACACGGTGTGCCCCCCCCCCCCCCGGCATCTGACGGTGCCACACCGTCACAATGATCAAATGCCTACCTTTCCCCATCAACAGCTCAAGCAGATTTCGCCATGCTAAACGTTTGCTGGATGGACCAACACGTATCTTCTAAATGTCCTTTTATTACTGTTGTGATTATCATTAAGGCCCTGCTCGCCCATAATTCTTTAAATCTGTGCAGTCAGTGCTTTTTTCTTGGCTGCTATGACCCCGAATAAGGGTTAGCATTAGGCTAATACGTGCTATAAGCATTAATCATGGACGGACCTAAAACTCCGTGCGGGCAATGTCGCATAAAAGCACATTGAGGAAATAGTCTCCTGCAGCTGATTTTGCATTGCTGCAATGAGCATCTTGGATGTAAATATGTGGGAATTACATCAGCCTTTATTTAGTCTGGACACCACTGGAAGAACATATTCATATGATGCTTCACAGTTTCTCAGATCTGCATAGCAACGATCTGGCTGCGGTCCGAAGACAAAGCTAGTCCCGGGGGAAGTTTCGACGAACCGCGGTGCGTCCAAAGGAGGACCGCGGAAAGTGGAAATGCTGCTTTTCACGAGAAGCTGTGTACAATCATCAGGAGTGCACATCCGTCACAAAGCCCTCTCTTTTGTCTCTAACAAAAGGCTACAAGCCTGGCCGCACTGCTCCTAGCATGTCTGTGTATTTTAGCAGCGGGACACACAGAGATAGCACTGACGTCTTACCTCCCTTCTGGAAATGCTAAATCGAATTGATATATGTGACAGTTTTCGCAGGGTGGATGTGATTTGAAAATGACTTTTTTTTAATTATTTAATTAAGTGACAGAATAAGTGGTGCTGAAGAATAAAAAGGAAAAAGCATTTTGCCGGATTGCTTTTTCATTTTAATTTTGAGTCAAAAAAATGCAGCTTCATTTTGAAAAAGAAAAAGCATTTCTGGTTTTGAGTTTTATTTTAAATCATGCTACACAAATGCTTCCATGCAAAATAAACTTCCGACTTTCATTTGATATCACCAGGGGGTACTTTCTTCAATCTCAAACACCAAAAAAACACCAAAAAAAAAACATCAGGTCCAGTGGCTTCAGATTTAGTACCGCCTTGCCCACAGTGAGCACAAATCCCAGTCACAGACAGAAGGCCCAGTAGCTTGAGTTTTGTCTGGTTGTCAGTAGAAGACTGCCTTTGGTGTTTGCTTTGCCTGTTTTGCTACAACTACCCCGCCCACTTACGCCAGTGTATTGGAAAAAATGAACGTGACAGAGCTGAATAATGGCAAGTCAAGGTGGACCAGGTTGAAACTGTAAATGGAAATACTTTTACTTTTGTTTTCGCATCAGCCTCGTCAGCAGGGAAAGTTTTGGCCCTTGGCACCAATGAGGCCTCAACAGCATCACTTATGATTAATAACCAGGTCAGTCATCAACCATAAATCTGAAGTTGAAACTAACTGGAAACATTTGTGCTTGAACAGAGCGATGGACCTGAATTGGAACAGAGTTTGTTAAATTTCACAGTGCCTTCCTTTTGCTCAGTTTTACTAGGAACTGCAAAAATATTTTAAAAAATACTTTTCAGCAGAGGAATAAATTAGGTAGATATTTCGACTCTGCATCAGACTTTGCCCTTTTCTACATCTTTTGTATTTCTAATAACGTGAGAACCTAATCCAAACAAAGGCTTGTGAAACCTGCTAAAGATAGGAGCATCTGTCACAAGTCAGGTATTAATTGGTGTGGCTAAAGGACAAATACCTCCTGTGAGTCACACTGTGCATCAAATCCTACATGTGCGTGCATGTATGGGTGTGAGAAGCATGTTACTTGTTAAAATACCCCCTAACACAAGTTTACCTCAGACTACAGAGAGACCTGGGTGTGATTCTGATTAAGTTGTAATCCGGAGACGGTTTATTACCTAAACCAAAGTGATGGTTTCTTCCAGCTGCTTATCTGTGATGTAACGCAGCTACACCTCATCCAGGACTCTTATATAAGCACTTAGATAAACATGGATTTTTTTCCCCCAAACGCCGGCATGTTTTTGATTTTTTCCCAATGGGTAAAGTGTCTGCGCCAAAGCATTTGGCCCCACAAAGGCAAACATCTTATGAAATTGACACATGTGAAAGCAAAGATAATCTAAAACAATCTCTATTTTCTACTCAACGTCATTCTATTGTTTGACTTGAAATGAGGCTGGAGCTGAATTTCCTCTGATCATCGCTTTTGCACCGGATGATGACAGCCAACCAAGTCCAATTCCAGGTGGATTATGTCACGCATCAGCAACATTTTAGCTGTCAGACAGAGTTATGTGAATGTAAGGTTTTGACAGTATGAGGGCAAACATTGTCCATTTACAGTTTTTCTCCATCGGTTTGGCTCATTTCTTGAAACAGAAATGAGAAACAACATGGACAAACCTCCAAACCACAATTTCTCATTAATTTCATCAAATTGCAAATGTCTTAGTACATGTCTCAATGTCTCAGTACATCTTTGAAATTGATTAAGTACAGGTAGCCTACATTTAACACAGTTTCCAAGTGAATAGATCTTGTTGATCTAAACTGATTGTTGATTCTCAGTCTAATGGTTGTTCGCACCAAAATGAGTCAGCATCATTTCATTGTGTAAGTCATCACATGCACATTAGTCTGTTCAATTGTCAAAATCAGTCAAGAACATAAGACTTTGAATACGATATATGAATCCCTTGGAATATTTGATACATTTATTATTGTTTTGATTTGATCCCTGACAATGAGAGACATCTCGTAGGGCCTCACCTACCACTATATGTTATTGTATGGGACAATGTGAATTTCCACAGTGGCCCGCTCATCAGGGCCTGGTTCACTACTCATCCAAGGATGGTCATAGTGTTCCTACCACCTTATTCTCCTTTCCTTAATCCTATTGAGGAGTTTTCTCCACTTGGAGGTGGAGAGTGTGTGAGCATCAGGCTCAAGATCAGAGGTCCCTGCTCCATGCAATGGATGCTGCGTTTGAGGATATTACAGGAGATCAGTGTAGGGGATGGTTGGGATGATACATGCCTTTTCTTCCCTCGTTGCATCGCAAGGGAGAATATACGCTGAAATGTGGACGAGAATCTGTGGCCAGACAGACAGCAGCGTGTGGACGGCCAGCAGGGTGGGGACGATGGCCAGGAGAGGGAGGGTGAGGACAGCGACCAGTGAAGAACTGTTAGTTGTGAAAATTACCGTAAGCATTATTTACAGCACTGTAGGCTGCATGTCATTTTCATTGTTTCTTGTTTGTGTTTATATTATAAAATATATTATGCTGTACACATTTTCTTTTTACTCGGATGTATGAAAGTTACTTTATGTGTGTGAATGATTATGGGTACAATTTCCTTGGCAGTATGAGTGCAATGTGTGCTGTTAAACCTAAGAGGCTACTCTTACCCTAAAATCCTTTTTCTTTTTCTCAGTTTTATAAAATATTGTACAGGGCTCGACATAGCCATTTGTCCGCTGGCCCGGTCCTGTTTTTCGAGCAGTGCGGACCACAAGACTTTACTTTTCACTTGTCCGCTCGGGCCACTAAAATATCTAACGGTTTATATATTCTTCACCTTTTTCAATAAAGTAAATTTTGCGAAAACGTGTAGATTTACCTCGTCTTCATAATTTAGTTTTTCTGCTAGTCCTGTGTTCAGACTTCAAGGGTTTCTATGGGAAACCTTTGATCACTTCTCCTTCTCTCCCGCCTGCGCGCGCTCGGCTTTCACTGCAGAGCACCACGCGGCACGCGCTCACTACTTTTTTTTCCCAAACTTTATTGAATGTAACAATTCAATACAAAACAATGTTAAACAGCAACAACGAAGGCACAAGCCAGTGGGTTATTATTACATTTGATTATAAATCCGACACCGTCACTGAAGAGAGACTGAAGCATGTCAGAGATGTGGAAGACATGGCAGGAATAGATAGGAATATGTTAGATGGAGTAGTGGGTATAATTAGTAGTATGGACAGCAAGATATTTAATGAATGCATTGAAGATGAAACTGTATGCACTAAGCTTTAAGCTGAATGTCAAAGAATCAAAGGCAACTCCAAATACCTGAATCTCAGACTCAAATGCAGTAGAATGTTAAACTACTTAATTTTGTTTTTCTTTACAACACTGTAAGCAGTAAGTATTTCTAGTTAGCTGAATGATCTCAGTTAGACCTGCACAATATGAGGAAAACTCGCGATATGCGATATCAGAGATTAAAATTGCGATAACGATATAATTTGCGGTATATAAACAAACAGCAAAATAACCAAATAACCATTCCCAGTTTAAAAATTATACTCCAAATGACCCACGTTGACATAGGTTACAAACATCTAACATAACAGGGCTCCATCTGATTGGTCAACAATGTGAAGGCGTCCATCCGATTGGTCAAATGCATTAAGGGATTCATTTGATTCGTTAAATGGTTCAAGCTGCCATTAGATTGTTTTAACACATTTAAGGTTTATGATTTATTGCGATATTTGCCGTTAGAAGCACCATGAAAACTTCTGAACTAGTGTTACCTACTACACTGCAGTGCTCTCTTCAAAACATCTGAAACAGACTAGAGCAGATTTGAGTTTGATATGGTCTATTTTCAGTCATTGAAAAGTGTAGAAATAAGTGATGTCACCAGAATGCACCAAATTGCACCATATTAAAAGTTTCCGGGGGGGCATGCCCCCGGACCCCCCTAAAGTTGCAAGCACCTGCGGAGCGGCGGGTCCCGCTATGCGCGATGTCGGGCCAGTAACTTTCAGGCAGGGCCAGTAAGTTTCAAAAACTACTGGCCCTGTGGGCCAGTGCAAATTTCTGGGCTATGTCAACCCCTGTTGTATTCTGTTAGCTATACAAAAACAGTACAGTAACCATTGTCAATGAAGGACTGAGCTAAGACTGAAAGGTGGACATGAGGGATATTTCAGTGGTCCTCTACTATAGTGACAAAACATCATCATCATCAAAACATTTAATCTCCACTTGTGGTAATTGGTACGTCATGCAATGGGATGTACCTAACAGGGGCGAATATAGTTTGTAACAACTTGAAGGCACAAATTTAGAAAGGAAATTTGCAAAATATTGCACAAGTTTTTAACTAAAATCCCACTAAATAGTATTTGGTTAACCTTTTTCTAATGTCTGGGCAAAAATCAGACATTGACAACCAGAGCAAAGTCCAATGACATACAACCTGCTAGAAGGGTTACTAAATTGCTTCAACACATTAGCAGGAGGTCACAATGTCTTTGCAACACTCTCGTTCTCGGGTATTTTAAAATGTTAATCGTTTCAAAGAATTTTCAAGAAAATCTCTTTTTTTTTAAAAAGGGGAATTTTTACAGATGCTTAAAATTGACTTAGTAAATTTGAGTCAAACCCTTTGAGAAGTACACCTTTGTGGCAGACAGGCAGTGTACGAGTCATTGGGAATAAAATCCCTAAGCAGACGGTTGTCATGGAACTTTTATTTAATCCTTTAATACAGGAGGTGCCTCCGATGACAATAAATAACACACGTTGATTCAACTATCGTACTATTTAAACAATCGCCATAAATATAACATATTCTGAAGCTTACAAAAGCAGCTTCAGTGCAGGAATCCACTGGAATTACTTTGATTGCAGAAAACACTTCACTACTGTAAAGTGTTGCATATCAGCACAAAGCTGCTTTTCTCATGTTCAGGATCCGTTAGAGTTACGCTAATTGCAAAAGTAATGATGAATTACCGGTGTTAAATGGTTAACCCCTCCTTAAACTGAGTCTAAATATCCTCTTGATATTTGCTTACAACTATATGAAAGCTATCATACTAATAGAGTTGTATGCAAAAATGCCTGCCAATGTTTCTCTGTGACTTCTTCCACCTTTTCTGAGAAGACATCACGGTGTTCCCAGGCCAACTACAGGGTATAATCTTTCCAGCATGTTCTGAGTTGGCCATGAGGGCTTTCTCCCTGGTGAACATGCTCGTAACACATCATTAGGAAGGCATCCTGACCAGATGTCTAAACCGCCTCAGCTGGCTCACCTCAATGTAGACCGGCCTTAACTCCAAAGCCTTAATGATTAACCTCCTCGGTGTATCTTTAACTGGGACTCCATCCACTTTCTACTACCTAATACAGACTGTTAAGGAGTAAAACGGTGATGATTTACAATATCAAGTTTTAAAAGGGTGCCAACTAACCAACCTATAGAAGATCAATCTTTGGCATCCTACCTCTGGAGCACTTAAATAAAATGGAACAACTTCATGAAAGTGAAGCTTAACTGCTGTAACTGCTTTGACAATCGACAGTTTATGGACCCATTTTATTTTTCCCCTACAGCATTACTTTATTATAAAAAAATAAAAATACAAAAAAAAAAATATATATATAAAAAGAGTAAAACAAATGATTAATACCTTATTGAAAATTGTTAAATTGATTGACTTTTGATGATATTACTTCACTTGCTCCTAAAATTGATAAATTGATTCAAAAATCTTTCCTAATGTAGCATAACTTTGCACATGTTTTTAACTTTTGATACTTGATGAAATTTTGCTAAGAAAATTCCTGAAACAGTGTTGTGTCTACTTTACTGATATAGTATTATGTTTTAAAGCATATGAATGACTTTTAAAAGTAACATAATCTGCATATATTTCAGATGCTGCATTTGCCATGTTGATTTCTAAAAGGGTTATTTTGACGTAATACTTAAGTAATTCATCTTTGTCATGTGCTTTATTGATACCTTATGATTCTTAACTCTGTCTGATAAAACCTAGGAACCGGATATTGATAAATCACGTAATAAAATGGTTATAGTATAACGGGGTTGGATTATATAAGTTCGCTTCCTTCCACTCCCTTTTAAGCAATATTTATTAATATGTCTAATTATCCTAAGTTTGATTACTTACTGTATGAATGTATAACTGATGATTATATTGCTTTTGTGTATTATTTCTATTTGATTGCTTGAAATAAACCATTTCAAATCAAATCAAAATCAAACTGGTTGCTTCAACTGATTGACCTAAGTGTCTCACTTAGGGGTGCAACAGATCACGAAACTCATAGTTCAGATCATGTCGCCGTTTTAGAGCCTTGGTTTGGTTCGGTTCGGTTCATTTTTCTTATCAGTAAAAAGGAAAAAAAAGGGACAAAATAAGTTGATGACTAATAATTGATGTCTTCTGCTGCTACAGAACCTCCTCACACTGGGGACAGACGCTCAGCGTCTGGGACATCAAGTTTTCAAACTGGGTCACAGAGACACTGGTGTAGAGCTCCAAGCGGACATCACTCACGTGTTGAGAAAATCTGAACGATCTCATGAACAGATACATGGAGCCGTGTTTACCGACGCCTTTGCAGAACTCTTCTCAATCACAAAACTGGCTCTCTCAACATCTTCGGTGCCTTTCATAATGAGATCGAGAAAAACTTTTGACTCCTTGTCCAGTGTGAACAACACCGACTGAATGCTTGTTCATGAAAATGATACGCGTGAGGGGAAACAGTGGCTAGTGATCCATACGGACCACAGATCAGCCGTAATCCGTTGCACCCCTATTCTTATGGGACTTTTCATGACATGACAAAGAACCCATCTATTTAAGATGATATGGAAACATCTCTGCAGTTTTTTTTTTAAATAACTTCCTTCGATTGACCAATTGACAAGGACTTAACACTAAAGCTTATCGGACAATGACGAAATGCTGTGTTGACGTAAGCAACAGAAATGACTTGACTGACTGATGTTACTTGATATGTTGGGGTGTTTTCTATTCAGGAGGTACAACAATGATGTAATTCACATGAAGATTTGGTGGAGTTCTTATAACAGATAACAGCAAGTGGCAACTTGGTGTTTAAGTCTAGTCCTTGTATCTTGCATGTGTGTGTGTGTGTGTGTGTGTGTGTGTGTGTGTGTGTGTGTGTGTGTGTGTGTGTGTGTGTGTGTGTGTGTGTGTGTGTGTGTGTGTATGTGTGTGTGTGTGTGTTTAAGGAAGCACAGTAAAAATCAGTGAGATATTTCCTTTGTTGTAACCTTCATGTAGGGATGATTGGTCCTGGCTAAAACATAATGTACAAAGTGATGTTGAAGTGGATAACTGACTTCCTCTTACATGGAGTCTGTTCCCTTCAGCCTTCCCACCGACCGTCAAAGGTTTTGCGTCACCTCCATTATCTGAAATAACTGAAGTGCTTGAGTTCTAAATGATAGACCAGCAATTTACTGATTTGTGGTTATGAGGAAAGCAGAAAGCCAAGGCACGCAGAGGAGAACACACGCTTTAAGTAATCTTCATAACAGCTAAGACTCTTAAAGCCAAAATAAACAAATTATCCAACCTGCAAGAGTCGGTCATGCAGATAAAGTTGAGGAGTCAAGCGACGATGAGAGATCGACTCAAACTTATTAAAGCATTGGTTTCTTATCCTGACTATTTTGTTGCTCAAAACTTCAGGTCGCTTTATGATAACGAGGGATAGCCAGCAGTTGTGAAAAACATAGGTGCAAAATCTACTTAACCTCACTTCCGTGATTTTGGACGATCTAAAATGCTCATTTGGACTCCCTTTTTTTGTCCTTGTTGAGTAGAAGAAGGGGATTTTACAACAGGTCAACGGGGTCAACCTCAGGTTGGTGATGATGCCCATACAGACTTCCCAGCACTGGGGGAGGCGGCATGGCGCCGTGTTCAAAGTACTTGCTTCTTGGTGTGGAATGCTAGGCGGGTGGTGGGGGGAGGCCGTTTGAAGTGGAAACTTGTGAGTGACAGAGTAAAAATAGCTGTTGTCCTTCCAGATGGGCATAACTGACAACAAAGAGGTAGGGTTTTGGAGCAAATTGGCAGGACGCTGCATCTTTGCAGGCAGGTGCATCAGGTGAGGGGGTGGCCAAGACCAGGTTCAGACACAGACTTTTCTGGAGATGTTTATCTCTTTCACCCACTTATGTCAATAAAAGACGTGGAATGAGTCAAGGAGGTGCAAATTCCCAGACAGCACTTTGGAAGGCTAATAGTTTTCCAAGGAATTCTTAATTGCCAAAAATCCATCACCGACCACGAATTAATCAGTTTTGCACCCTCTACATTTACAAGAAACTTTTAATCATTTTCTACAATGACCCCCTACATTTTTCTGCACATTTTAATAACATTTTCTAAGAAACTAAACGAATTACACGCTCAAGTTCCAGGAGTATTTTTTTAGATATTAATGGATGGGTCCAAATGGATGGGGTCAACACTCTTAAAATAAGATATTTTTAAATGCATTTTAACATAATGTCATGTGTATCATATTTGATACATATTTCCCTTTTGTGGGATTAATAAAGTTTTATTCTATTCTATATTTCAAATTATGGGTGTAAGAAAACAATTGAGCCTTAGCCTTGTGGTTTTTGTTGTTGTTACATAGCTCAATAATGTATACAACTTTGTTTTAACTTGAGATTGGTACTCTGGGCCAGGTTGCGTGCATGTACTGTATCAAAATACATATTTCGGTGCTTCATTTTGAGCTCATATAAGAAGGAGATTCTAATTCTGATGGATAGGAGTGGCGTGTCTGAAAACAGACCGACGAGTGGCGATGAGCGGTGAAATGTGTGTTTACCTCCGTGTGTGTGAAAACAGAGATGCAGTGTACTGTCATGGACAAAAGACTAAGGCTCAAAATTTTTTAAAAATTACACAAATATTAGTTTATGCAAATTGCTATTATGAAACACTTTCTTGACCCTGCCACACCGCTTCTTCCCCCCTAAATGTTTCCTGGAACCACCTGTTCAAGAACTGTCACATTTAGTGGTGTTGGAAATAAACAGCACTTTATTTCTGTAACTATACTCATAAAGCGTTGAGACACAATATTTGTTCTTTTTTTATACTGAGACGTTTGAATATTGAAAAAATCTTTCTAATTTACCCAAGAAAAGCACCATAAACTTGGGTAAGAGCGACTTGTAGCTGCAAAACAGTTGCAGTGCTTAACGCTCCGATCATTAAATAAAATGAGTTTTACTATTTTATTCATGTGAAATGCGTATTATTATTCAGACTACATTGTTTTCTGAGTGGTACTCTTAAAAAATAGCAATTTATTGTCTCTGGTACTGTCTTGGAATCTTTTGGGGCTTTCTATCTTATCGTGAAACATGAAGTATAATGACACGTATTGTATCGCCAGACTTTTGCCAATACACAACCCTATTTCAAATACCTAATGGTGAAAAGGCTCAAATAAACCATGTTGTAAATAGTTTGACATGGTGCTTTTAAAATTGTTAAGATTTCACGTAACATTAAATTTAAAGAATTTTTTTGTCTGCTCCTGATTCAACAACAATTTGAAAAAATAAATACTCAGAAACACAACTTTAAGCCTAATATGTCCCCCATCACAAGAAAAATGCCACAAGCACATCATAAAAACAATGTTACTGGAGGGGGTCTTTAAGAAGTCATCTGAACCCTTCAGCAATGCCTTGGGTGGTACCGAGTCATTTAGGTGTCTTTGCTGCTTAAATTGTGTTTTGCCTTGTCAGGTCAGCGTTTACTTTACTCAGTGCATGTTCCTCTCGGTTTTTGCTGTGCAAGAAAGTTTGCCAGTGTCAGCAAATCATAAACAGAAAGCAGAAATTCAACTTTTTGGAATTGGAGGTCACACCTAGCTACCATAAATCTGGAGAAATCTTGCTGACCTCTCTGGATGGAGAAGAGCCGCAGTGTTAGAAAAACAGCCGGCTGGTTTCCAGGTAACGTTGAAAGAAACAGGTCAACAGGTACGAAGAGGCCCAGCTGTTAGGATGATTTCAAGTGGAACCTTCTGTTGAAAAAGGGATCCCGTTGCTTCATACCTTATGAAAAACCGCACACGTATTATTCCCCAAACACTGTTGTCAGCATAAACACGTACAAACACGATCACTGATAAAAAATAAAGCACGTGCAGGGCTCCGCTGACACAAATATGCACTTCGGGATAGCACAAAACCCCTCGAGTCATACCTAGGTGCCTTCGTCAAAGCAAACTCCGTGCATTTGAGTTGGCAGAATTAGATTTACTTTGGACATAAGCCGTTTGAGCGGCGCCAACTTTAACACTTTGTCATGAGAATTGTCAACATGGCTTAAAATGAACAGAAGAAGAGTCATTCTTAACCTTTTTCTTGTGTCTGAATGTTGGATGGTTTGAGCACACCAGCGCAGTGGCTTCTGGGAAGGGGTGGACCTGGACCCGGGGTATGCATTGGCGGCACCAAAGTATGAGATACCTTTAAATCCCAGCAGATAAATATATTAGAGGGGGAAAAATACTTTAAGGCTCTTTAATAGGTTTAGCATTAAAATTACATTTATTTTTAAAATACTCTAGGAGGGATTTGAAATAGTTTGGTGGACTCTGCATCTGTATTGACCGATATAAGGCTTCAACACTTCATGATTTAGGTCTTACAAAACCCCTTTTTGTTGTTTTTAACATGTTCAGGTGTCTGTTAAAGTTTTCGGGCAACGAGTCTTTCTTATTATGTAAATCTTACTCAATTGTTTTGTGATTTCTGTGAGTTGTATTTTTGCAAATTTGTGGCTTTTCATGAAAGTTACACGTACGTCTAATGGACATTGGTGAACACGCACCACCGATGTTTGCAGTAACCTTCATATTGGGTATACTGTGCACATATCACGTTGAAATTATTTAATTGACGCACAAATCACTAATGAATTCAATTCAATTCAATTTTATTTATACAGCCCAATATTACAACAATGGGCTTCATACCGGTAATTGTATATAAAACATCAAATCATGAGGATCATGAAGTCATAAAATTCAATAGATAAATACTAAACTTAACTAAACTAAAGTGGTCATCCCTTTCGGATGAACTGAATGCATTTTTGCAGCTACATGTCCTTACAGTTGAAAGTCAGAGTTGCCACTCTTCATTAACACAGGCTAAAAGATAAAATGAGTTTAATGAGTTAGATTTATACTTTTTCACGATGCTTTATAACAAGATTCCTTAAATATCTAGTTATAAGACATTAGCAAGCATTTATGTCAGGGGTCTCAAACTCATTTTCACCGAGGGCCACATCAGCATAGTGGTTGTCCTCAAAGGGCCAGATATAACTTATACATGTAACTAAATGTAATGAAAAATAAATGTAACTACTTCTTAATGTAAAATAACTCATTATTTACCTATTCTAACTTTTTAAAGTGACGATTACAGTAGTATAGAAAACATATGTTTGCTTGTTACTCTAGCATAAATCCTTTTAAATTTTGTCTGCTTAATAAAACCCACATAACTCCATTAATGAAGGATCAAACTGTCCAAGTGAATAAAGATAAATAGCATAAAACTGAGCTAGAAAGAACATGTGTTACACGTGTTACATTCTACTAAAAAAGGCTGCACACAGCCTTGCATCCGACTGATGGTTTAATGACGACAATTTCTCTGCAAACACACATAAGACCTGCAAATATTGAATAATTACTACAACAGCTACACATCAATAATATGTAATCAACTAAAAAAAATTTTTAAGAAGTTTACAACTTTTATGCTCTCGCGGGCCACATAAAATAACGTGGTGGGTAGGGTTTTGCCGATGGACGGTGATGGGTGACTGACATCACGATGGAGAGACACCATCGTGATGTCAGTCACGCATCACCGACGATACCATCGTCCATCCCGATGGGTGACAGCAAACATCGTCAACTGCCAATTTAAGGGACATCGCCCAACCCTAATGGTGGGCCACATGTTTGACACATATGATTTATGTGTATGTAAGCCTTTATAGGACATTTATAAGACATTATTTAGCATTTTAGATGCCTTACAAGGAATCTTATTATGAAGCGTTACCACATTTTTATCCCTAAGCTTTGAAAAAGCTATAAAAACAATAATGAAATACTTTGATCAAATTAAACATGTTTCATTACTGTGAGGCGGATTTTCTAAGGGGGACATTGAGGTGGCCTGTAGTCTTCCAGTTTAAAAAAAAAACTATCTGGCTCTGCTTTCCTTCTATAAGTCTGTAACCTTACCTTATGTCTTCTGCAGCCCCCAGCCAGAGAACTGAGACTGTCTGGATTAATCAAGACCTCAGACCCTCATGATCCTGTTTGAAGATTTGAGTCATTAAACGCGGCAATTCAGAACCCAACCGGCTCTACTTGCAGTGAAATAGTTATCTCATCAGTCTTATCTTCATTAGTAAAAATGTTTCTCTAAAATGCACACTATTATTTCATGCTGATAGTTTAAGCTTTTTTTTTTAAATCATATTATTTACAAACTTCTACATTTCCTCCAATAAACAGAAAAATTCTGTTTCGCACATATACTCTCCAGTTTTTCATGGCAGATTGGCATCAGACATGAAAAGCTCATATCTCTCAATCTGTAATTTAAAGTGCTTGACGGCAGAGCAGCCTTCATCACTTAAATGAAAGACGTTTGGAGCCTCTCGCAGACGTTGTGAGCCCGATCGAATGGCCAAGCAGATTGCTTTGTTTGGGCGTACAGCCAAGAATCATCTGAGCCAATCAGAGAGACGATAAATCCTTTAGTCTGATGAAACCCCGTTTCATAGAAGGTACTCCTTATTTACTGGTGTTTGTTGAGTCAAACACATGTAGAGGTGTCCTGCTGTTGCCATTTGGTAGAAATGTTTGTTAGAGTATAAACACTGTTGGATCCACAAATTATTTTTTACAGAAACTGCTTCAAGTGGATTAGAAGCACACCACCACCAAGACTCAGCACTCAAAGAAAGCATTGTACACCTTGGTGAGGTGAGGATGTCAATTGTCTTTGAGCAGCTAAACCGGACTGCTTCTGGTCAGACTTTTGGGAGCCAATCCCTACAACTGTTGGGCTACGGCGGAGTTGACCTTGAACACTTTGTCATAAAGCAGGCCAGGAGCACAACTGTACCGTCGTCTCAGTGGAAGGGTTGTGCTCAACAGAATAGAATTGAGATGCTTGGAGTGAATATGTATTGACAATCGGAAACAAAAAGAATAGTCACCAGTTCATCAAAGAAATGATTCTATTGTCCACCTCCCATTTAAAGGTTTACAGGTCCGGTTTCATGAATTCCAGAGAATGAATGCAAGCCAAGTTCAGGAAATTACGACGGAGTATGAGGGGCACCAAAAAAAAAAAAAAAAACTAGGGCCACCAAAAAATTACGAGATTTTATCTCTTAAATTTATGAGATAAAAACTCGTAATTTTAGGAGATTACAGTGGAAGTGAACATGCATAGCAGCAGGTGAAAGCCGTGCAGCCGCAGAGCAGACCGACTAAACTTTGTTGAACAGGTGAGCTGAATGTTTATTGATATTTATTGATAACGTTCCAAATGTCTGGAAGCTCATTTGTTTGATTTACGATTCATTAAAGTTTTATCTATTGATGGTTGGTTTCCAGGATCTCTGCGTCCTGCAGCTGTTCGCTTGAATCCTTTCTTCCTCCACCAAAAACAAGATCTCTACGCACACAAAAGGAGGAGCACTGTTTTGGCATTTTCAACGTTCTAAAGCTAACATAAAAGACTATTTTCATTCCTCTTTATTGTTTTATGCTGAAATGGGACATTTCATCTGCAGCAGTGGGCGCATGTAACACTGTTTACTTCCGCATTGGTGTTCGGATGACAGCTTCATGACGTAATGAGACAGACTTCAGGTTATGTGAATGAAAAGGAGAATAAAGGCTGCAGCGATTGTCTACACCCAAACGCGTCTCTGAGCTCCGTATTTTACATATGAAACTCTGCTTTACTGACACCGAACCCTGGAAAGTCGCCAAAATTTTGAGTCGCCAAAAGGCTCAGAATCTCTTTGTTTAAACCTATAATAATCTGGAAATAAAGCTTCACAAAAGGCTCCACATACTTCATCTTCAAGCTAGGTTCCGATAAACGGACAACTTCGGTGTTTTCACCTTAATCTACGACTTTTTTTCTCGTAAATTTATGAGATTTTAAGTCGTAAATCTATGAGATTTTAAATCGTAAAATTTTCGAGTTTTTATCTCCTAAATTTACGACTTAAAATCTCATAATTTAACTTTTTTTTTTTTTGGTGGCCCTAATACTCCGTCGTAGGAAATAATAAAAAAAAAAACAATATATGAAAGTGTGTACGTGTATCGTCCAGTCCAAAAATACATCTTGAGTTTAAGGCCTAGCAGACGGTTCCGTATGAACCTGAGCAACCACACATCATGTCAGGGCTACACCAGTCCATCGTAAAATCACACAGAGACAATCAAACACACAGTTTTTGGATTGTAGGTGGAAGCTGGAGTTTCTGAACAAAACCCACGTCTAAAGACAACATGCAAACTTCACAAAAAAGGGCCCAGCTGGGATTTGAACCCGGACCTACCTGCTGTGAGCTAAGAGCGCTAACCTCTGCACCATTGTGCATTCCCAATATGGTTCACTCAATTTTATAGTGAACAGTGAACTCACCTCACAGTAACTTGTTTCTTTATTAAATGTTGCTTCTTTGCAAATCTGAAACTGAGGTTAGAACACGAGAAACATGCTGAAAAATGTAACTTTCACGTGTCATGAAAGGAAACAGCAAGTGATTCATGGCACTGCCAACTTTACAAGATAAATCAAATACTTTCCACGGGAATGATGAACCAAAGAAACCCTTTTGGAATCAAGACCATCTGACTTTTTTAACCACACAATGAATGTTTTCCATTCTGCTGTGTCTTTGGAATCAAAGAGTTGAGCTAAACATGTGAGCGAGAAAAACTCATTTCTACAACACTTCTCAGGAGAACTCATTGGTTTTTAGGGTAGATGAGATAAAAACCTAACAAGTCCCACTAGGTGTGTGAAATGTATTTTTCCGCATTTGAACCCTTCACTGGGGGAGCAGTGAGCTGCAGACACAACCGCGCTCAGGAACCATACGGTGATGAAACCCCCCAATTCAACCCCTTAATGCTGAGTGTCAAGAAGGGAGGCATTGGGTCCCATTTTTAGACTCTTTGGTATGATTCGGCCTGGTTTCGGCCTCAGGGCGGACACTCTACCACAAGGCCACATGTCAAATTAATTTGGTGATCATTTTTTACAGAAAGCAAACTTTTAATTCAAAACCTGAGACCTTTTAAATCAAACTGTGTTTTTTTTCTTCTATTTGTTCTGTTTGGTGTTGCAAATGTAAAAAGGAACCCAAATATTCAGATGTTTTATTTTAGTCAATCAAAAACATTTTACTGTTCATCAACCAATTTTTAAAATATTAAGTGGCATTTCCTAAAAGTTTAAACCACAGAAAACTCTTAGGAGTCCTGGGATTATTTAAAGACTGTGTCACATGTCCACTATGTACATTTTGCGCATTTTGCATGCATGAATTTTCAGTCTTTTGTGATACATGAGTAATTTGCATGATTCATAAATGCTTCCTCCGCTCGTCATTCATTGGTGTGCGCAGTAGTCACTTGTGGGTTGCAGCCGATTTACGTGAATTCAGTTTTGAGCTGTTTAAAAATGTTTGGTCAGTCAGGAATTATGCGTATTTTTATGTAGTTTATTCACAATTTTAATGTAAATCTTTCGCAAATTTATGGCTTTCCACGACCGTTCCGCGTATGTCTAACAGACTTTTCAGGCATGTACCACCGATGTATAACTTTTATATGGCGCATACGGCGCACGTTGTAATTCTGTAAGTGACACACAAACTTTGGTCCAGATATGGCTTTTAAGTTGGTTAACGTGTTCTTTGCGTGGTTTATTTATACTTCTTCTGTGGTTTTAACGTGGTTCATTCTGGATACATTTGTGAAATTTTCATGTAATGACCAATTTTCATCAGTGCAACAAACACGAAATGTACGTGGTGGCTGTGTGAGACGGCCTTGAGCTATCAAGACCATGAACTCCACACCATCACACCTGCTGATCCCAGAGGAGACGCTATCTACAACTTTTTTAGATACTTTTTCCTGAGACTCTAGTAACACAAGACAGGCATCTATGAAAGTAAACATATATTCCAAGGAAACACTTTTACATCCTCCTCGAAGGTGGTTTTACAAATAAAAGTCAATGGACCCAGATCAGGATACCAAGTACAACCAAGTCAGAGCCTGTTCACTTCAATGGGAAAAAGTCTAAATTTATTAATCTTTTATGAAAGAAGAAATTAGAAAAAATGTAACCCCAACTCTTGTTTTTCATCTCAGCGGTTAAATTACAATCCAAGACAAATGTTCTGGTGGGAGGGGGATCATGCTTTTATTTTCTGTTAGCTAGCTAGCGGGAGAAACTGTACACAAAGGGATGATGGGATATGAGTGCATGCTTACTCTGTGCCAACTGCCTCACCCACATCTCAGAGGTAATGAACTACCGCAGAAACTCTGTCCGAGAAAACAACACCGTTTTTATTTATTAGGGCTCGTATGACCACCTTAAGGGATGTCATGAAAATGGAGCGTACCAGTGTTGTGAGTGTGGTAACTGTATCGTGAAGTATTTGTAAGGCTAATGGAGATTACACGCACTTGTGACGTACGTGTGATGCTGTCTTACGGTGGGTGTCCTTACGCCACGCTATTCATCAGTAAGGCGCACATGAATGCCACACTTAAGGGGTTTTCAGTAAGTTCTTTCAGGATGCCCACACAAATCAAGCTCTGACTGTCTAATTTCTTCATTTCTAACAGTCAGGCTGCCCCACCAGGAGAGCACACTTGTCACGTGAACAGCACTAACAGGCATCTTGCACAGGTCCTGGGATATTTTGGGGTCAAAATGAAAAAATCTGTTCGACTACTTCCCCTTCACTGTATTTACCCTTACGCATTGACAAATTGTACTCTACAACCTGTGAATTGTAGTATTCAACATTTTTTACTCTACTGTCTAAATAGGCGTTCTTCGACCTTGATGTTTTGTGTGGGCTACCTGCATGTTGTGTACAGGTTTGCCCATTTTTCACCCGCAGACAGCCCCTATCCAGCTGTAAGAGCAGTTTTGACTAACACTTCAGCTTAAAAAATAGCTTCAATGGTGCCTAAATACATATATATGTATTCCCTAGATTTAGGATTTTAATTCCTAAAGGTTCAAGTTTTCAGCTAGCATTAGCCACCACTATCATACCGTCCTTCTTTATCTCTTAATGACTCAAATAAACTTCTCATTTTTCAGCTTCAGTCAGCGGTAGAATTTTCCAAACAGTTTTTGGTCTTGGCACCTGCAGCTCCTCTGGCTCCCTTCTTTAATCTGCAGTGTGACAGAGCAAAACTTTGCCGTTTTACTGCCACGTCAAAGGGCCCCCAACTGGAAAATGATCATATCAAGCTAGATTCAGCTTAGCTAAACTACAGGATAATGCATTTAAGACCAGCGGCGGTGACTTTGGCTTCCTTTGACCAAATTCTCCAATCAATGCTTAAAGCAGCATTTAACTTTTTGTGTACTTCAAACTCAACGTTTGCAGCTTTCCCTTAAATGGAACCACTTTATGAATGGTCACTTTCCAGCTTCTTTTCAAACAGACATGTGCAAAGCAGAATGGCTGTTTGCTTAATGTTTGCTTCAGAAATCCCTATTATGCCTGTTCATGCACAGTTGTGCGAGCTCGTGCAAACAGAGGCGCATGCATAAATGCATGTGGAGCATCAGCGACTGCTGAGCGACTTAGACGATTCCCAGACCTTTGCCGTTGAGCAATGGCATCAATGTTTAACAAATCTGGTGTTAGAAGGTCAAACTGGACCACCGCTATACTTCTAAGTAACCCTTTTCCCCCAACAGCAGGGGTCAAAGGTTGAGAACCTTAATTTTATAATCTTGTGGAGATCTTTCTCCTTCGTCACAATGCATACACAAAACATTTTGCGGTCTCCATGGTGACAGCGCGCCTGCACACACAGCATACAGTCACACATACTTTCCAGGTAGCTTGTAAACCTGTCCTGCTATGTCAGCCTCGCCATGGAAACAAACACGCCCACTAAGCATGATTCTGTCCACCAATTTCTACAGCATTTTCAAATTACTAAAAAAAGAAAAAGAAAGAAAAAGCCAAATTGAATAAATGCGTCTAAAAGATTGGGTTGAAATGGCAGCTTCACAGTTTTTTGGAGAAAAAATGTAATGGAAAAAAGTTTCAGTCCAGAGTTCAACAGTGGGTTAGAGGCCTCATCTCTGATTACTTTTGCAAATGCATTCCTGAAGATCCAAAGAATGTGTTTCTAGTAATACCGCCGAACCCAAAGGCCCCTCTTAGGCCCCAAAGATACACAACAGCACCCTAAAATGCTTAAAAAACCCAACAACAGAACAAATGTTTGAGTGGCAAGGTTTCCTTTTTGTGCGTTTGTCTGAATCCACAGCCAGCTGATCTGCATCTTCAAAGCCAACTTTGCACCTTAAAGAAACCAAATCCTCCGTGTATCTCTTAATCTAAACCTTAACAGCATCAATCCAGGAGGCTTGAAGTGAGATCTTTCTCCTAATCCACATCTCCTAAAACAGAGCCGCTTCCCACCCGTCTGTCTAAAACTCCAGACACCCTCCTCTTCCAGCGCAGGGTCATTTTTCAGTCGGATGAAAGAGAGCCCTGTCAGAGACGAGCTGGGAGGTTAAAGGTTTTGCAACCTGCAGGTCAGAGGATGCTGGGAAATTAAAAGGAGCTGTGGTCCTCCTTCATGTTACACGCGAGGAACCAGGAGACTACTCCGCTGTCTCCATGGCAACGGTGGCAGGAGAACAACCAAACATCAAACAAACAGATGCCACATTTGGCTGGAGGACTTTCACAGCTCCAGACGGTTTGCTGGTGTTTGTTTTCTCTGGATGAGCCATGCTAATGTTGACCTTTTCACATGTGGTTCCAAACGGCTTGACGTTTGCTGGTATTTGTGCGGTCAAAGTTAATTGCAATACATTCAGTTTGTCTTTATTATGTTTCTAATTGTTTTCTGTCTCAGTAGAAAGGACAATTGTTGCCCCAAAGTTGTTGTTGCTGGGTTTTTTTTGGGTCTGTGAACTCAGGCGGATCAAACTAGAAACAACTTGTTGATGTCAGGAAAGGACAGAGATGTTGCTCAAGAGTCTCTCAGCTGAAATGATAAAGTTATCAAGGAATGTCTTGCTTTCTTTATTGCATACCAGAGTCTCTGTTACTACAATAATGCGAACGTGCATCGATAATACGTCTCGACTTGCCAAAAGGAAGCAGAACATCTTCATTGAAGGCTGATTCTGTTTCTGTTTGGGCACCATTTTGGGATTCTTCTTTTAAGCAGGGGTCACTGGACATGCTGGAGGCAGATGCAATATGGTAAACAAATTGTTGTAAATTCACCACAATAAAAATGTGCGTTCCCACTAAAAGCACAGTAAATATAAAATAGTTTACTTCCCCCATGGGGTAAAGCAAACCCTAAAAGACCCACTCCGATGGAAATGGTGTATTTTCTCTTTGGTGTCTCCCAAACAGAGGGTGAGGTATGAGGGCGGGCCTACTCCTCGCCAACAGTCCCGCCCACAACTCAGAGGGCATGTTCCGATGAACTCCTGGTGCTCTGCAGAAACTATGTCCTAAAAACTGGCACGTTTTTTTAGTTTCAGCCAAAAACAGATCAAAAGATGATTGGAGTAGGTCTTTAAAGTTTTCTTTGATCTAATCTTTGTATTTTATCCAGACTCTATAATCATAATACTCAGTAACACTGAAACGTTCTGAACGTGTTTGAATTGCCCCACAAAGGAACTCCACTGAACTAGAACCACAAAAACTGCACCAGCTTCTGTTGAACTGGACAGTTGATGAACACTAAAAATATTGGATATCGCCCAACTGGGATAGGCTCCAGCAACCCCGTGAACGGAATTCAGTGGATTAATAAAATGGATGTTATACTTTTTTAAAGGTTTGGTCCTATTAAAATTACCATTTATCAGTGACAATAGAAATAGAAAACACAAAGAAAAGGGAAGAAAATAACTGGAGTGGCAGGTTTTTGTTTTGTCCAGGTCCGTAGTCATGAAAATGGAATGTACCATTGTTGTGCGTGTGGTAAAATTACCGTGTAGCATTTGTAAGACTGATGAAAGTTACACACCGGGTGATGTAGTCGTACGGTGTCCTTACGCCGCACTCTAGTCATCAGTAAGGTGCTCTCATTGGCCTTTACTGACAGAAGAGCACCTACCGGGTGTGCAGGTAAGGGTCTGTAAGACATCTGTAGGAGGTCCGTATGATGATCATATAAGCTACACTAGCTGTGGTTACATGTGCAAAATGTTTTTAATTGGATCAAAGGTCGAATTAGAATTGGACTGTGTACATGGGCCCAGAAAAAAAGTGTATCCGATTGTAACAAACTTTTACATACGGCACACTTTTGGTCGGAATAAATCATTTGAACATGGGCAGAACTCTCTAAAATACTGGAAAGAAGAAACAGAAGAAATATTGAGTTCTGTTGTAAACATAGAACAAGATGATCTTCTAAACAGGATTTTATTATTCTTACGATTTTCATTAAGTGCTTGTTCGCTCATAACTTTTTTAAATCAGTGCTTTTTTTTCTTGGTGGAAGAAGGTTAACATTAAGCCGTTGCATTCTGCATCTTGGCTGCACGTAAATATGTGAGAATAAAATCAGTATTTTTTTTATTTCTAGCTTGGAAACACGGTCCTCCCAGGAGACATGGTTCTCCTGAGTCCGGCAGCTCGCTCACGCAGAGCGGCCAGACGGACTGAGATCCGAAGCCTCCTATGGAGCCCCACACCGTAACAAAGCACCCTCTTCTGTCCGCCAACACAAAGCTACGAGTCCGGCTGCTCTGCTCAGACATGCTTCGAACGGGTGGAGCAGGCGACCGGTCCTGTTTGCGCTCCTAAGTCTTCTCTGGAGCGCCACACCGTCTATGTGCGACCTAAGCCAGCTATTTACGTGCACCACGATCAGATCAACAATCGGCATAACCCACCTATCTTAATCAGAAAGAAATTTGAATCCGAACGACTCTAATCGAGGCAGGGTAGTCCGAACGGCGTGTTCACACGACGCATTTTTATTCTGATCAGGCGTTCATTCTGATTACTTTTGTCCGTGTAAACGCAGCCACTCTGTCTAAGTTCCTCATTTCTAACAGTCAGGTGTGCACAAGGAGCGTGCATTTACAGCATGAAGAGCACTATTGGGCTCCTTGCGCAGTGTGCAGGATTCGGCAGAGAGGTTGAATAAATAAAAAATCCGTACGACGCACCTATTTCCCCTTTTCGTGCTGTATAAGCGTTCACTACAACCTGTCACCCTCCTGGAGCGAGCCCCTAGAAAAAATCTACACAAACATTTTCTCTCCACTGGCTCACTGAGCGGTCTACGACCTCGACATTTTGTGTGGGCAACCTGCGCAGACACCTGTACGGACAGTTTTGACTAAGACATAGGATGGATGAGTTTGGATTACATTTGGTGGAGGAAGTATGATAGTCTGGGTTCGTTTTTCAGTGTTTATGCATGTCGGCACAATCAGAACCAAACTTTGTCCACTCCATCAACTCTTTCTAACAATTTCCAGTGGGGTCTGAACAGGAGAATTTCTCCACATCAAACATTTGTGAATGAAGTCAAGCTGGATTTGGAGCCGCCTCAGCTGTAAATGTGTTGTGTCAAGTTGAAAACCACTAACACTCGTTTTATTTTTCTCCCTTTTTGATGCGCACAAATCTCTTGATGAGGGACTATGGGAGCTCCGAAAGACAAGAAGGAAGAGGAGTCCTTTGAGGATCAAGAGGAAGGTTGGGAGAAGATGAAAGCAGGAGCGAGGAAGAAAGAGGGGCCACACGTTGATCACTCTGGGTCTGTGTGATCACAGGGCCCCGCAGAAAAACCGCAGAACAATGGCCCCCTGTGTGTGCATGTGTGTGTGTGTGTGTGTCGCCTACAATAAGAGGGCCTACTCTTCTCCTCCTCCGTTTCTCCTTGGCTCCTCTCTCTTCTCATGCCCCGCCGTTGTCGCTCCTTCTTTCCTCCTCTGTTCTCCTCGTCACTGGTCCGAGAAGGCCGGCCCTGAGATGAAAGGGAGGGGAGATAAGGGCAGGTAAGAGGCTGCAGGAAGGGAAAAACAGCAGAAAGGGAAGTGATAAGAAGGCGAAACAATGAGGGCTTTGAGAGGATGTAAACCAGGGTGCATAGGAGAGGCCATATATATATTTGAGCGTCTTATCGTGTCTAGATGCCTTGAAGGGATGCATTTTATCTCTTTGCCCTGCATGCATAAGCCTCTTTCAGGCAGCTGCACACATTATATAAACTAGGACCGTCTTGTTGACCTGTCATTAGCCGCTTCCCTTTATTTCATTACCGTCAATTTGAGCCAATACTTCTCCTCCTGCCAGCCATTACCTTCCACAGGAAGAATCCTGCTAACCCTCACCTGTTTCTTCCATTTCTCTGCAAGCCCGGCCTTCCTCTCTTGCCCCTGCCGGGTGTGGTTTTTCAATCTGCCCTGCTTTAGTCATTACAGCTTCACCCACCCAAATCGTCCGGCTCTGGACAAACATCCACCTGTGTACCTGAAAAGGTGGCCCAATTTCCCAAAGACAGCTCTTTTGAATATCCGTGTGAGAGGATGAAGGCCTGAGATTCACACAGTGTTTGCCTGAAGGTCTGTCACAGTCATTGCTGATGGAGTGTGACTTCAACTTCACACTGAAAAGTACATATTAACCCAAAAACTGCTTAAAAAACTGTGCATAAATTCAATTAAACTAAGGTAAAATCTCAACATTGTGATAGTAAACTGAGAAAAAACTTTTACTGCCCTACTTTCCTTTGCTCCTTTGTGTCCCCTGGTGTTTGCTCACTTTGAAATTCCTTTGTAGGATGCAGGGACTGCAGTGTCTCTTTTGACCCACAGGGGGCAGCACAGATCAAAAAAACGTAGAAATATATTGTGGAGGATTTTGTTAAGCATAAACTACAGGTGGCGCTGTTGCCTATATAGAGATTATCAATGGGCTGTTGAGGACGTCCACATAACCATGTGGACCATAACAGCTGTGAAATGTGTTTATTTTTACAAGCAAAAGTTTGATGGATGGAGAGAGACAGGAGACGCATGTCTGCTCTGACAATCTCCAGCTTCATCCTGCAAAAGTTATCTTTTTTGTGTCACACTGAATACTTTGTGTCACAAAACTTTATTAGGAAATGTTTTTTTTTTGTCCTTATTTTAAATGTGAAAAGTGCTGCAGGTGTTGGAAGTACCACTCTGATCATCTTTAGATTTACTTTCAAAGCGTACCCAGTGGTCTTTTAATCATAATTGTAAGGTTTTTGGCCAAAATATAACCCCCGCGTCATTTTCCAGGACACAATTTCTGCAGAGCGGCAGCGGTTGGTCAGAAATTCACCTCTGGGTTGTTGGTGGAACCGTTGGCGAGGGGTGAGCCTGCCCTCTCCCCTAACCTGTTGCTGAGAGTTCTCTGTTTACATGTTTCCCCGCAAGCTAGCCCCTCTCACCCCCAACCCAAATTACCGGTGCAACAATAGTTTTTGTTTATCTTTCATGCATCCCTTTGTTGGTCGCTGCAGCCAATCAGCTTTGAATTTTCTAGGTGGTTGGGCAGAGACTACACCAGATGTCTTTCCTGAAAAACCCACACACTGGGGACCGGCACAGGGAAAACCAGATTTGTGGCTACATAGTTAAGCAGTAACTAATGAAACTTAACCAACTGAGCTATTTAACCACTGACGACCAATAAGGGAGCAGTTTAGATCCAGATTCCAGCTCAAATGAGGAAAACAAAGACGTACATAGATCTATTTGTCTGACAGTGGATGCATCAGAATGGAGCTGAGCAGAGAGCTTGCTGCCTCCTTAGTGTATTTTTCAAACTGCATTTTTTTTCATCTGCTCCTGATTTACAACAATTTGAATAAAGAAATAATCAGAAATGTAATATTAAGCACTGTCTTTGTAAGTGTTAAAATCAGTTGTTCCTTCTAATCAAAGAATTCTCTAATTTTCCCAGAATTCCTGTTGTACGTTTGTTTACAGTCGGGTTGTAGAAGTTGGATTAATGTGTTTTTTGGCATTCCTTATCACATCTGGAGCTTCTGCTCCTTCTCATTCTGGCTTCTCTGCCTCGGAGAGCCTCTTTTATCCCGTCTCCCCAAACTCACAGAGGCTCCCTCCTTACTTCCCTCCTCTGTTTTCTCTTCTGTGCCTCTTCCTCCTCTCCTATCTTCTGAGATGTCTGCTTTCACTCTGAACTTGACTTTGCCTAGAGTTTTGGCATTAGAGCAGCTTCCATCCGTCTCTGACCTTCCTGGAGCTAAACTGCAGTCTGACAGTATTTTTCCTGCAGCTGTACCTTAAAAAAATACCACCTTCATTCTTTCCATTAACCTGAATCTGCAAAAGTCACATCCCAACGAAGCTCTGAAACTCTTAAGAAAAACCTTTTTATTATTATGGTAACACATAAAAATATATCTTGAAAATTCTTTGTGTCCTATGTGGGTTATCATAGTGTAACATTACTGTTTGACTGTAGTGGGAAAGACATTTGTTTTATAGCCCTGCTCCACCTTAGCTTCTGTCTTTTTTTCAATTTTCCCAGAATATATTTTCTTCAGAAAATGCAATCTTGCTAAGAACAGATGTATTGTGGTCATAGTAGTCCATAGGAAGAGTCTTGTAGTGAGTCCTGGCTGAGTCAAAAACTATCCAGTGTACCATATGAAACTAAAATTCCCAGAGCTCCACCCCTTTTCGTTTGGTATCATTGGTATTATCGTGAGTTAATTTGGTCGGGGTTGGCAAATATTCTTGTTTAGAAATGAACCACATAAGAAAACAATACTCAGGACAGATCATCCAAAAGTCTCCTGTTAAATTCTACTAGGAAAAAATTGAAGCCTTAACCGTTATGAGCACAGAGTTAACTCCGCCCACTTCAATCACAATCAGAAAATTGGGCGGCACAATGTTTAAAGATTTTTAGGGTCCACCACTCAAGAGACCACACCCCCAACACATGTGACATGAAAATCATTCATTCATTCATCTTCTAAACCCGTTTTGTCCCTTTCGGGGTCACGGGGCTGCTGGAGCCTATCCCGGCCACTCGTGGACATCCTGGACAGGTCGCTGGTCTGTCTCAGGGCCACAAATCACACGCCCATGCACTCTCACATTCACACCTAGGGAAAATTTAAAAACTCCACACAGAAAGGTCCCCCAGCCAGGACTTGAGCCGGCAGCTTTCATGCTGTGAGGCAAGAGCGCCACCCTCTGCGCCACCATGCAGCCAAAATAATATTTTCCCAGCAGTTGAAAAAATTAGGAAATTAAGTAGCATAAAGCAAAAACCTCCTTGAAACCAGACAGAAAATCAGATTATTCAACATGGGAATCAATAGGAAATTTCTACTATCTGAAACAGGCCTCCAGTGGTCATTTACGGAACTGCAACATTTGGTACTGAACGGAAGTCAGAGATTTGGTCTTTCAGCTTGGTACATATAAACAGATGCCTCTAATTACCGTATTTTCCAGAGCACAAGTCGCTCTGGAGCATAGTATAAGCATAAGGATGCGACTTATACTCAGGAGTGACTTATTTGTGATATTTTATGCTTGGTTGCTAATTTCCAGCATGCATCACAAAAAAAAAAACTGATCAGTACTTTCTAAAGATGTACTACAGTCTTTCCTCTGCTGGGGGGCTACTTTCCCTTCCAAAAGCTACTTGGACTTGAATGAGCTCAGCTCCATCTGTCTGGAAGTTGGCGCTCAAAGCGTCCTGATGTGGTGGTTGGTGTGTAGCTAACATGCTCCATACTTCATGGCATAAAAGGCTGCATGAGTGTTTGGCTTCTTGCAGAAGTCTCAGAGTTTGAAGCGGAAGAGGGCAGCACATTGAGAACTGAGAGGTTGGCACAGAGAGAGGCAGCTGTGAAAACAGTGATGTCAGACCAGCAAGGCACTCTGGGTATCAAGGTCACTTTAAAGCACAGTTTTACAGTGCTGACATCGTGAGAAACAGATGGGGGAGGGAAGCACAACCTTTGGAGCAAAGTGGGGAACGACAGAAAGAAAAAACGCGAGGGGTGAGGGCAAATATTTCCAAGCGAATTCCCCACATTGCGATCCAGAACTAAGCCTCTAGACAGCTCTCATGTTCTGCAGGTGCAAAATTACAACCCTCCCTTCCTTTCCCTTCCTTTTCTCGCTCCTTGCACCCCTCCCTTCCTCGGAAAACACGGCGCAGGGCAGCAGGGCCACGGCGGCAGACGTGCCAAGTCATACAAGCAGACCGGATCAAAGAGCAAGAGGTCCAGGAAGGGAAGTGTGTGTGCCACAACAGGTGGTGGGCTCTAGAGCTGAAATATTTCATCCTAAACCGTTTCCATCAGATACCCAGCTGCAACTAAAGGAGCCCACTTCAGTTTCAAGAACATTCCAGTTCGGACTCGCACCACTTCTAATATTTTCCAATCCGTTGGCTGATGTCAGTGAATGCATGATTCTTCCAGACCGAGGATTTCTCTTGACAAAGTTCAGAGGCCGAGCATTGCTGTAGTTGGCCAAAAAAGCAGATTGATGTCAGTCTGGGTAACCGTAACTCCTCTATCAGGAGTTTTGTAACCACTCTTTCTCAATTAAATTTTTTTTTAACTATCCACATTTGCTAACTTATCACTCCTATTGGACGTCAAATTTTCTTTGCAATGTATACATTTTTCAAACTTGCAGACACTTAAAAACAAAGCCCAAACAAATCTTTCTCCTTTGGCTTAGAGTGGCAGCAGAAAACCCTGCCAGGTACCTGGAGCTCTGTTTTAATGCCTGCAACGCCAAAGCCTGTTGAAACTTGACATAGATGCTGTCTCAGATATTTGCTTTGTGATTTGTAGAGAACTCCTGGCTTACCTGAATCCTTCTGGGGTTGAGTCCAATTTTTATCTTTTGTTTTTTAAACAGACCTGTAGCCCAGCTGGAAGAGGCTATTTATGGGCTAAAAGATCTAAAAAAGGATGAAAGAAGATTTTCTTTAGCATTTTAGTTGTGTAAAATATATTTTGTGTAAAGTATATTTTACAAAAGCATACAATAAACATCGGCATAAAGGCTGCGCTTCCAAACCCGTCTATAAGGCTGTTCAGATGCTATTTTAATCTGAAGCATTTATTTCTACTACCTAATTTGTATATTTGTATTTCAAGTTCTAGTTATAGCCGTAGTCACCTGTTAAACGCTTTAGAATGAGACAAAAACTGAGAGGATTTTATTTTGGTGACACCTCAACAGTTGACTCTACCGCTGTTAGAAATCTAGGGGTTTTCTTTGACAGCTGGGGTCAACACCGCTAAGTCTGAGGCCATGGTTCTTGACAGGAGAAAAGTAGTTTGGCCTCTCTGGCTACGTTCACACTGCAGGCTGAAATGACCCAATTCCGATTTTTTTGCCCCTATGCGACCTGTATCTGATCTTTTCATGACAGTCTGAACGACACAGATCCGATCTTTTGAAATGCGACCCAGGCCACTTGGGTATGCCGTCCTGAATCCGATACGTATCTGATCTTTTCAAATGCGACCGCCGTCTGAACGGCCAGGCCACATGAATCCGACCTGTACGACATCGATACGCAACAAACGTCATCATTCTGCGTTGAAATAGGCGGGAACAAGAACAAAAACAGCAACCATGGCGGACGATGCATCAGAGACCAGTCAGTGGAAGGGAAGCGAGGTCACCAATTGGATTAATATTTGGGGTGACAGCTCTATTCAGGCCAAGCTCCAGGGCTCTTATCGCAACCGGGCGGTTTTTGAAAAGATTTCCAGCTAAATGGCCGAGCGTGATGTTGAACCTTTCCCGCGATGACTTTTTTTTCCTTTCTCCCCTTTCCGACCGTGGTCAGAAGGGCGGAGACCCAAGGCGGATCCTCCTCCTCTTCCTCCCTGTTCTAACCCTTAGATTCTCCAGGGTTCTCCAGCACGGGTTAATAAAGAGTCCATAGCATTTATTCTGGGGGAAACCTTCTTTTATTACCGTTCTCCTTCCTCCGTAACACACAACATGAATTCGCGACCACACTGCCCCCCCCCATTCTCTACCGCTGCACGCGCTCTTCTCCTGTCTCTTACACACATGTGCGCGAGCGCGGCCCCAACACATACACATCCCCATTTCACAACAGTGGGTACAGACGATCCCGGCTCCAATGCCTTCTTAAAATGAGAAGATTGTTATTGTGCTGGCTCCTTTGTGAAAATAAATTTAATACCGCAAAAAGAGCTCCGCTGTTGACGACACTGTTGTTGACATCCATGTTAACGTGAGCTACTTCCGCAAACGAGTGACGTTGTTCACTGTTGAGTACTCTTCTGGGCATGCGGGTCAATTCTGGGTCGTTTCACGGTCACACTGGAGATCAGAAAAGTTCGGACTTACTTGGAAATGTGAATGGTCTTGCAAAGAAAATCGGATTTTTTCAAAAGATCCGAATTGAGCATTAAGCCCTGCAGTGTGAACGTAGCCTCTGGCAGGTGGAGTGCTCCCACCCCAGGTGGAGGACTTTAACTATCGTGGGGTCTTGTTCACGAGTGAGGGAAGCTCGGAGTGTGAGATTGACAGGCGGATCGGAGTGGTGCCCGTCGTTATGCGGTTGCTGTACCGGTCTGTTGTGGTGAAGAGAGAGCTGACCCAGAAAGAAAAGCTCTCAAATTACCGGTCGATATTTGTTCCATTACATACATGAGCTCTGGGTCATGACCCAAAGAACGAGGTCCCGAATACAAGAGGCTGAAATCAGCCTGAAATCAGGGTGGCTGGGTGCTCCCTTAGAGATAGGGGGAGGAGCTTGGTCACCCACGGAGAGTTCGGAGTAGAACCGCTTCTCCTTTACATGGAGAGGAACCAGGTGAGGTGGCTCGCGCATCCTGGACGCCTAGCTGAGGAGGTGTTCTGGGAATGTCCCACGGGGCGGAGGCAAAGGAGGAAGACTTTGACTCTGCCCCTGACTGCCCCTTACTGCTGACTGCTGCCCCTGTGACACAGTCCGGGATGGGATGGATTGATAATGTTGCCAAAATGTGCTTTTATCAGTTGCACCTTTTAGCAAAAGCAAAACCGTCCTTGAGTCACAGAGATCTTGAAAGTGCGATTACCTTTCTGATAGATTATTGCAACTCACTGTACTTTGGTGTCACTTAACAGTCACTTAACCAACTCCAGTTAGTTCAGAATCCAGTAACACAATTGGGAACTAAAAGATCCAGACAAACACACATCGCTCCGGTACTCTGTTCACTTCACTGGCTCCCTGTTCATTTAAGATTTCAGTTCCAATTTTAAAGCTCTTTATGGTTTTGCCCCAGTTTACCCAAATGAACTTTTAACAGTCCGCTGCCATTAAAGTACACTTTACTAACATACTATTAAGTTTACTACTTTACTAATGTTATGTTAGTAAACCAGAATCAGCTGGTTTACGTAGATTACGTAAATACTTTAAACTGATTCTGGTCCACTTTAGAATCACTTGAAAATATGTTAATTGCATAAATGGTCAAACAGTTGCAGTAATTCAAAGAATGCCGATACTTAAATCAAAGCTCCAACGTTAAAGGGTTCAAAAAGAAGGAGAGAGATACTAAGAATAGTCCACCTATCTGAGACCATATTGAGCCTTTTTTCCTTAGCCAGCAATTTAGGATCAGGTTGATCAGAGAGTAAGACGGGCATTAAACCCAAGACATTTCTTCAAATGCTAAATCCAACAGACTCACTTTGTATTTCTCTGCAACTCTTTGAATTTTTTTTGTTTATGATTTCAAATAATTCTTCTGGTCTGGGTTGTTTATTGCAGCTTGGATTGCATGATTTATCTTAGGTGTAGTTATTTAAAGGTAGTCAAAAGTTGCTCAGGCTCTCCAATGAGAATCTGGCTTCTGGTCCTGGAATCATAAAGGTCCGCCAAAGTTATGATGAGTTATGGTGTAGCTCCCACCTGTGTGCCCCAGAGTTCAGGCACTTAACTTTCAGCACTTGGAAGTTTAAATGAATGAGACAGACTGTTGTGTGTTTGTGAGGTGGGGATGGGGGGACATGGTCCTGGGGCGGGTAAGGTAAAACTAAACAGACTATGAAAGGAAAAAATGAAATATACTGTAAGACCTCAGGTGCACTGACAGATGATGAAAATGTCTCGGGCTCGTCTAAAGGACCACACACAGTTTGTTCAAGAACACTTTTATGTTTTGTTGCCACGAATTTTTGATCAAAAACACCGCAAGTCTGTCACTCTTTCGTCACCTAACCTTTTAACATTTTCTGCACATTTGTTTTCCCTATACAGTGCTCCCTCGCTACATTGCAGTTCACTTTTCGCTGTTTCGCTAATTATTTGAGTGTAATTTTTCTTTTCTTTACTTTTGGTTTTGCTTTTACAGAGCATTGTGTTCTTTGTCCAGGTAGGCTGTAGATCAGGGCTGGGCAATTATTTTAACTCTCAGGCCACATTGGGCTCCAAGATTGGATAGAAGGGCCGGACCAGAAGCAGATGTGTGGAGTGAGAATGATATTACATGGAATGTATATGAAAACATTTGGATCGAAAATTATATTCTAAAACAGAATATTCTAGAGTTTTTAGTTTAAAACTTTTGTTTCCATTTCAAATCCTTTTACTACTGTGAAGCCCTTTGGTACCTTCAAGGAGTTGTTAAGTGCTGTATGAATAAACTTTCATTCATTCATGATTTATGAAATAAAACAATGACCCGATAACACTATGATTTTCAAGGACAAAAATTCAGGAAAAATATACTGATACATTTGAAAACAACAAAAAATAAATAAAAGTAGTCGATCCTCTCCCGTCATAATCCTAATAAAGAGTTTGAGGGCTGCAGCTCATCACTCATCTAATAGTTTGTGCTAAAACTGAGCAGCTGCGCTGTGTTCTGCGCGTCTGTTTCTCATATAGTAATAATGAAAAAATCACAATTCTATGTCTTCTGCTGCAGCTACGCATATATCTGTGTTACCTTCTCACCAATACAGAGTTCCCTCGTTTATTGCAGGAGTTACGTTCTCAGAATAACCTGTGATCGGTGAAATCCACGGAGTCTGATTACTCCTCACTACCTTTCTCACACAGACATGAACATTTTCACACTTTTCTCTTGTTTAAATTCTCAAACCTTGATAGAAATTAGGGTCCAGGATCTTAGAATGAAAACAAAGATCTGATCATCGATTAGGGTTGTGCCGACGGACGATGGTGATGGGTGACTGACATCCCGATGGAGAGACACCATCGTGATGCCACGCCCCCGCCACACTGCGAGTCGACACCATGAGCTGCGATTACATGTGCAAAATATCTTGATTGGATCAATGGCCGGATTAGAATTAGGATTAGAAAGTATAAATAGATGTAAAAATAAATTAAAAGATGTTTAAAAGATAGGAAGAACATGATAAATCCAACAGTTGTACCGGTTTAACAGTTCTTGTTTTTGTGGTTTCATACTCTGTGTCTGGTCAGAAGTTCATTAGGGTGACAACTCGGGGGAAGAAGCTGTCTTTGTGGCGAGTGGTTTTGGCATACACAGTTCTGCGTTCAGCTTGCTTGCTTACTTTACATAAATACTTTGATCGGGATCAGACCTTTAATTTGTTTGTCTGAAAAAAGTAGATAAAGTGTATAGTAAGGGGTATATCACCCTAAGTCATCTATATACATTTTTTTTTAAAGGGATGACTACTTCACTTGTATTACAATTGTATTACAATACAACAGCAAAAAACTAAAAAATTGTGAAACATCCTTTTTAAATTTGCTAATAAGCAGTTAACGATGAAAAATAATTCAAATGGCTTGTACTAAGCCTGGTGTAATGTAATAAAACAATAAATAGCAAATTCCTCTTAAATTTAGCACAACACACATGATGATGACACAACACGTTGCTCTTCTGTTTGAAACGCTGTGTTACCTTATGTGTCCTAACAAGAAAGTGTAGATGTTTTGCTGTCCTGGGTTTAACACGGAGTCGCGTTTCCTGCTGTAAGCTGAGAGGACGTTTGGCACGTCAGTCTCCAACATACCAACCAAAAACTAAAGAGCAGTTATCAAATTACTGTCCTGGATCCTCCACTCCAGGATTAGTAGTGCCTGCCGAACAACCTGGAAACACAGCCTCCTACATTATAATAAAAAAAGCTTTGCGTACAGCTAGAATCCAGTACTATTCAACCTTAATATCTCTATTCTGGTCCTGTTAGACATTAGCACAGCCTTTCGACCACAGTATTTTACTCCAAAGATGAGATGATACAGGGATCCCAGGATCTGCCCTCCAGTGGTTTGAATCCTATTTATTTAATACGAATCCTATTTGAATCCTATTTATTTAATACGTACCAGTTTGCTAATGTAAATGGTCAGTCCTCCCATTGCATTCGAGTTAGCTACGGAGTCCCATAGGGCTCAGTTTTTGGACCCATTCTGTTTATGCTTTACATGCTGTCCTTAGGAAACATAATCAGGAAACACGGCATTAAGTTTCACTATTATGCAGATGATAAACAGTCCTATGTTGTATTTATCTATCAAACCTGACCAGAATGACCATATAGAGAAACTGAATGCCTGCATCAGAGACATCAAGACCTGGATGACAATTAATTACCTCCTCTTAAACCCAGAAAAAACAGAGGTAATTATACTAGGTCCTAAAATCCTCAGAGATGCTCTGTCTAATTAGATCGTGTCCCTGGATGGCATAAGTATAGCCTCCAATTCCACAGTTAGAAACCTAGGGGTTTTATTTGACCAGGACTTATCATTTAAGGCTCACATATCTCATGCCTGTAAAACTGCTATTTTCACCTGCGCAATATAGCTAAGATCAGAAATGTACTATCTAAAAGTGATGCTGAATAACTCATCTATGCATTTGTCACATCCAGACTGGATTACTGTAAGTCTTTGCTAGCAGCGTGTCCTAAAAGTTTCTAAAGAAGTCTCCTGCTTATTAGAATGCAGCAGCAAGATTGTTAGAAGGAACTAGCAGGAAAAAAAACGCATCACTCTTGTGTTAGTTTCACTTCACTGGCTCCCAATTGATTCTAGAATTAAGCTCAAAACCCTCCTGCTAACCTATGAGGACTTACATAGTATGGGCCCTTACTATATCAAAGACCTCATAGTGAAAAAATTAAAATTAAAAAGAAGTTCGAGCTCAGTCACCAGCGGAAACTATCTCCAGAGTACTATTGCACTACATCTCCCAGCAACCCCAGTGTGCCCTTCCTGGATCCCACACACCTGACTCTCATTTACTCAATCACTCACTGTCTACTTAAGCACTGCACTGAGCCACACTCAGTGTGAAGCATTGTTTGTGCTACTCTGGCTTCCTTACAGAGTATTATATTTGAACATGATCTTATTATCCTGACCAAGTTTCTGTCTGTTTGCCTGCCTCTCGCCTGGATCACGACTACCCTGTCTCTCCTCTGATGATCTTATGCCTATTATTTACACCTGCCTGCCTGACCTTAATAAACATGCTGCATTTGAAAAAAAAAAGACCTCATGGTGACTTACCAACCAAATAGAACACTTCACTCACAAAATGCAAGACTGCTTGTGGTTCCTAGAATTTGTAAAACCACAGTTTGAGGTAGAGCCTTTAGCCACCAAGTTCTTGTCTTACGGAATAAGCTCCCAATTCGTGTAAGAGAGGCCGACACAGTTTCTATGTTTGGACAGGCTTATTGCAAGGCTAACTATAATTCAGAGAATATTTAACTTAGTATGAACATGTGGAATTAAACTCAATAACAATTATAATTAGTTGTTAATATGCTGCTTGAATTTAGAAGCTGGGGAAAGTATGATGCACTGGGGTTCTGTCCTCTATTCCTGTCTACTTTTTAAATTTTTTTATTTAACCTTTATTAACCCAGAAAATGTCCCATTGAGATAAAGAATCTCCTTTTCAAGGGAGTCCTGGCAAGTTCTCTCCTACTCTGCTCTATTCTTGATCATTTATTTATCATTTAGTTCCCCTCTTTTGGCCCTCTTTCCCACTCCCCTCTGGAGTACATCTGCACTTGGCCGTGGACCTAATCTCTGGCTTGTGTCGCATCCCCAGCCGTCCTGCAACTCCATCTGGATGAGGCCCATCTGCTGGACTATTTAAATATGTAGTTGTAGTGTCAGATAAGTTATTTCTTCTCTAAGAGTTCTGGTCTGCTAACGCCTTAGTCAAAACTGCCCTTACAGGTGGCAGCCTGTGGAGGAAAATTTGGCACCCAGGTGGACACCAAGATATAACAAGGTGGTAAACCACTCAGTGAACACGTAGACTAAAAATGTTCGTGCACATTTTCTACTGGCATGTAGCGGGGAACAAGTCGTAGTGAACACTTGACATGTAAGGGTAAGTATGGTTAAAGGAAGTGAGACGCAGATGTGTTGTGATTTCGCTTTCTCAAACTCCAAAATCCTGCGCACTTCAGTTCAGTTCATTAGTGTTGTTTGCTCCATAAGGGGATGCTCCTTGCGTGCAGCCTGATTATTAGATATTAGAAAACTGGACAGAGTATTCTGTGTTGGCATCCAACGGACGTCCAAGGGCCAATTAATATATCACAAGGACACCCTGTGCTTGCAGCATTTGTGCATGGTCAGTAAGGGGCCACTACTCACACCCCACTAACACACACCTGTGCATCCCTTAATATGTGGCCTAGACAATCCAAAAACCCGTAGCACCCGTTTGGGGCATCCCCCCCATATGGGTGTACGTGACTAAGGCTTAAATTGAAATATTTTGGGGGGGTTTCAGGAAGGCTTTAAAATTCTTGTAAATGTTCCTGGAACAATTCAAGGTTGCAGACCACCATAGTGAAAAAGTATCTCTAGAAAGGCTACGGGACTTTTTCAGAGCCAACAGCCAGATTAAATGTTGTCCCAGGCAACCCTTCCTTTATTATCCTGTCAGTTTGACAAAACAAATCCAATCCACAGCATTGCTTGACTTAATGTCTCCTTAAGTGTAACATCTTTCAATGCAGCTAAACCCCTGTGGAGTGTTTTCTTACAAAGACGCATTAAGAATGAAAAGAAGGTGGGATGAAAGAGGAACAAGTCAGCGGGATGAGAGGTCATCAAGGTCATTCCTCTCCATCTCAGAGACAAACATGAAATCCCAATCCCAAGGTAGGAAGCTTAAATGTTACTCAAGACAATAATTATAGCTCTTACCTTATGGTATCTGGTTATTGTCAGATCACAAAGAAACCAGCATTTTTTGTGGTAGCGTGACACCCACGTTCTCTTTCAGACTTCATGTCTGGCCTAAAGCTATTCAGGTCGCTTCAGCTGCTTAAATCGGGTTTATCATTTATGTCTCAGTCTTTTTCTTTGCATGCGTTAAAATATGTCGATAAAGATGCTGTTCTGTTTCTCACAAAACAACTTTGAATTAGAATTAGCATAAGTACTGACAGACTGGCTTCACATAAGGCAGCATTTCTCTCGTAATGCCACTATTCTGTCTTCAGGATATTTTTTCAGTACAAAGCTGATAGAGGGGTTAAAGTAATAAGAGCTTCACAGTCATTTTATGCATAAAAAGCCTTCTGAATTTGTTTACAGCGGTTGATAGGCCATTTGTGTCGGGTATTAGCCTGGATTTTGTAAGCCGAGGGGATTGTTTGGTACAACAAAAGTAAAAAAAAGACAAAATTGTGGAAGTAGTTTTCTTTTATATAATATTTATATTTTTATATATATATTTGTTAAAAGTCACCACGAGTGCACTTTGTCTGAGGGCAGATGAGTCCAAGTGGTTTGGATTGGACGGGCCAAGAGCTCTGTTTATTTAACCACAGAAGGTTTCGTGTAAAGATTGCGCAAAATGGGAATTTTGCATTTGCTGTTTTTCTAACTTTGATTCCCTTCTGCAACCATCCCATTCATCAATCTTTATGTTCTACTCTTCCTCAAAATTTTTTGTTTTGGACCACAGACTGTTTGCAGTCATTTTTTTCCGATCATAAAGTAGGAAAAGTGACTTTCTAGTGTGCTTTGATTGTAGGTTTTTCTGTAATAAATATTGTTGCTCCAGCGGTGGGACAGTGGCCACTGCATTGATGGAGTTAGTAATCAACAGCTTTGGAGTTCTGGTCCAAGTACAGTACCAGTATCTGGGCAGCATGAGCTCTCAGCAGCCCAGCAACAGGACAGCAGTCAAAACACGATAAAAACAATTCTTGCACATTAGCGTTTTTCTTCTCATTAACCAATCATAACCTTGTTTCAATTTAAAAGCGTTATTATCTGGACTCCTGAACTCATGGATAGTTTTCATAAACAAATACAGCAGTACACTACACATGATTTTACCATTCAGTCACAGAAATTCAATATTATATCTGCTGTGCTGCTTAGATGTAGCTTATATATGTCTGAGAAGTATGCCTTTGTACAGAACAGCAGAACCCTTGTTCTTTAAAAAAAGACCAAACCCCATCCCCTTTTGGTCCTACAAGTGGACATTTTGGTGTGTATTTAGTTTTTTTGTTTTTCTGAGCCACTGGTAAAATGTATCATCTGTTAGACCGTTAATCTAAAAATCTGTATTCTCATTGTAATGCTGTAAAACAGTGTAAATCCAAAGATTCTCTATTAACACAAAACTGTATTTTGCTGGTGTGTTTTACATAAACATACTTGTAGCGTTCATTAACTTTAAACTGCAAAGTCATAGTCTTACAGTAGTCTTACAGCTTTCCATCAGTGGGAACGAGGATGGGTCCCACTTCTGAGCAATAAGCCAAAAGGAAAACATGAAGTTTTCTTGTGGTTATATTTAAATAGGTAGTCTTTCAGACAGACTGGAAAAGATTTTTTGAAATAATTCAGGGGTAAAGACAGGATTATAGTCAAACCGGCATCATTACGTGAACTTTTTATGACAGTAAACAAAACTAAACAATGTTTAAATCCAAGAACTTTGCCATTAGATCAAGAATCAGGCTATTTGTGAAAGAAAAGATTTACTCGAAAACTTGAAGGTGCTGAATGAAAAAAACTGCTAATAACCTAAATGACATGCAGCTAACCTGTGCAATGCCTCACCAGTTCCCGTCCAGACTCACATTAGTATACAAAAACAAGTGTTCATATCCACTCATATATACCAGACGAGTGTCGTCCCACTGCCCACAGGTCAGACCAAGGGCAGTGTTCATTTGTTTACATTTCCAGGTTGATTTAGAGTGGTATGTGCCTAGAAGATTTACCAGTACAATGACTGATGTCTGGAACGAAGCAAAAGGTGGATTCCGAGATACCTTTTTGCCAAGCAAAGGCTGGTTCAAGTCCTAAAATCACAGATGAAGTTAGTCTGAAATGAATGGAGTAGGAGCGGATGACTAGAGGATGTTCCAAAACACCGGAAAAGCACATGACATTTTGAGTTTGTGTTTTTGCAGCGATCAAGTTGAGTAATGACAGAAAAATTGTTTTGAAAAAACACTCTTGAGCCGGATTATGTCAACAGGTGGAAAGTATGAAAGTAAAACTGGTGTCTATGCTTTTTCTAGCTGTTTATGCCAATTAAGTCAAGAGTAAAAAATGTCTCCTTCAAACCTGAGGTACAAATTCTTGGAATAACACAAACAGATGCTGACCAAACCTAAAGCCATGTGCACATTTCACTAAAAAGGAAAGACATATTTTCTAAGTGGAAAGCTCTATTGTTGGTTTTGGAAAGACGAATACTAAACAAATAAATACAACATAAATATTGTTCTATTTCCTTTCTAATTATAAACACTATTGTAGTATTCTTGCATTATTCTAATAAAGTATTTTCTGTGATTCTTTTTATGACCAAAAATATAAAAAAATATTTTTCTAAGAAGATGCCTAAAAGTTCAGCATGTACTGTTGTGAAATGAATGAAAGGAAAAGCCTTAACTTTACCTTCACTTCTCTGCCAGGATTTTTCGATTCACTTCAGACATTGAAAGGACAGGAAAAGCCTTTTTCCTACCTCTAAATGTCACTGTACCCACAAACACTCTTTTGAAAGACTGAAGTTCACTTTAAAGCTGCTCTAAATTACATCTTTTCTTAGTGTTGTTAGATGACCAAACTAAACTAGAAACTTTATTTTGGATTTTTTTAGGGTACTTATGTAGTTTGTTGATGGCACTGAATGTCCCCTAATGAAATGAATAAAGTTCTATCTTATCTGTTAATCTTTGTTTGACCCTGGAGTCCTGTACATGTTTTAGATCTGATTTAATAATTTCATGTATGAATACAATGTAGTCTATTGAGCCATGATTGGAGATGTGGACTATGGTGATCTTCATTATGCTCTTGCATTACCAGGACCTGGCTGGGGTGCAGCAGTCCAAAGCTATGAAGTGAATGAAACACTGTCTGAAAGTTTCACAAAAAACAACTGAGCATTAGCCAAGACAACCTTTTCCTTACATTTATTGGCTAATGTCTACATCTCTCCACTTATTGTAACAGAATGCAGAACAATAGCAGCCACTCCACGGTATTGAGCCCTAAGTGCCTCGTTAGTGGAGAGCAGGGAGGGAAAGGAAGGCCTTTTACAGTTCAAGATAGCTTTGTATAGTCTAAATACACCCTGAATACAAAAGTGCATCAACTTGTATCCTGTATAATTTAATCTGGACATTGTTTCCATGTTTTGATCTACAAAACTACTGCACTTCTCAACAGAGACCATCTAAAAAACAACGAAGCACAATTGGGGTTGACAAAAAAAAACTCAAGGTACAGTTGGCTTCCTTGATGGTTGTTAAGAAGTTTTTAGGTATTATACCTCTCGATGAAAAAACAGAACAGGGTAGGACCTTGCCAAGTGGAACAACGGAGGATTGTTGACTTGCACCAAGATATTCGTATCCATTTTGCCCTGGTACAGCACAAATATTAGCCAGGTGGCATTCCGTACGTCTTCTGACGTGCCTAAGCCATCAACTAATTACTTTTGCGGTGTCCAGTGGATACTTAACTTAAGCTTAAGTCTGGATAAACTGGGATCATTTTATTATATTTTTGAATAGTCTCGTGGCCATCGCTTTAACTTGATATAAGACCGATAGGTAATAAAATATTGTTGTACAATTCCCTTTATCACATGTCATGTTCGGGTGTAGTGGTTAGCACCCTCACCTCACAGTGAGAGGGCTCTGGTTTAAACCCTGGTTGGGAGCTTTCTGTGTGGAGTTTGCCTGTTCTCGTCCAGCTTGGGTTTTCTCTGGGCACTCGAGCTTCCTCCTACAGTTCAAAAACATGCTTCTCAGGTAAATATAAGATTCTAAAATTGTTAGTGCTTGTGACTGTGATTGTGTGGCCCTGCAACAGACTGATGACTTGTGTACCCTACTTTCACCCAACAGACGTTGGGATAGGCTCCAGCTGTGACACCAAAAGGAATTCAATCGGTTCTGACGGTGCATGGAGGAATGGATGCATGGCTGTGTCATGTTTTGTGCTCACGACCAACAATACCAGTCTTGAGTCCAGGAAATGGCATTTTGGCAAACCTCTGAAAGCCGACCAAGATGTTTGTCTCCATGAATGGAAAGAGGGCGACAGCCACCAAATGAACGTGCTCAGTGGTCAAACGTACTTTAACGTGGAACAAATAAAGGCTTTCTTTGCTGAGTGCCACTGCCAGTGCTTATGCCAGTCTTGTATTTTGGTGCCAAAGGGGCACACTCTCTCCACAATTTAGGATTAAAAGATCCTGCACATTTTAATGACGGGGAAATGGGACCTAACGCTCAAATTTGCCACTGCTGTTTGTTTCCAACAAAAGGCTGCATACTTTCAATGAAAATCCTTAAACCATGAGAGACATGCCAGCAGTTTACTTCTTCTGAGGCTACAGAGCCCCAAAACTATTACCGAGTTCTTAGATTACACAAAACTTTATCTCCTTATCTCCAGAAACTATGCAGATTGCCATGGCCTCATGGCTGCCCTTATGCAGTTTGGCTGACCACATAATTACGAAATGTGAAGCAGAGCTGGAGCAAATAGCGTATGTGTGTGTGATGGCAAATGAGAAACAGACTGGAGACATGAACGCACTCTGCTACGTTGATTCTTAGGACTGCACTTTGTCTGCTAAACGGCATTTGTTTTTGTCTGCGTGCAAGCAAGTAAATATGCCACGTTCAATATTTGTCATCTTGAAACAGACCTGCTTCACACAGCACTCTGCTCAGTAAACACATGGGAACTGAATGGGAGAACGCTGGAATGCCCTCACGTGCCTGTGCATCTCAGCTAATGAGAAACATCTGCCAGTTGCTGGATGTGATAGACGTATTATGTGATCCTCTCTATATTCATTTTTCTGTACTGTACTTTATGTTTGAAAGTGGATTTATTTGATTTAAACACTGCTACATCAGTGAAGCTTTTCAAGTTAAGGTTTATTTAATTAAATAAATATATAGCCAAGGAAAAAAATGAGAGAAGCATGAATATAATTTGGGTCTTCTATGTTCAAAAAGCTGCGGCTGGAACTGGGTACAATGTATACAATGTTAGGCCTTTATCTTACAACCTGGCTCAGATACTTCGACTTCACATTCCCCACAAACCCACATGTTGTTACCATTATCTAGTCCAGGACTGTTCCAGACTGGTCCTTGAGATTTACCACTATTTGTTTTCCAGCTATCCTTAGCCTCCTTGTTGCTGATTACATGGATCAGGTGTGTTTAGTCAATCAGAAAATGGAATCATCCAATCCACAGCACATTTCACTGCAACCCTACTTTATGGCCAACCCAGGTCCTCTAGAGCCACAAGCCTGCCTGTATTCCAATTCTCCCCATCCAGCTTGCTGCCAATTCTGATTGACTGAAGACACACAGCATCAAGCATCCCAAGGGAAGCTGGTAAACAGGTATGGTTGTGGAAATTAAGGGCCAGGGTTGGGCAACCCTGATCAACCACCTACTTATTATTGACTATCACAGCTATCAACCCTCCATTGTATTCCCCTTGCCCTAACAATAAAACTAGTCCATAGAGTCTTTAATACATTAAGGTATATTCCTGAAGGTATAATAAAGTTATAGATGAAAATTTGCCACCAGGACAGTGTAGTTCTAACTGCTAATGCAGTTTTTCTACACTTGGAGCTCAAAAGAATAATCCTCCCAACTCCACATAAACAAAAGTTGTATATGAAAAGGCTTAGGACTAAATTTTGTCATCTTGGATTTACAGGGGTTAATCCATCCTTCAAAGACTTGATTTTGATTTTCTTATAGTCATGGTATTGAATGTCTTTGATTTGCAATCTCCACCCCTGAAACGTCCTTGCAGCGGTACCTCTCAAGAGGTCAATGCTCACAAAAGCGCCAACCAAATGTTCCATTTACTCCTTATTTAAATCTTTCCGTGATTATACGTTTTTTGTAGATAACACTACAATGAAATGTATTGGTGTTAATATTCGTACATTAGGCATTATTTTGTTATCAATCTGAAATAATAAAAAGTTGAGATTGTTAGCAAAATTATCCAAAATCCCTGTTCAGACTATTTTTCATCACTCAATCATTTAAGATCCTTATTATGCAGACGCTTTCTCTTTTTCTTACCCATCTCTTATTTTATAAATCTCTGAGAGACTTGTGTTAAAAATAGGCTAAAACAATAAAACTGTACAATGTATTATCAAAAGTATTCCAGAAGCACAGGGCGAGGTAACACATTAATGTTGATGGAGAAGACCCGGCTCTCAGTCTCCACTTTAATTCATCCCAAAGGTGTTCTATCGGGTTCAGGTCAGGACTCTATGAAGGCCAGTCCAGTTCATCAACATTAAACTCTATCCTCCATGTCTTTATGGACCTTGCTTTGTGCACTGGTGCACAGTCATGTTGGAAGAGGAAGGGGCCCACTTCAAACTGTTCCCACAAGGTTGGGGGCATTGAGTTGTCCAAAATGTTTTGGTATCCTGAAACATTCCGTGTTCCTTTCACTGGAACTAAGGGACCAAGCCCAAGTCCTGAAAAACAACCCCACACCATAATTCCTCCTCCATCAATTTCAGACTCTGCACAATTCAGTCCGAGATGTTCTGTTCTCCTGGCAACCTCCAAACCCAGACTCCTTCATCAGATTACCAGATGGAAAAGCGTGATTCATCATTCTAGAGAAAACGTCTCCACTGCTCTAGAGTCCAGGAGCGGCGTGCTTTCCACCACTGCATCCAATTATTTGCATTTGGTCTTGGTGATGTGTGGCTTGGATGCAGCTGCTCGGGCATGGAAACCCATTCCATGAAGCTTTCTGCGTGTTGTACTTGGGCTAATCTGAAGTTAGGGGTTCTGTAGCAATTGACGATGCAGAAAGTCGGCAACCTCTTTGCACTATGCCCTTCAGCGTCTGCTGAACCCTCTCCATCAGTTTACCGTGGCAGACCACGTGGTCGCTGAGTTGCTGTTGTTCCCAAACTCTTCCATTTTGTTATGACAGAGATGACATTTGACTGGAATATTTAGGAGCAAGGAAATTTCACTACTGGATTTTTTGCACAGGTGGCATCCTATGACAGTTCCCCGCTGGAACTCACTGATCTCTTGTGAGCAGCCCATTTTTTCATAAATGTTTGTGAAAACAGTCTACATGCTTGAGGGTTTGCTTTTATACACCTTGGCCAGGCCAAGTGATTAGGACTCCGGATTCTGATCATTTGGATGGGTGACCAAATACTTTTGGTAATATAGCGTATATTTGGGTTTGCAGTTTTCGAATTCTCTTAAGGATAAAGGATACAAGAAACAGATCAACTTGCCAATATAGCATAGGGTGATTTCTAGCTTGTATTCTACCTTTAGAGTCATGAGCTTAACTCCAGCCTCTATTCAAGCCATTTCCTAAAAAACAATTAAACTTCAAAAGCAAGCCTTAAAACTCCAAAGATTATCTTGTCTTATGCTACCATTATCAGATAGACCAATATCCAGTTACCTCTCAATCAATCCAAATACAATTTGAACCGCGTTTATTGGGCAGGTTATATTAGTAGGACATCACTCAGTGTGCTTGCCTGTCTTGCAGTTTTATTTTGATCTGTAACACAACAGGAGTTCTGATATTCAGAAGAACAGTAGACCGTTTACTGCTGGCAGAGTTTTTATTAGGGATTTATTTTTTAATTGGGCTGCATGTTGGTAGGAAATGGCCAAAGAGGTTAAATTATTCAGCAAGCATCCAAAACTAATTTTACTCTCTCTAATCTAATGGGGCAGGCCTTTGAATGTTTTTGTGAACAGTTAGCAACTTTTGTGAGTATTTATGCAAAAAATCAAAAAGGTGCATAAAATGATGTTTAATTTGTCTAGAAATAACTATTCTATGGTTGCTCTTTGTCCCACAGAGCAACTCTGGTTTCTCTGTGGGACAAAGAGCAACCAGAGTTGCAACCAGAGTTGCTCTGTGGGACAGAGTTTGACATGTGAAAAGAAAAGAAAAAACCAGATTACTTTGATTTGTATATTGATTGAACGTAAATACATCAAATGCTGCCAGTTAAACATTTTAATAAGGTAACTCTTTTTTTAAACTAGAGTTATTTAAAAATATTTTCAACTATGTCAGTTTTCAAAGAATGCACTGACTTATTTTTCTGGGAACAAATAAATATTTAAAACAAGCTGACAAAAAAAAAAACTCCTGATTTTGTACATTCTTTGGCGGAGACAATGGAAGCTGACACTTGAACCGTCATAAATCTCTGCACGTTTGCCAAAAAGTTTAAAACAACACAGCTGAGAAATTCTAACAAAGAGATTGAAAAATGTGTTGAAGTTATGTGCGCCTCTTCTCTGTATCCAGAAAGAAACATGTGCGTCAGAGCTGACCTCTGTTTTTTTTCAGCAATTTCAAATTAACCGTCAAGTCTTCATTAGCCTGTCCGTGAAATCAATGGCTTTCATTGGCTGCATTCAGAGTTGCTTTTATTGGATTGTGCCGTGAAAGTGTTAAAAAGAAGCCTGTGTGACCTAAATGTTCACACAAGCTAAAATACTATTGGCAAAGTGGGCCAAAGTTCTGCAGAACCTCCCAGCAATAGATTCTAGATTAGCTACCTGATCGATCAGAGTGATGTGTACAACGCTCTGAAAAAAGGGCAACGTCGTGGCGATGACCGTTACTAATTCTTTGACTGATATGTAAACCAACGTCTTTGCCACATTAAAGCGTCTCCTTCATCCTGTCATGCTGCGTCATCATCATCATCACACTTTATTGTTTCTACAAAGAATTTGTGTTTTTTTCTTCCTTTATCTTTAAAGCACCATTCAGGCTCCTGTTTTACACTCCGTTTGAGAGTACTGGAGAAACTAAAGTTAGCAATATTGAAAATAAACAGCACTTTATTTCCTCAATCATACTTTAGAACCTTATTGGTAAGGGCACTTTCATTTTTTTCTTAAACTAAAAAATATTTTGTTGTGGAAATCAGACAATGTGGACTCTTACCTTTCAATATTTTAAGTTACCAAAATAAAAGCACTACAAATTTTCCTGGGTCAAAGCAACGTCTGTATGAGATTCAGTTGCAGTGCTTAACATTGTGATCATTAAATCAATAGAATTTTACAATTTTATTAAGAAAAGAAAGAAAATATGTTCCGGTACAATATCGGTATATGTATAGCATCGTGGGGCGCGTATCGGGCTACGTATCGTATCGCCAGACTCTTGCCAATACACACCCCTAGTCAGTACTACTCCCAAGCGCCCAAGTAATACATCGCTGGCAACCCCATAGACTGTCCTGCAGGGACACTAATAGATGAAAATCTACTTTTAAATCTACTTTTTTTTAGTGAGAGATGTTCTCAACTTTGCATTAGGTTAATCTCCCCAAATATTTCTCTACTTTCTGTGGATCCTCTAAAGTCCATAAAAACATCAACATCTGAATAACCTCTTTGTTTATGAAGCGCTACAACCGTCAGGCTGAAGCCAATAAAATCAAGGAGATGGTTCCATTCTTGTCCTTGAACTTTGAAGAAAAAAGTTGTAAACCAGGAGAAGAGGTTTTTTTTTTTAAAAGCCTACAAATGCCATCACTGTAGAAGTGATGGCATTTGTCTCGGACAGACTAGCTGATAAACAAGCAGTCCAGATGTATATATACAAACCATTGTACTCCCCTCGGAAACAGGAACGTTTTGTCTGCTCTCCCTTTGTCAGGGCATGTTTTAAAAGGCGCCAGTGTAATAAAAATCTGACCCCAACACGTTAAGGGAATTCTCTCTGTGGTGAAAAACCAAAGTAGCTGCTGAGTTATGGTATGCAATGGAAACCTTGACTAAATGGCTTTTCTGGGGCTTTTAACCCTTTTTTTCTGAAGAAAATTCCAACTTAGAGGCTTTTCCCATGCACAAGCCTCTAGGTCTGTTTGAGAATTCTCTATACTGGGAGGCTTGTGAGCCAATATCTATTGTTTCTGTTCTGTCACTATTCCAAAAACATTCTTCTTTGATTTTGAAACTTCTTACAACTTATATTTTTAAAACCTCATTAAAGCAGCTCAAAAAGACCTATGGCAAGAATACCTGCCATTTTCATTGCTGATTGTCGGGGTCAGGTGCGTACATTCAATTCCTGAAATAGAAAACCAGCAAGGTGGTAGAACTCCAGAAGCAACTACTTTGGTTGACTTCAACGGATGGTGGGAAGTTCCAGGAGTTAGAACGTTTACGGGAACTGTCGTTTTTATTAATAGATAATTTAATCCCTGAAGTTTTTCCCCTAAAGAGAAGATGGTGCCCTTTGAAAGTTTGGCAAGTTTTAGCTTCTTACCACATGACACAATTTTCTTAATGAAGAGGAATTGCTTGTTCATTGTCCTTTCTAGCGAGGAGCTGCCCAACCCTGAATGTTCTTCAGCTATTCTAGTCCAGTTTAATACTGATTACATAAAAGGTGAAACACAGCTGATCCAGGTCATTACCAAGTGTTGACGTGCTTCTTAAATTCGGGGGCAACCCTTTTTATTACAGGTTCAAGCTTGGATAAAACCCAAAAGCCTTGTTTTTAGCAGCCTGGTACTGTACGGTACGGTCCGATATGGTCCGGTTCAGAATGATCCAGACAATCCAGGTGAGGGTTTCCACTCAAAGTTGGACTGTCACAACGCATGCGAGGTGTTTAGGTTACTTTGCGTCACAGTAGTGCAACTATAGCAAAAGCGAAGCTTTCAACAACAACAATAGATGGCAAGGAACATTTGTAGTTCCAGTGCCGACCACACCTTGCTGTTTATTGCAGGCCATCTGTTCCTGACATACGTCAACTAAAAGACAACAATTGAACGTTTAGAAACGTTGGTGCTGGTTTGATGCTTTCTACTGTTGCTACGGCAACGACCCTCAGCCAAATAATGGTTTTTCATCATGTGACGACAGTGGCTCCGCCCTAGCCAGTTCGTTCCTTTTTTCTATGGCCCTAAAACCCACAGCGCCCCAAAAATGGTACAGTTCGGTATGGCATAATGGGTTCATTTTATGACGGAAATGCTCAAAAACCGGACCGGACCGCTTAGTGGAAACAAGGCTTAAGTTTACCAAGTCATCACTAGTTGGCTCATTAATTACGCAAGTTATTCTATGTCACTCCAACATAAAATTGTCCAATTTTATAAAAGACAGAACAATGCAAACAATTTGGTGGCTAAATTAAATATTCATAAGATCTGTGCTGTGCATAAATTTTTGTTTCACCACATGATTTTATACATCTGACCTCAAAACTACAGCAACACAGACTGTGGTTTTCTGATAAAATCCCCAGCTTACATCAGCTCATTGAGTGTGTTCAAACAACCAATGTTTGCATTTTTCCACCTATCTGTCCATTTCTAGAAAGGCTGGGGCTTTCTTAACTGGATATCTGGCCAATACAGTGGTTACCACCAAATTAAAGTTGTCTTCAGATTGGCTCTACAAAAACAGTCATAACCAAGTGCAACGTCCGCCTCTTCTACAGTCCTGTTTTTTTTTTTACTCCCGCAATGTGTAGGCATGCAAAGCCTGGCATCCATATTGTTTTGTTTCTCCACCCATGGTGGAATAGTTTCACTGGAGTAATTTCTGAAGCTGAATGGTCAAAATAAAGCCCACTTGGCCTCCTCAAATACATTTAATGATAGGTTTTCGGAGGAAGATGGTTTGGATCCTAGTTGTTTGGTGTGTGGTGGCAAAGATTGTGATGAGGGAAAAATGCTACAATCTGCCTTCTAGATGTATTCAAGACACAATCTGTTATTCATCTGGATTTCTTTGAAAGCGATTGCTTAGACCTCAAGGGTAAAGCTCGTAACACCTGATGTTAATACCAGAAAAACAAAAAACTGTGATTACATAACACATATCTTGTCCAAAACACATTGCGAACTTTCTGAAAGACAATGTATGTATTTACAATATTAATAACAGCCTCTAAAGATAAAAATAAAAACTTTTTACTCCACCCCTCCCTGCAAGTCCGTTTTCCATCTGCATGTTTCTGTTCCTGAATGCTCTTCTCTTTCATTGCGCTCTAAACCAAAAAAGGAGGCACAAACAAACAGTACTGGCACCATTCTAAAGGAAATGTGCCAACGTGCCTTAAGGGTGTTGGTTGATCTCCCAGCACCTCCTGAAGTCCTTCCATTCTTTTGCAACTGACATAAACAAAAGCTTGCAGAGACTTTTCTGAGGCTGTGCAAGGCAGGCTCGTGCCTTCTTGACACATTAATGTGCAAAAGTGATTGATGTGCTATAAAAATACGGTCCAGTTCTTCATGATACAAATTGTTTGGAAAAAGCCAGAAGAGACAAAGACAGAGATGTGGCAGTATTTGAGTCTCTAATAAATACAGTTTTGTAACTTACTCTCCTGATGTAACTACGTCTTGGGATATTACTTTACACATTTAGGTAAAGTACTAAAATGCACTGAACATAGAATTTTTACTTTTAAGTTTCATACAAGAAGAAGTTTCCAGACTCTTTTTGTTGATAAGCTAAAAAATATAAGAAATAAATGGTAAATAAATAAAGGGAAACTAAATTTACAGAGGGATCATAGAGATCAGTATTTTTATTCAGTTCCTTGACCTTGGTGGCCTTTTTGCATTTTGTTTAGATTTTTCTGTGTGTATTATTCTGCTCTAGTCATTTTAATGGATTTAGTCATCATATGGTGATTATTTAGATGAATTTCACTACGACGCGTGTCAAGGAGTCTGTGGCAGGAATGGGTGAACCTAAGACAAAGTTTCTAGTATGATACTATTATTTTTTAGGAATTCTTTGTTCACAAGTCCCTAATATTTTTGAGCATGTTTTTAGGAACTTCCTATGTTTTTCTTTTTCATTTTGTTACACATACCACAGTTGAAAATAAAAGAGTCCACTCTCATTTATCATGTGTTGTCTTGTTTTGATCTATTTTATAATACAAATACTTTTTGTTGGGTATATATATCATATCGGGTACAAATTACCCGGCAAAAGTGATGGTGTAACTTTTTATAGCGAAAGTATTCCAGTGTTAAGCTTAAATACATTAAGGTTAATTATTATTTTAATGTTTTTTTTTATAAATATTGGGAGGAGATCCAACAAATTTCCACTTTACAGTGTCCTGCCCATTTGGCCATATCTAGCATGTTGTTGAGGTGGGTGGAGCAAATTTTAGTCAGTTTGCCCCTCCCATTTTGAACTTCCTTTTATTCATTTAGAGTTCTACACATAACGTCAAAGACGATAAGTTTGGCATATACGTTATAGTTTTGTGCTTTGGTTTTTAATCAGTTTTGTGTGTTTGTTCATTTAATTTTTAAAGTTTCTGTTTAGTCTGCTTCCAAACTCAGAGTCTTAAACATGTTTCTACAATGGTTGTGTGGTGTGGGATGAAGAAGTTGACAAAACAAAGATTATAGCCTTTCAATAAACTAAATGATCAGTCCTAATTTAGGAAATGCTGCCCCATAAAACTACCTGAAAAGTCCAGGTAGTTTTGTTTATTCTAACTAAATGAAAGTGAAGATGAAAGCACAATGTCATCCTAAATAAATTAAAGGTAGAAAGTCCATAAAACATTGCCCACGCAAAGTATAATCTATAACTGATTTATTAGTTATATCTTTATTAATTCCCCAACTTTATTATTAAATCTAATTACACATCTGCGTCCTTTCAAGCTATCTAGAGTATCTTTTGCAAGAAAATGTTATAATTTGCGTGTTTTCACACTAACATTTCTAAATCATTTTCCTGTTTGTTTTCCTTCAAGTGTGCACAGATTCCCAGATGTGCAGAACCAAAACGTCTGCTCCTCAGACTAACTTGGTGTTGCACGCAAAGATCAGATGCTTGGCTTTTATTCACTTTTTCCAGCAGGATTATTAATAGTAACTTGTATAAAAGTTTTTTTTTCTCCAATCTTGAAATATTTAGAGATGTTTTGAAAAACTCTGAAATGGTTGTGTGCGTTAACACGAATCACAGAGACGTCCAGCCCTATTTTTATACACGATTTTATAAAAACCTTTAATTCCTCTTTGGGGATCAACAAAAACATTTTTAAGCCTTTGATCCAAATTTTCCCAGAATGCAGCTCAGCTTTTGTTCATGATGAACCCAACGTTCTGCAGACATAAACACACATGACATCACCCTAACAACTTTAGGATTATTTGTTCAGACTCAACAGTTTTCACAGACAATTTTTAAACATTGTAAACAGGCTTTAATGTCTAAAAATCGACTATGCATCTTTAAAATTTTCTTAATTGAACCTTAAACATACTGAGTGGTTATTTTATCCCTTGTGCTGTCCTAGGCACTTTACCATTGGGAGTTGGGTCATCTAGACCCACTAGACAGTGCGCTGAACCATTTTTCTTCAATGATTTGTGATCTTCACTGGTGTCCATGGATTACATGAAATCTTTCCACCTTTATCCACCTTTGTCATGGTAGGGAGAACACGTCAATGTAAGGGGGTCACCTAAGATAGCACAAGGGTTAAGAAGGTAAAGCCTTTAGAAAATGTTAATGGAATTTTAGTTTTGGCTTTGGAGGTGTAAATAAACACAAAAGGGTTATGTTTTAATGAAAAAAACGATGTGAAGATGCGTGAACAAGCACAGAGTTCCTCAAAAACCCAATCCGCCAGTCCACCCAGCCTCCATTGGCTTCCCTCCCATGCAGGCAGATCAAATCAGGGCCTCCGTGCTGCTTCCCACCACCAGCTCTGGTCATCAGCAGGTCAGACTCACCGCTACACGGCTTCATGTAAGCCTGAAAAAACAGAATGTGGGCTGCCGAGAGAGCCCAAGAAGCTGACTCTACCTGCTGAGGAATGATTTAAAAAAAGAACTATTGAAGATGACATCCTAACAAGTCATTTAATCCACTTTTTAGCCTTCAGAAACTGCTTTTGTAGAAGCAAATGTAAAGGGCATAATGGAGTGAGATATTTGTTCTTAGCTCCAATACAAATTTTGCCTGAAAACTTTTGTTTCAGTTTGTGTTTTTCTTTGTCTGATCCACATCATTTTAGCTAGCATCTGGGCTTGTTTTCGGTTATTTTATTCTCTTTAGGCCAAAGACTTCCATGTAAAGGTGTTTATGTGTGTAAAAGAAATGTGTTTTTACAGATGGAAATGATGTGGTGAAGTAAAAACCCAGTGAACCTGAACCTTTTGTGTGAGAAGCTTAGATTTTCCGAGTTAGAAGGTATTTTATAGCAATTTTTGTCAAGATTGGACCGTGGATGACAAGAAGGAATGTTATAGGGGAACATCAAACATGAGAAGATCAAGCGATTTAGAAACTCTAACACATCATTGGTTGACAGTAAAGGCTGTTTCTCCACAGAAAAGCCTTATTCTCCTTGTTTACCTCAAACTTTGACTCCCCTGTACGCTCTCTAGCTACTCCCAACACAACAGAAGTCAACAAAACCTCCTGGACCCACAAAATCCTAATTGGAAGACTTTTGTTTGTTTTTTTTTAAATAAAAAACAGACTTCAGCAAAGCAAGTTAAAGAAAACGAGAAGAGTTTAAAGTGTAGGAGTCCAGAAGTCTTTGCTTTCTGCCCTCAGATCTAAAACAAATATTCCGTCCAGGAAACTGATCAACTGAACCCAGTCAAGACGGATCATGGTTTGGACATTCAGTGCTGAGCTTTGTCTGCCACAAACAAAGTAAATAGTAACACGTTTTTGCTGAATGTGCCAAAGAATTATGGTCAAGTGGTTGAAGAAGGGGTAATGTGCTGCTTTAAGTCAAGATTGGAATCCCAACTGCACGATGAATTAGAAAAATAGATCTGCTTCTCTGACACGAGGAAGTCAAAGGGTTGTGTTGGCTCTAACGTTTGTGCCATCTGTGAGATTCTTAAAAAGGCTGAAGTGTGGGACATATTAGCTGTAGTCACCCCCCCCCTGCTAAACGCAAAATATTCCTAAAAATGAGCAACTAAAAAGGAAAAGCAAAAAACAAAACAAAAATCTTGCTTCTACTAAGAGTAAAGGCATGAAATAAAACTCCATAGGACGGATACCCGTTGCATTTTCCTTAAAGTTAAATTTTGGCTTTTTGACATTTAAATCAATATCAATTGCTTTATTATGGACGGGCGTGGGGCAGGGTTGGAGCGGTCGACCTCTGATCGGAATAACACAGGTTTGGTTCCCGCCGTACTCGCCCAAAGTGTCCTCGGGCGAGAATAAACCCATGTTGCTCCTGGTGGTTATAGGTTGGCGCCAATGTTCAGCAGCAGAGCTGCCATCAGAGTGAGAATGAGTGAATGGGGCTGTTACTGGAAAGGGCTTTGGCCCTTCAAAGAAGGTAATTAAGTGCTATATACTGTAAGTATACGCTGTTTACCATCATAAAATCAGCCTCTTAGGGTTGTATGAAGAACTACAAAATTTATACTTTAAATTCAGGTTCCATTGAGTCATAAAATGTACATAAAACTATTTTATGACACCTGGTGACCTTTGAAGCTATAGACTAATTTAGGACAAAAATGTGCTAAACTTTTCTGAAAAATGGGAAACTTTTTTGTGACACATATTCAAATTCTACACAAGTTCTGGATCATGTTTTACTGAGAGTTTATGCAGAATACATGACTTAATACGATTGTCATTAAGTGAGAGACAAGATTTGATTAAAAGGCTTTCAAACTGATTTAAAAACAAGTATGAGACACTAGGAGAACCTGAAGACCCACTTCGACGAAAGTCATGTTTTTTGTTCTTGTGGCAGTTTGGTGATGGAGGAAAGTTGCACGCAAAAATGCAGTTGGAAAAAGCTTGTGGGTGTGATGTAGAACCTACAACAGCAAGCCACAAATTCCCTACTCCTCTCCTTTCTGTTGCACCAACGATGCCGCCCATAATCCAGAGGTGAATTTCTAATGAACTACTTACTGTCGCTCTGCAAAAACTGTCCAAGAAAACGACATAGGTTGTTGTTGTTGTTGTTGTTTTGGCTAAAAACGGTGTAATCATAATTAAAAGACCACTGGGAATACCCTGAAGATTGATGAAATAATGATCGGAGGGGGATTTTAATAAACTGTCTTTTACAACTATTTAGATCCCTTGCATCATAGTGACATATTGCCAATTGGCATATATATTTTTGTAAAGTCTTCTAGAAGCCAATAGTCCTCGCTTCTTCTCATGACTGCTCTTATTTTAAAATTCAGTCTATCCTGTTGACACAACACTGCCTTCAGTGAGTTTTCATGCATGGTTTTTTTATGGTTTGTAAATGCCGAAAATGTTTTATGTGAAGCACATAAAAACAACAATTTTTATGACAAAACAAATGGTGTTTTTTGTGTTTTGAACATGTTCTTGTAACATTTTTCTCACAATGAGGGACATATCTAAAGTAATTTAAGATTAAAACTGCATTTCTGAGTATTTCTTTATTCAAACCAGGAAGTGTCAGGAGCAGATAACAAAATGCTTTTTGAAAAAGCAGCAAGTAAAAAGCATCCTGCTCTGCTTGGGGTTGCAAAGGGCTGCAAGTTTGTGGGAGAGAGTATAAACAAGGGGATGATGGGATATCAGTGAAAGCTTACTTCCGCCAATGGTCCAGCCCATAGCTCAGAGGTAAATTTCTAGTGAACTCCTCCTGCTCTGCACAAACTTTATCCTAGGAAAGAGCACAGGGTTTTGATTTTTTTTTTGCCTAAAAATGGCAAAAACATAATTCAAAGACCACTGGGAGCAGTTTGAAAATAGATCAAAACATGATTGGAGTGGGAATTGTAGCTCAAAAAAAGAATTTCACCAACAGCTGTTTTGTAAAAAATACTTCTGAGAAAGCTAATTTTACATAAAAACAGTATTTTGTGATAAAAAATACTGTGTAGTGGCTGCTTCTGTGCAGGCACTTGTTCTAAAAAAAACATGCATTAGAGACAAATGAGACCGCACTTACACATGAAAACACACCCTCAAATTGCTGTGTGGCTCAACAGCCAGGAAGTAAGTAGGGCCAGTCAATGTGAGCATTGTCAGGGGGACGAGCACTGGGGCAGGGGGTTAACGAGGGAGTCCAAAGCCGGTCTAGTCAAGTGGAAATGTCAGCCTTCCTCCACTTGGCTTGGAGTCAAAGAATGCGGATAAAACAGCAGTCTGTCTGAGAAATGAAGAGAAAGGAGAGGAGGCTTGGGAGGAGGAGAGGGGGGGAGTAAAGGAGAAGAAGTTAAGCTGGAAAGCACCTGAACTGGGAGGGGGGGGGGGGGGGGGCTGGGTGCAGCTGCAATAACACTGTCTAGCAGTTTTTTGGGGGGCTTGCTATGTGTACAGCATAGTGCAGGGATATTTAATTCAATTCAATACAAATTTTGTTGGGGCAGGTTTTTAAAAATCTAATTTTTGCAAGGCCAGTTTCATTTTTACTGGGTACATGTAAATACCCAGTAGGTACCACATAAGTATGAACCAACTAGTACAACATAAATACACAGCAAGTACCGTGTAAGTACTGAGTAGACACAAAAAAGTACCATGTAAGTCCCATAAAATGTACCATGTAAATACCCTGCAGGTAGTACCCAGTTAGTCCCATAAAAGTACAATTTAAATACCCTGCAAGTACCCAGCAGTTATACAATAAGCGCCATGTAAATACCACTTAACTACGCTGTAAGTACTGTACTGTAAAAGAAAGCGTTACCCACCTAACAACAAGTAAGGATTAGTAAGAGTAAAGGAGGCGAGACGCAGATGTTTCATACGGATATTTCATTTTTTTAACCCCCGGTACCCTGTGCACTGCAAGGAGCCAATTAGCGCTGTTCCAGCGATAAGAACAAACTCCTTTTGTGCAGCCTGACTTACAATTTAGGAAATTAAGACAATCAAGAGTGTCGTTTGTGTGGGCGTCCTATGAGTACTTTAGTTCACCTGCACACCCTGTGCATGCGGCATCTGTGCCTAGTCAGTAAGGAGCCAGTGTGTACCTCACTATCGACAAGAGTGTGGTACAAGGCCACTATGCAACATATTACCTGTATGTCAGAAGTGCCTGCAACTTACATTATCCTTAGAATTACTTCAAGACACACTTACCACATGCTTGACAATTGTACATTCCATTTTTATGACATACATAGAGGTGAACCTCAAAAAACACCTGCGTTCCCCTTAAAGGCGTCCAGACCCTTTAGAAGGGTTACGGGGAAGTATAAACTCTTTTCTTTACGGATTGTTGACACATGTTGATGGATGGTGTTGTCATTTGTTCAAGCAGATAAGTGTTTTTTTGTTATAAAAAGGTAATGGCGGAAAAGAACCTTCGGCTAACGTTAGGTCAGCTGATGCATCAACGGACTTCAAACGTGTGGGAAATCCTACAACTATTGTTACAGAAACACATAAAATGTTTTTTTAGCATTGTTTTGAGTAATTGTGCTTTTGGGCAACTCAGAAGTTGCTCTTTGACTGAGTGTGGCCAGCTAGCTGCTGTTTAAATAGCCCTGAGAATGGGGAAAATGCTTTCTCACTCTCTGCCAGGAGATTCTTGTGTCATGTTTGCATCTTAATAAGCACATTAATCAAAGGCTGCCTCCTTGCCCCCAACACACTGCAATGAAAATAAGCTTGAGCATGTCATTACGGGCACATACGTACATATGCAGGGTCAGCTGGTGCAGCCGGCCACAGGCACGACCACAGCTCCAGATCCACACCTCCACATCTGGCAGCCTGGGATCTGGCCTTGGCCTCGGTTCACAGCCTGCGGTGGTCTGTGCTTCCTAAAAGCTCCTCGGCACCTTGTCCTCACACACAGCTGGATTCCAGAGAAAGGTGTCGGCTGAAGCAGCCATCAACTCCTGAGAGGCAGAGGAGCTGGGAGCTGTTTGTTTTGGTCGCAGCAGGGCTCCATAAATAAGCTGAAGTGTGCGGCCTTTGTGTGTGTGTGCTGGGATTTGAGGTCAAAGTGCATCATTGACTAATAAGGACATGGAGCTGCACAGATCCAAGAAAATGCACGTTTAGTTTGATGAAATAAGTAAACTGTCTGAAGGCAGTGATGAGCTCCTGTCCAGTAGTATTTCAAAATAAAGGACACTATGGATCTGGCATGTGTTGCATTAAGACACTGAATTTGGTTACATTTATCTTAATTATACTTATCTAGCAAGGAATGAGGTTTGTTAGTTTAAACTTAGCAACTTTTCATCATTACTTTCTGGTTTAAATGTTAGATAAAAGGGGCGTGGCCTGTCCACACACAGAGTCAAGTGTTAGAAACATACCTGTTGGCTCCAAAAATCGTCATCTACTCAACACAACTACAGTTAACCCGCACATACGCACACAAATCAACACATGTGAAGCATTTCGATCCATCACACATACTATTTGTGCAAGATTGCTCTTTTCTTATTACTAAAAAACTTTGACCCTAGCAGCACATAAAAAAATTGAGAATGTTTAAACAATGAAAATGATGACAAAAGGTCTTTTTTTTTAAAAACAGTTTCATTAGCACTCATTTACATATATTTTAGCTTAATCAAGAGATTTGGGTTTTTTTTTTAAAGAAAGCAGATTTCTTTAATATCAACTGTAAACAAAATGATAAGATTTGTTTCGCCGATCAAAGCCGCTGTGTTTTGTATTCCCGAGTAAGTTTTTTTTTTGTGTTTTCCTGTTCACATGATCTACAATAAAAGTTTATGGTGAGCACGTACATAGTATGTAAGATTTATGTGAACCCAGATTTCATGTTGACAAAAGTTTTATTTCCAGACATTTTCTTCATTTATTTTCTGCTCTTCAAATATGAAATTCACAGTAATTTGGATAAAAATGTATTTAGTAGATGTATTCATGTTCTTTGTGAAGAAATGAAAAGTTTCCTATTGCATAAAAAATTCCAATTAAATAGTAATTTTGCGTTTAATTTTATTAAAAGGGTTTAAAGAATGCTGGCTGAATGGTGGACCCTCACACATCTTCATCTCACCAAATCTGACCTTCTTTCCAAAAGTTACTTACTTAGAAAAAAGAAATACAAAGTCTATTTTTCAGGTTAAAATGAGTTATCCTCATTAAATCTAACCCAAAAGGTTAGATTTAATTTTAATTTTAAAAAACAAAACAAAGTACCATATTTTTCAGAGCATAAGTCACGTTTTTTGCAGTTTGGCCGGGGGTGCGACTTATACCCAGGTGCGACTTATATGTGATTTTTACATTTTCTACAATATTTTTCCCACTCACAACTGCTAGAGGGCGCTGTAGGTGTGTGTATCATGTTTGCTACTGACACCAGCACAGAAGAAAAAGCGCCAACTTTGGTTGAGTTGTTTCAAAGGGCCACAGACGATGACGAATTCAATAGATTTAGTGATTTAAAAGTGATGTAAAGAGCTTAGCCGACTTTTTGGCATGTTCTTTATGCTATGGTTTTTAAATAAATCTTGCGCTACTATACTAGACACTTATTCAACTCCCATGTTTTGTGAAGCAAAATACAGTTAGAGTAGTGAAGTTGCATATATTCAGTCTATAATTATTATCTTTATGATTTGCCTTTCAAAATTAAACATCTATTCGTGTTCCCGTGTTTGTAAAAAACTTTTCCCCAAAAGTGCAGCTTAAATATATGATTTTTTTCTTCTTTATTAAGCACTGTTTGGCGTCTACAACTTATACTCCAGAGCAACGTATAGTCCGAAAAATACTGTACTTTTCATAAATAGTAAAAACAGCCAAGTTCAACTCAGATCCGCTAATCTAATAAACTGATCATCAAACATAAAAAGTAGCGACAAATTTTAAAATGTATTAGCTTGATATAATATAAAACCTGCATAGCGACAGATCAATCAATCAATGAGGGTTTTAGATACAGCGGCCCAAAAACGGGCATTGACATAGACTTCTCATTGGATGCGGTCGCTCAAACTCATGTTTTTTTTATTTTATTTTATTTACATGAAAATGAAATTGCATAAATATTAACATAAATAAGACAGTAAATGAAAACGTGCACTAATAAATCCTTCTGAATTAGAAGTATGGAGAAGGGAGCACCATGGTTTGGGGTATCATTTCTGCTCCAGTATGTGAAATAACAGCGACTAAATTATGGAGTGTGGTGCCACTTTATGACTCAACAGCTCAGGTAAAACGGGTAAAACAACAGGTAAAGGGCGAAAGAATGCATGCTTAACAAACAACTTACCTAAAAAATATTTTTTTGAAAGTTTAAAAGAAAATAATAAAAGAGGATGAAGATGAAAGGAAAGGAAGTTCTGTTTATGAATGCTACTTAAGATCATAATCTTGAAAACACAAGCCCACAGGAAGCTGTGAAGTGGCTGCTGGCAGCAGGAAAAGCTTCTCCGCCTGCTGCAGCTCCGAACTCCCCTTTCTGCCGGCTCAGCAGATGTCTCACGCTGATGACACACACAGACCCCGTTAGCTGGCCTCAGACCAGAGCTCGGCTTGTGGGAGAGGGAATAGAAAAACAAGAAGCTGTTTGAACGAAGATCGTGTGATAGTGCTGTTAAATATTTCAGTGAAGACTTGAAGGGCAGGAGGAAAGAAAGAGTTGAACTGAAGCAATTCTGCCCTCAGACGTGTTTGTCAGATGAACCCAAAAGCAGAAGTGCCTGCAGGCTGGAGGAAATCTGTGAAGCCTAGAGAAGTGTTTAATTTTGAGACTGGAAAACGGCGGGATTAATTGATTTGTGGGTAATGTTAGAGATCAAACATGCGATCCAACTCTCCAAACTGCTGTTGCTGTATCACCACTGCTTATTCAGGGAACGGGGTCAAGTGCCAAAAGAATGTTTCTGCAAACTTTGATGTGGTCTAGAGTTTGTTTTCTCAGGTGGTTTTCTTTGTTTGGCAGGTGTGTAAAAACTCCAGTTTGGACTGCATGTCAATTCTGGGTCTCTAAAGAATAGGGGTCTCTGTTGACTTGCAGATGAACTCTGGTGCAGCTCTAGGAGCAGAACCAAAAGGGAATAATTGCAAAATAATGAAAAGGTTGGAAAATTACTTGTGATACTAACGTGTATTTAAATTTAGGGAATTCACGCATTTACTGTATATAATGTAGCTTTAAGGTCTCTATTTGTGTTACCGGCAACTCCTCACAGCCGTCATAACCACAAACCACCCCCTTCTTGTTAATCCTATTTTTTTTTCATAGTATTTTTCTTTCTGTAGTGCAAGTTGTTCAAGTTATAAACTGACCAGTCAGATGCCTTAAAAAAAAGTAGGTGGTGCCTAGGGATGGGTGCCGTGCCCCGGTATTGAACGGGCCCCGGGGCCACATTCTTCAAGACCGCAGTAGCGTTAAGATCTGACCTGAACGGTTCTGCTATCGGTACTGGAGAAGATACTTTTTCTTTTTGTGTCCCACAAGCGTCATCTGCCATATTTAACTCACCAAGTCAGTCAATTTTCCGTTAATTAATGATGATATTAATTTCGGTATTCTCGTTGAAGCGGAGAGCTCTGTCTGTCTATTTGTGTGCACGGGGGGCGTGGCTGTTGTTCAGACAGACACGCGCGAGCGCACACACACAAGACAAGGCAGCGCACACACAGTCAGTGGCGATCTCGTAGGGGACACGTGAGCGCACTAGACTAAGAACACCCGTTTCTGCGTAAAATTAATGAAGTTTGCATCAAGGAGCCCCGACCATCCTGTCACCTTGCTGCTACGATGACCGCATGTTGCGCTGTTTGTGTAGAACACGCCGCTCCAGCGTGTTCTACACAAAACAAACAGGTAGAGAGGCGGGGCTTAGATTCACCGCTTATGATTCCAGACCCGTGACAAACTATCAGCTGCTTCCTAATACTTAATAATAATTAATAACTAATGATAGTTGTCATCCGTAAAATTAATATAATTTATTGGGTTTACTGGATTTAAACAAAAATAAACAAATAGAAAGGAGTCTGCATCAAAGTGAATTTGTTTCCATCATTTAACTTAACTTAACTCTGGTGTTTGACGGACAGAAAAGTCTATTCAAGGTTGTGGAAAATGGACAAAAGATCAAAGGAAACCTCACGCTCATAAAAATTAAAAATAATTAGATTAAATAATTAGAATGAATATCCTGTCTGGAACATTCTCATGTATAAAGTAAATTATTTGTTAAAAAAACAGTGTTGTTGCATAATGAGGAAATAAAATACTTTATGTTCTTAATTTGTTATTTATTTATTTATTTTTCGTCCTCAAAAAGTATCGATAAGAGTACCGTTAAAATACCGGATCGATAAGCAGTATCGATAAGAGTAGAAGTACCGTTAAAACCTTAACGATACCCATCCCTAGTGGTGCCTGCTGGCCCCCACATCAGACAATCGTAACGTTTGATTGACAGATTCTTCGCTTTCTAGTGATACCTGATTGGTAAGAATAGTTGTCATAGAAACGTTGATTTGGACCAACTTGGACCAACCACTGCTCAATGACAACGTCTGGCATCCAGATCGTGGGAAAATTACATGACCCATAGCACAAGTTCTCTAATACAGTCAACCGGTCCAACATTGGACATGCAAACTGTCCAGAGTATGCCTCGCCAGAGGTATCTCGCAATGAAAGGACCCTGAACTGCAATACATTAGAAAATGAATGGATGGGAGTCCAAACTGTACCATGACGATAACATCTAAGGGAATGTTTTTAAATGAATTTTCTAGTTTATTCAACAACCAGGAAATTATGGCCAGAGTTGCATTTTATGTCTAATAGCAACACAAATTTGAGCCCCAAAGAGTGTGATTCTAACAGGACTTGAGAGTTTCCTTGAATCTACTGTGCAAATTCTAAACATTTTTTCTGAAATTTTCTTTGAAAAGGGTTTGGTGTGACTGGCAACGATGATTTAAAAATGTTATGTTGCAACTTTTAACGGACAAACACTACACTTCTAGAGGTTTTTGCTGCGTCAAATAAACTGTATTTATTTTGCAACATTGTGTTAGTCATCCTCCTTCTGCTCATCCTTTTTGTGTGGTCTTGCCAGCAGTATCCCAGCATGCTTTGGACACAGGATCAGGAACCACTCCGGCCAAAATGCAAGTATTTCCTCTGGGGTTCTGCTGGGTATAAACAGTCTCCCTCACCAGCAAACAAGAATGCCGTCCATGTTAACAGCTCGGTAGTTTACAAGCTCTCTCTGTGGAAGCATTTCTAAAGCTGCTCAGAGGCCAATCCGTAAACAGTCTACTCATTCAGATTATTCACAGCGAGCATTAAGTCATAAGAGGGCTCTTCCTGTGTGAAGAAAAACTACACTGCTCCTTCGCAGTTTGGCTTCTTCTGAGTTTCTGTTTGCATCGAATGCCGATGATAATGAAGGAGCAACCACAAATTCAGCTCCTCCTTTAAAATTGTAATTGCTCCTCCGGGTGCTTCCGCGCGCACCCCCCCTCTAGCAGTCAGAAATTCACAAAACTTAAACTGCTACACAATTGAGCGACTTTTTTTAAGGTGGGTTTGTTGAGGCGGTTGGCACGGGCCTTTTTAAACAACACAGCGAATTTAAACACTCCATACACAAAATGACTGATTTATAGACACCGGCGACCAACAAAAGTGCAGTAAAATATTTAGAAATGGTGTGAAAACATATTTAGGCTGGCCGTCTTGAGGGAAAGTCTGTACTAAAGACAGACCTTCAGTTGTGGCTGAAGTGTGACCATAAAAAGAAAGGTTTATTCCACATGTAAGCACTGCCGCAGCTTCCAAACAAACAAGCCACACTCACAAAGCTACCTTTATGTTGCTCCGGCGGGAAAAGAATCCTTCATATTCAGATGAACAGAAAACATTTGCGGTCAACGGTGTTTGGTTTCTTATTGATGACGTGACCCACAAGTTTAATTTGATTCTCTGAGATTGTACTTCATGAGCGTACTTAACTAAAGGGACAGATGAGTACAGTGGTAGTCAACGTTTACAATAAATGCTCGATGTGTGTATTCCCACTCAAATCAAGTAATGCGCTTTTGTTTTGGACTCCCAACTATGAGGGAAAGGCAGCTTATAAGCAAATAAATATTCATCTTTTTCGTTTTGTTTTAATATTATCAATATTTTAAATTGGAGTCTGTCAAAACTGGAATTATTGTCTGAATGTTGATCATCAAAATTGTTTAGTCTGAAGGAATAAAGACACAAATGGCTGTAGAGGAGTGTCCGACACAGGATTTAGAAGACACCAGAGATAAAACATCTTAAAAAGCTTAAATACAGAAAGCCTAAAGGATGAACACCCATCTGTACGATAAAAACTCTACCTGAAGTTAGACAGGCCTTTTCCTGTCAACATTTCGAAATGGCAAGGACCTTAGATTTATACTCCACATTAAAATGGCTGATCCCCCAGGCCCCCAAGAGTTTTCAAAAATAAATATAAAGCAAGCATCAAAAAGCTTAGATTAGTGTGCAGAGTAGATGGAATTATACTTTAGTTAATGATCACTGAATTTAATTAAGCAAATGTGATTCAAGTGAGGGTTTTTTTTGTTTTATTTTCTGTCTTTTTAATCTATGCATTTCATCATTTCTGTAATGAGTTTGATAAATATGTGTAAATACTGTGTTGCTTGACTACAATGCTTGAAATAAATCAATAAAAATAAAAAAATAGAATTACTTTAGGTGTAAGTTAGTTTTTTTTAACATGGTTCTACTCCTTCGTCTTACTCTTTTAAGCCACCAAGGTCTTGGGTTTTCACCTTATATTGCCATACCAGCTCCAAAGAAAAATCTTAAATGTTGTATAGATTCTTCCTGCATCCTGGTGGACTAAAAACCCTTGATTGTTTTATTCAGCATTACACGTTTTAATTTCCAATCCTGGGTTTTCTTTATTATGTGTTGGTCCACAACTTTCACCGTACACCCATGATGATAAAAACTAAAAAGGTTAAACAGGAAGTATTTTGAATATACACCATATTCAAAATACTCACTCTACCATCATTAGCTTTTATTGTTTTGATAACAAAGAGGAGACTGAAAAGATTAATTTAAAAAACAGGCTTTCTTCTGATGGTTCGGTTTCTGGAAGCCTTTCAAAGAACCAGGCTCAGAGCTCGTGAGTTTCACTTCATGGGTGTTCTTAGAGGTCATGCAGTTATGAGTAAACGGTTTGTCTGATTGTTTTAAACTTTAGCCATATTTTACATGAATATTATGACATGTAGTCACATACCCATCTATTTTCTTTCACCTGTTCAGCCTTGTGGGTGGCTGGAACCATAACAGCTGTCATTGGGTAAGTCAAAACCATGGATAGACCAAGAAGCTGACATAGAACACATGGCAACAGGACTAGAAAGACTCATCAATAACAGTAGAAGTCTCAGTTTAAAGTCATTTTCCCCCTACGTTATAAAGAGAATCTTCTTCATTCCTGGTTAAATAAAAATTCTTAAACTTCATGTCTAGGTATAGTACATTCCTCCATGAAATACAAGAGTAAAAAGAGCTAGAAAAACTAACAAATAACGCCATAGCCCACACCTTACAAAGAGGCTGAAACGATGGACCACACAAGAATCTGGGCTTCTAGATCTATTGAAAAAACAAACCACGGGGTATAATTTCCCCTCAGATGAACCGGCTTCTCTCTGCCAGCTAATGTCCTGTGGTTGTCAGAAATAAACCTCAAAAGAAGTTCGCCTGCCGTGAAGGTGCGGCTGTGTAGCTTTGCTGTAATGGAACAAACAGCAGTTAAGGTTTTAATTGATGAGAACACAGGGAACGACACACCACCTAATTTAAAGCCCCTCGCCCAAGTCTTTGGTTTTCTTGATATATAATTCATCTTTTTTTGCTTCTAATTTTATGTAAATATTCCCGTCATGTATCCTAAGAGCTAATAAAAGTCAGCTAACAAGCCAGAAAATCAGGACTATCAGCAGGAATATGTAACATTTATTTTAACAATTCAAAGAACCTTGAGACAATTAGTGAAATTAAACATTTTATGTTACTTAAAGAGCTGCTTGGCATTAAAGTTTCAGTTTATTTTAGAAGAATTGAAACAATTAAATGTAAAGCCTCAACTCTAAAATTCTCCTTCTGATTGCTCGATGGCTCATTTATGCACATTTTATTGCTTACTTTAGACGACACAGCCAATAAAAGTACTTCCAAAAACCTGTATATCATGTGTTAGACTGCGTAGTGATCCATAAACTCACAAAGACTGAGAGACTGCACATACCAAAAGCACATGGTTTATATTCCAGTCCTGCTATCGCTCATACATCATAGTGCTCGTAGTTAAGGAGGTGCAGGAAAGTTTTCCTCGCAGAGATCCAGGAAAAGATTTAGGTTGTCATCAGAGACGTGGATTGCACATCGGGATGTGATTTCAGTAAAGGTTTAGAATGTTGGCTGATGGATGTACTTTTTCTCCACATCAAGAGTCCTTAGCAAACATTCAACAAGCAAATACCCAGAAGGAATTGTTCTATAGTTCCTAGAAATAATAATAGTTCATGAAAAAATAACCAGACGACCAAAAGTAGAATACCCAAAAGGCATTGTTCCATAGTTCCTGGAAAGGAAAGCATAACAAGAACAATCTCTTTGCTGTGTCTGGACTGCTCATCAGTCATTCTACTAATAGGTCTGTATTGACTTCACAGGACAATAAAGGTTTTTCAACAATCTGAAAGCAAATCTTTAGCAAAAAGCATGTTGTCCGTCTGGACCTCTGAAGTTTCACTGGTACTTATAAAGTCATGTTTACAAAAATCTATGAAGTTTGGAATGAGAAAGTTGCAGAGGCCAAAAAATATGGTTCAGAAGGTACCATTGTAGTAGGTTTAGGGGTTGTCATCTGGACTTGGATTTAAAGTTAGAAGACGTTTCACCTCTTATCCAAGAGGCTTTGTCAATTCTGAATTGGCTGGGCGAAGAGCTGTTATATATGCGCTCATGGGGGAGGAGTCAGACCTGAAACTGGATGGTATTGTCAACTTAGCCTACATGGTTTCGGGTCGTTTAGCGCAGTGGTCCCCAACCATTTTGTCACCGCGGACCGGTACAATGCAAGACACGTTTACCGCGGACCGGTGGGGGGTTGAGGTGCAACGCAAGGCACATTTACCACTGCCTATTAAAGGCAGATTTCCCTTTTTTAGCGGGTGCAGGTTCCTCTTCTGTCCCTCCATTGGACCGTTTCCCCTTGTCAAAGCAACTTACTAAAGAAGTTTGTTTTTTGCTCATTTTGTTTGTTTGGGTTTAATTTTAGCGGGCTGTATCACGTGATGTTTGGTGTCGCGACTTTGACGTACGTTAAGTGTGACGGATGTAACAGAGAGAATCCTGTCTTTTTTCAAAATAAAACTTTTTTTTTCGAAAAAAAAACAAAAAAATGGAAATTATTTTTTCTTTCTGTGCGTCCCGGTGCCAAGTGTCCGTCCCGGTGGTTGGGGACCACTGGTTTAGAGTCCTTTGTCCTCAGCTGGGGGTTGGGGAGCCAGTGACTCCCTCTCCAACTGGTCATCTCTTTCAGCTGTTAACGACCCAGCTGGAACTGGTTTGGTTTGTTTAGGTTTCAAAACACTGCCGTAGATGGATGGAAGAATAAACCTGAGACCACCATTCTTATTAAGAGAAGGTTTATCCTTCTTGACAAAGATGGCTTCTTTCACTCCTCGCTCAAACCATCCTTTCTCTCTGGCTAGAATTTGGACTTCACTTTCCTCGAACGAGTGGTTTGTGGCCTTCAGGTGGAGGTGCAGTGCAGACTCAGGTCCACTTGGGTTGGTTCTGCGATATTGGTAAAGTCGCTTGTTTAAAGGTTGTTTGGTTTCTCCTATATACTGTTCATTGCAGTTCTCTTTGCAGTGGATAGAGTACACAACATTACTCTGCTTGTAGCTGGGAATTTTGTCCTTTGGATGAACTAGTTTTTGTCTGAGAGTATTAACTGGTTTGAGATGAACTGGGATGTTATGTTGTTTGAAAATCCTTTTTAGTTTTTCAGACAGGCCTGAGATATCGGGAATTGAAATCCTGTTCAGTTTCGGCTCTTGTTCCTTCCTGTTTTGTTTTCCTGTATGTTGGGATCTGGTGAATGCCCACTTGGGATATCCACAGGTTCCGTCAGAGCTTTTGGGCACCTCCTGCGATCTGTGTTGTAATGTCCTGATAACGCCTAGTTTGTGCTGTAAAAGGTGGTTTGAGTCAAATAACAGGTACTGATCTGTGTGAGTAGACTTCCTGTACACTTCAACCTGGACCTGTCTGTCCTCTCCAATGATCACAGCACAGTCTAGAAAGGCTAGGGTGTTGTCCTTTTCTTTTGTTCACGTTTTTTGTCAAGACATTATATATTTATTTTGGAGTACATCTAAACCACTAAGCTATTGTGGGGTAAAAAATATTTAGACCAAAATAATAAATGATTTAGAAAGAAAACTTTGCAATCAACTTTTTTGCATTTTAATTTATTATCCAGTGTTTTCTGTGACGTTAGTTAAAGTTTCCAAGGATAAATTTGACCTAATTTTTTACATTTTTACCGTGGGGAAAAAAACTATTGAAAGTTGAAATAACTTGTAAAGGTATATGATTATACAACAATTCATGAACTCAGTAAAATAATTTTATTCAAAATAAATCAGTTAAGTAAAGTTTGTATTTTTTCAGTAACAAAGTTATCTAACCAAGTGTTTTTCTTGCTACAAAGCCATTATCGTTCAAGAACTGTTGAAACCAAACAGACTAGTGTCTTTCTGTCAGTAGGGGAAACAGGGCAGGTTAACGACAGCATAGGAAATTAGGATCAAATTTAAATCAGCTGCTATTTTTCGCTGCATGGCAAATTCGCTGCTTGAACCCTGTCCAAATGTGTTCATAAGCTTGACACCCCAGACATATGGGAGGAGCTACCAACAGATGTTTTAGCCTGATCGCTACATGAAGCAGTGTCTGTGTACATCTCAATACAATGCATGGAAGAAACGAAGGATGTTTAAAGATCTGGTTTATTGTGAAGATTTCTACTAAAGCATCGATATTCACATCTCCATGTCGGGGTTTATGAGTTCATTCAGAGAATCTCTCAGTAAGGTGAGGTTCCCTCCTGCTGCAGGAGTGAAAGCCAATCCCCTCTGTGTTTCGAGTCTCTGTGACCCAGTTTGAAGACTTGCTATCGCGCTTTAACCAGAGAGGGAAACAAATAAAAACAAGAATAAGCAGTAGCTGGCATAGGCTCCAGAAATCCAATGGCCCCGAAAGTGGTATAGGTGGTTAAAGAAATGGATGGATGGATGGATGGACGGACGGACGGACGGACGGACGGACGGACGGACGGACGGACGGACGGACGGACGGACGGACGGACGGACGGACGGACGGAGGAAGGAAGGAAGGACGGACGGACGGAAGGAAGGAAGGAAGGAAGGAAGGAAGGAAGGAAGGAAGTTCAGGGCAAGAACTATCACATCAATCCTCTATATTGGATTGTACTCCATCCGCTGAGTAAGTCACTGAACATGTCACTTGCCCAAAACCAAATCCCCGATTGGTTGACGCAATGTGACAGCCTCGCCAAAGTACAAATATTCAGACTCTGGAAGTGCCGCGGTGCAACACTCATATTGCGCCGCAGGAACTCGGATCACGTTTGTGCCATTGACATGACATTGAAACTGGACGCTCATGCCACACGAATCGCGTTCAATGTGAACCTAGCTTAGGGCAGTGTCATGTGTCATGGTGGCCAATCCAAGCAAAAATTGTTTTATAATCACCACCAAAAGTTGAATCCAAAATCCAGAGCAGTCTGATGAAAAGTTAATTTTCTTGGTGAAGATATACGGAGTCTCCTACATCACCATCTACCGAAGACACCAAAACAACTGGGTAAAATGAAACGTTTATGTCAACAAGTTATTTTAGATGGAAACTTTTTTAGTTTTATTGTTGCAAAATCTTTGCCGCCAATCTAAAATTTAATTCACTTCACATCTTTCTTCACTTTTCATTTTTTGTAAATGCCTGACATTAAATCATGACAGCTTGGAACTTACAATTTGAAATCTTTCAGTTGTCTTGTCTGGTGAAACTTGAGCTATGTGTACATTCAAGTAAAAAAGTACAATCAAATAACCCCATTTTCCACATCCCTATGCTACACTAGTAACAGTTGAGTTGGATGTTTCAAAGAGATGCACAAAGAGTGACATCATCCATAAAATGCTGCACTTGGGACAAACGTTTCAGACATATAAGCAATATGATTAATGCTGCATCTACAGATTGTGGGCGTTTTAGGAAAAAATGAAAGAAAAGATCAATATTCCTCACCCACTAGTTGTCAGATTAACATGCAAACTCATCCATACATGTATAATGAAGTGAAGAACCAGCTAGAAGCTAGAAGGAAGTTTTCTCTTTCTATCCAAACTGATAGTAAAGAGTGTCAAAGCTTTTTCTGTTGTTCCTCTTTACTTCCTGCTGTTAACAGCCATCCGCCTGAGCCAGCAGCCAGGATGATCTTGGTAAAGGTCTAAACAGTGAAGATCAAAGATCACATTTGAATGTCAGGCTGGACAAAGACAGTGGATAACAGGCAGTCAGCAGGCTGGGGTTAAGTCAACAGCGGTGTGACTGAAGTTGAGGTCAACCTTTTAACCTTATCCTGAAACAATTCACTCCAGCTGTCAAAATGAATTCCCCCTTCTACATGAGACACTTTCTTCTTATTTAACGTTTTACAAGACATAAAGACAGGTTTTGTAAAGCTGACAAATATTGACTGAAAATAAAAACATAAAAAGCAGAATTGGTTTTAATCCGACTGGGGCTGCCACGGTTCAATTCCCAAGATCATGGATCTTTCTGTGTGGAGTTTGCATGTTCCTTCCGCGCATGCATGGGTTTTCTCTGGGGACTCTGACTCCAAAATCATGCTTCATAGGTAAATTAATAACTCTAAATTGTCCCTAGGTGAGACTATGTGTGCATTGCGTGATTGTGGTCTTGCGAGACACTGGTGACCTGTCCAGGTGTTCCCCGCTTTCGCACAACAGTGGCAGGGTAAGGCTCCGGCAGCCCCATGACCACAAACAGATAAAACTGGTTAAATAAATGGACGGATGGATTATCCAACAGTTAGAGCTAACTGAGACTTGATTTAGGAATTATCGAGGTCACCTCTCTGGACCAACAATTCCAATTAACTTGCAAGTGAAGTTAATAATGTGCAATAATTAACATAATATAATGTGCAATTTGAAAAATACTTCTGTGCAATACTGATCAGGAAGACTGATACCTGGACTGATATCTCACTGACATTATTATTGATATATATTATTTATGTCTGAATGTAAACGGCTGGCCCGGGACCAGAGAGCCTAATTTCGTTTTATCATGATAAAATGACAATAAAGTTTCCTGATTCCTGATTCCTGATTAATTGCAATTCAGAGTTTCAATTCATAGTTTTTACATTTCCATATACAGTGGTCCCTTTGCAATGACCCAGTTCAACTTTTTACGGTCTCGTCGTTTTACTGATTTTTTTTGTACTTTTGCATTTTACAGTGCTAAATGGCTGTAGAGTACTGTCAATCAATCTCCTACGTGCAATGTGTCCTGTAAAATATCTGTTCAGCTTTCTACATCAACATACATTCTTGATTGCGATCAGATCTTTGGTTTTATTCCATGATAGTGGACTTACTTTTCTACAAAGGTTTAGAGTGTTTGAGTGAGGCGAGAGAAAAATGTGAAAATGTTCGTGTTTGTTTGAGAAGTGTAAAAAGAGTGTAGAGATATTTTACTCCCTTTAAACATCTATAATAATTGTGTAAATACAAAAAACAGAACTTCGCAGATTTCCCTGGGTTGTTTGTAGAATGTTGTCCCAAACAATATGGAAACTGTAACTGTCAATGTAAGGGATTTTCCCTCTAGCCCAGCAAAGAGGTCATATATGCTTAGAACATGGAGCCAGGAGCGCTACTTAGTGAAAAGCCTAAAAACACAATGCTACGTCTAGACTATTAACACGGGTTGTGAGAGTTTGATGTATTTAAATATCTACATTTACTGCAAGAATGTTTCATTTTCATTTTGTGTGGAGGACACTTTGTACAGAGTAAAGCGTAAAATAATTCGGATTAGCAAGAACATCTTAAAAAAGGTATCACAGCAAGAATGGTTAGTAAAGCAGCAGCTGTTTATTTCTCAATAGAAGTCTATGGGATTTTGGCTTTTTTGTGCTTCCTACTTGGAACTCAAGGGGGGAGGGCTTGCTCAGTCCAGTTCTCTATATACAGTCAATGTACTTGACTTAACTGTTGTATTTGTTCATAACATGAGTAACCTGGCAGTGGTAAGTCAATAAAAAACAATGCCAACTCTCTGGTGTGAAGATCAATAACCTACTAATTGGTGTGGTCAATAATAACAAGTACACTTTCACCACTTTCAGTCAGGCAGATCAGTAATTAAGAATTGATGTTATACTTAGTGCGAAGGCTGCAAAATATGATCCAACCCAACTTTTCTCCAGAACTCCTCCCATTTCCGCAAAGTTCAGTTTTTCTATTTCTTATTAATTTTCAATAATTGCTTCCTCTGTGCCTTTGGAGGCACTTAGCTGCCAGAGTCCAATAAGATAAACACTTCAGCTTTTTTTCTTTACACACCTGCTGGTTTTGGCTTCATCCTGTGGGACGCTTGCCTGTTAGACCTGATGAGATTTTACACATTCTGGAAAGTTGTGCTCTTTCTCGCAAACTTTGGTAATTAGTCACTGTGGTTTCATATTCTCTGAGCGTCACGAAAACTCCAGAGAGGAAAAGAGGAAACAGTAAGACAATACGCAAACAGTTGTTACAGTTCTGACGACTGGAATAGAAATGATGGTGTGTAAAAAAAATAAGCTACAATGATCATTTGTAACTATTTTGCTGCAGATTGACAGATTGACAAACATCAAAAAAGAGTTTGTCAAACTATATATGAGAGAAAGGAGCATGAGATACAAAAGTACAAGCTATGGCAGATGAAAGAAACTTGGCATTTCAGCCTTCTCTAACAGAAATAACATGTTTAGTAACCATTATTTTGTATTAATGATCCGTCCTGAACTGATTCTCATCAAAGCCTCAAGACGGTCTATGGCAATCCATGTCAATTAATGTCCACATTCAGTAGCACCAACAACCCTCTGTCAGAAGTCGTCTCATTTCTCAGTTTTTCTCCAGCAGTGTGGGTTGCAGCTAATGAAGACACTGACAGAGCGTCCAACGTGGGCGAATGAGTCATCCACAAGCTGACTAAAGGATTTTCTTATGGAGGAGCCATCAGTCAAAAACGAGACTTCTCCTGTGAGCCCACCCAACGGACCAAAGCAGCGGTGTTGTATTTATCCAGCTGCTGGTTTTGTCAGACAAAAACTCCTGTTCCTGTCTCAGGTAATCTGTCTAACGCTTTTATAAAAATAAAAAAAATAAAAACAGAGAGGAAGCCGGAAATTCAATCCATACATACTTTGAGAGCAACTTATTGTTATATGGTTGAAACAATGCTTACAGTATAAAAATGTATATAGCAAGCTCATCTTGTTCCTATACATGCAAAATAAACAAAAGATGGAGGAGAATTCTTTGTGGATGTTCCAATGCACCTCCTCTGGCATGAGAAAACGCATACTGTAGCTCACTGTGTGCTGGGAAAGTTGGAAAGACCAACAATGAGATCCCGTTTCACCCACACCGATGGGAAGTTGCAGCTTTACAGCCAGCAGAAAAGACACATGGCTTAGTGGTTTTGAGCCAAAACAAGTTGGAAGCAACCAAGACTCCAATGAGAAGGATGGTAGAGAAGTGTTGCAGAGGTCATAGACAAAACAAGATACTTTCCTTTGATTTGACAAGGTTAATACTATCAAAAAGATCAATTACAAACCAAACCATGAATATACCAGAAATTGAGGAAAAGAATTAGGAGAAACCTTCATGTTCACTGAGTAATCTGAGTTAAATCATAACACAGCTGTGGCAGGCAGTGTAAAAAGACAGCAACTCCCAGGAATCCCTCCGTTTTCTTCATGATTATGGCCTCCAAGAAGTCCATCAAACTAAGGAGGGCCAAGGTCTCTAAAAAAAGAGGCAAGCTAGTTGGATTTTTTTCAGTAAAAGTCATTCAAACAGAAATGGTTGAATCAAACAGTTATCAGTCAGGAAAATTTTAAGTCTTATGCTACGTTCACACCGGGCTCGAAAACATGCATTTGAGCAACAGTTTTCAACGAAGAGTTGATGCAAACGCACGTATAAGCGCTTTTCAGAATTCACAACCCATAATATAAGGGGTCAATACACATACCTTGAAAATAACAAGCTCATCTTGTTGGCGTAAGGGCACTGTCGTCAGCATCACTCCTACTTCTTAAGTGTCCAACTTCCATTCGCCTAACAAATACTTCACAATACATTTACCACACGCAGGACAATGGTACATTCCATTTTTATGACATTCCTTGAGGTGGCCAAACGAGCCTCAAGGGAACTGCTAGACACACCTGTGCTCCCCTTAAGAGGTGGCCGCTCCTCTCTACAAGCCTCCACGGGCCAAGACAACCCAAAAAACCACAGCACCGGTATGTGTGCATTAGACTAAGGCTTTCAGCTAATTATAATCACAAACTTACAGCATCTTCAGCTTTAACCTTTCTTGGAGAAAGAAAATGGGATTTCTGTTGACAACTTTTTTTCAAACCACTAAATTTGGCCTCAACTTTAGTTTTCCTTTCCCCCTATGTTAGACTATGGTCACAAATCCCAAAATGCCACTGCACAACGACCTAAATGCAAGTTTTTTCGCCGACTCAGCAGGAGGCCGCATAGCGGCATTTGTAAGTCACAGTGGTTTTAAGAAAAAGTTCACATTAAACCACCAGAGAATTTTTTAACATACAGTCAGGACCATAAATATTTGGAGAGAGACACATTCTTTCTAATTTAGTTTCTGTACATTACCACAGTGAATTTTGAATATAACCACTCAGATGCCATTGAAGTGCAGACTTTCAGCTTTTATTCCATGGGTTGAACAAAAAGATTGCATAAAAATGTGAAAAACTAAAGCATTTTTTAAACACAATCCCTTCATTTCATGGGCTTGTAAATAATTGGACAAATGAAATAACTGAAAACAAAATTGTCAGTACTAATATTTGGTTGAAAACCCTTTGTTGGCAATGACAGCCTGAAGTCTCTAACTCGTGGACATCACCAGATGCTGGGTTTTCTCCTTCTCAATGCTCTGCCAGGCCTTTACTGCAGCGGCTTTCAGTTGCTGTTTGTTGTCTTCAACCAGTGAAATGCTGCTCAATTGGGTTAAGATCAGGTGACTGACTTGGCCATTCAAGAATCTTCCACTTCTTTGCTTTGATAAACTCCTGCCTTGCTTTGGCTGTTTGTTTTGGGTCGTTGTCCTTCTGTATTATGAAACACCGCCCAATCAGTTTGGCTGCATTCACCTGGATCTGTGCAGACTGTCTGTCTCTGAAGACCTCAGAATTCTTTCGGCTGCTTCTGTCCTGAGTCACGTCATCAATAAACACTAGTGTCCCAGTGCCACTAGCAGCCATGCACGCCCAGACCATCACACTGCCTCCACCGTGTTTTACTGATGATGTAGTGTGCTCTGGATCATGAGCTTCTCCACGCCTTCTCCATACTTTTCTCTTGCCATCATTCTGGTAGAGGTTGATTTTGGTTTCATCTGTCCAAAGAATGTTTTTCCAGAACTGTGCTGGCTTTTTTAGATGCTTTTTAGCAAAGTCCAGTCTAGCCTTCCTATTCTTGAGGCTTATGAGTGGCTTGCATCTTGCAGTGTACCCTCTGTATCTACTTTCATGCAGTCTTCTTTTTATGGTAGACTTGGATATTGATACGCCTACCTCCTGGAGAGTGTTGTTCACTTGGTTGGCTGTTGTGAACGGGTTCCTCTTCACCATGGAAATGATTCTGCCGTCATCCACCACTGTTGTCTTCCGTGGACGTCCAGGTCTTTTTGCGTTGCTGAGTTCACCAGTGCTTTCTTTCTTTCTCAGGATGTACCACAATGTTGATTTTGCCACTCCTAATGCTGTAGCAATTTCTGGCATGTTTTTTTCTTCTGTTTTCTCAGCTTAATGATGGCTCCTTTCACCTGCATGGAGAGCTCCTTTGACCGCATGTTGTGTGTTAACAGCAAAATCTTCAAAATGCAAGCACAAGTCCAGGTCAACTCCAGGCCTTTTATCTGCTTCACTCATAATGACATAACAAAGGAAATGCCCACACCTGCCCATGCAATAGCATGGAAGTCAATTGTCCAATTACTTACGAGCCCATGAAATTAAGGGATTGTGTTTAAAAAATGCATTCGTTTTTCACATTTTTATGCAATCTTTTTGTCCAACCCATGGAATAAAAGCTGAAAGTCTGCGCTTCAATGGCATCTGAGTTGTTTTATTTGAAATTCATTGTGGTAATGAACAGAAACTAAATCAGAAAGAATGCGTCTCTGTCCAAATATTTATGGTCCTGACTGGGTTCGTGGCCGCCCAGGCACATTTGGAGGTCCCTGGCAATCCAGTGACAAGCGGGTGGCAGAAAGGCACCAGCGTGAATGTTGACGGATAAGAGGGTCTCAAAGGTCCCCAAAATCGACCGATGATCAGCCAATTTGAGACTATCACCCTCTAGCCACCCCCCTGTCCCTTTGCTGCCACCCTACTGACACGATCAGATTGTTAGAAATTGTACAGTAGAAGTCCAGGTACTCAACGAGGGGCTATCGAGATGGGCCCTGGGCCCAGTGATGACTGGACATCAATCTGGCGATCATGGCCACAGTGGGTCCAAATGGGGAGACGGCATTAATGCTGCACAAAACTCCTCATGGCGTTGATACCTCCACAGCAACTCTGAGATTTGCATCTTAACGAATTGTGGTGGATGCTGAGAAGAATATGAAGAAGACAGAACACTGTGCTTTCTTGATAGCCATGTTGTCTAAACAATAAGTAAATCTGTAAATTGACAAGATAATGTGTGCTCAAAATCTTATTACCGAATAACCAGTGGTGCAGAATGGCCCGCATTTTAAATTCCCCAGCCGTTGGCACTTGAGAAAGACAGCAACATTTACACATTGTCCAATCAGAGCTGCTGCCGGTTAGCGGTCCGGCTGCCACCACCCAGCTGTTGCCTAATTTCCTTATGGCATCATCCCTGACTGACTGACGGCTGCCTGACTGCTACTGTCTGCATTCATGACCGCGCCAATGATTTTTCAAAAAAATCAGGCGGCTAATCTTGAAGATTCAGCTGATGCCTCCTCATCGCACTGTGGCAATTGTATATGTGATCGAAGCATTAGGATTGCTGTTTCTGCCCTAATTATTAGTCCAATTTGACCATATTTATAAAAACAGAAGGTCCATTACCGCAACTTGTTGGCCATGCCACTTAAAATGCCTTTGCCACTGTGTGGGATGCAGATATATTGTGGCTTCACTGGTCTTAAAAGTGGGTAAGATCGTCCCTTTGTTTGCTTTCCATTCAACCCTTCCTTAACTGGTTCCATTAACTAGATGAAGTGGTTCAGTCAGTTAAAGTCTGGAACCCAACTAATCAGCAACAAGTGGGATAGAGTGGTTGGAAAGAAAGCAGAAAAGTAGATCTTGAGGTCCAAAGTCCTCCAGACTGCTGATTTTCAAAATCCTAGTTTGTGAGAGCAGAAATGGGGCACTGCCGCTGTATATTAATTCAGAAGCACACAAAGCTTTTTTAAGGTAAGCAAATGCGTTAAACTCAACATTTCTTTCAACGACTTAATCATTTGTGCTTGGACGCCTCTAACTATGAAGCTACATCTTTGCAGCCAGCAGATGGACTGATGACAGAAATTCATAAGTCAACATATAAAAATCTGACGTCTTTGCACAAACCTATTCCCAGCCTTTTATAGAAATATAACCATATTCTGACATCACTTATGTAACAGCTGGTCCCACAGGGTTGGTCTGGTGTTTCCCCACACACACACTATTTAGTGCCAGTTGTGGTCTCTGTACGTAAACGCTGCAGTGTGTGTGTATGTGAACATCTTCTCTCGACTTGTTTGTATTTGAAGTACATTTTTTGAACGTATTTATGTTTCTTGTGAAAGAGAAAGTCAGGGAGGCCACTTGTTAGTGGAAAGGTTGTGGGTTTTTTGAGTCACAGAAAAGTCTAGCCGAAAAAAAAAACAAAATGCTTTTTTTATTCAACACCAAAGTAGTAAATTATGGAAAACCTCCAGCCCTACAATTGTACTTGGGTGAAGTTGAACCAAACCTCAGACTGACTTTTAGAGATAATGATACCAACTTTAATTTTAAGTAGAAATGAAGACCTTACAAAAGAAATGATAGATGTTGAGTTGACTTCATTTAGATGGAGACGGAAGTAAACCGTTTTCTATCGGTGATGTCAGACTCACTTCGTCCAGTTCTCTTATAGAGTCAATGGTCAGGCTCAACAACGTTCCAAAAATGAGCAAAAGGGCAGGAAAGATTGAATACGTTGAGTCCACTTGCCATTCAAAACTTAAGAACACTTTCCTGCTAATTTATAAATCCACTAAAAACAAAATGGGGGTTTAAAAAATAAAGTTAAACCCATCCTCACCCTCCATAGTTGTCATAATAGAAAACAAAGCAATAAACATTAAAAACACATACTTGTAAGGCTCATTTTTGGTGTAAGGTTGGGCTTTTACCTACTAGACAAATTTTTAATATCTCCAGAGTGGCATTAAATTCAGAAACGGAAAGTGGGGGCTTGGTTTACAGAAGCTCCAATCCGAAAAGTTTCAAATTTTGCAGGACTGATAGAAGTCCTGAAACATTTAAGAACATCTAAACTGACCTTTTCTTTGTTGGTGTACAGATACATTTGATTAAACTATTTATTTGTTTTACATTGTGTCAGATTCAATGCTAATGTAGCTTAGTCTTGATAGACAGCCTTTATAGACTTAGCCTGTGTGTTAATGTATGCTTTGAGTTTAGAAGTGCCTTCAGAAAAACTAACATTTCAGTCATGGGCCTAGACAACCATCCAAGCGTTTCTTCTCTCCATTCTCTCCATCCGTCTGTTTTTGTCCTTCCCTTTGTCATGTCTGGAGAACACATTAGGACAGAGCTCTCACACGTGTGCATATCTTTTTCTTTTCCTGTGGTTGTCTTGTTTTATTCTCTTCCTACTTTCCATCACTCAAAGTCAGACCTAAGATATATATTTTCTGGCAGCAATTTTTTACACTCTGTGAGTTGACTTCTCGTGACTGTCTGGCTCAGCAATTTGTTTTGGTCAGCTCCAGCCAGATGGAGAGATAGTCCAGAATGAAGCATCTGCTTTTCTCTTTTTTAAATAATGGCTTCAAAATGACTGATGTACTTTAGGTGTCAAAGGGATTGTGAACTAATATTATATATCTAATTCAATTACCGGTAAGTCCATGTTTGAGTTGAATTAGACTTTTTACATCTTTATATGCCAACAAACATGGATGTCTACATTTAAAGAGCTGACAGAACAGGGTTTGCATTGTGTACAAAGGTGAGTGAAACTGCGCGAATGAATTGAAGAGACAGGAATCCTCAAGATTTAATGGGGCTTTGCTGACAGACAGGGATGAATCCCCACCATAAGTGAATGAGTAGTGAAGGCGAACAGCTTCAAATTCATTAGGGAAAGCAAACTCAAACATAAAATACAGCATATGTACAGCTGAGTTGGAGGGGAACGGGATTGTGACTCTGTTTTTTAACACTGTTTTCTTTTGGTAAGTTCTTCTTTCTGAGAACATTGGTGTTCCCAGATCCAACGGGTGATTAAGAAAAAATAGATAAGGTCAATTTAAATAAAATAAAAAATAAATTGGTACTTTATTGATCCCACAATGGGGAAATTCTTCTCCGCATTTGACCCATCCCCTGGGGGAGCGGTGAGCTGCAGCCTAACTGCGCTCGGGAGGCAGTAGCGCTTGGGCCTTGCCTAAGGACCCTCACTGGGTGATGTTCATTGCTCAATTGATATGGTAATTGACTCAGTACCATTGTTTATTCCCCTCCGGGAATCGAACCCTGGATTCCTGTGTGGTATCCAGAGTTGTTTTTTTAGTGTAATGTTCTCTATAAGGTTTTGTGATGGATGAACAACAAGCCTGCAAAAACTAGACTGTTTATGGTATTTTTCTTTGAGTTTAATTTTTTGGACTTTGCACTTCATCTCCCAGCAACCCCAGCATGCACCTTCCGGATTCCACACACCTGACTCTCATTCACTCAATCAATTAATAAATATACTTAAGCACTGCACTGAGCCTCACTCAGTGCAAAGTATTGCTTGTGCCACTCTGCCTTCATCAGCCAGTGTTACATTTGGACCTGATCTTCTGTTTCCTGACTCTGTCTCTGATTCCGTTTCCCTGCCGCCTGCCCCGACTCTCTATCCTGACCACCCCATATCTTCTGTGATGCTCTCTTATCTGTTATGGACCCCCTTTGAATCCAGCCGTCTACCTGTTCTTGTTACACAATGGCAATGCATAAACATGTTTTTTTGGCAGTAAAATACAGTTTGGTACCATATTTGAGGCCACAAAGTGTGGACAACAAAACTGGATGAACATTTAAGGATTTAATGAAGTTATCAGTACAGCCATACTGTATTATAAAACCTGTATGGTATTACATATTAGTGCACAGAACCAACAGTGGGTCGTTGGAGTTAGGCATTTACTGCAGACCGATGCTTAAAGGAGACCGGCTCTATTTATCACGACATCTCTACGAACCAGAGGTTTTTTGGAATCAAGTGTCAATAAAAGACGGCCACGACTAGAAGACATACTGTATTACAGATTTAGTGTCAGAAGAAGAAAGAGAATCATCTTGATTCACTTGTTTGTGCTGAATTAGATGGTGCTGACGGGACATAGACGGAAAGGACTCAAAAGTAGCTGATGGGACAAGTACAAGTTAATACCTGGCTACAGTTTAAAAAAAGTGAAGGTTTTAGTTTTAAATCATTTGAGTTGATATTTCTGTTACAACGTTAAGCTAATTTGTATTGGAGTAGCTAAGTTGTTTTTGTAGGTGGTGGTTGCCTTAGACCTAATCTGGCTCCAGATATAAATGTTTTCAAACCTGCTTTAAATGCAAAGTCACTAAACCAGTTTTCAGAAGTGTTATCCAAGTAAAGATCTTTTCTCTTAAGACCCTCTTCTCAAGTCTGAGCTACACAAGCATATCCATCCGGGAGCCAAGCAGAGCCAACGTTCTTCATCAAAATCTCAGTCCAAAGACATAACTCACGCTTAGGCAGCGGCAGGCAGAATAATTAGTCAGAACCAAGTCAAAAATCACAAACAAGAAGATCAGAAACAGAAGGCTGAAAGTCTCCAGTGAACGGTTGGAGATAATCTGGCACAGTACGAGCAATAAGCCAAAACTGTCCATGTGGAACAGAATGAGTGTAGAGAAAAAAGCTAGTGATGAGTACAACATCCTCATTCCCAACAATAAAGCATTGCTTTTAAATATGAAATATATAATGTAAAATCTCCAAAGATATATGACAACACTCCACAGTTACAGGAAGATGTGAATGTTGCATAAATTCATTTGAGCAAAGCTCTTTATTCTTCCTTGCTCAACTGATATGTCACTTTATAGATTACTTGAGGTTTTGGTTCCGATGTTTATCCGCTTCAGTAATAATTTGACTGACTTTTGTCCACAGAAGTGATAACAATCTTTTATTTTTATTAAATCCAGACGCAAAGTTGAAATCAGCTCTGAGTTGTGAGTGATTTCATCATTTTAAAAACTAAATAAACTATTATTTTACAAGAAAACAGCTTTGAGGTTGTAAAATAAGATGTCTATTATATAAGCCATGAATAAAATCAAACTGAACATCCATATGTTTTCTATTTAGAAGTTATTCCGTCATGCATGGTTTTAAAAACTGTAGCGCCACATCTAATCTCTAACACTTAACAATTTGTAAAGACACTCCCACTTTGATTAGATTTCCTGCCACACAGGAAAATTAAATTTAAGATGGCGTTCCAAAGGAGGGGTTGTGAGGAAAAGGGTCAAAAGCAAAGTCAAGGTGAAGGTACATTTTAGCAAAAACACCAGCACACATGCAGGACACCAAGCGCCTTGCCCTGTCTGTTCATCATATGCTCTTGTTTTGTTCAAAAATGTGGGTCACAAAAACACATTCCAGTCTAGGAACATTTTGTGAAAGGCAGATGAGGGTGAAGGAGGGGAATGTTGGAGAAAAAACGGTAGGAAGGAAGAGGAGAGGCCGGGATTAATCAGTCATTAGGAAGGAGAAGAAATGAGGGATGATCTAGGTCAGCCTTTCAAGCTGGAGCTTTCACTCTGAGGGATACTCCAGACCTTTTGAGATGCCCAGGTTCTAAATAAACCTCACATAGACCAGCGGATATCTTTGACGCATGAAATGTTTATCTGAATTTGTCTTCTTGGTGCTTAAATCAAGTTGAACAACGCAAGGTGCATTTTTCCAACTGCAACTTTCTGTTTTCTTCAACAAACATCTACTCTCTCGACCAAACTCTCCAAACAGATTCTTATAGCTTTATCCAAAATTAGACACTCAGACATGTAGGGACAATTAACTGACATCCATACACTCACATAGAAATAGCATTAAATTTTCTTAATGATGGAAATATTCCCCACTTCTGTCATTACGACCATTTATCTCTCATTTTTCCTCATCTTCCCTTTTCCTGCATCAGTTATATGCCGGCTGTAACGATCTGTTTACTAAAAAAGACACTTTAATAATTTAGTGTTACTCTATGAACTTCGACAGTTACATTTGTGAGCTTCTAAAGTACACATTTCACCTGATAAATCAATAATGAGTGGATGATCGACATACAATAAATAAATAAAGACAGTGAAATCCAATCCAAAGCACTAAACCAATAAACAATGAGTCATCTGCAAACATTAGCAAGATAAAAGCCGTCCAGACAAATTCAACGTTTTAGACTGTGAAGCAAATATTTTACACAGTGAAGTTCTAAAATGTTTGTTTGAACAGTGAAGTGGTGATTCAACATCCTGTAACAATGTTACAAAAATACAGAGCACTCTGTAACCCTGTCAGTAAACACAACTAACCTGACCTGCAACCTATTTTCTGTGGTACACTGTGCTATTTTGGTTTCATCTTATCAAAGGACATTCTCCCAATCCTCTTCTGTATCGTCCAAATCCTCTCTGACAAACTTTAGACGAGTGTCTTTTATATACAAAACGAGTTCAAACAGGTGCCATTAATACAGGTAACGAGTGGAGGACACAGAAAAAAGTTACATGTCTGTGTGAGCCAGAAATGTTGCTTGTTTGTAGGTGACCAAATTGTTCCCACCATAATTTCCAAATAAATTCTTTCAAAGTCAGGCAAAGTGATTTTCTGGATTTTTCCACCCATAAAACATTTTGAAAATAAAGTGTAAGTATTTTTTTGTCGTTTTACTCAAAGTAAATAGGCACTGATGTAATCGTTTGACAAGCCACCTTGTGGTTACCTGGTGAAGTGCTCTGGCTTCACTTTCTGTTCCAAATTGGAGTCAAGTAGACAGTGGGCCTGTTCCTCTCTGGTTGCCTCTTGGGTGAACCCTATAAAAGAGAGAGGAGTTTCTCTGAGTGGATGACTCGTTCTCCTGGAATGACTAAATATTGTAAACAGAGCTCTGGAGTTGTTGCCTTAAAGCAGAATTTTCAAACCCAAATACAAAGTGGGCCAAAATAAAACATAAAAAACTGTCAAAGCCAAGAACCAAAGCTTTCAATAGTAACTTCTGATAAAAAAAAAAAGTTCACACTGACCAACAACATGCAAAATAGTGATAAAATAATGAAGTGTCTGTAACAGCAAGAAAAACAGTAATAAAATTAAGTATTATGGCTGAAGGTTGCCACTTTGAAGCCCAGTATTTGACCTTTGAAAATGGAACTGAGAACCCTTTTAAGGGAACAACATTAAACGTTAAATACAAGAGAAAATCTGCAGCTTTTATTTTCTAAAGCTCTTTCTACAGTTTTTCTGGTTTCATTTTAACTCACAACATTTTTTGACCAAGAAATCCATAATTTAGTTTTCCATTAGAAAAATCAAAACATTTTGTAATAAACCTACATTAAGGCTCAGTTTAGTGCTCAATTGTCTTAGATACTTGGTGTCTCATCTCAGATATAAGTTAATCACATGTAGGACTAGGTGATATAGAGTTTTTTATATCATGATATAGTCAAGCGATAACAATACATATCATGATATAATCCATGTAACTAATTTTGGACACTCTATTCAAAAGGGAAATGTATAATCATCAGCAGGTTGTTTAGATTTAAATATTTATTTCTTAGTTTTCAATGTCCCATGAATTCATTTTGTTAGATTTATCTGCCACCTCTTAAAGGGCGGCCCATGAAAATACTGTCCAACTTTAAAGCAATCCTTCCTTACATTTAGGTGACAGACGGAACAGCTCGTTAGCATGATGGCATTAGCGTCTAACAACAGCGCTGTCTCCAACTCAACACTTTTTACCAAAAGGAGAGCAAATTAACATGACTAGTTTTATGCAAACATTTACCCGCCACGTGGCAACTAACTTGAGTTTAACATATTAGCTTTAAAAACTTCCTTTACCCTGTGTCTTTGTAACATCTTTAAAAAGCTTTAAAAACCTATCAAGTAAAAAAATAACAAACACAGGAAGTACTAAAGTCGTTAGTGTTCCAGACACAAGGGGGTTGACTCAACATTTAAACATTAAGTGGTGTTCTTGTCGTTCTGACGGGAAACCCCCTGCTGCTGGGTTTGAATTGAACATAATGAATGAAAGTGAGTGCAGTTTTGGGTCACAGTGTCAACTCCTCGTGTTGGTGTGTGTGCTGGATTCTGTTGGACTCTGCTTTCATTGCTGCAGCTGTTCAGCTACTCTGCAAGGCCAAAGGATGACACTGAGTGCAGCTGATAGTCATAACAGCTGACGCCAGATACGCACTGAGCCTGCGGAACGGGAGCTGTTGTTTGCTCCTCAGATAAGCTCTGTCACCTGTTATGTCAAGCTTTGGGAGCTCGCTTTAATCAGTTACTATGATAATTGTTTATCTGAGATTACCCCGAAAGGTTCACTGTGGACTGGTTGATGCCCTGCTGCTGGGCTGCAGACTGCCACAGGGATCTGACCCACTTCCCTGTTCTTTTATAGCGTTCACAATGATTTATCTGTTAGGATAGAGCTTGTGGTGTGCTGACTTTTATAGTTGGGTGTGTGTCAGTGTGTCAGTGTGTCATGAGGCCATGAGTGACACAGTTTGCCATCGGCTTTGGCCACTTCCTGTCATCAATCCAGACTCCACCTCTCTCAGACAGCGTGTTGACAGACCAAACAAAGTCGTCTCTTTATTGGCGTACATGCATACTGTACTGGACGACAGCTACAATACGCTCTCAAGAGAGGTTGACCTACAACCCCTGGGTTGTTGACTGTGAGACCCAGACACAAAACAACAGAAAGTTCTATTTTTGATTTAACCCCTGGGTTAAAGCAGGTCAATAGATTTTGCACACTTTTCAGGAAACTACTTCAAATCAACTGAAGATTCCCTACATGCTTTTGTATCTTGATGACATTTATAAAAGTCTACAAATACTTGAGTTGACACAGCTGAACATTTGAGGCTCTCAACTCCAGATGAACTGCAGAGAGCTGGATTTTAAGCCAGAAACCAGATAAGATTTGTCCGTTAGTAAAGACTCCAAATCTCTGAAAGACACCCCCCCCCCCTTCTCCACTGACCATAAATTTAAGATTTAAGGTTAAATATTGACAAATTTGGTCAACTGGGATTGGGTTCATTCAAGCGGAGACTCTAAAGATGAAGATTTTGCCAAAAGAATTCCAGAATAATGGGTTATATGGAGGGATAAGTTGCTGTAATTTATTAATAAAAACAGGCCCATCAGGAATTCAGATGGTTGCGATTAGTTACTCTGTCAGTCATCTATGGAGTGTTATTAGGGTGGGACCACAAGCCTGGAGGCTGTGCAGCATCAGAAGCTATTAAAGGACTGATGATGAAAACCAGAGAGTGACCTCTGAACAGGGAGGAAAGAAAAGCAGCAAAGGAACTGCGGATCCTGAATAATGTTGCTTATAGAGGGATTAAAAACAGGCCAAACTATGGGTTAACAAAAAAGAAACCATTCAAATACTGGGTTTAAATGGCGTCCCAAATCAATGATGTTTTTTAAATATCTCAGCATGCCATCATATGTGTTTCAACACCACAGACAAATCAAATCAAACTTGAACCATGTCAGAGGATGGCTAATTGTTGAGATGTAAGTTCAGAGTTCATTCTTCAACAGTGGAGGTGAAGTCATGGTTGCTTGAAGGATGAGGACATGAGAACAGCTGCAGCCGCTGACCTCGTCCTCTGGCCCTCGCTGTTGCAGCAGAACTTACACAACCCCCGGTCTGGTCTGGCGCCCACCGCTTACATGACCACATGCTAATGCAATGAAAAAGCACAGGAATCCCAGTGTGTGTGATTGTCGACAGGATTTGGAGCACGCAAACCTCACGAAGAGGAGGCTGCGATGGGGAAAACCAATGTAAACCACCTTCTGTGGACCGCAAACTATCAAAGTCATTCAGCCGTCTTTTATCGTTCTGTTCAACGCGACAAGTCTGACTCATTGTGGACACGCTAAGGATGAAAAGCTCTTTCTCTGTAGCTGTGCATCCCACATCTTAACCCTGTCTGCTGTCGCTGTTAAAGGCGATGTCAGCATCTTGGGAGACGTAAACACACACAGGAAAATACCAGATTGTCTCCAGATGTCTAATTGGAGAGAGACATAATAAGAATGGAGAGGAGGAGAGCCACAGAGAACAGACGAGTAGGAGGATGGATTTAGATTCTTATCCAGATAATTTAGTTGAGGAAATATTCTTGGGGGATGTCATTTAGGGTTATTTTAGGGTTGAGTAAAAAACGTTTCTTCAAAGTTTTAATTTCTGTTTATCTGGTTAATAAAGGTTTTTGCATTAAAATTAAGAATAACACGATGAGACACTAGTTAATACAGTGTTCCATCTATTGACTGTATATAGGGCTGGGCGATAAAACGATAATTAAATCTATCACAAAAAAGCTGTTTCTCAAGAGAAGAATGAGTAAATCATGATAGACTTTCAAAATAAACACTCACCAGTTGTGAGCATTTTTTTAACTTTGGCGAGTAAAAGTAAGAGGGTTAATTGCCAGATGGTGAGTAAATGTTTGCATAAATTTTGTCATGTTAATTTTGTCTCCTTCTGGTGAATTTCTTTTGTTCACTCCTCTACAGTCTGCACATGAGTGAAACAAATGCACGTGACACACCCGTGTGTACCTGTGTGTAGTCTTCAGTTTAAGGTAAGGAAACAGCAGAACATGCAACGATTTCTAACATATAGGATAGGATAAAGCTGCTTCACTCACAACAGCAACAGGAAAATGCATAAAAAGTGTTGATTTGGAGACAGCGCTGTTGTTAGACGCTGATGCTAATGATGCTATGCTAACGAGCTGTTCTGTCTATCACCTACATGTGAACATGCTTACTCCTGATTAGCAAGCATGGTTGTCATAGAAATGTTGACTCAAACCGACTTTGACCAATGACTGCTTACTGACGATTTCCGGTTCCAACATGGCGGTTTTGCAAAAATTGCAACTTCCTTTTATTGGAACCAGAAGGAGGACATTTTCTATTAGTGACATCTCACTCATTGGTCAAGTTCTCTTATACAGGCAACGGTTCAGTCGCGGTTCACCTTTCATGGTCTCACGGTTTCGCAGATTTTTTTCAATTTTGTATGCTATGTTTTTTTGGATTTTTTTCTATGACCTAATTGGCTGTAGACCTTGTCAATCAATCTCTTCTATGCTGTGTCTCCTATACAGAATGCAGTTAGCCTATCAGAATTACATAAATCTTCAACAGCAATCAGATCTTTATTTTCATTCTATACTGGACGGATTTTTCTACAAAAGTTTAAACTTTGAGTTTAAACAAGAAAAAAAATGTGAAAATTGTCATATCTGTCTGAGAAAAAGTGTATCAACTTGTTAACTAGGGGTTTTTAAGCCTTAAAACATCTATAATCCAACTGCAGATTTTACTTCTTGTGGGTAGATTTTAGAACATAACACCCGCCATAAACGAGCGAATACTGTTCATCTATTTCAGTGCTCCTCAATGTAATCACATGACAGCATCATAATAAATTTAGGCATTTAGACAGCGATGGTGACTTGATAAAAGGTTTGTATAATTTTGGATGTTGCATGAACGTCGTTACCAATCAGCGTTGATCTAAATATATCAAAAACTGCTGATGAACAGCAATTTGTATGCGCCACAAGTTTTAGCTTTTTCAAAGAATAGTCCAAAAAATAGACAGACGTTTGTGGCTGTCATATCAGAATACTCAGACTGGTGGGAGATTTTAATCGGGTTCTCACACTATTTTACCAATGGTTTTTCCATAACTCTTCCATCACATATCAGTCTGACTATTGGAGTTGGTGCCGCTAAATCAGACCAAGACACATATTGATAAATATCCAAGTTTGTCTGCCTTGCTGTTAAAATAGCAGCCGTCTTCTCTGTTGGTATGAAGGAAGCTGCAGTAACGTATGGAAGCGTACTGCGTTCAACAATAAAAAAACACGGGTGATCTACATTTAATAGTTTTAATAACTGACTGATGCTTAAGAGTCGGGACAAAAGACTCTTAGAAAAACTGAATTTGTTCTATTTACTGTTCATACTGTTAAAAAAATATTGTTTTGATTTTCATGATAGACATGAGTTGTTTCGTTTATGTTGTTTTTGTTTCCCTACTGACTTTATTCACAGACATTACAGACCAAAACACTAGTGAAGTTATAAATATTGGCCTGTAGGAACTGTTTATTTATTTATTTTGTTTTTGAGTCAATCTCGACGACAATATTGGTCACAAAGCAGCAAAGTCTGTGGCTGACCTGCTGGATGCTCACGTTGTGGGTGTGGTCAACTTTGCTAACATTTTTTCTGATTTTTGCTGACAACAATTCCCGTCACCGATAGCGTGAGGTGGAACTTTAGCCACAATATAAATTCAAATCTCATGTTAAACTGTTTTATTTTTTTAATGTTTTTTGCATCCAAAAGTAAAAGTAAAAATAATTAACTTTGCGCCCATCTGTGCTGTGAATATCTAGATGTGGGAGGGGCTGAATCACCAACTGCAGCTTGTCGCAAAGAGGAAATGCGAGAATTGTGCATAGGGACCCGAGTCTATAGATCTGCAATAACCATAAAATGTTGTTCCATACTGTTGACAATAACATTTATGGGATGGGACATGGTGATGAAAAAACTACATTTTAAAAAACTAATCAGAAGTAGTATGAGTGGATTTCTTTGACTTTTTTTTTTCAATTTGAAATGTAATCTCTTAATTTGATTTACCTCTGTTTGATTTGCTGGATTACCCTCTTCTACAAGTGGTTTCACTGTAAAGTGAACCACACGCATTTGCAAGGGAAATAAGACCCCTTTCTTCAGTTGGATCGTAATCTGCATATTTAGTCAGGAAAAAAAGTTTAGACGAGCTTTCACACCTGCCTAAATGAAGCAGAATAACCAAGAAATAAACCTTGGCTGGGAAAAAGGACCAAAACTTTCTTTTCTTCCTTGAGGCTAGTCCAAAAAGAAACAACTGGAGCCAGATTTATTTCATTAAGAAGCCAAAAAGTTCACTCAAATAACAAACAACCTAAAAGAAAAAGAAAAACATTTACAGAATGGTTCCAAGGCATTTCTTTTCCACTGGGGCTAGATTCAGCATCCATCACAAACAGGAAACATGAATAGTCTTCACTGTTTAACTTTATATTTAAGATTAAAATTACTCACAAAAAGTGAAATGGTCCTAACTCACTTATCCATGAACCTCAATCTCGTGATTGGCTATACTGGGTTCCAACAACTGTCACGTCATTTGAACAAAGTACTTGCACATTTTTAGAAAGTCTGAGGTTTGGTAATGTCGTACCCAAACAAACACTCTGCTGAATGACTGGCTTCACAATGACCAAAAGCAAAACTACTGAGTCAAATGAGCACACCTACCCCCAACTTTACAGTCCAAAATTTGATGCAACCCAAAAAGAGCAAAGTGCAGTTTCACCAAAACTTCTGGGAGGCAGGTTTCTGAAACCAAAAAGTAAATCTGTGAACAGTGTAGTATCAAGGATCTTTTCTACTGTTTGTGAATCATTTTATTTTCTATTCCAGACAATTGTGGGCTCTATTTTACTACAACTTGAGTCTTTTGTTGCATACTAGACTGTACGGTGGTGTAGTGGTTAGCAATCTCCCCTCCTGGTGGGCCCCGGTTCATAACTTGGGCTGGGATCTTTCTGTGGAGTTTCCATGTTCTCTTAGTGCAAGTGTGTTTTCTCCAGGCGATTCGGCCTCTTCCCACAGTCCAAAAATATACTTTGTCTAAGAGATGATCTTCTAAAACAATTGTCTCTTCGGTGTAAATGTGTATGTGTGGTTGTGTATGGAGTAGCGACCTGTCCAGAGTGTACCCCACCTGCACCCCAACGGTAGCTCGAACGGGCTTAACCAACCCCGTGACCCTGAAAGGGGTTGATTGAGTTTAGAAAATGGGTGGATATAACTTACATGGATGGTAGTGTGCTTAGTGTAAAGGCAGTTAGGTGGCTGCATGGGAGTTGGACTGAATTCCAGTTAATGTGCCCGTCCCACGTAAGGCTTCATTTTTGTCTTGTATGTGAGGTCATTTCAGTTTTATATGTCTTATATGTTCTATGGAGAATATACTCTGCCCGTTTTTATACACATTCATTACAATTCACAGCCCTGGTGTAAAGGCACCTACAGGATCAAAATTTTGTTGCTATTTTGACATATTAAAATAGTTTTTCTACACCGCATGCAACTTCAACAGGAAAATCTAGAATGGTGTTCCCTGCCTTTGCACATCCTAATCCTATATATCTACAACCCCTTATAAAAAACTGCATTTATATTATGCCCCGCCTAGGGTCCATTTGTATAAAGGGATCTGTTAGGGTTACAAGCAGAGGGATGGGCTTGTTGTAAGTGTGGTTTGGCTGAGAAAAAGGCATGGGGGCCCCTCAGATATAGAGAAATGAAAACATGAAACGGAGGAAGGGTGCCTTTATTCCTCATTACTATAGTCAAATGTATCTGAGAAGGAATGCCAGCTGGCTAAAGGAAGCAGAAGCTCAGGTGTCATTCAGGGAGGGGCGACTTTTCACCACAGACCATTTGTTTTGGGTATCAGGTGGCACTTTTTTTTGGAGGGGGGGGTTTAACAAAAAGTATCTTTAATTGCTTTACACAATTCACAGCCTTGCCATATAGATTGTTTCCATTAAATTTTTAGTTGCTTTTGGTTGATTTGAACTTTATCTTTAACTCAAAAACTTACAGGCCCTCTGATACATGTCAATTATTCTGAAGAAAAGATAGATAGATGTTTTCTGATAGGAAGATTGAAGAAACAGAAGCTGAGGAGAAATTTAAGTAGAACTTTTTGACTCTGACATAATCAGACCAAAAAAAGCAAGCAGGAAGGAAGACAACCTGCCAGATGAACTTCATCTATGAACTTCATCTGGAAAACATCTGTTCCCCTTACTGACAGATGTAGTCCGACTAAGAGCCAGGGAAAAAAATGCCGAGGTGATGGAGAGTAAAACACCAGAATAAGTTTTAATTGCAATTATTTTAAGTTTCAATGGCGTATAAGCTACTTTTCTACAAGATTTTCTTATTTAAATGGTAAAGTTTCAGTCTATTTTTGGAATCCTCTTAAACTCAGGTGGTGAGACTTTCCAGTTTGTCTCAGAAATCCATCCAGCTATTCTTGACCTTTTTATCAACCGGGACCTTCTTTCAAAACCATCTCCTGGTGTGATTACAGACTTTTGGTGGAGTAGTCTGAACAAAAGACACTTTCAAATCTTAGCAACTGCCTACTAAAGCTAAAAGCAACTCAGAAAAAAAAAAATCCATCCCAACTCCCCCCTAGAGCCCAGTTGCTCACCTGGTTCAACTTCCAAACAACATTCAGATTTCCTAAAGTGATCCTGACCTGATGGTCGGGTGCTGCTGTTCTGTAAAATTCCTCACGGAGGGGCAGATTGAGCTTGGACTTGTATGACCATTGTGTTTAGACAATAAGAAGCTTTAATGGCAGGTTAGTTGGAAAGCATGTTGTTCACTGCCCGTCGAGCCCTTGAGTTTGACACCGTTCTTTTAGGGTTTCCAACTTTTCTCATTAAAGACCCACTCAGGTGAAAATGGTGTTTCTGCTCCGCTCCATTCTGATGCATCCACTTGCAGACAAATGGATTCATGAACGTCTTTGTTTCCTCGTCTGAGCTGGAATCTGGATGAAAACTGTACGGCTGGACAGCTCCAATGTTGCTCACCAATGTGTGGGGCTGTAAACTAACGGTACAGTGTAAACAGATGGATGAGGGGAAATAGGGGCAGGCTTACTCTCCGCTAAAATTCCCGCTCACAACTCAGAGGTCAATTTCTAATGAACTCCTGCAGAGAATATGTCCTAGAAAATGACATACATTTTTTAATTGAAGCTAACAACGGCATGATCATCATTAAATGACCATTGGGAACGCTTTGAAAATAGATCTAAAGAAGATCGGAGAGGGACTTGAACTTTAAGTCTACTGTTATCAATTTGAATAAAACAGTAATCTGTGGTGGCTGCTGCTTGCCCATCACCATCACAAAAAGGGGAACCATACATTGAGGGAACATGGTCTGGAATTGTCGTCTATCCAAAAGTTACTTCCCAGAAAACTAAACATGAACCACATGTCAGGTTTTTTTTTTTCTAAGAAGCTACTCAGTGGAAAATATTTGGAAAGAACCTCCATTTTTCACTGTCATCAGTGCGTTGAGCAAAGTTAACATGTCTTTAAAGTATTTCATTACCATGTTGAGGCTGTTGACTTAAAGCATTTCAGTGAAACATCAGCTGTAGCGTGACTCCTAATGAATTCACTCACGTTTCATGCTCAAAGCTCTGCTAAGTCATTTAAAGGTAATAACGTTGACTGACATATTTTTGTTACCGCTCACTTTCTCCAAACCGTCTTGGTTTACATGATGTCGATGTAAGTCAGGCTGCGTGTTTATTTGAGGTCAAACGCTCAAATGAAGTTACAAATGATCTGGATGATGGAGTTTAGGAGCTGTGATGCGTTTCCTTCAACGTCCTGAGCCGTTGTCTCAGGATTCCTGCTCCGGGTCTCTTGTGGAAACAACAAAGGCGATGTGGGAGTTTTGATGTTGGCTTGCTGTGTGTGAAAGAGGAAGCCGCTCCTGTCACCGGGGCTAAAGAGTAATGTGTGTGTGGTGTGCGAAAAGAAGGATCTCTCTGGCTTTGTCTGAAAGCAAGATTCAGACGGCGGGGGGGGGGGGACACACTCCCTTCCAAGCTTTCCGCTTCCTCGCTCCACACCCTCCAGGCCTCCACCCAGACCTCACTGGCTCCGTCACCCATGGATGGGCAGGTCTTCCAGGGCAAAGTTTGATTGTCCCCCTGAGTCTATTCCGTCATTCCACTTTATGTAACGTTGTTTGCATGTGAGGCTCTGGCTCTTCATAAAAAGGAAACGTCTTCTTTTGCCAAACGTATTGTTGAGCCCCACATTCAGGCAAAACTGTTTCCTTTAAAACAAAACTGGTGTGTGCATCTCAGATCTTATTTCGTGTTTTTCCCTGCCCATCTTTGTGGACTCTTGCTTCATTCTCTGAACTGTTTGACAAAAAATATATACATATATATATTTATTAGGCCTGAACAATATATTGCAGATTAATTGTTACCGTGACATCAAGGTGTGCAATACCCATATTGCAAAAGATGGCGAAAATTGCAATAAATGGCTACAATAAATACAGTTTGACAGTTTGAAGTATTTAACCAATCATATAAATCCATTTTTGCATTTGACCAATTGGATGGACCCCTTGACGATGTTAACCATTTAGACGGAGCCCTTTTATGTTAGATGTACGCCTCCTATGTAGAAGAGGGTCATTTGGATGATAATTTCTAAAGTGTTGCAATCAAATGGAAATGATGTTTTTGGTTTTTTTTGCTATTTGTTCATATATCGCAAGTTATCGTCATCGCAATAATGATCACTAATGTCGCATATCGTGCAGCCCTAATATAATATGTTCTCAAATAGAGAGGCCCTAACTCCTGTTCTCCTGCCACATGTGTTTCTGCAAATATAAGAGCTTATCAATCCACCTCCTTTTCTGCATAAGCAGCACATACATGAGAAAAAAATCCTTCCGCTTCATTTCTACTAAGTAAAAACACTCATTTCTAGCATTTGTGCTGCATTAGCTGAAGGTTATGGCAGATAAAATTCCAGCTTGCTACGTTGCCTTCTTGCTTTTCTATCTGTTAATAATAAATCCAAACAAGAGAGAGAGAGAGAGAGAGAGAGAGAGCATCTGTGTTTCATTGCATCTTCCTGTCAGCCTCCAAACCTAACAGTGGTGTTTAAAGTCTTTACTCAAAGACGGGCTGAGGTCAAAGTTTGCTGTCGTCATCCCATTAACCCCCCCCCCCCCCCAAACTATTCTTTAACGCTTTATAATAGAGTTAATGAACAGGCTGTGCTCGTCTCCAAACGTGGGCCAACTGCTCCAAAGGGTTATGATGAAATTAAAGGTTACGGGGTGCTTGTGGTGCAGCTGCAGGTGTTTAGGATTGTGTAGGTCTGGACATGAAGAGTGAGTGGTAAAGGTAAACGGTAAAGGAACAGTAGGAGAACATGAAAGAAGTTCGTTTGCTTCAATTGCTGGAGAAAGTGAAAAAACCCTGAAAGGTTTCCTTCTTCTTCAGTTTCTAAGATCACCAATTTGTAGATTTACTAACTTTATTTGTGTTCCAACATGGGATGTTCCAATAGCAGCCTCCTCCCAAAAACTAAACAGATTAAACTGACAGTTATTGTGGAAAACTGATGATCAAGAGGCCACATACTATTTGTTTGTAATTTTGAGGTCATAAATAAAAAATAAGGTGAACGTAACATCTGACAGGAATTTTAGATCTAGCTATCACCAACAAAGTTTATGGCTAGTAAAACCATAATTACATTGGAAACACCAAGGTGTACGAGGATGCAGCCCTAAATTTCGTCACAAAAATAAAAAGTCCACACTGTCTCTCTCAGTTGATGCCACATTTCTGTTGCTGTCATTCAAACTCCTCAAAGCAATCTGTTGATTGGTTGGTGAAAAGGTCAACTGTAACAGCTTTAAGTAACTTGTAAAAACAACGCTAATGTCTGAAATGGACCTGAAATTGTGACTCTATTAACTTGGTGGCCTTAATAGACCCCGTCTATAACCCTGTCTTTTTGTACAAGCTAAAAATTCCCAGAATGCACCACTGTGACCCCCAAAGAGAAGGGTTTGGCTAACTGTAAACAGAGCTGACAAATGACTTTAAGTAATTCATTTAATGATTGTATGAAGACATAACCATAGAATAATTTAGTCTAAGACGTCCCAGTTATGGTTCAGATTATGAACAATAATGCCCCCCCCCAACAGCCAAGTCACACAAGAAGCAGCTGACATTCTGTCATATTTAAAAAGATGAATAATAACTGCTGTGCTGGTTGTTGCACAGTGAAAGGTTTTACATTGAGCTATTCTCAAACACAGTTTTTCATCTTTAACTTGTGGCCTGAGCATGACTTGCACAAAAATGTGAGTTGTGAGTAAATATTACTCATTCAAAACCCTTCTCAACAAAGATTGAGGGTTTTAGTCATATATCCATAATAATAAAGCAACCTGATGAATCATCACCTGTACTTAAGGTCCATTCCATGTAATCAGAACTGTCTTGTGAGTAATGTGGAGAACTTCAATCCAGAAGGACATTTATGTTATTTTTATACACCATTAGGTTAAGCTAACCATCATTCTTTACTCAGACTTGTTTCATTAATTTGCATTCTCAAATAATTCCATAAAACAACATGCCTACATATCCATTAGTTAACTTTTGACAACTTTGTTTTAAGTTATTAAAGTGAACATTTGGGTTTTATTTTTTTTATCAAAAGACGGTAACCAACATTATTATGCATGTCTGTATATGGATTTGGGCTCTGCAAACTGGATCTATTGGTACCGAAGCTGTTCACCAAATTGTAAATATTGGGGTCAACTTCTTTGTTTATCTTTTTCATGTTGCATTCAAAACAAAATCAATACATGCAACAATTACGCATCCACTGCCTCTGTCTTGATGCATGCCAATTTAGCTGCAAGGCTCTTGTCCAAAAGTGTGTTCGTAAACATGACGTAAATTGGCGAGTAGGAAGAGCTAGCATCAAAAGCTTTTAACAGCCTCATTGCTACATTGTGGATGACGTAAAGAGGGATGATTAGCTTTATTTCATTATTTAAAGTGCTTCTCAAAGGTGTTGGCAAGTATGCCGCCACGTCTCAGTTCACAAGAGCATGCAGAGACTATCCCACTACAGGGTTGATTATTAGTAGTAATGCTATACATCCTTGACCAGGTTTGACAACTTTTGGGGTGTTTTTTTGTTTTGTTTCTGATTCGTTGACACGATACAAATGTGAACTAAAATTCAGATATTTGAAAAATTGAGCTGTGCAGCGAAAATTTCTAGCTGCATCAGAATTTTTGACTCTATATGCTGCGGCGCATCCTGAAACAAGCTGCCACTAGAAAATACAACACCTGACACAATATTTTGGCCCTAATACACAACTCTAACTGTATATTTTTAACTCCTGCTTTAACTATATCCCAACTTCTTGTCAGGCGATGTTGGGTTCAAAGAAAGGCGCTAAGGAGATCAAATTGATTGTTTTTATTTATGTTATTTTTAACCCTGTGACACCAGACCAGCAGCTCCAGTGCCGACATTCTTTCAACTACCCTAAGTGTTCGACCTAGGGTTGGGCAATGTCCCTTAAATTGACAGTTGACGATGTTTACAGTAGAACATCAGGATGGACGATGGTACATAATAATCTTCATTATGTAATTATTATTCGTTATTTTACTTTATTACTTTATTATTTTATATCCCAACTAATGACTCATCCGGGATTAAAAAACAATGTCCAGTATAAACTGAGTGAAGTGTCTCTGAGCAGAGCAGCCGGACTTATAGCTCTGTGTTTGAGGGGAAGGGGGGGGATGCTTTGTTACGTGTGCGATATGTGTGGGAGACTTCAAGACTGCCATCCGTCCCACAGCTCTAGTTGAACGAGCTACCGTACTCAGGAGAACCGGGTTTCCCGGTAAAAGTGTGTCTCCGGGCAGAGCTCGGACCGCCAGCTCACAAAGCGGCTTTGGGGCGGTGTGCCAACTTTTTAAAGCAGAAATGTCGCTCAGTCCTTAGAAACCGTTCAAACAATCAACGTGGATTGGTGTTTCCAGTCGTGTCCCGACAAAATAAAGGCTGATGTTATTCCCACATATTTACGTTCAGCCAAGATGCAGATTGCAGCGTTTCCCGCATGGATTTTATGTTCATCAAAGGCTAATGTTGTTAGCCCGTGTTAGCCTCTCTTAGCTCTGGCTTCTTCCGGCTCAGTTTTTCAACAGAAAAGGCAATGACCACACAGAATAAATTAAAATGATTAGCGAACAGACGATTCATAATATTCATAACATTAATAAAAGCAAGTTTAGAAGATCGTCTCGTATATTACAGAGCTGCCAGATATCTATGTATGTAGCCTCTCAGCGGAACTCATTTGCTCTTCCGGTATTTCAAACACTACTGCACATGTGCGAATGATTTATTCCGACCCAAAGTGTGACCCATGTAAATGTTTGTTATAATCGGAAAAGGTTTTTCTGGGCCCATGTACACGGATGGATTCTAATCCGACCATTGATCCGATCAAGATATTTTGCACATGTAACCACGGCTTATGGTGTCGACTCGCAACGTGGTGGGGGCGTGGCATCACGTTGGTGTCTCTCCATGATGATAGTATCGTCCATCAGCACAACCCTAGTTGTCCTAGTTGTGTAATTAACATAATTCTAAGGCTGAGAAAAGCGCCTATACAGTTGTGAAGTGCTTATGCAATTAATGTAAATCAGCTGATTCTGTCTTGGGGGAAAAGCAGCTTTGAGGTCATTTTTGGTGTTAATTTGATTTACAAATCAATTTTTCTCCACATCAGAACCAGCCGATTCACGTTGATCACATAAACACTTGAAGGGGTTACACTATGTCAAAGACTGTGTGTTGTTTCCGTGTCACCAGCGACATCTCCAGCATCAAAGAGTTAAGCCAAAACTGTTGACAATAATTAACATAAAATATAGGAGAACTCAATACATTCCTGCTTTTTTGTCAAAAAGAACAAGCAAAGATATGGCCACCACAGAAACAAGTTTTTTTATCTGATCTCTCCTAAAACCGCACACATGAATCCCAGCGTTAACAGCAGACAGTGGCTGTACCTGCCTGCAGCAGGGGAAGGTGCGCATGTGTGGCTGTGCATGTGAGGAGAGGCGTTCGCCTGGCAGAGCGGCACAGTGCAGCAGGTCAGCAGAGTGTGTGTGGGCCTGAGCTGAGGAAGGCTGAATAATACAAGTCAACGGGTTGATGTGGTGAGGCTTGTCATGAGAGAGCTGCAAGGACTGCAGTGTCAGCTGTGCTTCATCAGGGAAACCCTCACCGCTAAACCTCCCCTCTTCCTCCCCCTGCTTCAGCTCTCCTCCTCTGTTACTCAGTTTTCCAGCTTACTTCTTACCCTGCAAAGTCACTCTTCGCCACAATGCAATCAGCTTTTTTAAGTCAGCTCTTTTCAACCCTTCAACTTAAGAGCCATGCTCTGAATTTAGCTGGTCTGGCTTGCAGACAGTCAGATTCACAGCACAGATTTCTAAGGAGTTTTTTTTTTTTCCTTTTGGCCCCAGCAGGGAATTGAGAGACCGAATCTTCATCTGGGAGGATGTTGAAGTCTGTTTTTCTCACGGTGGCCGGCACTGAGCTGGCATGGGTTGGTGCAGGAAGAGGCTGCCTGAACCTTTCCACTTCCTGTCAAACATCCTCCCAAAGGAAAGGAGAGGCAAATCCCTCAGGGGGGGCAACTGAGCTCACTAAACTTAATTAACTGGACGTTTTAAGAGCATTTCATCTAAGGGTGTATTCAGACTGGACACATTTGGTCCGGGACCGGGAACAGGTCTCTGACCCGTCTTTGGAGGTGGTCTTGGTTCGTTTCCAATCGGACTGAGCTTCGGTTCGCTCTGAGATTCCTCAGTCTGAATACAATCCATTCCAGGAGCGGGACAACTGAACCAAAATGGCCACAGTAGCCAACGTAAACAGAGTGAGCCGCGCACACAAGTAAAGCAACGATCGTCATGTTATCAGACAGAAGAAAAAAAAAAAGTCCAGCTGTCTATTTGTTAGAAGGCTTATTTTAACACCGCTGAAAACGCTTCTTACATGCTTTTCTGTGTCTCATTACGCAGCAGGCGCCCATGACGTCTCCCTAGAAGCAACCTTGTAGTTTCCTTGACAGAATTATCTCTTAAAAAAACACTACAACGATGAGACACAGAAACATATCGATGTCTCCACACGTATTTTAAGTTCTTCCAGGGGTAAATTTTGGTTTTTGGTTGCATGTATTTTACGGGTATATAACCATATATATGATAACTTCCTTACTTTTGTGTTGTTAAGATTCAGTTTGTTAAATTAAGTTTCTGTTTGCGTTCATTTAAGCAGGACTCTGCTTATTATGTCTTAAAGTAACACATTAGACTTTAATCATTATTAACACAGTAATGAACTTATCTAACATTTTATCTAAATATATTTACATATAAAGAAAACCAAAGGGTTTTTATTTTATTTTATTAATGCTTTGTATTTTGTTGTTACTTTCTGCTTTCTGTGGACAACTGTTGTTGAATTTTTTATTTATTGTATTTTTTTACAGTTCATGAAGTTGAACAAAGTGGGGAAAAAACAGGAGATGACCGACCTGGCTGATTGATAGCTTTTGTTATCCTGCTGTTGGTGAACCTCTGGAGGGTGCTGTAATTAAAATATGTACATGTATTAATTAAAATTATTGTCCTGTAATTGATGACAAATCATGTTGTATCAAGAATGCAAAACAGGGCCGTCTTTAACACCCTCCACAGTCCAGATAATCTCTTTCCAACAACATTAAACCAGAAAACTGCATTGTAGAAGCTACTTCCGGTTAGCTAAATTAGCCATTTTAGCAACTTTTAGCGAAAATTTACCGTGTTAGGTCAAGACACGGCTTATCTGGTCCCAGTTTATTTACATAAAGTACTTTATAAAACTTTCCCTTTTCAAATTTACTTAAATAACAGACGTAAATAATTGCAAAAAGATACGTTTTACTCACTTGACGATGTTTTTGGTGTAATCGCGGCAGCAGATTGTGTTTCTCAGATGCTGTTTGTTGATTGGTTAATTTACGTGTTTTCTGTTTGCACTTCACCCTGGCAACAGTCGGTGATTGGCTGGAACAATGCACTAGGCACAAAAATTTGTAAAAGAGGGAAAATCTTGAGAGGAAATAAACTTTTTGAAAACGTTACTGTTTTTGTAAAAAAATAAAATAAAATAAAAAAGATATATGTATGAAATTTGGGGTTTAAATTATATATATTAGTTTTACCTGGTGTAATTCTCCAACGTTTATCCTTGCTGTCCTAGATAATTACCCCATTTCTGTTTAGATAGCTCTTGAAACTGTGACATAACCAGTTATGGAGCAGAAAAATAGGCTATAAAGATCCCCTCGGCTACATGTGGAGCGTTCTTGAACGCACTTTTAGCACACGGTGTTCACACTGGACTGTTGCTACCCAATATCAACTCATGTATAAACAGTTGGAAGAGGCTTGGTTCCAAATTGTACCAATCTTGCTCCAGACTTTTTCTTTCACAGCTCTATACAGATATATGAAAGACTTGGTGTCATAGAATTCCAGACAGACACAAACTCCAATCATCAATTTCTCCTTAATCAGTTTTCAGATGGTTGTCAGTTCCTCAAATTAAAAAGGAGGGTAATCATCATCATCACACCCACATCTTTGTCCCTGATTGTTCAAAGTTCAGCTGGTTTAACTTTCAATGCACATTCAATACCCGTGCATTTACGGTTGCCCACGTGAGAGTTTTGAACACAGAAGGCCAAAACACACATTTACATAAACTTTTTGTTGGAAGTTTTTGCTTGAAAGCATGTCGCTGAGGCCAGTTTCTTTTTGTTTGATTGATCTATTTGTATTTTTGGAAATTCATGCTTTGATCCAGCTACCACTGTTCTGTGATGACATTTGGTGCAAACCTTGAAAGTCCCAAACACTGCAATTCCTCAAATGACCCCTGAAAAAAGAAGAGAGCAATTTTTTTCAAGACTTTCATAGTTGTCAAAATCTTATTTAATTTATATTATCTTTCATTCATAATTTTTTTTAATAGTTATCTAGAATTAAAATCTGTAGTGTTTTTAAATGGCAGGTTGGTAGACACATAGAACCGCTTTAAAATGGCTTTGTCTGACTGTCCATTTATTTTTCTTTCTTTTATAGCGGGTAGAGGCTAAAATACCAGGCTTCCCCCTTCATCATGCAGAAACAATAAGTGACTGCAGATAATGTCTGTTCAGGTTTGCCCATTGCTTTATATGGCTGGTTTTTCATGTTTGGAGCTGCATGTTCCACAGCACCACCTTACTTGGTCCTCTTCTTCCCTATTTTGGTTTAGTTGGTTAATCTCAAAATCGTGTAATTTATGATGGATTGGAATCTTGCAACTACTAACAGGGACTGAGATAGGCTCCAGCAACCCTGTCACCCTAAAAGGTATTGAGTGGATGGATGGATGGATGGATGGATGGATGGATGGATGGATGGATGGATGGATGGATGGATGGATGGATGGATGGATGGATGGATGGATGCATGGATGGATGGATGGATGGATGGATGGATGGATGGATAACTGGGTCGGCTGTGGCGAAGAGGTAAAGCAGTTCATTCTGCCCTGCCCCCCCCCCCATGTGTCAGTGTCATTGAGCAAGGCACACACATGACTCCAAGGTGTTTACAGGTTGAGCCCAGTGTTTGACAGCAAGTCACCATAGGGTACTGTGAATGTGGGTGTGCATGGGGTAATGTGACTGAGTCTTCAAACAGGTAGAAAACTACTGTGCAGGTACTTGCTTGCAGAATATGGTTACTATTCACCGTCATACTAAGTTTGTCTTTCTCGTTTTGTATTTTCTGGTTTTAGGATTTGTGACTACCAAGTCTGTTTGTGTTCAATTAAGTTCTTATGTCTTTCATTTATGTTTCTTCATAGCTTTAGTTTTCAGCAGTAGGTTTTACGGTCTGTTTAAATATTTAACAACTTACGTTTCAGACTTCAATCTACCCTTTCATTTGGCTCTTCTGGCATCAACTAATTTAGCTTTTTAGAAAACAATGACATCATGCTGTACCACCATGTGTTGAATGACAAACACCAAATTGAGGTTTTGATAAGATGATAAAGAAACATAGGTTAACATACACTTCGCCAGTATATTCCATTGGTCCATCACTCATTCAGTTGTTATATCGCAGTTGACTTCACATGTCAGAGGTTTTAGTTTAATATGTAATTATAAAAGTAAAAATGTAACAAAATACTTTGTTTAGTGTTGGGTTTGATCACAAAGTGTTTCTTTTGTATTTTTTGCAACTTGTATTTTGAGGCTTATTAAATATTTCGGCTTTAACCTTAAAAGCAAACTAGCAACGCTTTAATCTATTTAGCATTGAATAGCTTGTTAAACTGAAATTATTTTCCAAAAAGAAGGATGGAACAAAATTAGAGAAATTTAAAGAATAATCTATGTGCTTTTTGTTTTCCATAAAGTGGAAAAGACCCTTTCTGAATTGATCCTGACCTCAGAGATCTACTTGGAGAAAAGGTTTTTTTCTAGATGGCAGTATACCCTTACAACCACTTGATGCTTTGAAGGAGAACACCTGGATTGTGTTTTAGGAGAGGTCCTCAGTGCGTTTGCTATTGTCAGGGGTTGAGCAACATTTTTGTGAGAACTTTGGGTCCTGTCTCCCCTCTGTCTGCCTGCGGACTCCTGACTTGAGAGTGCTTTTAGAGTTGGAGCCAAGGACTTGTCCTTAAAGCATTCCAGACAAATATACCTGTTCTGTTATTTGGTGTTTGCCTGAAGCCATAAGTCTTAACAAGCAGACAAAACCTCCTTCCATATTCAAGAAATGCTTTTGTTTGTGAGGTAGGAGGTGACAAATGGAGGAAGATCCGTCCTTGGGTATTATTCAAATATAATCACAACTTGATGAAACACATGATTAGCCCTAGCTTCTTGCAGAAGTGGTTGTGTACACAAGCACAAGAGTCGCAGATGCCAAGAAGAGCCATTTTTGACCTTTTGACTGTGTGCTAATGTTACTTCAGTGGCTTTTAGGGTCTTAGATAGGAGGGAGGCCCCAAGTCTGAGGAGGGATTTTCAAGGAGAAACCTTGAAAATTGCCAAGTAACAAACAAGGTCAGCATTATTTTTAGGGAACTTTGTGCAGCCAAAGTTATCGCCTTGATGAATATTTTGGTTCGGTTGTTGTTTGATGCCAGATTATATCTAAAAAAAAAATCAAATAAAAAATAAAGGCAGCAGACTTGAGGCACACTTAGATCTGCTTTGGTAGATTTAATCTTAAGAGGGAATCTAATGAATCAATCTGGAAAAGAAATTGTCAAGTACAAAGTGAACACTGCATTCCCTAAAGTTCCTGTTTTTCTGGCCATGGGGAGCGCCTTGATTGGAGACAGAAAAGTGTCAGAGGACAGCAGGTGTCTGCATAATTCATCACTGGAGGACGCTAAAGAAAAACTTGCATGGCGACGGCTGACTGTAAATCTCTGCATACTTCCTGCAACCTGGCAGCAATGTGGCTGTCTGTCTAAGCCTGTGCAGCAGAGAACTGTATTACTTCAGTATCTTCCTATAATCTCCAGTGCAGATGAAAGATGTGTTTGTGGAACAAAGGGATGGTAGTGGGAAATACCATTAGGTCCCAGCTACTACTATGTTTTTGATTTGCTTTAAATATAACAAAATCAGACCGTTGTGGACAGAAGGTTTTCCTGAAGATGTTTGATTAAATTCTCCAAAGTATTGTTGAGTGAATAAAACATATTAGGGTATAGGTTTCACTGACATCTTCAGTTTATTCTCTTAATTGCTGTAACATTGACAGCATTAATGTGAGGTTTGGGCTTTTCCAGAACCTCGCATGGCGAGAATTATTCATATATAACCTCAGTGCTGAATGGATATGGTTTTTGGGTTTGATCCTTTAAGCATTGGCGTATTTAACCAGGTGTTTCTTTTTTAGCCTTGGGGTTTGATGGTGTCGTATTTTCAGCTGGAATCAGCCTTTAGGGAAAATGTTCTTTTTTCCGGACAAAGAGATTTCTTGAGAGTTGCAGGAGGTGGCTTAATGAATCTCAACTGTGGCTTGGATTAGGGCTCGTAAACTCCACACATGACCATTGAATGAAGTCATCGATGAAGGTTTTGTGTCTTAAAGTCAACCGAAGAGGTGGGGGCTCTCTTTAAGCCTGAGTCACAACTGCCCTTATGGGTGGATTGGTGCTGTCTGCAAGAGAAAAACGGACAAAAATGTTCATAGGCCTCTTTTTTTCAATGGATATCCTGCAGGTCATAGGGAACTCTGCAAGATGTAAGGGTAAGTCAGGGTGAAATGGGTGAGACTCAGACATGTGGTATGAACTCCCCCCAATCCTGTGCAAGGAGCCCATTAGTGCTGTTCATGTGATCAATGCGGACTCTTTGCATTTAGCCTGACTGTTAGAAATGAGGAAATTAGACAATAAAAACAGAAAGGGGGCCGGTTTAGCTCGTGCTGGTTTGCGGCGCCTTCCGTCCGTGAAACCAGGGTTCCAATCCGGGCTGCTCCTAATTCCCTTCTCTGCTGCTGCTCAAGCCCGGTTGGATTGAGAGGGTTGCGTCAGGAAGGGCATTCGGCGTAAAAACATTGCCAAGTTAACCATGCGACTCACCCTCGAGGGGAGGGTTGTTTCGCTGTGGCAACCCCTGATGGGAGAAGCCGAAAGTGAAAGAAGAAGACAAACAGAGCAGAGTTTGTTTGAGAGGCATCACATCTCCATCCGTACATACGGCATTTGCCCGCAGTCACCGAGTCACCAGTACTCACACCTCACAATCAACAGGTAACAAGTGTGGCGTAACAACAGCATCACCCGTACGTCATACATGTATGCAACTTCCATCAGCCTTACAAATGCTTCACGATACACTAACCACACGCATTATAACTTTTATTTTATTTATAATAATTTATGACGTTCCTTGAGGTGGCCGAATGAGCCTCAAGGGAACTGCAAGACAAAGCTGTGCTCCCCTTAAGATCCAGCCGCTCCTCTCCACGACCCTCCATGGGCCCGGACAACCCAAAAACCTGGAGCACGTGTACGGATTAACGCACCAGATGGGTGCATGTGACTAAAGCTTTGGCTATTGTTTCCTGTGGCTTTAACAATAAAGGTTAACATTTCAAGACATGAAATCCTCTTCACTTGTGCTCCAAAACTCTAAATAGGCATGAACACGACCCTTGGCGTTGCTCAATTTTTCTTAAAGTCCACTCCAGTCATCTTTCAAAGCGTTCCCAGTGGCCTTTTAACTGTGATTATGGTCGTTTTTAGCTAAATTCCAATTACTTGTGACATTTTTTAGAGCAGCAAGAGTTCATCAGAAATTTGCCTCTGAGTTGTGGCCCACCCCCATTTCCCATCATCCATCTCTTTGCAGTCTCTTCCATTAGCTTACAGCCCCTTCACAACCACAACCTGGTGCAACAAAAATGGTGAGCAATATTGGAGCTGTACAGTTCAGATCCAGATTCCAGCTCAGACGAGGAAAACAAGGACGTTCGTGGATCTATTTGTCTGCCAGTGGATGCATCAGAATGGAGCGGAGCAGAGAGCTGGTGGCCTATCGTTTGTAGCATCTATGTCACCGCTACAAGCTTTTTCAGACGGCTTTTTATTTTTTGTCTGCTCCTGCTAAAAGAACATGGTACAAACAAAACTTTCATTGGATTGGGTTTCTAACCGTTGATAGTCAGTCAGTCACAAATCCTTTATCAAAGGAAGAGTCAACGCTTTGCCCTTCCAGAAGCTCTAATGAATACCAGATTGCTGGCAAAGACATTTTATCTTGGGTTCCGCGCCTCTTAAATATTTCACGACGAAGCAGCGAAAACGAGTCAGCTACCGAGAATTTTGAAACTGGAAAGCTGAGAAGCTTTACAACTGAATAGTGGGTCAGAAACACAAAAATAAAAGTTATGCACAACAAAACATGTGTTGAAACGTGTTGAACAAGTTTATCACAACACATTCTCGCCCTCAGGCTTCTGTTCCAACCACCTGTAAGTGTCAGAAGGAACGTGACAGCACAGTAAAACCTCCAGGCTAAGATGACAGTCTTTGTATAAGAGGGGTGTGGTTACAATTTCAGCAAAAATGACTTAAAGTTCCAATTATTTATCCAATATTAGGAAAACATTAGATCACAGACATATTTATGAGCATATATTTAAAGGTGAAGACGTATCTTGATGTATTAAACAATTTTGTTGAAAATCAAAGTCATCTGGTTTTCCTATTCAAAGGAAACAAATCTTATATTTACAATCCTTCATTTTTGATGCAAACTTTTATGTCCTCAACTCCTTCATTTTCTTCCTCCAGGAAGACACAGAAGTGTTCCCAAACTAACTGGGAGATCTCCCCACTTCCTCAAACAACTCGTCGGATGGCAGAAGACGCCCAAACCAAAAGCCCAAATCACCACAACCAACCATTTCTGATGTAAAGGAAAGAAATTTTCAGAGGAAGATTGTCTTTCTGTTTTATCTTATAAATTGAAAACTTTTTACCACAAGTCAGTTGTTTGTCCTTTGGTTCTCCCCATTTTTCACTCCAGCTTCCCCTCTAAAACCCATTTCAAAGGTCATCCAAGTTACTTGTACCAGTTGGATTGAAAATACGGCACCCCGCAAACCCAGGAACCATGTTGTTGGGTGAGATTATTCTCTCTCTGTCTCTATCTATATATATCTATATATATATATACACCCTAATGATGACAAAAACTTGGATGGGAGTAGGTTCTGTTCTTGGACATCCAACCGTTCTCCACTCCACAGTCAGATTTCCGCCTCCCTATTGCCACAAGGCGATTTCGCTGCCTCACACCAATACAAAATGTGTTCCAAAGCTTCACGTCGCAGACGCGTGTGGGAGGAGCTACTGCCAAATGTTTTTTGCTTGATTGTTACACGGACATGTATATCATATTTGCAGTACATGAAAGACATGGATGATGTTGAGAGATTAGGTTTATATATTTGGAAGAGCTCTACAAAAGAAATCGGCCATTTCGTCTCCATGTTTGGGTTTGTGACATCATTCAGAGACTCACCCAGTACGGCGAGGTTGCTTCCTGCTGAGGGAGCTGCGTCTTGTTTCCGTGTGTCTGCGACCCAGTGTGACGACTTGCTGTCCCGCATTAACCAGAGAGAGGAAAAAATAAAAACCAGAATAAAACCAGGGGACATTTTATTGTCGTTTCTATCAAATTAAGAAAACTATCATAAACTCCAAGAGTCCCGAGTCGGCTGCCTCCCAGGCTGCAGCGGCTCTTTATTTGGGCGCCGGCGAGCACGTTCGCTTCAGCCCCATGGGCCCTGCAACCTGCTAGCGACCTGTCCGGGGTGTACCCACTTTTCACCAACAATAGACACGACAGACTCTGGCAGCCCCATCACCTTGAAAGGGAAAGAAAATGGAGTGCAGGGCAGGAACCCCTGCATCAATCCACCATCAGATTGGTATCGAGTCATTAAAAACGTCATGTTCCTAAAGCAGAGACCCTGATTGGTTGACCTCGCCAAAGTTCAAATATCTGAACTCTGGCCACGCTTTCCAAATTTGTCTCAAATCGCGCCGATTGCATCCGTACATTGACTTAACATTGAAACTGGCCTCCACTGATGTGCGATTCGCATTTGGTGTGAATGCAGCTTTAGCCTGGCACTGATTTTAATTTTAATGTCCAACACTACCTCGAAGCATTTGGAATGAAATGGGTTACAGCAGTTGTCAATCATTTTCCTTGTACTTGCTTTACTGTTTCCTCATTTTGCCCAAAGCTAACCTCAGACAACTTTTAGATTGGAAACAATCTTTTAAATTAGTATAAATCGAAAGGATCTACTAAAGATTTGGTCTTCTGATTGTCAGGGACTGCTGACCTGTTCCAAAACAGCCTTACTGGGTCTTTTCAAACTGTTTGGGGAAAAATGGGTTCAGTGACCTTATTTCCTGCCACTACAGTTACAAGAAAGTGTAAAAATACTTAATGTACCCTCTTTATGACCAAATTTGCTTTTATTTTTTTCATACAGCCATTTTCTGGGTAGGACTTAAAATGATGGCGTCCATGTGTGTCAAGTCCTCTGTCATGATCGGTAGGCGGGACAGACCCAGACGCTGAAACCCAGAATGATCACAAGAGTGACTAGCTTGGTAATTAAGTTTTAATGTCAAAATTGTTTTGGCTGTGAGATGATCCTTGGCGAGAGCGTGGCTCGTGGCGTGGCTGGAGGCAGAGCAGCGGCAGAGCGTCTCTGGAATTCGTCGTGGCAGCAGGTAAGCAACTGAGGATTTCCAAACAGGTGACCTTCGTCGTGATGAATCCTGAGACAGGGAGGCATACAGTTAGAACGAGACAAGACGAGAGTATACAAGGCATGAGCAGGCAGACCAGGCGTAGTCACCATTAGGGGTAACGAACTGGGGTCCAATGAATGGGCTGGATCTCCTTAAGAGCAGACGGGTTGATGAGGGTGAAGTGGTCACAGCTGGTGGAATCAGGAGCAGAGCAGAGCAGGAGGGGGCGGGGCTGACCGTGACATCCTCGCTGCGATTATAGCGAATCATCTGCTGGGATTTAATGGAGTCGTAGTCTTTGATTTTAAAATTACAAGCAAAGTAAAAAGCTCATATGATTCAATTTAAGGGGGGACTCGTAATTTCTGTTTAAATCTGATGTTTTAATTCTTTAATCAGTGTGACTCAATCCACTTTAAGAAAAACCATACGGCTTTTAACCCTGCAGAACCTACTAGGTCAAATTTGGCCATTGTATTTTTCTTTTTTTTTAATCTTTTGGCTGCGTTTAAATGCTGCTGCTCAATTTTGTTAAATTAACTTCAAAAGAAAATCCTTATTGCGTTCTCCAGGGTAAAAAAAAAGCAAAGTTGCCCCTTTTTTCTTTGTTTCCTTCCTTGAAAATTTGAATTTATGACTGACACTACCTTATATCATTTTTTTAGATCATTAAACAAAATGGATCCAAAAAAGCAGAATCTTTATGACTTTTTGTTTATTTATTTTTTTGGTCACTCCAATCATATTTTTGCTAGTAGCACACAGTGGGTGTGTAAAATGACATGTTGGTTTTAAAAGCTGTCCACCACAACCACAAATTCGAGTTTCAAGTATCCCAGTCTAAGCAGATCAGAGCAATTATCTGTTGTGGATTCTTCCAACTGCAGCTCTTTCTCATGTGAGAAACTACCAGACTTTGCTCAAGTTAAGGAAATTCTTTCCACAAGAAAAAGCTTCTGTGTTGCACAAAAAAGTCTAACCTCTGCTTCAGTGACAGAGACTGATCTAAATATTTGAATGTTGAGACAAAGCGCCCAAACTGGGCGAGATATTAACTCTGAGAAGAGGTCACATGGTGTGGTCAGACTTGTATGAGACGGGTGTGGGTACCGGAGGGAAGCAGGGCGCAGGGCAGAGGCGAGGCTTTGTCCTCTCTGTAGAAATCCACTAAACCAGCAGTTGAATGACTTTAGCTACAAGCATCAAGTATTTTTTTTATCTTTTACAGCTTTTTTGAGAAACAAATGTGTCCATCTACATAAATTAAATCAAAGGATGTCTTGAAAAAGTTGTTTGTATAATTACACCTTTGGAAAACCTCCACTGTCACACTAAAACGAAAGAGTTTGCCCCCGCTAAACTGCTGGACAGAAGGGGGGAAAAAATGGCTTCATTTCATTTCAAAACACAGACGAGGTGGCATCATGCGGTGGGATTTTCTGCTAGCACTAGGACAACTAAAAATATAAACCAGAGTGATTTTAAGTCCTATAAAATAGGTAGAAATGTTTCTGTTAGGATTGCTGAGGTTCCTCAGTCCTGTGGAGTACTGCAAAGCTCTGTCCTGGGTTCCCTCTTTTTTCTTCATTGGTCCTGTCATAAAGTCACTTTTCATTGTTGGGAAGATGATCTGCAGATGTGTCTACCCCTCAGTTTGGTAGAAAAGAGCTCACAGAATGTTCTAACTGAGTGTGTTGACCATGTAAGGCAGAAGTTGACCCAGAACTTTCTGTATTAGTGTCAAAAAACGGAAAGCATTGTTTTCGGTGACACAATCTGGGGGTCATCTTTGGCAGCTGTTTTTCAATGTGTCAATGTTTGCCAAACTAAGCCTCCATCACTTGCTCCATTAAGCTAAAGTGAAGCCTTCACTGCGTCACAGTCGTCTCAAAACTGCGATCCAGGACCTGACCACCTCTCGGACAAATTATTGCAATTCTGCGTGTCACTCAACGATCACTTAAACGCCTCCAGTTAGTCCAGAATGCTGCAGCATGACTGTTGACTGGAAAATCCAGATGAGCACACATCACTCATGTCTTCCTGTTCTTGAAAAGCACTTTGGTACCCTGAAGGAGTAGTAAAGAGCTTAAGAAATAAAGCTTCATTCATTTAAAAAGTTCAAAGATAGAAATGAATCTTAACCCAAATCTGTTGAGGTTTTTCTGAGGGGCATAAACAAAGAGCAGGGCTTATTTTTGGGTTTTTTAACAGTACAAGATTAAGAATTTGGGGCTTATTAGAATACTTTAGAGTACTTGTAGCAAAACACTAAGGATACTTTCACACTGAGCATTTTGCTACTCACCCCAGGTAGTTTGCTTGGATAGCCCACTTCTATTGACTGCCATGGAAACTCATCTGCTGTGGACAAAAACAAGTCTGGAAGTAGTTGCAAGTGAACCCTGGTGTGGTTCAGCGACAGTCTAAATCAGGGATGGGCTATTCCAAGCCTCGAGGGCCGGTGTGTCCGCATGATTTCAAGATATCAAAATCCTACTCATGACTGATTACCTCGTTCAGGTGTATCCAGCCAACTGGAACATGCCGGAGCACGGGAAGTTGGAAAACATGCAAGAATGTGGCCCTAAAGGCCTGGAGTTGCCTATCCCTGGTCTAAATGGAGATGGACTACTGGCCAAAAACAATAAAAAATGTGAGAATCATGCAGCAAAAATAAAAAAAAAATTCTGTTTCTGTAGTCTGGAGGTAAGGGTATTTAACCTTAACTGACAGTCAGAGAAGTGGCAGCAGTGGGGAGTTTGTTTGTTTTTTGAGCATATTCCCATCCTGGTCAGAGTTTGTTTTTAGCAACAGTCCCCCACATGAGGAATTGGTGATTAAACTTTCTATTTGTGGTCTGCCCTTTTTTTAAATGGTGAAAAGCAAACTAACTAAAGGGGGAGTTCTTCACAAAATCAAACTCAGTCTGTGCAAATCTTTACCTAAAAGCACTTCAGAAAGTAAATGTCCAAGTTCCTAAAGTAGATTAATTGGACTTTTGAATGTTTGTCCTTCTGACACATACCGTTTTTAGTTTTCAGACCATAAAGTTTACTTTCAATTGTTACATTTTCACAAAAATTAACAGTGCGCCCTCAGTACAAATTCTGTTTGTTCTTACCAATTTTCTGTGGTACACAGCACTCAAAAGTCTCTCTAGATGTTTAAGTACAACTTTGGTAAACTACAAAGCTACGGCGCTCAATGGATTGTTGAAGCAGTATTATGGTCAGGAGCCTGGCAGAGTGATACGTACTGTGCCTCAAAGTACTGAAGTGAAAAAGCCACGGTATTGTTTTGTGGTTTGTGTGTTTCCAACTGAACTTAGTAACCGTTAATAAAGTTTGACCTATCTGTTGTGTTGTTCTCTCAGCAAAGGCTGATTATTGAAGAGAAAAGAGGCAAACATGAAGACCAGCACAGTTTGCTTGAGAAACGTCCCATCAAGCCCTCTGACCAATCGCCTACTGCCGCTTGGCCCCTCTGGGAATTCTGGGTAGAGTAATCATACCATGAAATATGACTGATTTGTTTCATTGCACCTTAAAAAGTGGATCTTATCGTCCAAAAAGATAAAACAGAAGCAAAAAGGCGGAACCTAAAAGTTATTTGTGAAACTTCTATACTGGCCAGACTATCTGCAATTTTTCCCAATCAGATTAATAAAGTTTAAATAATAAAAATTAAAAAATCTTGAAGCAAATTGTGCAAAGTTGGATGCTGAGTGAAAATCCAGAGTGTGCTGTGGAAAAAACACTGTATTGTGACAGGTTTGTGGTGATGGGTGCCTGTACTCCTTAGCCTTTAGACTCCCAAAGAAAAGCAGTGAGGTAAAAAAGTCACAGGTGGAGTTAAAGGTTTTAGAATGTGGACGTGCTGAGCATGCATGGCTCCCACTCTGACTCACAAAAGCCAAAAATATTGGAGGATGACTACTTCCTGATTGTTGGTGCAGACATCTTTCCCCTTCCATTAAGTGCAAATGTTAGGGACCGCACAGTGTGTATTTACTAGATTCCTGGTATTCGTACCTTTGCACCTGCCTCTCCAAACACACACACACACATCTGTGCTGCAAACACGTGTTTATGAAGGCAGCAATCACCTGTTTAAGCTGAGATCATGAATCTGTTGGGGGATCATCAACGAGCCACCATAGGGTGGGACTACAGGTCGATAAATGAAGAACTGGACACACTAATGTGTTTATCTACACCAGCAGACAGTGGAATGCCATTTGTAGCACTCATCGTTTCCTTTACCTTGTTCACTGCCAACCCTCACTTTGTTTTGACATTTTTAATGAGCCATATCTCTTAGAGCAGAGGTTTTCAACCAGTGTAGTGTGCCGTGACAAATGGTCAGGTGTGCCGTGGGAAGTTATTCATTTTTACTGATCTAAAAGATATTTACCATAGCAGACTTTCAGGTCTGTGTTCATCCAAACATGTCCAGGTTTCACACTGGTTTTATCTGGAAATTCAAACTAGAAAGAAAAAAAAGAAGGTGTGACACTTTTAACAGATCTGCAAATATGTCCAATAGATCATGACATGACTTGTCAACCGGGAGGTGCAGCTGCAACGGTCCAAGTCTTTTTAAAGAGTTGCTGAAAGAAAAACAAACAGCCCATAAATGGAAGGAAACACGTGAAGGATTATAACTGGGGCACAACGCAAGGAAAACGCAGTATGGCTTCATGTGGAAGAAGATTAGGAAGAACTTTACAGTTAAAGAGTGTGTGGGATGGAGCCAAGCCCACAACATGAACAGCTGCTAAAAGAAAGGTAGAAAGAAACATATAATTTTAAGCTGTTACTGTAATAAATTGTGTTTTTGTTGTTGTAGATGTTTATTTTTACTTCATATAAATGTATTTCTTACAGAAAAAAACACACTGCTTAAAGAAAAAATAAGACAAAACCAAAGACAAACTAATTTACTTTTCAAATTAAAACCCCAAATCTATGAGAAACAATCTTTCAAGTTGTGCTCTAAATTAAATGTCCACTGACCTTTTTTTTTTTTTACCGTTTAAACCTTTTCACTTAGACTAAAACTGCAAAACATGTTGGACTTTTTTACAACCCAAACTGCCTCCTTTTTGAATTAGAGTTTGGATTTTCTGTCCCCAGAGTTCAGTATTTGACTTAAAAAAATACACCCAGTGGCGTCCAATCACAGCTCCTGAAACTAACCCTAAAGCTAAACCCCGGGATATAGCAGGTAAACAAACACAAAGTAGGAAATTAAACTTGGTAAAGCCTTTAATGCAACTGTGAAATTAAATAGATTTGAAATGCAAACAGAATTTATTAGTCCTATTAAAGTAAACTACTTTAAAAAAGTTTTTAAAAAAAGAAAAAGGAGTGTTTGATGATTTCCTTCATATCATTTATTTTTCATAGTCGTTTTTGGTTCATTTTAAACAATGCAATTCACTGACCTAAAACCGATCCAGGACATCTGTAGCCAAAAATTAAACCAGTGTGACTCAGAGATAAAAAAGTTTTCCAGATTCCTTGTATTTCTAGCAGGATAATCAAGTGTAACTTTGGTGACAGCTCTAAAGTTTTACTGTTTGTTTTTAAAGCTCTTCATGGTTTTGCCCAAGTTTACTTAACTAAGCTTTTAACAGTCCGCTGCCACTCTAGAGTTTTAAGGCTTGCCAACCAATATCTGCTTTATATGCCCAGGTGATGACAGAAACACTGGGGTGGCCGTTCCTTTTCCATGGCCAACCCTCAGTTATGACCTTCAGAACTGTGCATGACATCAGACCTTGACAGCTTTAAATGTTTACTAAATATGTACCTTATTCGAGTGAAGCTTTGGCGCAATTTCAATTTGGAAGATCAACATCACTTCTGGGTAAGCTGGGTTCTTGCGTCACTCATCATAGAAGCCTTCACTCTAAACCAATGGCTAAGTTCCCCTCCTTCTTCTCTCAGCCACTCACAATCTCAGTTCTCTCTACATACCAGATGGTTTTGCCGGCCCACCTCCGCCTCATTCGCCACCCGGACTGTACGTCGTAGACTGGCCTCTACCACCATCTGCATCTAGGCTATGGGGTCTATCTACGGTCCAAGAGTATCCCACCAGGATGAAGACGACATCTGCCAAAAGACAATTTCATACACACTTTTGTATCTCAAATAAATCTTTATTTGTATTCCTAAGATGTGTCCTCATTGAAATGGATTTTAATATTCAGTAGTCGGTGGCGTTTTATTTTCTTGTACTCATTTTGTTGCGTATTTTATTCATTAATCTTCTCAACACTTTTGTCCCTTTCGGGGTCACGGGGCTGCTGGAGCCTATCCCGGCCACTCGTGGGCGAAGGCAGGGGACACCCTGGACAGGTTGCCAGTCTGTCCCAGGGCCACAATAGCACCCCCATGTGTACTGAGGGGCAATTGTGTTGGAACTGATGTGGTGGTGGACATCCAGTGGGGTCGATCGGGTGCCTAGGTGCCCAGACACCAGGTTCACCTAGGCCTCTCCGTGCCGGGGGGGCTGTAGGGGTTTGTGTGTAACTCCTGATTTGTGCGTAACTTTTGGTATGGGCGTAGTAGCTATCTAGTTTGTGTGTTACTTTGGGTTTTTGGTTTGTGTGTAACTTTTGGCATTGTGTTTAACTTTTGGTTTTGTGTGTGACATTTGAACTGTGTGTAACACACAAATTTCTAAAAGTTACAAAATAGAACCATCAGATCTGCTGAGAGGATTATTGGTTGTGTTCCACTGTGTGGTGGCCACACGAGCCTCAAGCGGAATGCCTCCATACGACTCTCCATGCTGCCCCCGTACAGTGGGTTGACCTGCACGAGTGCAAAAGAATAAGACAGGGGTGTCAGAATCCAGGCCTCGATGGCTGGTGCCATTGAAGCTTCTTATTGGCTGAACTCACCTGATCCAGGTAATCAGCAGCAGATAAGGCAGGATTGGAAAACCAGCAGGAGGCCTCGAGGTCTGGAGTTTGACACCCCTGGACTAAGGCTTAACCTACTTCACTTCCTTGACTTAATTTTAAAAAAACTGCTGTCATTAAGACAGTACAGAACTCTGTACTTTTTCTGATTACACAACCACGTGCCAGGCCCCAGTTCAGATAAACACTACAGGGAAGGGCAACCGGCGTACAAATCAGCTCAGTGGAAGCTGATTTGCTGTGGTGACCTGTGTGGAATATGCCAAAAAATAAACAATAACAATGTTACACCTGTCACTGATGAGTTCAAAATGAAAATGTATTTATCTTTGTTGGATAAAAAACATGTTCAGTAAGGCTGCCATTCATGGAGATAATCATGTTTAAGAAAAAAACTGTCTTTGCCACATTGATAGAGATTTTTTGAAAGTGTCAGCCTATTGCCCTGCCCCCTCAGCTTTAGCTCCTCCCTCTGCCTCTCCTACACCTGTGATGCCCTAAGGATCATAGATCAGACATCTCCCAGGACAGGACAAAACGTGGTGCTTCGAATCTTCAAAGGTGAGAAGAAGATCCTTTCTGAGTCTATGAACAGGTCATTCCACTTTGGGATTGAGGTCAAACAGAAGATAAGCACCTGGACAGGTGAGTTCAGCTGCACTCACCTGACCCGTGAATGTGTTTTTTTGGTTTTTACACCTCGCCTTTGCCTTTTATTTAACCCATGAGAGGAGTATGAAGCCAGAGGTGTCAGGTTACCACGTGAGGGAAAAGACACAAACGTGCACGTTGTCTGCGTCTGCTTCCACGCCACATATCACCAAGGTGATGATATGGTCTTTGACACAAGCCAGTTAACTGCATCATTTGCTGCTTTCACTGCAGGTTGTTGTCATTATAACACAATCTATCGTCGTGTGAGAATTACACAAGTCAGTCTGCCTTACGCAAACAGCTGAGTCATGCTAATTACAAAAGGACCACGAGCAGATCGGAGCTCTTTTGCCAGCAACGTGAAAGAGCTGCTGCTGACTGCAAACTCACCTGCATGACACAGCAAAGCATCTCACACACGCGGGTTACTAAGACATTTTGTTCAACGAGGCTACTTTACCCTTGTGTCGGAATTGGAAATACCAAAACCTAAAGTTGGAGTCTTTTTAGAATTCTGTCTCAACACTTGTATTATTTTGTGACTCCTCATTTTTAACAGGTGTGGTTAAACCAACAGGGGTTTGCTTTAGTGACAGAGAAACCTTTTCTTACTTCTTTATATAAAGAATTCCTTTGTCTTTATCTAATCCATTCCTGACTACCCCTACCCATTCCCTTTTATTTTATGGTCCAAATATGGACAAAGTAATAACAATGGTTTTCAACATGCAACTGCTGCTGCTAATGATTCCTAAACAGTTCTTAAAGAGAAAAGTACATGTACAGTGGAGCAAAAAAGTATTTGTCAGTCACTGATTCTGCAGGTTATGACGCTGAGTTTTGTCTGTAACGTTCATCAAGGAGACATAATGTAAAAAAAAAAAAAAAGAGTCCAGGGAATCATATTAACAGGGTTTTTTTTCTTGATAGACCGGAAAATATGACAAAAGTACACTTCAACACAACTTAGTGTTGGTCAAAGGTTTCCTGTAGGTCTTCAGCAGTTCTGCATACACAGTAACTGCTGTTTTTGGTCCATTCTACCATGCAGATCTGCTCTAGAGCTGTGATGTTTTAGGTCCATTCTACCATGCAGATCTTCTCTAGAGCTGTGATGTTTTTGGGGTTGTTGCTGGATTGAGGTCCAGAGACTGACTAGAACGCCTAAAACTACCTTGTTTCCCTGGCAATGTGTTTGGAATAATGGTCATGCTGGAACACCCATGCCCACCGATGGAAGGAGGTTTTAACCCAAACTCTCATCATACATGCTCCATTCATCCTTTCCCTAGGATGGATCAGTTGTCCTGTCCTCAAAGCCACAAACCATAATGCTTCCGCCCCCATGCTTCACAGTGGGTATGGTGTTCTCCGGCTGTAACTCGGCTTTCGCCTCCCTCCAAACATGTCGAGTGGCGTTTATACCAAAGAGTTCCATTTTGGTGCCTGTTAACTGGAGAATTAGTTGTATTTCAGTACATTCACTTTTACACAAAGGCATTCTTTAGGAAACTGATTTACAGGATTATTTATTTTATTCTGTCTCTCACACACAAAGTATACCTATGAGGAACATTACAGACCAAAGTCATCTTTTTAAATTACCTGTTAACAAATATTCTGCTGCCGCACCCTTTGTGGTTCTTTGGTCACTCTTTCAGTTTTCTTCTGCTCCTAATGTTTAATGGAAAATCCTAAAACCATTGTTTTGTATGCAGGTATTTACTGTTTATAGACCTTTTAGACACACCTACCAATGTAAATGCATTGACAAAGGGGCGGGGTAATGAGCTGGGACTGAGTTTGCCCCATAGACTTTTTATGAACAGGTTACTTTAAAAAAAAGAGTTTACCGCAAAACATGCAGCACAACACGACAGATGCTTCCACGTCCCATGAGGACCTGCTTCTCCTGTTTGCGCCAACAAACAGTGATGTCATTTCTGTTTTTGATCCTATTTTAGCTTTAGTGATTTTGCCAAAGTTGACCGCAAATGCTTCCAGCTCCTTTTGACCACAGTGCTGAGTCAGCTTCTTGAATTAGGTTCATTTGGATTTCTGTCATCGTGGCATGATGAGCGGTGCGCCTCTTTTCATTGTCTATTGGGAGGAAAATTGCAGTGGATGAGTGCAGCAGTGATCCAGGCCACCATGTGTTGTTGTCAAACGCTCAGATGTAACTATGGAGGCCTGGCTGTGCCTTTTTTTCTGATGTTTCCGCTGACACAGAGTTTTAGCGTGTCATTAGTAACATGTGTTGGAAGTGTGTCTTAAAAATCCAACAAATGATTGTTTTATTGTTAATTTAAAAATAGATTTAATGAAAAAAAGTAATAAGTAGTTAGAAAAAATGATAATAGAGTTAAGATATATATAAATAAGTAATAAAGTACATATTAACAGTAATTATAACATTCTAATTAGTGTGTAAAGTAATTGCAGGAACTGATTACTGTATTTTCAGCCCTATAGGGTGTTCCGGATTACAAGGCCCACTGTCAATGAATGGTCTATATTTGAACTTATGTTACACATAATCTGGACCGAACTATAAGGGGCATTAAAAGGCCTACATTGTGAAAAATCAACTTTTTTGAGCTTTCAAGCGTATTATACTGTTAATTCCTCACAAAAAACAACTCCAAAGCGGGATTTTGCTTTTCTGAGCATTCCTCTGAAAACCTGCACTCCCCTCCCAACCCACTAAAACAAACGGATTCTCACAATGTGACGTAGATGAGTGAAGAACCGCCCCTTCAAGGAAGAGTCTGTGCTAACGGCCCCCCCCCCCCAGGCTAACACACACACACACTTTCTCCGTGGAGCTAGAACACGCTGTCATTTTCTATGCACAACATCCACATCCATCTTTGGAAAAGTTTGGATGTTGTTTGTTATTGTGGGGAAAACGCAGACACGCTGTCGACGCCGGATCTAGCTTCACTTCACAAAATGTGCATCAATCACACGGAGAGAAAGGCGGGGCCTCTAACTTCCAGGTAAGAAAATGAGCTGGGAAAATAACTTATATTTCATGAAAAATTTGTTCTCTAGTGTGCCAAAAGTATATGAAAAGGCTTAAGAAAAGCATGATATAGGCTCTTTAAGAGTGCCTTATAGTGTGGAAAATGTGATATGTGGTTAAATTGTAAATAAGAGAAATTTCCAGATGGTTTTGTTAATGATGAGGAGCATAATTAGTAACGGAAGACAAAATGCACTTCACCAGAATGCATGGTAGTTTTTAGTTGTGAAATGTACTTCTTCAAAAACATTGATGTTAGTTAAGAAATCTTGATTTTCCAGCTATTCCGACCAAGGTTATTATAGTTAACGAAAACGAACGAAAAAACTAAAACTAGAACTGAAAAAACATTTTCGTTAACTGAAATAAAAATAAAAACGACAGTTTTAAAAAAAAACTAAAACTAACTAAAACTGTTTATGTGTATAAAACGAACTGAAACTAACTAATATTAACCCCAAAAAATACTTTGTTTTCGTCTTTGTTAATACATAACTCTTTTGGGTTGAAATAAAGTCTATTTACTTCACGCTACTAGTTTTACTGTGTATCTGAACCTTACGGCATCACGTTGTCTGTGACGTCACATGATGTCTGTCAGACACTGCCGGCTAGCGTGGTCATAGACATGTACATGAGCGTGATGGCTGCATTAAAAGTTGTGCCTTGTAGTCGAAGCAGGAGACAAAATTTGTGGAACGCTCCTCAAAGGGAAAAACCCTACGAATCTAAAAGTACATTTAAAAAGCGCACACAAAAACAAGCTAGCCTGTCGGCCGCCCTCCCCCGACAAAGAAGCGAGAGCAGATAACGTAATGCGGTTATCGGCTGTTGCATTTTAATTTAAGGATGGTTGTCCTTGTGTCCTCTGAATAATAAGTGTTTCAAAATGTATCTTTGATTGAGTTTTTATCATACAATACTTATTCTGGTGATTTTGAATCATGCACCTGACAAATATCCTAATTTACAAAAAAAAAAAAATTAAACTAACACTAAAACTAATAAAAACTAAACTAAAACGAAGCAATTTCAAAAAACAAAAGCTAGTAAAGCTGCCTCTAAAAACTAATTAAAACTAAATAAATTTAAAAACTAAAATTCAAAACGAAATAAAACTTAAACTAATAAAAAATCAGAAACTATTATAACCTTGATTCCCACAAGCATTTTTAAGTACAAAAAAGGCTCTTGTAGACACCAGGTGAGAAACACCGACTAAAACTGAGACTTCCATCCTGAAGATCAAGAGAATAGAAGCATTAAAGAGAATGGAGATACCCCAAACTCATTAATGTAGCCATGGCATCAAACAGGACAAACACACAACAGAGATGTAGACAATAGATATTGACAGCCATCACATTACCGCGAAAGGGGGTCTAAGGGCAGGGATTGTCAGTTTGTTAGTTCAATTTAGTATTTTCCTATTGAATTCCATTTATTCACGAACCTTTTGATTTTATTATTATTTTTATTTTATTATTATTATTTATTATTATTTTACATTTTACATTAATTGAATTTTCACTTCAGTATCTGTGACATTCTTTGGTCAAGATAAAGCACAGGTGGAGTCAGCATGACCTTTTTTAACCAAGAATTTCCATGTGTTTTCATAGAGCCCACTCAGATCTCTTCCGTTGACTGTAAATAATTTACATATCACTTTGCCACAGCTTCCAGATGATATGGAGACGTAAACATGGACACAATGTGCTCAACAAGCACCCACTAAATGATGTTGTTACCAAACTTATACCATAAGCACATTTACTTATAATGAAACCAGCATCAAAGTGTTGATCTCACAAAAAACAATACATGCCAATAAAGCAGGGGAATATAAAAATGCAGCCTTTTCTCTGTGCCACACATGTACATTGGATGAGATGCATACAATAGCATACATGCTTTCTGTTAAAACTACATCCTGTCATCAACAGGAGGCCAACTAGTTTATGATATTGTAAAGATTTACATTTTAAGACAACATGTAGTTTGAAACAAACCTGAAAGACGACACAAGCACGTCCCAGTATGGACATTGGTGGCCTAGTGGTGGACTTCCAGATAAAGGGTGGCTGGATTAAATCTGGATTGGAAAATTAACCCATTAGTGTTCTGTGCCCCACTGTGATGCCCTTGAGCAAAGCCCTTCACTCCAATTGAATCGGTTAGTTCAAAAGGGGCCCAAGTCCAAGAGGTTTGTTATTCCAGGAAATGATTTTAATTGAATAGAGACGTTTTAAAACTCTACAACTCCTCTCAGATAGACATGAACATTTTCGTACTTCTGTTGTTTCATTTCAGAAAAATAAGTCCAGTATTATAGAATGAAAAGACAGATCTGCTGAGGATCAAAGATTTATGTAAATGTGGCAAACCTGTACCAAAGACACAGCATGAATGCGATTAATTGACTAGGTCAACTGCCAATCAGGACACAGAAGCATCTCAAATTGCACTGACAAAAATCTGCAACACAGCGAGGCCACGGAAGGTGAACCGCTATATAGCGAGGGACTACTGTACTGTACCTTTTAAGACGTAAAAAAAGAACCATCGAGGCACAAATCAAACTGTGTTCAAGAAATAGCTTAAGTCATGAAGCCTTGAGAAGATGCATGTTAAAATCATAGTAGTTTAATGGTTCCCTTGTTCTTTAGGCTCATTTATGAATGCCGAATGAACAGATTTTGTTACTGCTCATTATTTGCTCTCAAAAGTGCAGTGTGAAAGCAGAACAAATAAAAAGAAAGACGTGACGTTGCTCTGTAATTCCAGCAGAATTGAGTAGGGTTTGTTGGATTCTTTGTGAGACATAAACGTGTTGTCTTGTTTTCATCCTATGCTCTCCATATTGTACATGCAGCTTGACGTTGACAGTACATAAAGCAAACGGGTCAGAAGTAGATTAGCCACAAAAGAATGGCTTATGATGATATTTGCACATTTTTTATACAAGATAAAGAGATGCCATGTTGGATACCAAAGTAGAGTAGTGTAGCCCTTAAAGCCTTTTGACAAATGTGCTAACCTCATTTAAGCTTTTCTGTATCCAAACTTGTTAAAATGACCATCTAAAGATAAATGAACCTCACCACCTAGCGCTGGCATGTCAGCAAAGAGGGCAGTAATGAACTAATCAAATCAGCTTATAATGCAAGCAATGGCCTGTGGTGGAGAAACGACTTTGTCACCGGACACAACGATAGATTTATGTGAGGTACAAGCCACCTACGATTAATCAAACCATACGCCTCTGGACTTAAGGTGGAAGTTTCCATCTGGTTCATTCATCATGTAGCCTTCAAAGTCAGATTCCCACAGAGTCGCCCACATTTCTTTAATTCTTCACATGAGTGGAAAACAGGAGTCTTTGTGTTTGCTGTCAGTTGTGGCAGAGGGGGGTTGCTTATTAGTTTTGCGATAATCCACAGCTGCATTCCTCCCTGGGGGCAACCTCAGCCCAGAGTGTGAAGGTCTGGGAACCTCAGCCAGATTAGACGGGTTAGTTACTGTACATCTGATTTACTCCCTTAAAGGCTGGTTTCTATACTCAGAGGTGTGGTTTTCTTTGACTAAACACAGGACTGTTTGGTGCCGGAGTTATTGCTGACTTAAATTTGGCTTCTTTTGATCGTCACGCTGGCGTTCACACAGAAAGTCGACTGTTGTTGCTGCTTCGGGCTTGAGGCCGCACGAAGTAGCGAGTAGCTCATGTGCCCCAGCATCCAGACCCACACGAGTCCCGTGATATGATCGGCTGGCCTCAAGCTTTAGCCTCAGTGAACAACAGGAATCTGGGTCTGTTTCACCCTGCCCGGATCCGTGTGAGACAAAGGCAAAAGCTGGATGGGCTGAGGAGAGGCGAGGCTGACTCACTACACTGTGAAATGCTCAGCACCAACAGGCTTTTAATGAATCCAAACTCATTAAGGCACCACCTCCAGAGCTCATTGACGGTTACCAATCAGAGGTAAGTTTGGTCTCTGTTGAGACAAGCTAGTGGTTTTCGGTATTTATTGAGGACCAAGAAGAATTTTTTTCCTGCAATTGGTGTGACATAAATGTAGCTATCAGTATATAATTTGTAAAGCTGCACACAAAAGACTTCTATTGCTCTGTCTGACTATTCATTTAGTAAACAACGGTAAGTCTGAGTAAATAGTAATCCCAATACAGTGCTGATGTTAATCTTTTCAGGCTTTTGATCACATTTATCTCAACTGCAGGCTGATCTTTGCATTCGCTTGAAGGTCTGATGCGTACATTGGAACTATTTTGTTTGCAAAACCTTTCAGTACTAGACGGTGTTTTTAACAAAACATTTCCTTCAAGACTGATCCAGTTTAGAATCTTGAATTTCTACATAAAGTCTGTGCGTGACATGATAACATGTTTGGCCTCAAATTCCAACAAGCCAACTTCCCTTTCAGCACTATTTAATGAGGTTTTGGTATTTTGTATTTATTTACTGCTAAGAAAATTTGTTTTTCACCAAGTAATCCATGTAAGATGTTGCACCATGGTGTGGTGGTTAGCGTTTTTGCCTTTCATTCCAGTCTGTATGAAGTTTGCATGTTCTCATGCATGCTTGGGTTTTCTCCCACAGCTCCTTGGTCAGATGATGACTAAATTGTCTCCAAGCGTGAATGTGAGTGTGGTTGTTTGTGTCTTTTGTTGCCCTTCAGTGGGCCGGTGGACCATCCAGGGTAAACACAATGGCTGGGATAGGCTCCAGCACCCCAGTGGTTTTGGAAATGAATGAATGATTCTACTTATTGACACATTAGGATATAGCGCTAAAAAATCCTGTATTCAGCTCCTTCTGCATTGGGTCAATGCAGCCGCATCGCTGCTGCATCGCTGTCTATGAGCGGCTTTGAAGCTCTCAACAAAACGAACGCAAACGCCAAAAATCTTTTCTATTATGTAAGGGATAAAGCCTGATCAAGTGTTTGTTCTTTATAAATTATTGGGGCACGTGATCACATGGGACGGTAAACTGTGGCATAAGGTATGTAAGTATGTGTTATGGCATCAATAAGAAGTTTGTGGTCAGTGCTTATTGGATGAAAAGTGTTTTTTTATACTTTTTTAAACGTTAAATTAGAGCACACTGGACCTGATGCCACAATGTCATGAATTTCAAATAAACTGTCTCAAAATTAGGCTTTTTATTGCAAATATCAGTTTAGATTAAAAATGTATTAATTAGGTTGATTAATTACAGGGGATGATTAATTAATAATACAAATTTAAAAAAAGCATAAATTTACATTTCACATGCTTTTCCTCTTTCAGAGCAGTTTAAAACTGGGATTATTTTCCAGACAGCTGGTTTTGGTTCTATGAATAAAACCAAGCACCTGAACAGTCTGGAAAAGCTAAGAGACCATGGCGTGATCCACGATTCCACCTGGACGACAGGCTCTTTGGTCATGCTTGCTGTTTTTATACTTTATACTTTTATACTATTGCCGTGAGGGGGGGTCGTCGCCACCGCCGCCGTCGTCTTCAACGTCCCATTTGTGTTCCGGAGGTGGTCCAGGACGCACCACAGCCTGTTCCAGTGGTGGTCCTGGAGGCACCCCAACCCATTCCTGTTCCGGAGGTGGTCCTTGATACAACACAGCCTGTTCCAGTGGTGGTCCTGGATGCACCCCAACCCATTCCTGTTCCGGTGGTGGTCATGGATGCAACCCAACCCATCCCTGCTATCAGGAGGGTGCCGGCTGCACCCAGACCTGTCCCTGCTCCCAGGAGGATGCCGGATGCACCCCGACCGTTCCCTGCTTCCAAGGGGGTGCCTGACACACACTGGCCCGACCCGCCGGAGCTTGATGACTGGCCCGACCCGCCGGAGCTCGACGATTGGCCCAACCCGCCGGAACTCGACGACTGGCCCAACCCGCCGGAGTTCGATGACTGGCAGAACCCTGACTTTGCCATGCCGGTCCCTGACTCCATGCTTGACCCGCCAGCCGACTCCATGCCTGCCCCCACGGCCCACTCCATGCCTGACCCGCCGGCCAACTCCATGCCTGACCCGCCGACCAACTGCTGGCAGAACCTAGACTTGGCCACGCTCGCCCCAGACTTTATGCCTGACCCGCCTCGTCTGCCACGCCGGACAGCGCGGCCTCCCGGCCGTCCTCCGGACCCGCCACGCCGGACAGCGCAGCCTCCCGGCTGACCTCCGGACTCAGCCTCTCAGCCATGCTGGTGTGCCCAACCCAGCCTCTTACGACTCTGTTGCCCTTCAAAGTTTATCCTCTGGGCCTCCTCCTCCTTGGTTGACTTTTGGAACCTCGGTGCGGTTCCTTGAGGGGGGGGTACTGTCATGGTTTGGGTTTCTTTTTATTGATTTTTGCTTTCTATCTTGTTCTGTCATGTTTGAGTTCTGTTTCCTATTTAATTTTGAAAGGGTTACTGTTATGTCATGCTTTAGAGTTTTACTTCCTTTGTCCCAATCTGCCCTGATCATGTTCACCTGTGTCTTGTCTGTCTTGAAGTCTTGCCTTCCTCTTGTGCTGGTCCATTAATGTCATTTACGTCTCTTCCCTGACTCCCTTCTGCCTTGTGTTCATATTATGCCCACAGTGAGTTTTAGTTTTGTTTCCCTGCTCTGCAGCTCTTTTTGTTACGTTAATAAACCCCTTGCCCTGGAACCGTGTTCCTCCCGTCTCTGCATTTTGGGATCTTTATGTTCCCCAGCCCTTCCTACCTGACAGGAAATGGCAATCAGGAACAGTTCTTAGATGGCTTCCGGATTTTTATTTTTTCAGGAGATGTTGCATTTGAAGGTCTAAGAAAAAGCAAAACCAGTAAGAGCTTAAAACCCTGAAAACATGACTTCTCCAGGAGAGATTATCAACACAAAATATGAAGCCCACCGCAGACCTCAGGGGAGCCTGCACAGCTGACATGAGGCCAAATGCTCTGCTTAAAAGACTCCTCTTTTGCAACGCATGCTTTGCACACAGCTTGATGGTAGAAGGTGCTCGACCTGTAGGAATGTTTATCCATTTAGGACACGGGAATTTGAAACATGGGAAAGGTAGTGAGGATGCGGATCACATCACTCTGAAGAAGTTCAAGTCAGGCAAGGGGGACACATCAACCTCCGTGTCAAAAGAAGCATGCGTCTGGGATGAGAATGGGGAAAAATGTAACCCTTAAACACAGAAATTTTAGCTCCAGTGTTGACGCTCATTGAGCTACCTTAACTCTTCAGCCTTTTAGGTTATTAATTGAGTTTGAGTTCTGTTGTTTAATTAAGACATGTCTGCTAAGATTAGAAGAAGTAATGCACACCTTGTAGGCCATTACCTTGCTTATATCTTGGTCACTCACAAAAGAAATAAATATTCAATCAGTTTTTAGTACTTTATTCTGGTTATTATTTCGATTTAAATCACCTTTTCTCACAAAAAACTGACTATTATGTGGTGGTGGCCAGCACGGACCTCGACTGCAGGTAAACCGATATTCATGCTGGTTGTCGCGATGAGTTAAACAAAAGATCAGATTAGGAAAAAAAGTTCACCTCTTACCGCTTGTTTTTATGCAGATGATGAAGCAAACGTTTGTGTTGTAGAAGCAAGGGCAGTGATACAGAACATTTAAGCTATGTGACCGGAACTTCTTTTTTAGGTTGTGCATTATCCCAACTTAATCTACAACCAGCTGCCAATGAGAAGTATTCACTCGGACCATGGTATAACATTAGATGATGTGTTGTTGTTTTTTATCCAGCTTAGAATTCAAAGAGTCTTAAGATATTGTTGATTTGTTTGAACTAGGGCTTTTATTTTGTCATCACCTGTGTAACATGAGCAGTTATTCCATTTATGAGTTTGCATGAGGTTTGCATAGGACCCAACCATGTATACTGCAAGCAAACATGGAAGAAGGACAGAGCAGCTCCTTTTGCGGCACTCTGTTTAGAAAAACCATTCAACCGTAGTGCAGAATGGAGACACGGCGCGGGAGTTTTACAACGCGTATCAATGTATATCAATGACCCACTGCCCTCAGTGGCAACCATAAAAAAAGCCATAAAGCAGGCAGAAACTGCTGGGAGATTCCTGTTCGGAGCTACGGCTTTGGCAGCACACCGAGACTCCGGTTCCGTCAGGGGCAGAACAATGGTGACTATACTGAAGGAACCTTCATTCTGGGGCTTTTATTTGACCCCTGGGACAGGAGCTATTTCCATTTAAAGCAGAGTGCGCACGAATTCTTCACCACTTCCTGACTCTTGACCTTAAACCTTTTGCTTTTCTATGTCAAAGGTCCTTCAGGTATCAAAGGAGACAAAGTGAATTACTTATGATATAGAATTCCATTGGTACCAATTGGAGGCTTTGGATGGAAACTGTTGCCATTCTTGAATGCAGAAAATGTCTTTAGGTTGGCGTTGCTACTATTGAAAAAGGAAAGAAACTACTTTAATTTATTTATTCTACTAAGATTGTTATTCCAGTGATATTACAAGTCGGTCTTGTCAATACTTTTTCTTCTAAAGTTTGGTTTTAATAAAGTAGTTACACTTGTGATAGCACATTTTAAATGAGATTTGTCTTCCTGCTATAATTGAAGCTTAAATGCTGGCAGGCTAAAGGTGGCACAACCAAAGCCCAAACATAAATAAGTTTATGAATAGGCCTTAAACCTTGGTTAAATGAGCTCTAATATAAGCAGGACTCTTGCAAAGTTATTTTTGAGCCCTCATGGACTTGTTTTTCCCACCTCATTACCTACATTTATGATCAAAGCCATAAAGATATGACAGAAGTGATGAACAGCACAGTGTGTTCTCTTCCTGCTCTTATTCACAACAATCCAGAAGACATTAAATGTCAATAACCAAGGAACAGGTTTATGGGTGTATTTGTCTCAATTGTGTGCTAAATCGCTGACAACCTTTAGAGGCATTTTGGGAAAAGCCTTTTGAATCTGTTCATAAATTCAATAGACTACATATTTGTTAAGATTTCACAACCTATTGGGATATTGCCTTTCTCTCCTTTGCAGGTCTGGCATTGAGTACTTAAGCGAAACATATGTAACTCTATCATATCATATAGAGAAAAAAATGTGTGTTTTTATTGGGTAAACAGCTTTTTTCCTCTAAAAAGATTTGACTTTTTTTTGGCCCTTGACAGTTATATTTCCTCATGGCAGTTTTCTTAGTCAGATTTAACCTGATCCTCTAACTAGATCAGTCTTTGAGGAAGGAAAAGAGCCTGTGAGAGAGAGTAAAACTCTGTAACACAATCAGGAAATTGTCAAAGCTTCCCACAACCCAGAAAGATTCCTGGAAACTTTCTAGGATTGCAGGGATCAGGACACTGTGAATGGACAAAGCAAGCTGTCAGCCTCAAATCTTGAGTTTAATTCCATTTGGGAAGTATTAAAACTGTGGAAACCACTATTAAGTGGTATCTAGGAATATAATTGATTACAGCCTGCTAAAGAAAATGTGCTTCAGTGGCATGTTGAGACTTCCAGTACATCCACCAACGTTGTTTGAGATTTATTCACCAAGTGATGTAACCTAATATGTCTTAGCAGTGGAATTCAATTTCCTGAATGAAGTCCATAGTGTGCGCACAAAAGGGAGGAGCTATTTTTTTTTACTGGAGTTATAAATGCCCTGCTAAATGAGCGCAGGCAATGACACAGCCTGTTAAACCTGTGTATTGCTGCTTCAGGGGGTCTAACTTGTTAGGACCATTTGGGGGACAATAGACTCCACTATTTGGAGGGAGACGCTGCTGTTTTTTCTCAATACTCTACAACCGAATTCCAGCAGTTGGTGGACAAATCTAATTTATATTGTAGTAAAACATAATGCAGGCCTTGTTAGAGAATTGGGGTGTTTGACTGGGTACATGATTCCATATGAGGGACACAGATGAAACTAGAACTTGTGTTTTTCATGTGGTTAATAATATCTACGTAGACACACTGTATGGCGGGGAGGCAAACTTTAAAGTCAAGTCAATCTAAACACATGGTGAGAGGTACTATGGCACAAATTTAGTGGCCAACATGGTGGGAATGGTGAGTGGCGCGGTATAATCGAGGCAGCACATTGTGAATTTCTAGAGTTTAAACTTTGATTCTTATTGGTTGCGTCAACCAATCAGAAACTTGGTTTTGGTGGTGATGTGTTGCAACAGCCTGCTGGAGAGCCTCAGGGCCGCAGAGACTGTAGAGGTTTTTGAGAAAATTCTCAACACCCACCTTTTTAATTTCACCTTTTGTTGATTTACTTGATCTAATTTGCTAATTTTTTATTTGTTTTAATATATATTATTGTATGTATTTAAATTTAATTTATGCCTTTATATATATATATATATGCTAAGATGCTAATATGTATATTAAAACATAAAATTAAAATACAGTATCTATCTATCTATCTATCTATCTATCTATCTATCTATCTATCTATCTATCTATCTATCTATCTATCTATCTATCTATCTATCTATCTATCTATCTATTTTTCTATCTATCTATATAATACAAGTTATATAAGTTACATATATAAGTTTCTCTATATAAGTTGCACCCATGACTCCTATGAGCACAACTGTTTAAGAAGCAACAAGGTAAATTTGTTTGAAACTACCTTTTTTTAACTATATTTTATACTTCCTTATCTTTACTCATCCTATTGTATTGTTTTTGCTTCTGACCTGTTAGCTAGCTTGTCCGTTTTGTGGTTTAAACAGGTACACAGAACAAAGCAGGCATACGTAAGAGTCGTGACTTGCTGGTTATATCACCTCATTAAAACAACATTACCCAGAATGCCATGCTGTTACTTTGGTAACCTCTTTTTTTTACGTGCATCCACCGCGCGTGCTAACCTCAATGAAAAGCTGCCAATGACCGGAACAGACCATTTCACAGCACAAGCGGGGGGGTAGTCCCGGTAAGGAGAAGTGCAGGAAACAGAGAAGGTAGGAAATGTGCTGTTGAACTCTTCAACGTTTATCTTTTCAGTCGACCCAGAGAGTGACTGTCAGAGCGCCGTTCACGTAAAGTCGCCGAATTCGTTGTTTGAGCAGCATCCTGGATCTGAAACACGCCTCTTTTTCTGCTGAGTTTCGCGCCGACGCTGTGCCGTTACATTACAGCGGTGCGGCAGCGTGCCGGCAGAGCCGGTCCTGAGAGCGCGCCGCAGCTGTAGTCACCGTGTCGCTGCGCCCGTTGTAGCCTTACAGGCTCGTGGGAGTGATGGGGAAAGGTGAGTTACAAAAGGGAGTCAGTCGGTTATGTCAGCGACGTCCGCTGCTGCCTGGCTGGTCACGTGTTTGAAACGAAAAAGGGTATGCCGGAGGGGTGGAAGTGAGGTCACGCGCGTTTAAGGAAAAGAATAAAGGTCCCCCAAAAATGAGGTCCCGGTGAGGATGCCCTCCGATGTTTACCACTGTTTGTCATTTAAGAACGAGCAGTTTCTAAGAAATGTATTTCAAACAAGTGGATTAAATCCATTGTTTGAATTAAGATATAAAGAAATGTGGAATAGAAAGATGCTATCAGTACAAACTGATAAAAATAAAGAATGTGTGCACAAACAGCAGTAAAAATATACATATAAAAATGTAATATTCAACACCAATAATTACGGTAACTCCAAAATGAAAACGTTTGTTATTTTCATGATAATTTTCTATAATTCTTTGATTTAAGGTGAATAGAAAGATACTGGTAATAACAGCGTTATGAAATAGTTTCATAACTGATGTCATGTGAGGCTGTATGTATAGATATATATAAAGGTAATCTTTGACTAAATTGTCCTTTTTTTCTGCTTGAATAATTTCAGTTAAGTTAAACGACTGAGGCGGCGGTCGACACGGAACAAATGGTCAGGTAAGAGTGGCAAAAAAACCAATAAATATCCAGGTTTATGAGAGAAAAACTGTGTTAAAAAACACACCTGAGACATAAATGTGCAAAAAAAAAAAGTTTTGCTGTCACTCACAACTCAAAATGTTTGGTCTGGGAAATATCTTTATGCCGTGGTAGAAATGAAGGGATGAGTGGAAACGGGCAAGTTTAGTGACAGAGTGTCCTGCAAGTTGCAGATAAAGGACTCACACCCACATTAGTTGTCCTTGAGACTCTCATCTTAGATAAGTGAGACGGCCAGGCCGTCATGCAGCAAATGACACTCAGCATTTTATGCTCAGTCCAGGCTGCAAACATGTCAGCGCTTTGTGCCCTGTGTGTTATTTCAATTTTATGGAATTGTTCGTAACTCATTGTCTTCCTCAGGGGTGTGTGCATGTCCCTACCGGAACCGGTCATGGCCGACAAGCTCGCTTCAGTCGAGCAGCCGCTGAAGAAGTTCCTCCCCAACGGGAAGGAGGCCGCTGCAGACGGCCTGCACGCCAGAGGGCAGTGGGCCAGCAAGGCCGAGTTCCTCCTGGCAGTGGCGGGGCAAATTATCGGGCTGGGCAACGTCTGGAGGTTTCCATATCTCTGCTACAAAAATGGAGGAGGTAAAGGAAGGAAGTTCATAGCTCTCGACGTGTCTGAAAAGAGTTATTTCTCTTTGTCTGACACCAATCTTTAGGGTTCCCATGAGCTTTTAGCAACGCCTGTCTGTGTCCAGGTGTTTTCTTTGTACCGTACCTGCTGTTCCTGGTGCTGTGTGGCATCCCCCTCTTCCTCCTGGAGACCTCGCTGGGACAGTACACCAGCCTGGGAGGGGTCAGCGCCTGGAGGACTATCTGCCCAATATTTGGAGGTAATCTTCTCTTACCAAGCCGTCTGCACACACGTTAAAATACATTTTAAGTGTTAAAAATATAGATTTTTGTCATGTAAGTACAAATACTCATGTAATATCTTGGCTGTCTGGTTTGGGCACAGTTCATGAAGTTTTAGAAAATCTTTATTATCATTTTATCAGGATTTTGGTATGTTTTGAACTACATTTGTTGCTGGGATTTTATATATTTTGAACAAAGTTAAAAGTCAAACTCCAAAAATTGTAAAAAAGCTGGTAGCTGCATGTCCTCTTTGATTTTTGGATGTTTCATCTGAGCACCCTAATTTAATTATGAGGCCACAAGCTGCATTAAAACATGCAACAAAGTTTTTGTTGCCGCAGTCACCTGGTAAAGATCATTAGTATGCTGCCTCAGGCCGTGTCACACATTTGGCACATCTTGGACAAATGAAAATTGGTCATACGTGAACATATGTGGAAAAAGTGAGAAAAGTTGTGGTCTTAACGTCAAATTTTTACAGATGTATCATGAGTGAACCACTTTAAAACCAGCGAAGAAGAAGTACGACTAAACAACGCAAAAAAAACCACGCAAATCAACGTAGAACATGATTCCGTGCGCTATAATTGCAATGGTTCTATCCAATTTGTTAGTGATTCGTGCATCAGTCACATAATTTAACGTGACATGTGCGTCGTGTTCTCGAAATAAAAGTTATCTATGCGTCAAACGTCTGTTAGACATGTAAGGAACGGTTGTGGACAGCACCTAATTTGCATCTCGCAAAAAGAATACACAATTGCATAAGATTTACGTCATAATCACGAATGAAATACGTAAAAAACATGTAAACTGCTTTAGACGTATGGACCCAAAACCCTCGATGGACACCTGCGCACATCGACGAACAACGAACGAAAGTAAAACTTATGAATTATGTAGATCACGCATGGATCCCGAAAGACTGAGAGTTCATAGGTGGAAAATGTGCAAAATGTACATAATGGTTATTTGACACGGCCTTGTGGGAAAGTAACGTAGATGTAGCGGATTTATCTTAAAAAAAGGTTCACACCGAGCCGCAACAGGAAGTACGGTTTATTTTTTGAGTGTGGAGTTTTAGTTTGGCTCGTTTTTTGGTGAAGAAAACTTATGAATCGGAATTTGACTTAAAAATGTTCCTTAACATGGATGGGGGAGGGGTAATTCAAATAGCCAGAAGTCTGCTGAAAAAGAAACCAATAAATGTAGCGTGTGTGATGGGGGAAGGGGTTTCTGCTTTTTGCTGCTCTCAGCCATTTCACTTTTACTTGCTTTTATAACTGATATAATATTGATTTTTATCAGGATACTTTGTGTTTTGACAAACTGAAATAGTCTTTTTATTTGTTTAAACGTGCTCGCCCCTCTCCGGACCATTTGTTTGCGTGCTTCCCACCTCTAAACATTAAACTGGGAAACAACAGACTGTTAGAATTTGGAGGGTTCATTGTGGTAATGAAAGGTTACTTGCATCTATCTGCTGGTTTTAGGTGACACCTCAGGAAAAAAAAGTTGATTTTTTCCAAATGAATTTAGTTTCTTAAGCCAAAACGATTGCTGGAACAAAGGTGTATTTGTACACATATGAATGAAGTGTGATTTTCTTTCGTTTGAACCAAGTTTTGTTCCCATTGTTCACATTGGAGAACAATGCATTCTTTCTGTCTTTGTTTGCAACTCTCAGTAATAACATGAGTAAAGGTCAGTCATATGTGTTTAGTCTGCTTGAGCTCGCCTCTTTATGGCAACAACACAAAGTCGTCACTGCAGGAATATTTGAGGCCATGGCATCAGAAGTTTTAGCCCAGTTTAGTTTTAAAGAGATGAAAAAGTTCTGTTCTTGACTTCATCGTCTCTGTCCTTTGCTTTGCCACCCTGGTGCGAGCGCTCGCTGCATTCCTCTGTGCAGATTAGCACCACGCTAAAGTAAACACTGATCTTCCACTCAGGACATCTGTTGGCCATGCGAGTCATGTTCCATGTCATCATCATCATCAAAACCAGCTGTTTAAGTCACTTGCCTGCACATTTTTTCAAAACTTTCTGAAATCCAGTTAGAAAGGTTTTGCACTTATTTCAGGAAATCCAAAGTATTGAAGCAATTGATTCTGGATAGTTCAGATTTCTCCCACACAATGACGGTATATCCAGCTTGGTTTAGTTTCTGCCTGCAGGTAAAAGTTCAGGTAATGTATAGGATAGCATAAATGATTGCCTGCTGTGGCTAAAGTCCCACACCGATTGTTTTTTGATCGACTTTCAAAGTGGTCTTTTATAATTATGCCGCTTTTAGCCAAAATAAAACAAAAATCTGTGACATAGTTTCTGCAGAGCGGCAGAAGCTCATTAGAAATTCACCTCTGAGTTGCAAAGTCGACGAAAATTGCGATAAATGGTTGCCTTAAATGTGCCAAAACAATCTTATGGCAGCTTGAAGTAAACAAGTCAAATATATTTGACCAATCGGATGGAGCCCTTTGATGTTAGATGCCCGCCTCCTATGTAGACGAGGGTCATTTGGAGAGTAATTCAAGTTATGTTGACTCTTGTTTTTATGGAAATTTCACATTGTCATCGCAATATTGATCAATAATATCGCATATCGCAAGTTTTTCTCATTTCATAAGATGGGCGGCGGTTTAGTTCAGGCGGTAGAGCAGGTCGACCAACAACCGAAGGGTTGGCGAGTCGATCCCTGCTCTCCCCAGCCAGCCAGATAAAGTATCAATTATAATTATTATTATTATTTCATGCAGCCCTACCCATAACCCTTTATTTACATGCTCTACCGCTAGCTTACAGCCCCCCGACCCAACATTACTAGTACAACAAAAAGCTATCAGCTGTACAGATGTGACCCAACCAGGATGTACTTGGATCTAATCATCTAAAAGTGAAAGCGTCAGAATGGGGCGGAGCAGAGAGCTTTGGTCCCCTCCCCCAGAGTATTTTCTTTGTCTGCTCCTGATTCTCAATGATTTGAATATAGAAATACACAGAAGTACGAATTTAAACTTTAATTTTCTTTCAACGTCATCAGAAAAATGCCAAAAGAACACATTAAAAACCTGATTTTGATCAGAGTGGGTCTTAATAGCTTGTTTTTGAGCTAAACTTATGGTGTGAACGTTTTAGTTTTAGTACTAACCCTGAGCCACGTCCTCATTGACCCTCATCCAACTGTGACTCGGTAAGTTGAGTCTTTTTGAAGGAATTGTCTGTTAGTTTTTTGCACGTGAACAAAGAAACTCTGGAGGAGTTCCTCACATTTACTTTGAAGGGATCCTGACGCCGCCTGGACAAGCGGCCGTTTGTCTCGGCCCACACCCTCCAATCGTAATGAAGATGTGCGAGGTGTGGGCTGTGAGTAAAAGGAGGCTTTCATCAGATACTCAACCGCCTTAGGGCTGACAACAGAACACTTCTGCACAGAGGTTCTTCACTGCTGTGTGACTCATCACCACATCCTTACAGGTCTCGGTTACGCCAGCCAGGTGATGATCCTACACGGCTGCGTGTACTACATCGTCATCCTGGCCTGGGCGCTCTACTACCTGTCCTACAGCTTCCAGGCGGAGCTGCCGTGGTCGCACTGCAACAACACGTGGAACACAAGTCAGTGGAAGAGACTCACTTAGACTCGCAGGAGGCAACAGCTGCTCAGTCGGGTCGACTTGTTTTCTGCAGATTCCTGCGTGCTCTTCCAGCACCTCAACCAAACGGCCAATGGAAGCAGCCCGCTGGAGAACGCCACGTCCCCCGTCATGGAGTTCTGGGAGTGAGTTGAGCTGCTGTGGGTGGAGCCTCCTGGGGGTCGGCGCGCGGCGCTAACGACTGCCCGTGTTTTCAGGCGGGAGGTGCTCCGCCTGTCCGACTCGCTGGATGAGCTGGGCCCCATCAGCTGGAAGCTGGCCCTCTGTCTGGGTGCCATCTGGCTCATCTGCTACTTCTGTGTCTGGAAGGGAGTGAAGTCCACCGGAAAGGTGAGCGCCGGGGTCGATCCTCCCCGAGGAGGCAGGTTTTGATCCACACGCGTGTTAGCTTTACTGGTGTTCCCCTTCGCTCAGCGGGCGTGGAAGCTCACCTGCACGTTTGTGCCAACCAATCAAAGAAACTGAGGTCCTCTTCAGAACGAGAGTCTGCTTCTGATCTTATTTTACTTTTATTTACCAAGGGAAAATAGGGGGAGCCGGTTTAGCTCGTGCTGGTTTGCGGCGCCTTCCGTCCGTGAAACCAGGGTTCAAATCCGGGCTGCTCCCTGTTCCCTTCTCTACATCTGTGCCGGTCCCAAGCCCGGTTGCTTTGAGAGGGTTGCGTCAGGAAGGGCATCTGGCGTAAAACATTGCCAAGTTTACCATGCGACTTGTTCGCTGTGGCGACCCTTGATGGGAAAAAGCCGAAAGAGAAACAACATTTACCAAGGGAAAATAACCACATTAGGGTCGTGACTATTTCAGTACAATAAATCGCAAATTTAACGTTATCGCAATATCAAGCAGGGCAGTACGCATATTGCCAAAGTCGGTGAAATGGTAACCTTAAATGTGCTAAGACAATGTTATGACAGCTTGAAGTATTTAATGAATCAAAGAAATCCCTTTATGCATCCAATTGGAAAAACAAAACGCTGCTTGTTTTTGTCTTCTGAGAGCTGCAGAGTCCTGCAGAGTCCACCTGCAGCACAAACTAAACTTTTTGTGGGAGTTCATTGAAAAATCACAAAGCCCCACGTGTCACGAAGGATGTGGTTTTTCTCTGCACACTGGAAGTGTTTCAGAGCTGATACTGGCTCATTGTGTCACGTTTTCTCTGAAGAAATGACAGCATTGTCCTTAAGCAATTCAGTTTCCTGCTGCTAAAGCTGAAATCCTCAGAAAGGTGAATACTTTGCACCAGAATCTCTTTTATCACGTACAGAGCTTTACTTAAACACATGTTCAGCCTGTGTCTGTGTCTTTTAGTAGAGATGCTCCTAAAACATGTTCCTTTTTTGCCAAATAAGCAGTTTTTGTTGTTTTAAAATTAGGATAATTTTGCTGTGTGGCAGCAGAAACACTGACTTTGAACCTAAATATGAAAGTCATGAAGATGTTTGCTGCAAAAACATGTTCCTCTGGTAAAAAAGAACAGTAAGTTAATAATGATATTTTATTCTTGTTTACAAGTGTTGTTTTTCTAATTCTTAAATGGGTTTTTAAGCATGAAAGGATGTTTCTGTAATCTATAGTGGACAGAACCTGCACCTCCCCCATACTAATCTAAACTAATCTGGTTGCCATAGTAACATTGCCCGCCTCTTTCCATTCAATTAAATGAAAGTATGGACGTCAGAAAATAAACTTAATATTTTTTGATAGTTTTAAATATGTTGATTTAAAGTTTGTTTTGTGGAGAGAAACCACAGCTTTTTTTAATTAATTAGATCAAACCCATTGATCTTAAATCGATGGATAGGGATGAGTGAGGATGAGGATTACCAGCAAAGGTAGAGGGCGCAGTGATTATAAAAATAGTTTGGAACCCAGACCTACTGTAAGTGCAGCTTTTGGAGCCATTTGACCTTCATAAAATATCCATATTTCAAATCGACTCCAAGAGAAATTCACTTCGCTAACCACTGGACGCGAATGAACCGAATGCTTATCTATTTTAAAATAAATCCCTCAATATTTTTAAAGTTTGTAACAATAACTAGGGGCTGCACGGTGACGCAGTGGTAAGCGCTCTCACAGTGAATGGGTCCTGGTTCAAATCCCGCCTGCGACCTTTCTGTGTGGAGTTTGCAAGCTCTCCCCCAGGCATGTGTGGGTTTTCTCCGGGCACTCCGGCTTCCTCCCACAGTTCAAAAGCACGCCTCATTGGTCACTCTACAGCAGGAGTGTCCAAGTCCAGGCCTCGAGGGCTTACCTGGATCAGGTGTGTTTGGCCAATAAAGAGCTTCAATGACAGGTTGGTTGGAAAACATGTAGGACCCCCCCAAGGCCTGGATTTGGGCCACCAAGGCCTGCTCTAAAGTGTCTCTGGGTGTGCATGCGATTGTGTTCCCTGCAACAGAATAGCGACCTCGTCCTCGCGACAGACCCCACCCTTGCCCAACAGCAGCCGGGACAGGCTCCAGAAACCCCGTGATCCAGAAAGGGACATAGCGGGTTAAGAGAATGGATAGATAGAACAATGACTAAGGGTGTGTCCAAGAGCTGTGTCCTTTGATGGCTGCGGCCTTCCCCGGGCGTCGTTGGCCGGGTCCTTCGTCGAGCGGGTGAGTCTAGCCTTTAGATAATTCCAGCCGTTACATCGGCGAATGTCCTGTCACGTAGCAACCGTATGTCCCGGACAGAGAGGAGTAATGAACCAGGCGTGGAGCTAAAATTTTCCTGGTTTATTTGGTCCAACTTTTTTTCTTGGAGGTATAATTTTTTTCCAACTCCGGGTCCCACATCACATTCCGCCATTGTTGTCAGAAAGTCTCCAGGATAGGCAGCAATGCATGTTGGGATCTGGACAGCATAAACCAATCCTTAAAATCGGGAAAAAACAACAAGGCCGTCCGTATTCGTTGGCCACATTTGAAGGAGTCGTTGAATCGGGACAGTGATTGTATTGTAGGCGGCGTACAAATGCAGCCCAGGAAGAACGCAGACCTCCAAATTTGGATATTTTTTTGTGACTTTAAGTACTTTTCAGTTTCTTAATTGAAGCATATATTGTTTATTTATTTGAGCATGAGTCAGGAAATCTGCTCCCCTTGTTGCAGGTGGTGTACCTGACTGCCACCTTCCCTTACGTCATGCTGTTTGTGCTGCTGGTGCGCGGTGCCACCCTCCCCGGAGCCACCCAGGGCATCATCTACTACCTCAAACCCGACATCGCCCGCCTGGCAGACCCGCAGGTGCGTTCGGGGATACAGTTCTTGTGCTCTTTCACAGCTTTCCCGTCAAATTGTTGTGGAGGCTATGCTGCCGACAGCTGGAGCTCTACCTTTTACCCGTCTTGTCTGCAGGTATGGATGGATGCAGGCACCCAGATCTTTTTCAGTTATGGAATCGGCTTGGGAAGTCTCACAGCTCTTGGAAGTTACAACAAATACAACAATGACTGCTATAAGTGAGGCTCTTTGTCACACCGACCACACACAAAACACTCACTGAAATGTTGAATGCTAGCTCACCGAAGGAACGGCAGGCATGGAGAGATGCACTAAAACTGCCACACAAACTGCTGTTACCAACAAGTCTGATGTTCCCGCCTCTTAATAAGGCATCTCTGTGTCTCCAGGGACTCTTTCCTGCTGTGCCTCCTCAACAGCACCACCAGTTTCCTGGCCGGCTTCGCCATCTTCGCAGTTCTGGGCTTCATGGCTGAAGAACAGGGCGTGGACATCGCCGCTGTGGCTCAGTCAGGTGAGACCGCCGTCTCCGGGTGGAAACGTTTGCTCCAAGGTCAAGAAAACAAGTCTAATGACTAATAAATAACTAACTGCAGTTTCTGGAAAAAAAATCTGAAACATGCGTCCCAGAATACAACTTTTCCAACATAAAAAGAAGTATGCGCTTTACGGGACGAATCTTGACTGCAGTATGAACGCCACGATGTCCCGGGAGAGTGATTATGGTCTAAAACTAAAATACTTTCCAGCAAAGCTACAACTGGTTCATGAAGCCTCTAGTTAAAGTCCAAAGCTGAAAATACATTTGCTGTAAGTTTGGGAAAATAACCTGCAGAAAAAATATTCAAATTAACATATATGACTTTGATTTGCAAAGCACAAATATGTTTAAAAAGGACAGTCAATATTTAGAGGATGAGAGATTTCTCAGCTTCATCCCATGATTCTCTGGGAAATTCTGGGTGGCTGGGGTTCCTAGGGGTTAACACTTTAAGGGGTGTCAAACTTATTTTCACCGAGGGCCAGATCAGCATAGTGGCTGTCCTCAAAGGGCCAAATAAAACTTATACATGTAACTAAATGAAATGAAAAAGAAATATAACTTTTCCTTGATGTTAAATAACTGATTATTTATTTATTATAACTTTTTAAAGTGACGATTACAGTAGCATAGAAAACATATGTTTGCTTGTTACTCTAGCATAAATCCTTTTACATTTTGTCCACTTAATAAAACCCACATAACTCCATTAATGAAAGGATCAAACTTTCCAAGTGGATAAAGAAAAATAGCATAAAACTGAGCTAGAAAGAACATGTGTTACACGTGTTACATTTTACTAAAAAAGGCTGCACACAGCCTTGCATCCGACTGATGGGTTAATGACGACAATTTCTCTGCAAACACACATAAGACCTGCAAATATTGAATAATAACTACAACAGCTACACATCAATAATATGGAATCAACTAAAAAAATATATTTTAAGAAGTTTACAACTTTTATGCTCTCGCGTGCCACATAAAATGACGTGGCGGGCCACTTTTGGGCTTGACTTTGACACATGTGCTTTAAGGTGTTTACATTCTTTCTACAACATTAACTCTTGTATGCAGATGCAAAGCCGATATGAAAAGTAAAGTGAAAGATGTTGAAAGTGTTAGTTTTTCAAACACACTCTAACACAGATCTGTGTAAACCTGACAGTCTGGACCATCAAGAACTCCTGTGCTTTCGCCACCATTGCGGAGGTCGTTCTGCGCTAAAGTGCCACTCGTTTGTGTTTTCTGATTGCTCAGTTTTGTTCAGTGAACCGATCGGTGATGATCACTGTTGTCCCTCTGGACAGGGCCCGGTCTTGCCTTCATCGCATACCCAAGAGCGGTGTCCATGATGCCCCTGCCCCAGCTGTGGGCCGTCTGCTTCTTTCTCATGATCATCATGCTGGGGCTGGACACTCAGGTAGACTGGGGCGACAGACTGCATGAGTTTGGGGATGGGTACTGAAAGTCTGTGCTAAGATGGCACTAACGTATATGGTACTACTGGTGCTAACATATATGGTACTACTGGTGCTGACATATATGGTACTAATGGTACTGACATATATGGTACTACTGGTACTGACATATATGGTACTAATGGTACTGACGTATATGGTACTACTGGTACTGACATATATGGTACTACTGGTACTGACATATATGGTACTAATGGTGCTGACGTATATGGTACTACTGGTACTGACGTATATGGTACTACTGGTACTGACATATATGGTACTAATATGTATGATACTACTGGTACTAACATATAAGGTACTACTGGTACTAACGTATATGGTACTACTGGTACTAACGTATATGGTACTACTGGTGCTAACATATATGGTACTACCGGTTCTAAGGTATATGGTACTTCTGGTACTGACATATATGGTACTAATGGTACTGACATATATGGTACTAATGGTACTGACATATATGGTACTACTGGTACTGACATATATGGTACTACTGGTACTGACATATATGGTACTACTGGTGCTAACATATATGATACTACTGGTACTGACGTATATGGTACTACTGGTACTAAGGTATATGGTACTACTGGTACTAACGTATATGGAACTACTGGTACTAACGTATATGGTACTACTGGTACTAACAAATATGGTTCTACTGGTACTAACGTATATGGTACTCCTGGTACTGACGTATATGACACTACCATACCAACACTGACTGTTACAGTACTACTGGTAATAAGGTATATGGTACTACTGGTACTAGTGTATATGGTACCACTGGAACTAACGTATGGTACTACTGGTACTGACATATATGGTACTACTGGTACTGACGTATATGGTACTACTGGTACAGACATATATGACACTACCCTACCAACACTGACTGTTACAGTACTACTGGTAATGACGTATATGGTACTACGGGTAATAACGTATATGGTACTACTGGTACTAATGTATATGGTACTACTGGTACTAACGTATATGGTACTACTGGTACTAATATATGTGGTACTACTGGTACTGACGTATATGGTACTACTGGTACTGACGTATATGACACTACCCTACCGACACTGACTGTTACAGTACTACTGGTAATAATGTATATAGTACTTCCTGATCGGTACTGATGAATATGGTACTACCAGTACCAGCATATACTGTATTGCTAGTACCACATAAAAATACGGATGTCGGTGTTTCGTTTTAGTGCTTTGTTTCAGACATGTCAATCATTTATATTCTATTCAGTTTTGCTGAATTCTAGCTATTAATCTTTCCTTTCCAGCTCATACAAGAATGGGTGTAGCTGTGAGAGGGGGCGGAGCTTCCGTCAAAATGCAGAAAGCAAAGTGAGCGAAAGTTTGTCTGTACTTCACAGTATAAGATTCTAATTTAGCGACGTGATGGTTAAGCGTGTTTCCATTAGCGTGTGTGAAAACGGAGATGTGGCGCTGCAGTGCAAACTGCCAGAAACAATGAAAGAAAAACAAATTTGGGACATTCAAGCGCTCTCCTCCACCCTGTCACGCTGCTACCTCACTCATTTTTTAAATCACCGGATTGGCACTGTTTAGGCACCGGCACCATTTCAAGTACCAGTTCAGTACCGTATAGAACCTAAACCACGCCCTTTTCTTGAACGAGGCACGAACCAGCTGACACGCCCTCTTTCCCATCAGTTTGTGAGTCTGGAGGCGCTGATGACCTCGGTGACGGACCTGTACCCCCACCTGATCCGGCGGGGCCGCCGCAGAGAGCTACTGCTGCTGCTCGTGTGCATCGTCTGCTTCCTGGTGGGGCTGGTCATGGTCACACCGGTGCGTCCTTCTTTCTCCGCCCCCACGTCTGCTCGTTCCGTCTTGAAAAGACAGGGGTCTGATGAGCTTTTCTGTGCAGGGGGGGCTCTACGTGTTCCAGATCTACGACCACTTTTCCTGCAGTGGAGCCAGCCTGCTGCTGCTCTCCATCTTCCAGTCTCTGGCTGTCGGCTGGGTGTACGGTACGAATCCCGTCCGTGTCGGATTTTCCTCCTGCCTTCTTCCCTCTTTTCTCTCCATTGTCTCTTTTCATGTTGACACGGAGCAACCCCGCCCCCCTTCCTGTTGCTGATTCATAACGATTTGAATTAAGAAATACTCAGAAATTGAAATACAGCGTAAATGTCTTTATAAATGTCCTCCGTCCTCATTGAAAACATGTTAAAAACACAGTTTCTGTCAGAGTGGGTCTTTGAATCTGTGTTGTCAGATTTATATGTAGTTACAAAAGTTGCTGGAAAAACTTGCCTTAGACCTGGAAAGTTGTAGAGTCCTGCACTCTTCGTGAGATCCTGATTCTGTACGTTTTTGTGAATGTCATTTTGTTTTGCTATTATTATTCAGAGGTTTTCACCTCGACATTTAGAGGGTTTTTTACTTTTATAGTACTTTTATGCATATTTTTTTGCTAATTTTGCTCCTGATTTTAAAAATATTTCATATATTTCACCAAACTTTCTCTTATTTTTTTTAGCATCAGATCTTCATTCAATAATTCATTCAACTTTAACAATAATTATGCAATAATTAGCCCTTTTTATGTTAAAGGTGTAACTTTGTATGTTTTAAATGTCCTTACAGGTGTTTCAGCATCACACCTCAGTTTTTTTTTTTTTTTTTCTGGGTTTTTTTTCTCGTTTTACCGCTCCTGCCTGGTCTTTTAGTGATCTGGGCTGTTTTCGGTGTCTCCCACAGCCTGACAGACTGGCAGACTCCTCTGCTCCGTCTGCGTTCCTTTCCCAGCCGGCAGACCGAATATGAACGCGGCTGCGGCGACCTGCCGCTGTGAGGCACTTGGCTTTAGGCCAGCCCCCCCCGTCTGCCTCCTCCAGGCCCTAAATCCACCTTTGGGCCCCCGTCGTCTCTCCGTCTCAGTCTCTCTGTCACCGGGTGTTAAAGTGAGGGCGTGTGTGGACAATACACTTAGAGAAATGACAAAAATACCTTTGAACTGCAGCGAAGACTGTAAATGTGTTTTTATGGCGAAATATTTGGAAGGAAACGACAAACACTGTAGCAGGAAAGCATCAGAGGATAGAAGTTTTTCTCACATTTTTCAAGTGTAAACGTGACGTTTTTGGGACCAAACTATGATGTCACACCAAAAGCCCCTGTCGTGTTTGTTCCACCCACAGGAGCTGAGCGCTTCAGCTCCAACATCCGAGACATGACGGGCTACACCCCGCTGCCTGTTTTCAAGCTGTGCTGGAAGTATTTGACTCCGGCCGTGTGCACGGTAAGTAACTGCCCCCTCCAACCTACCCTAGTCTGCCTATAAACAGCCTAAAACCTCGAACTGGACGGCTGGACAGGCCCAATATTGGCTGCTATTTTTGTTGCACCACTAAGGTTTTAGTTTAGTTTAGTTTATTTCAAACACAAATGAAAAATCAACACAATAGAGTGGTTTAAGAAAGGCTTTTGAGAGGCTGTAAGCTAGCTGGAGAGCGTGTGAACGGGGATGCTTCGTACACACAACATAGAGGGGAATTTCAAATGAAGTCCTGCCGCTCTGCAGAAACTATGTCCCAAGAAAACCACACAGGTTTTTAGATTTTGGCTAAAAACAGCATAATCGTCATTTAAAAACCACTGAAAATGCGGGTCGTCCAACAAGGGAAGGCTTGGCGGATCGATCCCGCTGTCGCCCCCCGAGCGCGGCTAGCCTGCAGCTCACCACTCCCCCCAGGGGATGGGTCAAATGCGGAGAAAGAATTACAAGTAAAATTATAATTATTATTATAAAATACACCAAATGTAGATGTATCTGACTTCCAAAATGAAGCCAGTTAAAATAAAAAGCTAATTCTAATTGGGGCAGCTGCAATTTCCCCTGTAACCACTAGGGGCAGACCTTATTCAATGAAATAGTCGAACTTTATAGTTAAAATAAAGCAAAACTATTTTTTTATTGTTATGAGGATGCATTAATTATCACATTTCTGTACATTTGTTCATAATTTGACCTCCAAACATGGAGGTGTGGTCTTTTGATTGACAGCTGACCATCAAATACTTATATTTACAAACCGTTTTCTTGTTTCTTTCACCTATTTGTCCAACTTTGGAAAACCCTGGTTTAAGGTCCAAAACCATCACAGTGTTAAACAAGCTAAGAAAACCAAATATCGTACTCAATTTCTATATTTTTATAATTTTGCTAAAGATTTTTTTTGGTTGAAGCTGTGTTTTATATAAAGTGGTATAAACTCTCCTACCAACAGAAATGTCCTCTGTTTTTTGAAGGCCACCTTCATTTTCTCCTTGGTGCGCTGGTCTCCTCTGAGCCTCGGCAAAGGGCTGGTCGCTCCGCTCTGGGCCTCCACGTTGGGCTGGCTCCTCACCCTCTCTTCCGTCTCCCTCCTTCCCATCTGGGCCATCTACGCTCTGATCGCCACGCCCGGAAACATGCAGCAGGTAACCCACCCGCCAACCGACGCCTCGGTCCAGCTTTCGCTCAAACCCTGTTGGATCAACGGACCGGTTTGTTCTGGTTTCCAGCGTTTCCAGCGTCTCTGCAGCCCCACGAAGAAGTCCTTCCACCACCTCTCCCCGAACAGCTCGGTGTTGGCCTACAGCCCCGTGCTCCCCCTCACCGAGAAGCCAAAGGAGAAGGTGGCGGGACTCATCCAGGACCAGATGACATGAGGAAGACTTGGCGTCGCCCCGTGTGCTGCTCACCCGAACAGGACAAGCTGGACCCCGTTAGCAGGGCTGGACCCTGCTGGAGCATCATCCCTCTTTCCAACCGGTGCTAGTTCACTGCTTAGCTGGTTCCACATGGTGGCTCCCCAAGAAACCAGTCGGTTTCCCGCTGATCCCACATATAACTTCTGTATCCGTCTCTCCAAACTGGCTCTTTCAATCTGGAATTTAATCTAGGCTGCTTTCCGTCAAATCCTCCATTTGCTTAGCACAATCCAACGCCGTCTGGAACCAGCTTGGTGGAGGCGGGGCTTGAAGACCGCCAGGTTCTGCTCCGCCTCGTGAAACAAAGGGGTTTTCCTGAACCTTCCGTTGTCCCCCATTGGCTCCAACCAGCTGACCTTCTGGATCTCCTCGGCTTTTCCTCCCCGTCGTTTGGTATTTATTTGACAGTTCGGTGGCCGTGTCGGTCGCTACCTGCTAGCAGCTCTGACCTCCCTGGGCTCCCTGTATTCTCTCTGAGAGAGAAGGAGAGGTTGGCGCCGGCACGTCCGCCGAGGGGCTCCACGAGTCGGACGTGCCGTCGGAAGTTTTCGTTTGGCTGCGTCACGTCGGTCGAATGGTTTGACAGAAAATGTTTTATTGCCTGCAGTTTAGGTAACTCGCTGGCAAAAGGTTTACCAACTATTTCTGCAACAAATCGGTTGTAGTTTTTGAAGGCATTTTGACGAAAACGTTACGAAACCATCAGCATTCAATTTAAGGGAAAACCGAACCACAGAATGGATCGAACATGTTGCGCGTTAAAAAATGAAAAGCTTTCAAACTTTTTTTTTATAGATAACAACCTGATAGATTTTATGATACTGTATGTTTATGAAAAGAAAGTGAGTTTTTTTTTTTTTTTTGCTAACAATCTGTAGAATTCCTGTTATATTTGAAATCGCTGCTGCTGCCTGATAGAAAACTTTTCTTTAGCCCAAAAAAAAAAATCAAAAGTATGATATAAAAATGTTTTAAGCTCTGAGGATGTTTTAGGAAATATTCAGAATTGTCAAGAATATATTTATTGGCTGACAACATTTCGTTTTTAATCTTGGAGAACCTACAGTGTCAAATTTGGCCGCTGTTTTTTAGTTTATAGACTTTTATTTGTTCAGATTGTTTACATGATTCTTTCTTTCTGAATGTAATGTAATAAATGAATCCCTAGCTCAAGCCGAAAAAAATAATACAACATATGAGGAATGTGGGCGTGGTTCACCAAAAACTGCCGTTGCCAAGGAAATTCGAAAGTTTACTTTTGTCGATTCTTCTAAAAAGGACATAGACCTGTTCGTCACTAACGGAGGACCAAAAAATGCAATGGTTGCTATGGAGATACAACCAACAGAAAAGCTTCCATTTATACAAAAAGTGTTTTTTAATGAATTTGTCTTGTGCAGCTTTGACCAGGGTGGCAGAGGAGAGGGGGAGAGAAAGGCAGGTGTAGCTGGTCAAAAGGAGGCAATTGGGGGGGGGCTTTATTTCTTTGGTAGTTGCCACCACCCAAAATGAGCAAACAGAAAAATCCATTAAACGCACTTTTTAAGCCCCGAAGAAATCTTTTCTTGGGTTCTTCAGGATTAAATAAAAATATTGGGAATCTGACAGTTTAGAGGATTAAAACAATAGTTTTATGAAAAAATACTTCTGGAAAACGAAGCTGAAACGATTCCGAAGGAAACATTAGCTCAAGCTCACAAACTGATCTGCATCAATCATGTGATGCCTTTTTTTTTTCATCAGGAAAATCATAATTTGTTTCCTTCAAAGACATTTAAATGTTTATTTTTTGAATGTTGTTGCCGAAAAACAAAATATTGTGTGGAATTATTAAGAAAAATCATCATCAAATGTGTTTTCATCAACTTCTTTCTGTGACTTCCTGATTTGGAATTGTCACAAAACTCTTAAAAATTCACTTTTCTTGTGTTTTTTTCCCACACCAGTTTTTTTTTCCTTTCCTCTGCGTCTTTGCAGATTCCAGATTACAAAGTCAGATTAGCGTTAGCTCGCTATGCTGTATGTCTAGGACAGGAAGTACTGTACGCCCGGGGTTCCTGCAGAAGCCCCGGCCCATGGGAAACATTTCTGGGGCGAGTGTGATGTGTTCAAGTGTCTGAAATCGACTGACCATCATGTCTGTTTACAGGTTTAATCACGTGCCTCATGTTTTCTAATGGGATTCTTCTTATGTTTACATTTGTGTGCATGTGTACATTAAAAAAAACTGAATCAAAACTCCATTTTTTATGGTACTTGTCACTCTTCGCTCTGAAGAAAACTCATATCTAAAGGTGCGGACACTGGTTGACGCTTACAAATCCTCTGATTGACAAAAACGTCATGAATAAAACCGAGAATGTAACTTTTCCCTGAAGAATTTAGATCTAAAGTGAAGCTGAAAGCAGAAGTTGGTGGATTTATTCAGCAGTTTTGTCTGTTATTAGCAGCCAAAGAGGGTTCACAAACTTTTTTAGTCTGTGATTGGGTAAACATAATAAAGGTTAGGGTTGATATTTTAGTGAAAGTTTGTTTTGAAATATGTAAAAATGTACATAAAAAGTAAAAAATCAAGTATTAAAAGCAACAGATAAGTTACATTTGACTTTACAGTGCACTGTGACTGAAGTTATTTGTGAAAGCACGGCGGTGGAAGGCTGATGATCTGGGCTTATTAGGTCACTTCAGGAGTAAATAAACCAGCTTTGTTTGTTTATTTAGATCCTTAAATGCAGAAGAAAACAACATGGACGGAAAGGGAGTAAAAAGATGTCGACTGAGATCATATGCACTTTTTTTCCCTTCGTAATTTTTCAAAATAAAATACATTAAATACATGGAATGTAGGACCAAAGAAAAGTGCATTTAAAAAACAATAAAAACATAAATATCCTCACTTGGCCCCCTTTTTTAAAGCTTTTAAGAAATATGAATAGTCTTTATTTTTAACAACAAATTCTTTTTTTCTAATTACTGAGGTGATGTCAATGTTCCAATTTTCCACCACTTTCATCTTCTCTACATTGCTATTTGACGGAGAGATTTCAAAATAAAAACTTCAAACCTAAAAGATACGTTTAGCACTCAGATTTTCAAATCCTTTCAACAAAAGAAAATGTAAAACATAAATGTAATGTTGTTATTAATATCTCAAAGAGCCTTTAGTATCATATTTTCCAAACAGAATGTGTTCTGCTGGAGAAATGAGATTTCCTGAGAGCCTCCACCTGTCAGGTTCATTTTTTTCACTTTTAGGGGGAAACTATCTCCAGCTTCAAGGTCGAAAACGTCCTTTTTTTAAACACGTTTATAATGAAGGATGTTATGGGCTACTGTAAAGTGTTGCCTATCAGCACAAAGCTGCTTTTCGTAACTTCAGAATCAGCTGGAATTGTGTTACAGTAGTCAAACGAATGTAAACACTGCAGCAAAAAGGTGCAAAATGTCTCTGCAACCACACTTTTAAATATTTTCTTTTTCTGCTGTGCAGCTGAACTGTGTTGCATTGGAGCGAGTTGGAACAGATTTCGTTCAGATAAGTAATTGAACCGCATCTGACTTCAGTTTCATTTTAAAATGTGAGTCAATCCGGAAGTCAAAAGAGTATATTCCTGGCGTCAATCTGAACATTCAGTAAATGAAATCTAGAAAAAAATGACTCTGAGCATAAATGCTAGAAAAGAAAAGCTGCATTTATGTGGTTTAGTTGTATTCTAAATATTGTATATAAAATGAAAAGTATGAACACTGGAGGAGGCATCAACTTTCCCTCATGCCCAAATTGTGGAGAAAATAATTAATGCTTTGAATTTAGGTGAGTAAAACAACAAGTCTACTTGTGACTAAGGAGATCGATCTCACAGGAGCTCATCACCGTGGCAACGGATGCTCAGAACACACCTGGGTTCCACGAAGGGATACGGAGGAAAAGAAGCCGGGAGACTTCCACTCCATCTTCTGCCTTTAATTAGTTTTCTGTGTGAAGCTTTTATTTTAACATCCATGATGAAGATGTGTGCTTGGGGGGGAGGGGGCGGGGTCATGGCGGTTACATAAACGGCTCATCAATCAGCCGTATTGGATTCCCTCTCCTCGTGCAGGAAGTGGGCCGCTCTCCCTTGGAGCACGTGGCTCGCCACGCGCCGTTCACACACGCTAGTTGTTTTTGGTCCTGTGCGTGTGTTTGTATGTGTTTTTGTGTGTGTGTTTTTGGATGACGGGGGCGGGTTTATGCTCATATGGCTGCTTTGGCATGCATCTTCAGAGAATGGAGGATTAAAAAGGATCCTATGGGAGGGTGGGGTGGGGGTGGGGGGCATCAGAGAAGAAGAGGAGGGAATGAGGACCTAAAAGCCTGTGTGTGTGTGTGTGTGTGTGTGTGTGTCTGTGTGTGTGTGTGTGTGTGTGTGTGTGTGTGTGTGTGTGTGTGTGTGTGTGTGTGTGAGGAGAGGCAGCTCCGAGAAGATGCCGGAATAGCCTTCAGGTTTTCACGGAGCTCCATCGCTTCTGGACCCGGAGAGTTGACAGTGGGGTGTTAAGGTGGGGGGGTAGATCCATTAAGGACAGAAAGGAAATCAGAGACGGGCTTTGGGGGGGGGGGGGGGGTTGACAGTTGCATTGCATAACAGGAGAGTGACAAAGTTCAGCCTGATACTGGATCTGCTGCTGCAGGGGGGGCAGGAAGGTTTTGTCAACACAGAGGGACTAAGCCCCGCCTCCAAGACCCCCCACACCCCTTTGTCCACTTCAAATGCTATGGACACACTAAGCATGTGCGGTCATGAGCAAGCATTTAGCCCATAGTATTCACACTGGACAGGCAGGGAGGGGCTTCTTCTTCTTCTTCTACTGTTTACTTCCTCATGTCCGCCACCTACAGCTGGAAGAGGCCTGGTGCGAAATGTCAAAGCGGCGTAAATGTGATGAATCTCGCTCCAGACTTTTTCTTTCACAGCTCTATTCCGATATTTGAAAGACTCGGTGTCGCAGAATTACGGGCGGACACAAACCGCAATGATCAATTTCTCCTCCGTGATCAATTTTTCTAACAAATGATACTTCTGTGGAATTCAAAGGGACGCCATCCATACGTCACTACCAATCCGAGTTCCTGATTGGTTAAAGTCTGATCCACTTTGACTTTCAACGCACCTTCAATAGTTGCAAGTTTTGTACGTAGAGCCCAAAACGGTTGTCAATATTAACACGACAACACGAGAGATTTGAGCGCAGAAGCCCGAAACGTGCGTTTACTCACATTTACAAGGACTTTTGAGTGGAAGTGGCCACTTGAACGTAGCTTACGGGGGTAACAGATAACTGCTGTTTACATGCTCTCTCGCTAGCTTACAACCCCAAGCTAACATCAGTGGCGTAACATAAATGGCGCCCAAATAGGAGCTGTCCATCCGTACAGTTTAGATCCAGATTCCAGCTCAGACGAGGAAAACAAAGAGGTTGGTCTGGAAGTGGATGCATCAGAATGGAGCGGAGCTGGTGAACCCGTCCAGCCTATTTTTTACATCACAAATAAAAAAAAGAAAATTCCAAAGAGCCCTTCTTTGTCCTTTCCTGATTCAACAATTCAAAGAAATACTCATAAATGGAGTTCTGAACTTCATTTTCTTTCCATCAGAAAAGTGACACAATATGTTAAGACACCTTTTTTTTATTCATTTTTTAGTCAGAGTGGGTCTTTAAAATGTGTACAAACATAAAACTACAAATGCATCAGTTAACCTATTTCGGCTTCATGCCGCCCGCCCACCAGCGGTTGCATCCAGGCGGCCCACGCCGCTCTGTCATCCCTGGATTAGCTTCGGGACTCCCACCGTTTGATGCAACAAAGTTGTTGTGCATTAAGCTGAGGTGCAAAAGCTGATCATCTGCTGAGGACATTTTAGAAAAGCCTTCTTTCTTTTCATTTTTAAGAGGAAAACTGCACACTCACATGTTTGCTCCACCTCCATCTCTCTTCTCCTCCAGCCGCACTATTCAACCTTTGACTTTGGAATTGAGGTTCTGGAAAAGCCGTGGATGATCTGTTCCTCTCAATGCAAAACAAAGGACTTTTTAGACTCTTATTTATCAACACAGGCAAAGTATTTCACCATGTGTTTTTTTTAGATGAGCTGTTGGTTTTATGGTGATTTTTCAAACTCTTCCAGCACCCTCCTTCCTGCTGAGGCGTTAGGAAGCCTCCACAGTCCAGGTTTCTCTCCTCCAACTGTGATGTTAGGAGGAGAGGCAGAGAGGGAGGGGGTGATTGAGCGCCAAAGGGGGCAGGACTTCAACTCTCCGGGTTCTATTAAGAGCAAACTTTGTGTTTTTGTTCTCCAAGTTCAGCTCCGTCCCTTCCAGGCTCCGCACTCTCCCTCTGCGGCTCGGGGTTGGTCTCCTCACCTGCCCGCGTACTACCGAACCCCGACACCGGGAGGATGCGCTTTTCGGGGAGCCTCAGAAGCGTCTCTCCGGCCGGTCCGAGGCTGTTTTAGAGGGAGCATAGATGTTCTCGGGGCTGGAATACACAATGTTGCGGCTCCTTGGAGCTCTGACTGTGGGCATGTTGCGGTGTCTCCTGCTGCTGCTGTGCGCCGTGGAGGCGCAGCTGGCAGCCGAGGTGCCGACTTTCCAGGGGTTTTATATCCAGCCTGCCGGCGGGACGCGGTTCACACCTGCGCGGCGGACGGACGGGGTGGTGCGGACGATTGACCGGATTTACCACGGCGGGGGGAAAGTGGGCTACCTGGTGTACCTGGATGGGAGGCGGTTCCAGCTGGACATGGAGCGGGATGAGTCGGTGCTGTCGGATCACTTTAGTCCCCAGTATGTGATGGCTTTGATGGGGCAGAGCTCCGCACCTTCGCAGCGGGAGTGCGCGTACCGCGGGACAGTCAACTCGGAGCCGGAGTCGCTGGCCGTCCTCAACCTCTGCGGCGGGGGTCTGGAGGGCTTCTTCGCCGTCAACCAGTCGCGCTACACCATCACCCCCATCATCAGGGCGAGGGGACACGAGCACGACGTGCGCGCGCTGCAGGACAAGGACGCGGAGAGCGCGCTGCACGTTTTTACGCGCGAAAGTTTTCGTTTCGAGGCGGCCAACGATGGGCGCGAGAGCTGCGGCACGCGCGACAGGGCACGCAGAGGGAGGAAGAGGAAGCCGCACAGGGAGGATGAGGGTGGCGCGCGGCGCAGGAGGTCAGTGTCCCGCGCCAGGCACGTGGAGCTGCTCCTGGTGGCGGATGACAGCATGGCCAAGAAATACGGGAAGGACCTGAACCACTACCTGCTGACGCTGGCCTCCATCGCCTCGAAGCTGTACGGACACGCGAGCATCGAGAACCCCATCCGGCTCTCCGTGGTGAAGCTGGTGGTCCTCAGCGAGCGGGAGAAGGGTCTGGAGGTGAGCAAGAACGCTGCAGCGACGCTCAAGAGCTTCTGCAAGTGGCAGAACCAACAGAACCCGCTGGATGATGACCACCCGCACCACCACGACGCGGCCATCCTCTTCACCAGGCAGGTAAACAAACCCACCTCCACTTTCCCTCTTCACACATTAAAAAAAGGTCTTTGAGCCCCGTCCGCCTTGGGGGGGGGGGGGGGGGTGGTTAGCCCACACCCTGTTTCTGATGCCAACAAAGTGACGCCACGATGTTTGGACTGAGCGGGCTCACCTGGCATTTACTGAAACGATTTCCTCCTTTCCTAATTGAAATTCCGCTCATTGTTTAGCCCCCCTCCCCACAAACACATGCACACACTCACCAGCACCTCCACCAGCACGCGCATTTATGTGTTTTCTGTGTGCATTTGGCTGAGCCCTCCGTGCGTAAAACTGCGTAAAACCCTCCAGGTTTTCTCTCTCGCTCCTGATCATTTACCGGGCATGTGACGGTGCGCGTGCGTGCACGGCTCCGCGCACACATTCTTCTTCCCATGGATATTTGAGATTTCGCATCAGCTGCTGTGCACATTGCAGACATATCTCTGAATTCCCCTTGAAACTGCATTTCATCACATTTGCGCTCCCATTTCTTCTCTCATCGCTCCAGCCTGCATATCCCCCCCCCCGCCCCACCGCCACTTTTCCAGGGGTCTGTCAGCTGGGACTGGGAGCTGTCCAGTAGACTGTCAGGAAAACCAACACCCTGTTGGAGGCCAGACCACACTCATCCATCCCTTCTTTCCTCCCTCCCTGTAAAGTGGCTGGTCCAAAGCCGCAGGGCAGCAGCGGATCTGCGCGCATTCTTCACCTCTGGGTGGGGCTCCGTGGTGGTTTGCTTCAGTTCACGGGTCAGATGGCTTCACCTTGGACTGCGGTGCCGTCAAGTCATGCAAGGCCTTGCCAAAAGATAACACGCTGGCGGTGTTACCTCAGGTCTCGTGCACTTGTGCACAGTTGGCAGCGTGATTCCTTGGAGAGGCTTTGGGCAGTGCATGCCTGAGGTTAGTCCTCTGGCAGTGCGGCACCAGGCATGAATGCCAAACACCTTGTGGCTTATGTTGTATCTCCACTTGGCTGCAGCAGCAATAATCAGATGTTTGGCTTTAGTCGGCTGAACGGGGTTACGGAAACAGATGCTAGAGCTTCATAAACCTGCCTCCGCCCCTTTTCCTTCTCACACTACTGCAGGCGAGCCACAGGGCGTGCTGTGGATTTAATCTGTTGCCAGGAGGTAGGCTCACCTGCAACACGGCCGAGATCTGTGAAAAACGTCACATTCTTGATCTTAATCTGTTTAATTTCTGCAGAAAAACTGGCCTAATTGCACCTAAATCGGGTTTCCGTGCAGAATAAACCCTCAGTGACTTGGCTTTGGGGTCGTGATCTGAACAAAGACGTAAAAAGAGGCCATGAACTTGCTTTAGCCTTTGAACCTTGTTGCTATCATTGCCAGAACCAATTTTTCTTGTCATCTCACGCTTTTATTTTGCATGTAAAGTTACAGCAGTTGCCTGTAGGGCTTTCTGTGCTGCTTTGTGCTAAACATACTTGCTGCTTTTTTAATAATGAAATAACAAAAATTGGCTCTAATTTTGGCTCATTTTAGACGAAAAACAGAAAAATGGTGATATTCAAGAAGGGAAATCTTCAAAAACTAAGGTGCATGAAGGTCAGACGTCTAGAAAAACTGGAAATAAGAGAAAAAACAAGTTATATTGGTGGCACTGAGTTTTACAGTGCGGTTGTGGAATCAGATCGCCCTATTGTTCACATACTGTCAGGAACGGGGGCGGAAGGGTTAGAGGAAACTCACTTCTGTGTGCTTGGGTCCAATTACTTCAACGGGCCGTCCTTGCTGGGAGCTGACCCGTGTGGCAGTGTCGACCAGCGCCACACATGCCAGCACCGGAACCAAACAAGGAGCACATTGAAGGGGCTCTTCTGAGCGTGCATCAGGGTATGTGGGAACATTAAATGTTCCGCATGGTTGTGTTGTCAGGAGCTTGGATGGCGGACAAAGCGCTACTGTGGTGCTGTGGACACGCGAGTTTAGCTTTTTGTCACTCAGTTTTCTGCGCTTTTCACTGATGGTCATGTGAAAGAGCAGAATGCTGAGCTTCTCAATCACTCCCCCCCCCCCCCCCGGTTGCTCTGATAACTGTTTGATATTTGATTCTTATACTAAAATATAACACCAACAGAGCGCTGGACAATCACTGGCCAACACAAGCAAGTCACCATTGAAGACTTATGAGCAACAGTTTGATTCTTTTAAAGCTGCACACTGTATTGTACATAGACTACTACCCAGCTTCAGTAGCCATCATTGGCTACATGACGCACTCTGATGCACAATGGTGTTTTTGACAGGTTCTTGTGGCCTTTTTCTGATCATGGAGGACATCTTTAGAAGGTTTCTGCTCTGCTGCTGCTCCTCGGGGAGGAGAAGACTCCTTGCAGCATCTCTTCCCGTCTCATCTTTGAGCTCGTTTGTGAAGTAGCGTGTGACTGCAGCAATGAGGGCGTGTCTGTGCGTTAGCGAACTCGCATCTGCGCGCCCATACGCACGCGATTGCGCATTTGCGCCATTAACTCCGTTGCTTGTTTTTACCCAACCTCCATTTGGTTTAATTTAACCGAGAGAAAATGTCAGAGCCTATGAAACCTAATTCGTTTGAAATTTGAGGCCATCTGTCCGTCAGCTAGCTAAAAAGTTGAGGCAAACAGCGGTGCATTATGGGAACATGTTAAACGTTACACATCAAATCACAGGTGGGGAAAAAATGTCAGCAACCTGTTGTTAAAAGTACAGTCTGTTCCCCGTCTACTGTACTTTGGCTGCATGTACCTTCTGGGGTCTCGCTATACATTGAAGTGTACATTTCCCAGCCCTCGCCCCCGTCGCAGCTCGTCACTATATTTGTTTTCGTGCTTTTGACATTTCACACGTGCTTTATTTTGTCTGGCATCGTCGACAGCCAGCAGACAGCTCCTTCAGATCAAACTCCTGACCTCGGCACCACGGCTGTCGACATGATGCAAACTGTCCAGAGGACTTGGTCTGTCCTGAACAACACGGGCTTCCACGCATGAGCGACCCTTCAAGCCGACTCCTGTTTGCAGTCACAGCCGATGGTCTTCGTTGAGCTCTCCCCCAAATATGAGGGAACTTTTTTTTTTTGGTCCATCAAAGCTTTGATGTTCTACCGTGAGGGAATCGGTTTCAAGCAGCCTGCTAAGGTTTCACCTGTTTTTCTAGAAAAAAGCAAACATCTTACATTCTTGATGGAAGCTGGAAGACGTTTGTGGATTAATTGGGTGAAAAAAAGTAAGATCCTGAAAACGTTAGCATAAATGGCGCTAAAGCCTTGTGTGTATTTGATAAAGAAAGTGTTTATTGGAAAAAACTAAATTTCTGAAACTGGACTTAACAGCAATTTACAGGAAATAACTGTATTTGCCTCAATTCTTTATATTTTACTTTAGGAAATGAAAAACCACTAACTAGCTAAAAGTGTTAACAGGCGTCAATAGCCTAATGATTCTTCCTTAGTGAAACTTTGTTTCCATCCCAACACGTGTTATTTTGAAGGGTTGAAAAAGGAAGTGTGTTGTTCTTTTAGGATGGACTTGAAACAGACTACGGTTTTTTACCCCTTTCAGTCATGTGACTGCGTGCGACGGAGGTGCTGCATGAATTTCTGAGGAGGGAAGCAGAGATGAAGAGCACGCCGCCGGCCGCTAAAGAACATTTCACAGCGGTTCCAGAACTTCTATAATCCAAGTTTGTGTCCCTGTGTGGAGAAACTCAAGCCGACTCAGAAGTGTTCGGACAACATCCTGATACGCTGAGGAAGATAATCGCAGAGAACAATTATCATCCGGAAGAAAGAATGATGGATGAAACCGATCTCATCTGCAAGACGAGACGCTGAAATCAGGATCTCTTGCACTTAACTGATGAGAAAGGAAGCATGGCCTGCTGGTTTTAAGGCACACAGTGACAGAGTGGCTGTGTTTACATGGACATAAGCAATCGGAATGAACGCCTGATCAGAACAAAAATGTGTCATGTAAACATAATACTCTGCCCCGATCAGACTCGTTCGGATCCAAATTTCTTTCCGATCGACATATGTGGATTATGCCAATTGTTGGTCCGATCGTTGTGCATGTAAACAGTTTATTCCGATCGTGTGTCACTAGTGCGCTGGCTTTGCATCATGCATAGACTGTGTGGCTCTAAAGAAGACTTTGAAGTCTCATGTCTCTGAGCAGAGCAGCCGGACGCGTAGCTTTGTGTTTGCGGACAGGGGAGGGTGCTTTGTTACGGTGACGCTTTGGACCGCAGTCCGTCCGGCCGCTCTGCGTAAGCGAGCTGGACGACTCAAGAGAACCGTGTTTCCAAGCAGAGCGGCTTCTGAATGCAGAAATGCTGCGCAGTCATGAGGGCCCGAGCAAACAATCATGTAGATTTGCGTTACCAGTCGTGTCCAGACAAAATAAAGGCCGATGTTATCCACACATATTTACGTGAAGCCAAGATGCAGATTGCGGCATTGTCCGCATCAACTGGTAAATCTTGTCTGCACATATTAGCCTAACCGTAACCTTTCTTCCGGGTCAATTTGCCCAAGAATAAAGCACTGGCCGCACGAATTTGGAAAATTATGATCAAACAAACCCTTAATGAAAAGATCATCTCACTCTATGTCGCAGCTTTGTTTGTTTACAACTGAATTTGCCATTTCTTTTTCTGCGACCGTTTCTGGTATTTTAGAGAGTTCTGTGCATGTCAAAATGATTTATTCAGACTCAAAGTGTGGCGTATGTAAACGATTGTCATAATCGGATAAAGTTTTTCTGGGCCCATATACGCGTAACATTTTCTTTTTCCAAGGGGGGGCCTGGCAAAAAATACTTGAGAAGCACTGATCCAAATGGTATTTTCCAATTTGGATTATCGATTCGTTTTATTTTGAAACGATTCTCTAATGATATAGGTCGATTCGATTGATCTGGTTGGATCATAGGAATATAAGTCGATTCATCGGTTAGGTCGATCAATTGTTACACCTCTAGTAAACAAATAAGTAGAGTATATAGTGTCATCGACTGCATCTCAAAAGTTTCATTCAAACTTTATTTTATTTTCTACTTTTCTATGATGTAAACTTAATTTTCTATCCACATATGTGGTCAAGATAAGTTGTTGCAGTGTTATTACTTGTGCCCACTCTAATGAACAAGGATGTGAGGTTAGTCAATATACATTACGACTATTTTCGTATCTAAATCCATTGTCCAAATAAGAAAAGAAAAAAACAGTTAAATTTTCTTGGTGTTTTCTTTAAAATACATTTGTTTCTGGTGGTTAATCCATCCGTTCAGTCTTTTCTTTATTGGGTTCTGTTTCAGTGGGTTGTATTTCATGGAGTAAGTGACTCCCATGTGTGCATGTGTGCGTCTGGCTCTCTGTTTGTTTTAACACAGACGTTGGTTTGGATATTGAGTGGTCTCATACCTCACATATAAGCACAGCTTTGATCGTCTCTTGACCTCTGCGGCCAGCTCGCCACCTGCTCTTGTGTTGTTTCTGCCAACGTTTCCATATGTCTCCTGGTTCATCTCCTTAATTTCCGGCATTTCTTTTTCCATCTGTACCTCCCTGGTGTCTCAAGTCCTTTGACTTCTTTTTGTTTTCCCGCCTTCTTTCTGCTGAGACCTGGCTGGGAGTAGAAATAATTCTGTGAGTTTGGGGGTCATTTCAGGTTGAATTCACACGTCAAAATTTAAGCGGAGACCGGCAATTTTAACCGGTGTCTCCTGTTTCGCTGTGCCACACCGGGGAAAGACGTCTGGATGGGAGGAAACAAAATAAGTGGACAAAAAAAGTGAAAAAGAGAAAGTAAAGCCAAGAAACTTTACTTCTGTTTAGCTCTTCGTTTGCTAGCCAGGTATCCAGCAGTCAGCAGGCAAAGTCACACCCTTTATGTATGCTTTCTAAGTATTATTATATGTACTTTAATGTAGTTATCTGAGTATGCGAGTGTGTTGTTGTGAAGTAGTCCCACCCAGTCAGTCATGTGTGTGACATCTCAACACAAGGCAGGTTGTTCCAAAGGGATCGGCCAAAAACGGGTAAACACCCTCCCCACAGAGCCTCTCACACAACCCAGCAGGCCTGTCAGCGCCACTTAACAAGACGATTCATCCTCTCCCCGAGACATGAGGGCACGTTTATGCTCCCATGTGCATGGATGTCCGTTTCTACATGAGTATTCGTGGATTTCAGTGGGCCTTTTGAGCCTGTCGGGATGCACGTACGAGCATGTACAGTGATGTGGGTGCGTGATTAGAGGATTGACTTCTGCGCTGAAGGGACAGGCTGCTCAAGCCCGAGGCTTCATCTACATGGATATGTGTGGGAACTATGAGCCAGAATCGATACAATTTACTTAGTCTAAGTGTTGGTGGAAAAGCTCTTTCCCCCATTGGCACTTCATAATGATAATAATAATAATAATTAAAAGGTGGCCGCTAAATTCTATCACTTGATGGTAAAACTAGGTCAATCGTGTGTACAGTTGGTGTCCATACCCTCTAAAAATAGCTTGACAAAGCCGGTCTCCTGGAACAACAGGAACATTTTATTCCAATCAATTCTGTAGCAGTTCATTTTTGTGTCCACTCACATGAGGCAATCCATGCCGAAGCACAGTAGTCCGCCTAGTCCTGACCTTCCCTGACCAGTGTTGACACTGTTTAGAGTGACCCAGGCCTGAGAGGATGCCACAGCTTTATTTATCCCATAAAGATGGTGTTATAAACTCTTTCTGTTGGGTCATCTTCAATGAAAGCACAATGCTTGTACATGCTAAGTGGGGTGTTGCTTAATTGACGTCATAGCCTCATGATGATTCAATGATGACGTGATGCCAGAGTCCATTAAGGAAACCCTTAGAGCATCCAAACAAACCATACTTTTGAGTCAAATCTACTCGATGGTACGGTACGAATTTCCTAGTAGATGACCAAATCTGACCTTCCTTGGCCAATGTTCACCTTGCTCATTGGGGTCCAGGCTTGAGTGAGTGTGCTACAGCTTTAATTACCCCATAAAGATGGCGTTATGCACTTTTCATGTTGGTTGATCATCCAACAGAGAATGCACAAACACAATGATTACTGTCGTTTTTAGGAGCTGGGGTGTTGCCTGACTGACGTAAAAGGTTTGGAGAATTGATGGCCCCACCTTTGCAATTTGTAGGCAAGGTTCGTTCAAATGAAATAATGGAGCATCCAAACAAGCCATGCTTTTAGGTCAAACATACAGATTTCCTACTAAGTGGCGTACACTTTTCTACCTTCCGAGAGTTCACAGCCCCATTCACCCACGCACACACATTCAAATACTGATGGCGAGGACTACACTGGCGCCAACCTGTACCCACCAGGAGCAATGTGGGGTTCAGTGTCTTGCACACGGACACTTTGACACACAGGTCGATCTCTGATCTTCTGATCGACTGTTCAACCTCTGAACAAGTTTGGCAGATCCAAACACCATGTTAGAATCTGATTTAGACTTCTGTTCCACAGGACCTCTGTGGCCATCACTCCTGTGATACTCTGGGCATGGCGGACGTCGGCACCATCTGCTCCCCAGAAAGAAGCTGTGCCGTCATCGAGGACGACGGCCTTCACGCGGCTTTCACAGTGGCTCATGAAATCGGTAGGCATGACTGCACACAGATAAAGCAACACGATCACGCCAAGGCATGCACATCTGTCGGCAGGTCTTACTTGTGGATTAATATCACGTAGTTCACCTCGTAATCTGAGAACTTGGTATGTTTTCTTCTCTCATTCTTTTGGAGGCAAATCCTGTCATTTCTGGGAGTTCTGCCAAGTGATTAGGGAGCGTTTTCATGCCTTTTCACCATCATTACAAAGCCAAAGAAAATACAGCTTAAGGAGAGTTTCCATTATTTGTTTTAGAATAAAAGAATGAAGCATCAGTTTTCCATAAAGTGTTAAACCTAAATCCATCTTTCCTCTGTCTGTTTGCACACCAGGTCACCTACTGGGCTTATCCCATGATGACTCCAAGTTCTGTGAGGAGCGCTTTGGGGTAAATAGTGACAAGCGGCTCATGTCCTCCATTCTCACCTCCATTGATGCATCCAAACCCTGGAGCCGCTGCACCTCATCCACCATCACAGACTTCTTCGACGACGGTAACGGTAAGTGGCGAAGTGGACTTTAAAAGTGTATCTGTATGATTTCTGTGTCCAGAGAACTTACTAAGATTTGCTTTAAAAAAGGCGATTTAAACCTTCTTCATTGTTTTTAAAAAGTGCAGCTTTAGTGCAGCCAAACATGAATGTGAATCATGCTTGTTTTCAAGCTTCATAGTATACAGCTTTGAAGCGCTGCCTTTGACAGTTCTCTCTGTGAAACAGGTAAAAGCATGTACAAACTGTCGAATCTCAGAGAATTCTGCTCACATCGTTACATTCTTTGGGGAACTTGGACTATCTTAAACAGAAAAACTGTCAGCTGTCTTAAAGGCCATCATTCTTCAGCAGTTAGTTGACTGGATTGAACCTTTTATGGACAAGATGTGACGGGACTTTGAGAGGTTTAAGGCAAAAATTGCCTGGAATTGTTGATGACGTGCCCCTTAATTCCTAATAAATCAGATTTTTTTTTGTACTTTTCAGTGCTCTGTTTCTACATATGTAAAGATGGTAAATGGTGTATACTGAAACCTTTCTTGAAGGCCTAAAGTGCTTTACAGTCACAGTCCCATTCATCCACACACACAATCAAACACTGATGGCAGCACTACTGCTGAACACTTTCACCAACCTATAACCACTAGCAGCAATGTGGGGGCTCATTGTTTTGCCCAAGGACACTTCGACACATGAGCGGGCAAGGCAGGAACAGAACCTATGAGATTTTGATAGGAGGTCAACCGCTCTACCTCTGCACCGCTGCCGCCCAGATATTTTAATGAATTTGAATTAGGGCTTTAGAATGCGATCAATTTGGTCACACATGCATCCTAATTTCCCAGTAATGCGACCAATAAAATTTCAGATTGTGTGTTCAAATTCTGATAACACAGTCCCTTGATGACATCATCAATAGTCACCGTTGAGCTACGTTAACGCGTAGCTACCAGTGCTCAGAAAATACATAACATCAGTTAAATACCTGTAAAAAGTCATGTTAGAACAAAAAGTCATTAGTTACATTTAGATGTAAACTTCTGTGCTTCAGAGCACACCCATATGAAGAAATGCACTTCTGCTCTACGCCACAAGTGCAGTGGGGATTATCCTACTGGCAGAGGGGAAAACCAGCCCTATGTCCTCCTTAAAAAACAGTTTTGGACACCACTACAGCTTCAAATGCTCCTACAATTGGAGTAATAGGGAGGAGCAAAAGGGGCAGGGAAGCAATTCGAATTCCAGCCCAAAGTCTCTCCCTATGGTTTAGTAGCAGACACACATTAAGCGCAATCAGAAATATTGTAAACCAAGAGCTTCCCTCTGACTGGCCGGGGCCAGGAATCTCTGTAATTGTGTGTGCCTTCATTTGTAAATACTATGGTCAAAAGTAGTTGAATAGCTAGCCGGGTCCATAAACAGAGAAGATGCAGCCTTGGTTGACGGGAGCAGATTAAAAGAAAGATTGAGATCTATTTGTAAAGAACATTCAGTCCTAAACTGTACAAACATTTTAAGGACTTGGTTCTACTGCAGCACCACCCAAAGGTGGGTAGCTAGCTGCACCTTGGCGCAAGCAATATGTAGTAATTCAAGTTTTCCAGGACTCTGATTGTTGTATGATGTAGACAAAACAAAATTAGTGGCCCAAACGTAGCTCAAACAGCTTTGAACAATGACCCCATCAGTAGTACTTACACACTGATAGCGGTCAACTGCCATGCAAGGTGGCAACTGTAAGCACAAGGAGTAATGTTGAACACTGGGGAGCATGATCTAAATTTCTCTTTGAGGCTTAACAGTCTTTGTTGTCTCCCGTACACAACAGCTGAGTGTCTCCTCGACTCCCCACGTCAGTCCCTTCTCGGCCCGGAAGAGCTACCAGGTCAAAGCTACGATGCCGTCCGCCAATGCCGCCTGGCCTTTGGTCCAGAGTACACCGTCTGCCATGGCATGGACGTCTGCTCTCGACTGTGGTGCTCAGTGATTCGCCAGGGACAGATGGTGTGTCTCACTAAGAAGCTGCCGGCGGTTGAGGGAACCCCCTGCGGGAAGGGACGCATCTGCCTGCAGGGGAAGTGTGTGGACAAGACCCGCAAGAAGCACTACTCGGTGAGAGTGTTAGATAATCTGAGGACATGGTAGATTTATGAGGGGACCAAAATAGAAAACCGATTTTTCCTGTAGCTCTTGAGTTCACTAAGATGCAGAGAAGTCTCATGACAAGAATTGACATACTCCTTAGGTGGCCCCATTTTATTTTATGCATCTGCTGGTCTGCTGTTTTGTTTCCCTTATTCCCTTTTGATTTAAAATCAATGTGACTTTAAGCAGCTAAAGATTCAAATCTGTTCTTGGCAGCCTCTTGATGCTGTTTATGTATCAGAGGAGGAAAAGACAGAAAAACTGTCCTCGCTGGATCTTTTGGCAGCCATGGATAAATCTGATCCAACGTCTCCTGGCTTCTTTTTTATTGCAGTGCATTTTACCGCTCCATGTTAGACTTCAGAATCTCTATGATTGAATGTAAAACGAGTGCAGAATTAATCCTTTTTTTTACAATGGAAAGGATAGATTAAAGGGATAATAAAAACTCAGTCGTGGAAGTGAATAAAAAAGCAGTTTCCACAGAGAGAGTGGGGAATATAGGATCAGTAATGGTATTTTTCCCCCTTAAACCATCAAAAACTGAAGAGTCATGTACCAAAGGCTGGAAAAAACACAAAAATGAGGAATTGTATTCAGACTATTCCTCAAGGGGACCATGTGAGCTTTCTGCCTTCTGCTATGAACAGACGTTAGTTATTATCACAAGATGACGACGGTCTTTCTCTTTCCACACTCTAGTGAATGCCACGTTTTTGGCGTTCTCTCCAAACGCCTTTTACTGCGACACGTTGTCACTTCAACTTCCAACTAATCCGATAAGCATTACTGATTGTCTCTCATCCCTTCTTGTTTTTTGTTCTTTGTTTTCTCTTTATGTCACTCTGCTTCTTCACCACTCTCCACCTCCCTGTCAGACGTCCAACCATGGCAGCTGGAGTTCTTGGGGTTCTTGGGGTTCATGCACGAGAACCTGTGGAGGTGGGGTGCAGTTTGCGCAGCGTTTGTGCAACAACCCCCCACCAAGGAACAACGGGCGCTACTGCACCGGGAAGAGAGCCATCTACAGATCCTGCAACGTCACTCCATGCCCGCCATCAAGTAAGTAAAGGGTGCACATGTAACTGTCAATTTGCAGTAGATGAAGTCGTTTTACCTCACTATTAACATGGAATTTTTTTTTTTTTGCAGATAAAACTTTTCGCCAGGAGCAATGTGAAGCCCGAAACGGTCCCCAGACCGATCCTAAGGGAGTCAAAACCTTTGTTGAGTGGGTGCCAAAGTATGCAGGTGTTCTTCCAAAAGATGTCTGCAAGTTAACCTGTAGGGCCAAAGGTACCGGGTACTACGTGGTGTTTTCACACAGGGTAAGCCAGCCACACAAAACAAAAGTGGTGTAGCTTTATTAAAGAAAAAGGGAGTGACGCCTCCACTCATTGTGTTCAGGTGGTGGACGGGACAGAATGTCGCCCCTACAGCAGCTCGGTGTGCGTGAAAGGGAAATGTGTGCGTACAGGCTGTGATGGCATCATCGGCTCTAAGCTACAGTACGACAAGTGTGGTGTATGTGGGGGCGACAGCACAGGATGCATTCGGGTCGTTGGGAATTTCACAAAAAAGAGGTAAGACTAAGGTCAAGATCCAGATAAGAGAGTCAAAAAAATATCAGAAACAAGAAAACTGTTTTGATTCCTCTAAGTTGACAATGTGGGCTGTTAACAAAAACAATCTAACACCTGAAGATTCCTTCACTAATAACAACCGAGTGTCAGGGCTTTTATTACTCAGAGTAAGGCCATAGAACCCATATTTCAGCAGCATGTTGTCAATGAGGTTCTTTAATCGGGGCATAGATCCAGTCCTCATTCAAAAGAAATAACTGATTATTTTAAACCTCTGAATCTCTGCAGATTTGCTCAGTGTTGAGGAAAACAACAAGCATGTTTTAAACAACAGATCCCCCAGATGTCCAAAAACGATCAATCTCCTCATCATTTCTTGTCAGAAGTAGTTTTGTCAGGTATTTTGTTTGTTTTGTGGCAAACTTTGCATCTAATCAATTTTTGTTTTTTGCCAAAAAGCAAAGGCTACACGGACATAGTGAAGATCCCTGCAGGATCAACGCACATCAAGGTTCGTCAACACAAGGCTAAGGACCAAACCCGCTTCACTGCCTACCTGGCCTTTCGACGGCCCAATGGAGAGTACCTCCTTAATGGCAAGTTTATGATCTCTACTTCAGAGACAATCGTCCCTCTCAACGGTTCTTTGCTCAACTACAGCGGCTGGAGTCAGCGGGATGAGTGGCTTCATAGCATGGGCCCTGGAGCTCTTCAAGAACCTTTGGTAGTCCAGATCCTTGCAACAGATGCAAAAAAACCATTGGACATACGTTATAGTTTCCTCATGCCACGAGTGACATCTCCACAGCAACTGTTAGCTCCAAAGTTGACGCAGTCACAGAGCACCACCACAACGTCTAGCACAACAAGAACCACCTCCACAACCTCTAGCACCACTATGTCTTCCTTTACTCTCCCTGCTTTGATCCAAGGACCAGTTGCAGCACTTGGCCCCTCACCTCCTACCACAGGACCCCAGTGGGTGACGGGATCTTGGATGGCATGTTCCAGGACATGTGACACTGGATGGCAGAGCAGGACAGTTCAATGCAAGGACCAACATGGAAAACTATCGAAGAACTGCCTGATAGGTATACGGCCCTCTGCCTTCAGGCACTGTCTGGTAAAGAAATGTTAAGGTTGCAGTTTTGGACAAAAAGGACTTGTTGGAAAACACTGTTATCCCTAGATGTCTAAATTGGTGGATGTAAGACAATGAACCAATGAATTAAAACACAAAACCTTAAACTGGATTGTAAATGTTTGGCGAATAAAGCCAGGACAAGGAGATTTAATGAAAGACTGACGTGGATGTACGTGACTATAGCCCAGAGAAATGACCTATGCAGAGCTCAAGCAAAACAGCGTACCGCTTTGGAACAGCTAAGGATCCAAGTTGCATATAATTTCCACAGTAAAAAAAAACACTATATTTGTCTTTACTTTAGTTCAACCCTGGAAGTGTTTGGGATCATTCCCAATGATGGCAAGTGTGTCTTTTTATGGCTCTATGTGTCGTCACTGCCGTCACATATGTTTGCCCTTTGTGCCCGAGACAAGAGCCCCAACAATGGGAAATGCTTGATGTTGATTACTTGCATGGCTACCTTGCTCCAGAGCCTGCATTCTACACATGATGCCTCTAAATCGCTCATTCCTGCATGTTTACCTTGAAATGTGATAGAAGAATCTTGGGAAACACTGACCCACTAGATGAAGAGTGTCAAACCCCCAGTTCTTTAGAGTCCAGCTGGTTTTCAGATATCCCTGCTCTCTGTGACTACCTGAAACAGGTACTCATCTTAAGGACCAGCACAGGTGGGGGTAGTTCATAACAGGTCAAAGACCATTGAGGATTAGATTTTGGCATTCCTGCACTAGACTGTTGGTCTTTGTTGCAGTATTCTTCGCTACTGTTACATAAATCTTCAGTTATTAAGATTGATTCATTGATGATAATGACCTATTTTTAAAACGCAAATTCCTACTATAGTGTATGTGTTTATGTACTACAGCCTTGGATCAGGAACAGCGATATCTCAAACTACGAAACTGTTAAACTGAAGTGCTTATTCAAAGAAAATTGTCTTCCAAAGTGGTCAGCATCATGTGTAGGATTTTCCGTTTTGAAATATGCAGCCAAGAACGACGTGGAAAATCCACACAATTTGGATTCTGGTCAACTGAAATGTGCAGTTCTGTGGAATTACAGCTCAGAAAGAAAGTTCTTCCAGGAAACATACAACTGGTTGTACTGATTTTGATCATATTATCAGTGTAGAAGCAGCTCCAGTGTTTTGGGAAAACCAACAAAATAGTTAAAACAAGATGCAGTTTAATAATTATGAAGCTTCATGATGACTCAATGGTTTGGGGGAAGCTGTCCACATTGTTTTAATATTTGTCTGGAGCTCTTTTCACACATGAAACAATAGAGTTTTAGTTTATCAGACTGAACTGCAACAGAGTTGCAAAAGCGCCCAACAAATCAGGAATTTTTAACAGGTTTAGAAGTTGTATAAAACAAAAAATAATGCTAAAAAGTAATTGCAAGGAAATGGTTAGGACTTTGTGTTGGGTATTTGCTAAGTTCATGTGAGTTTCACTCCAAAACTGGTGTAAATGATTTTTTATTCAATGCATTTCATAAATTAGCCAATTATTTTTAGACTTTAAAACAAATTTTCCTTGGATTTAAAAGAACTAAAAGAAAAAGTTGAATTTACTTTAATAATCTATGAAGTCTTGCACTAAAATTAAAAAAAAAAAAAAGTTAATTTCTTTGGACCCAAAAGTAAGTTATTTTTCAATGGGTGATGTCACACTCACTCGATCCAGGTTTCATATACAATCAGTGATGCAAACCAACCTGCAAACAACTTTGCACCCTATAATTCAGACCATAGTGGAAGATAGAAAATCTGCTCTATGGGGCTTTTTCTGCACGGCAACAAGCCCTGCTTTCCATTTATGGGTTTATGAGAAACCAACTGAAATTGTTTTATTTTATCAAAATAATTCCCCTGAGCTGCTGACGAATCGATTACCTCCAGCTAACTATTCAGACGTAAATGTGTGGAAGGGGCTCTTGTAAGCAAACGAAGCGCTTGCACATTGCTGTCTCCAAAACTTCCAAATCAAACAGTATATTCCATGAATATGTGTTTTTGTCCTTTACAGTGTCTTAAAGCTTTTTCTTTCTGACTTATATCATCGTTGTAAGGTTTTGTTTGTGTTTCTGTGACTGGGTGGGTGAGTGCTGTCTCTAACAAACTGCCTGTATGACAATGTGTGCCCTGGAAACTGGCAACGACAGCAATGGATTTCAATGCTTTTTTGTTGTTCTTATTTGTTTTTTTATAAGGTGACAAATATAGTGGAGGACTTTCAGATAAATTAGGATCAAAATCTACATAAACAGACATTTTGGGAAAACAGGACAAAGGCCTGAACATCAGATGTGATTGTTGCATAAATGAAAAAGAGGGCAAAAGTTTTTGAATTAGCGACAAAACCAACGGGAAGTTGTACATTGTTTTTCACGATGCAGACTTCTTTATCTTTAGGTAAAGTTGTGATTTTCCAGTCCTACTAGTAGAAAAGCAGAAGCTTCTGAAACTGTTGGACTGCAAAAATGAGCCATCTACGAATCCTAAACCTGTTTGTTTGGTGGCTCGACACAAATGCTGATAAGTTTCAGGAAAAACATCTCGTGTTAGCTTATTAGCGCCAGCTAAGTTGGGGTGCAACTCAACAAAAAAATGACAACCAACAGGATAAAAACTGATCAAAAACAACCAAACTAATTTGTTTTCATGATTCGGGAAAAACATTTTTGTTTTCACCTCAGGCTTATGTCAATCATCAGGTCATTTATTGTTTATTAACGTTTAATTAGGTCAACTTAAAAAAAACCTGCAAGATTGTACTTTATTTTAGTAAATGTGTAAAGAATGTACATCTGTGTTGAGACAAGCCTTTCTGCATGAAGGCCAATTTATTGCATTAAAAATTCAAAGTATTCTAAAAGAGATTACCTCAGCTCTCATGGATAATTAGGCATAACGAAGTGAACAACACATCTAGAGGGCTTGGAAATAACTTTATGTCATTGTGTTGCAATGTCTGGCACCCATTATCCTTTCCTGTGTGGGGAACCTCACCCGTTTGGCTCCCACGCGGGAGAAAAGCCTCCCTGTTTTTCAGTGCATGACCCAGGTCAGCGTACCTCTCGCAAACACCCCATGCTGAAATACTAGCATGAAGTCGCCGTGTTTGTGCAGTGATTACACATGTCTGAATGCAACCATATTCAGAGAAAAATGTGCAAAAAAAGATCCTATTTCTACCAGTTTTTTCCGATATTGCTGGCACTCTCCCATCAGCAAAACTCTGCTCAATGAGCGACAGAAACAGCACTGAATTTGTAATTTATTGTTTGTACAACTGGTATGTGTGAATAAAAAACAAAGAACAAGGAGATTATCTGTATTTATTCTAGTCATTTTGTATCAAATATCTATTTAACTGAGAATTATGACCTTCTGAATCACACTGATGTAAGCAAAGTGTTTTCTTTTTTAGTATACTACAAAAGTATTTGTATATAAACTATAAATATGTATGTTTGAATTTTTGTCTGTGTGCATAACATTGGTTCCAGTTTTGTTTTGTTTTTAAAAATAAAAGTAAATTGAAATGGTTTAAAATGTATATAAACTAGTGGTAAAATATCAGTTTTAATTGCACTTTAAGTGTTGGTATGAATCTAAATAAAGGTTAATAATAATGTAAAAGTAAATTATACAGACTGACACTGCAAAAATACCGCCATAATGACTAATTGTAAAAAAAACTTGATTGTTATCATCTATACACTATTATTTAATAAATTGAATAACAAGTTCAATATTGGCAACAATCTTTTTGTCAAATGATGACATTTTATAGAAGAGCTCATAAGAACCATGGCACGGAGGTAGAAGGATGATGATTTGGGTTTGATTTGACATAAAAATGATGAAGTCTAAGAACTTTCTAAGAATAGACTGTCAAAAGTGGCATCAAATTGATTTGCAGGTTTGTAAAATAAGCGGTACTGAGAAGCGCAGGTCACTGCGTTTGTGGAACCTTTGGGTTACAATCATAGCTAGAAGTCTGACACACGGAGGCATCCAACATTTTTTTGCAACACTGACGTACGATGAGGTTTGTGGCTGTGAGGCGCCGACTCTTTCCGAGTCAGATGTACAAATATTTACTCTCTTTTGGGACTATTCCTTCCCGAATTTTAGTCACTCTTCAGATCTGAACGGAAGCACTGACACACTGCAAGAATAATGTCAAGCCAAAACTGGCTTTTGGGTTTGTGTTCCCATTAAAATCCAGGTAGGCCATTATTGCATAGAGATAGTTATGGTTTGAAGAACATAATGTCAAAAAATCCTTTGTTTTAGCGTGTACTCAGACTGGACACATTTGGTTGGCTTAAAGTGAACCAGAGTTTGTTGCCCTCAATAGGTCTGTATGCACCCAAGCAGACCCACATCCGGGACCAGTTCTTGGTTCCTGGTCCTGGTGGTCTCGGTTGGTTTCCAATTGAGCTCTGGTTCGCTCTCAGATTCCTCAGCCTGAATAGCCTCTATGCTCGGACCGGAACAACTGAACCAAAACGGCTACTGTAGCCGGGCGTTATGGGATGTAAACAGAGTAGAAAGGAAGCAACCATGACGATGAGACACATCATTGAAATTTGGTCGGATGAATGCAGGCTCTTTAAAACAACTTTTAAAATGATACACATTGCTTCTCATACAGTTTTCTATATGTCATAGACACTTATCAGCGGACCTTCTTAGTTGTTGTCTCCTCGGTAACCTCATTGCTACGCAGTCAGATAACTGTCAATAAGAAACGTTTGCATAAATACTAAATTGTGCACAAAATAATACTTTATACACAACTTAAAAATAAAAAATATGAATACAACATTTAGTTTTGTTTTTGATGTGTCTGTTTTGAATACGATTTGTCTTTGTCTTGTATACAAAATTCTCTGTTGAATCTAAAAACAGTTTTTTGTTGAGAGTCGAGGACAGCGGATCGAATAAACAATGCACCGGACCCGGAAGTGGTGGGGGGAAAAGAGCAGCAGACATCCCTCATATAAGGTGTCATGTTCGTCTAAAAAATAGGTGATAATAAGAGAATGACCAAAAAAATAACAAAAACCCGAGCAGGCAGCTGAGGGATGTCCGCTTTCCTGCAGCCATCGCTCTCCCATCTGCCTGCTGGCCAAGGGCGCCGCCGGAGGCGGGCAGCGACAATGAGGCAGGACGGGGGATTCCCGCGCTTCGCTGGCCAGTTTATTCCCGGGGCTGGCGGGGTAAGCAGGCTAGCTCCAGCTCCAGCCCCTTGACCTCTCCAGGTGTACGCTGCTTTCGCCCAACAGCAGCCGGTGAGGAGCTCTGGAACCACCGTGACCCCAAATGGGATACAGTGGGTTAAGAAGATGGATGGAAAATAATAAAATCAAGAAAGCTAACTCTGAGCTAAAGAAGACTGGTAGCCGACCGCAGAGATAGTTAAAAAAAAAAACAGAAAGAAAGACAATTTTAAAATTAGAATTGGGTTTGCTCAACCTACTGACGTTTATATAATTATTTATTTTGAGCTTTTTTTTTTACTGCAGCAACGGTCTGCTCCCACTTAGCCTGCTTTAGATGTTTTTATTTTGGTATTCTTTTAATATCAACCAATTATGACAGACACGCGCCTTTTTTTACACTTAATGTGCTACCGCTTTCTGGACTGCTTTCCACCACTTCTGGGTTTGAAACTTTCCGCTGGTGCATTATTCACCCGATCAGCTGTTGACGCGTCTGAATATCGCTGTATTATTATCTGTTTTATTCAATTTTCAACAGAGCTATAGTAACAAGATAATGTCCCTGTTATGGGATCAATAACATTCTACAAAAGTTCTTTTTAAGTAAGTAAATACATTTTATTTGTTTAGAACTTTTCACAGACAGAAGTCACAAAGTGCTTCACAGGTTAAAATAGACAGACAGACAGACAGATAGAAAAACATAAAATACAGTTAAATATACAAGTAATACAACAATTAAATTATTGAATTTTAGTTTACTAAAGAAAATTAAACACCCTTGCGCAAATTTAAACAATCGATGTTTCGACTCGATGTTTACGCCCTGTGACCCCGTGATGTATTTTTGACAGTTTGTTAACAGAGGAAATTTAGTGTTCGTACTCAAAGCAAAGAAAAATCCGCACATAAATCTATGAATACGTTTCTTTTCCACAGATTCCTTACCCCATACCTGCAGCCAAGGATTGCAAAGCGTAGGACTTCCACTATTCTTTCTCTCATTGCTTTGCCCCGCCCTCGTAATTCCTGGCCACTGACTGAAGATATCTTTAGTCACATGGTTCTGTTTACAACCTTGGATTCATAAAGGAATTGTCCGCCTGAAGGCTGTCTGAGTACAGATCAAGCACAACGTTCAGGACTCCATCCGGACCAACTGACTTTTCTAGTCTACATACACCCTTCGTGAAACCAATGTGACCTCCTGTACACTGACATCTATTCGCTGTTATAAACTCCACAGTGCCACCAGTGGTTGACTGTAACGTAGGTCACAGTGCAATAAAACAGAAATACACTCAAAGCAATACCAAAACAAACCAAGTTCTAATCTATACCAAGAACAAGATTGGCTCCAACACTCCAGGTATATTCACCAATCATATCAGCATTCATTCCATAAACATAGAAGGTACATGTCAGGTCAGACAAAAATGTAAAATCTTTAGTGGTTGGTGTAAAAATCCTCTTCCTTCTAACGGTACTAGAATAATTTTCCAACTTTTATTTTGTAAACTTTGAAGCTTGAACCCCCTTAACACCAGAGATTTAGCTGACGACACCTAAATACCACGCTCTTCGACCTACCGTAAGTCTTTAGCCGTTTATACGATCAACGTTAGGCCAAGTTGTGAAAAACACATGTCGCAAAAGTAGGTGGAAATGGCAATAAACGGTTCCCTTAAATGTTCTAAAACAATCTTATGGCAGCTTGAAGTATTTACGGAATAAAACAAATCCATTTATGCATTTGACCACTCGGATGGACTCCTTTACACTGTTGACCAATCGGATGGAGCCCTTTTATATTAGTAGTTCGCCTCCTTTGTAGACGATGGTCATTTGGAGTGTGTTTTTTTTTAAATGTTGCAGTGAAATAGAAATTATGTTTTTGGATCTTTTGCTATTTGTTCGTGTACTGCAAGTTATATCGCCATCGCAATATTGATCACCAATATCGCATATCGCAAGTTTTTCTCATATCATGCAGACTTAATCAACGTGAATCCGAGAAAACCAATATGCAACACACAACTCAGATAAAGTTTGCGTGATAAAGTAACTAGTTCTGCAATTTATAATGTTAATTGCGTAAACGGTTGAAGAGTTACAGTAGTCAAAAGAACGTAAACACTGTTGTTAAAGGGTTAAGCTCCAGCATTGGTCCTCCATTATTTATTACATCACGTTTCAATTAATTTTGAGAAATCTGCCATTTTTGTAGTCAGTCAGACTATTTAAAAAATAACAGACTCCTATTAAACTTTATTTTCAACCACAGAAGAAGAAAGAAACGTGAGCTCACGATTCCCTTCTACACTTTAGCTTCTTCCTGCCTCACCTATGGTCTTTTCAGAGTGACTTTAAGTCAGATCCAAACACTAAAAAACATAAACGATAGGCAAGCATGAAATACATGATCTAAAGTAAGAATGTATAAGCAGTACACTGGTAGCTCACACCGAGTTAGCAAAAGGCTGTTCTAAAGATCGCCCCGTCTAAGCTCACTGCCTGCACTACAACTGAACAGGAAGTATGCAAAACATAAAAAAAAATGTACATCACGCAGAAATTGCACATATAGCACCCATCAGTTTATTTTATCAGTTTATTTTACCATCATGCATCTCGTGATGACAGGTGAGGGTGATGATTTCCCCAATTTGTCACAGATTCCTCCCAAACACCTCTGAATCCCTGCAAGGTCTGATCAAATCAACAACACAGATTTTCCAGGTTTCCATTCCGGTTTCTAATTCTATTTCTGTTTTGACTTTGATTCATGTGTAATTTTTGGTTTCATTATGCTGTGCCTTAAAATGTATATTTCAATTGTTTTAAGTCAGTAAAGCATTTTTGCGTTACTGTTTTTTGAGAACATCAAACATCATTTCTTGAAAATCAGAGATGATTTGGGCTCCTTGCTGGTGACATGAACTCTCCATGTCGCCCCCGCGTGCCTCATCGAATCCTGCTTTGACTTTTTGGGAGTCTGTACTTCTAATCCCACAGCGCCCCCTGTCGACCAAACATCAGAATCTGTCTCTCACAGCTCTCATACCCTGTATGTAGTATAAAGAACATGTGTGCCCTTCAGTGGATAACAATGGAACTACAATAGTTTATATTTTCAGGTCCAATCCTCTTAAGGTGGACTTGTATGAAATTTCTGCTCTCAATCTCATTAATATTTGTTTTTTTTATTAGTTTTGCATAATTTCCAGCTACAATGTTTATTTATTTATTTACATTTACTATTAAGCTGCATGATATTTAACAAACTTACATTATTTTTAAAATGTTTACGTTTTTAGATTATTATCTAGGCTTAAAGGATTCGCGCAAAAACTAATTTTCAATAAATTCAACTGTACTGTGCATAAGAACGCAAATAGAAAGCGTGTGTGTGTGGGGGGGGGATGTCTAAGGGCTGGAAGCCTTGGAAAAAAAAAATGTAGCAACACTTGGCTGGTCCACCTTAAAACCTCTGTAGCCCCTCTTTGCTCCGGGGGCGCGCCAAAGCCGGCTTGGCTGCAAGGTGGAGAGCCGGGGTCCCGGAGAGCGGCTGTCCCCACATCTCAAACTGAAATAAAGTGAATTCAAAATCCAATCTGCACTCACAACGAAGTTTTTTTATTTTAGTTTGGATTTGGTCTCCGAACACAGATGTACTGGTTTGACTTGTATTATGAGTCTTTTGAAAGCCACAGGCTGAGGGGGGAAAAAAGATTCTCTCCCACTCCTCCAGGATGATTGATTATCGTGGCAGCGCTCCAACTCGCTGCTGCGTTTTCCTTGCGCACGGGATTTGGCTCCGCCAAGATCAAAGGGCCCTCAGGAAAGGGGTGGTCCCGGGCCAGGGGAGGGGGGTGAGAGTTATATATAGGAGGGTCGGCTCGGGTCTGACTGCAAGGCAAGAGCAGACAGCAAACAGGACGGTCTGAGAAAGCTGCCTCCTGACCTCTAAAAAGTCTGAGAACATAAAGAGAGCCACTGGAATTTACTGCTGATCTCCAGCTTTGGTTTGCATCTCCTGCAAAGACAGATCGGAGATGCTCCTCTGAGTTCTGCACTGGATTTTTCTGAAGATTTGTGTGCGCGTGCGTAATTTTGTGGACACTTTTGGGGAAGAAATATCGAAAGGATTCCTTATTTTTACTGTTTGAAGGACTTTTCTCTGATTATTACTCCCACTTGTTGGATCCCAGCGCTGCGTAATGTGGCTTCTACACGTTTCCACCGTCGCGCTGTGCGTCGGCGCAGCGCTCTGCACCTGGGAGGAGAGCACGGTGGTGCCGGTCCGGCTGGAGTCGGACCAGCGCGAACCGTGGCGGACTCTGTCGGCGGAGGAGGAGCAGAAAGTCAGGGAGATGAGGGTCTATCAGCTGGACGTGTTTGGAAAACAGCTGATTCTGCGGCTCGAACCTGACCAAACCTTCTTGGCGCCGGGGTTCGTTTTCCATGTTGTGGGGAGCCCGGTATCCGTACCGGCACTGCCTGTATCCGAGAGCGGATCGGAACCGGGCTGCTTTTTCTCCGGCACCGTGAATGGAGAGGCGCATTCCGCCGCTGCGCTCAACCTCTGCCGCGGGCTGAGCGGCGGCTTCTTCTTTGAAGGGAATGAATACTTCATTCAGCCCCTCGACTCCAGTGAGTTGGACCAGGTCCACTCGATTCGGCGCAGAAGCCGGGCGGCTCACAAGGAGGAAGGGAGCTCCAAGTGCGGGGTCAACGAGGACGAGGAGAGAATGCCAAAGAATCCGGGAGAGGAGGCCAGTCACGGAGCCCCTAACGCAGAACAGACAGGTAGTCTCGCGCGCATTTCACACACCATCACTCACTCTCAGCAGAACCCAAACTTTCACAGCAGAAACTCGACAATAAATACGCAAAACGTTGACACACAAACAACTTTAGGAGGAAAGAATGTTTCTGTTACTCCAAAAGTGTTTCCAGAGTTCTGGATGCTCAGTGCACTCAGCCACCCTTTGACAGCGCTGTCAGCGCGCGGCCAGGAAGGAAAGGAGGGAGGGAGGGAATGTCAGCATGTGTGTGTTGGGCTGGACTCGTGGAAACAGAAGGAATAAAGGAGGTGGGAGCAGGCGATGGGGACAACTGGAGCTGGTTGGCGCTGAGAGGTTAAACTCCTGGTACAAGTCGCCCCAAAGGAGTTTATTTCTCCCAAGAATTTATGGCTTTGTCACAAATTTAGAGAAGGTCACTTTTAGAGTCCCTGAAGTGGAGGAGGAGGAGCCATGGTTGGTGTAACAATGAGGCAGCCGCCGCTCTCTAACAGAGTAATATCCCATTAACGTTCTTCTGGTCTCCTTACAGTTCGCCACAGAACCAGGCGTTTCGTTTCCACCCCTCGCTACCTCGAGATCATGCTGGTGGCAGATCAGTCCATGGCTGAGTTCCACGGTGCAGGGCTCAAACCCTACCTCCTAACCATCATGGCCGTGGCATCCCGCCTCTATCGTCACCCAAGCATCCATAACTCTATCAGCCTGGCGGTGGTGAAGCTTCTGGTGGTGTACGAGGAGGAAAAGGGCCCTCAGGTGTCATCCAACGCAGCCATGACCCTCCGCAACTTCTGCCAGTGGCAGCGGCAACACAACCCCACAAGTGACCGCCACCCGGAGCACTACGACACAGCGGTGCTGTTCACCAGGACGGTAGGTCCAATGACAAATAGATAAAAGTTTTGGTGAAGAGTTTTTAGATGTTGATTTTGAGCTCCATCTGATTGATTAGGATCTTTGCGGTGCCAAGAACTGTGATACCCTGGGCATGGCAGATGTCGGCACAGTGTGCGACCCTGAAAGAAGCTGCTCAATAATTGAGGATGATGGACTCCAAGCAGCTTTCACAGTTGCACACGAGCTGGGTAAGAGTGTTGATGTGTTAGTATAGCGCATCGCGGTGCATAAACTCAGACATGGCATTAAAAGTATCATACATCCCAGGTCACGTCTTCAACATGCCGCACGATGATGCCCAGCTCTGCTCTGGTGTGAACGGGCCTCACTGGGGATCCCACATGATGGCCTCCACTCTGTCTAACCTGGACCAGCAGCAGCCATGGTCTCCCTGCTCAGCCCTCATGATCACCAGCTTCCTGGACAATGGCTATGGCCAGTGCCTGCTGGACAAGCCTGTCAAGCCTCAGCCGCTCCCGCAGCCTCTCCCGGGAACAGTCTATGATGTGAACCACCAGTGCCGCCTCATCTTTGGCGAGGACTCCAAGCACTGCCAAGAGCATAGTAGCACTTGTGCAGTTCTGTGGTGCACTGTGACTTTACCAAGTGGTCTGATGGTGTGCCAGACCAAGAACTTCCCCTGGGCCGATGGGACAGCATGCGGGCCCGAGAGCTACTGCCTGGCTGGACAATGTCTCACAAAGAGCCAGGCTGCCAAACATCAGGTAGGAATCACTCTACCCAACTGACCTCTGCTCTGTCTGACCATAGGAGATTGCGTTTTAACACTTTTTGAGCCTATTCTTGATCAAGACTGATTTCTTTATTTTTCTTACAGACTCCAGTCAATGGTGGTTGGGGCTTATGGGGACCCTGGGGCGATTGCTCCCGAACCTGTGGCGGAGGAGTTCAGTATTCTTTTCGCTCCTGTGACAACCCTCTACCAAAAAATGGAGGGAAATTCTGTGAGGGCAAGAGAATTCAGTATCGCTCCTGCAATACGGAAACCTGCCCAGACACCAATGGTAAGACATTCTGTTACAGATTTGGAAAAAATAAATTTGTAGTTTTTGAATTAATAGTTGCCTTCTTAGTGTTGCAATAAATCTGACCATCGTCCTGCTTTTTATCATCAGGTTTGTCATTCCGTGAGGAACAGTGTCTGGCCCACAATGACATGTCAGCTCAGGTGTCGCTGGGTTCAGGCGACGGCGTTGAATGGGTGCCCAAGTATGCCGGAGTTTCACCGAAAGACCGCTGCAAGTTGGTGTGCCGGGCCAAGGGAACGGGATACTTCTTTGTTCTCAAACCTAAGGTCAGTAAACAAAGGGACTTTTTTAAAAATAATTTTGCTTCAGAACAAAATAGGAGGAAGGTTTTAGTGATCTCAGAATAAATCCCGCGCCTCAGCTATTTTAAAAACGTTAAGCTTTCACTCTTGCATTAGAAAAGAGTTAATCTTTTGACACAACACAGTTACAAACCATCTGACAAGCCTCCGTTTGTGTGTTTTTGCTGACCCCAGGTGGCTGATGGGACGACCTGCAGCCCAGATTCTACCTCAGTATGTGTGCAAGGCCAGTGCGTTAAGGCTGGATGTGATCGCATCATTGGCTCTAACAGGCGCTTTGATAAGTGTGGTGTTTGTGGTGGAGATGGATCAACCTGCAAGAAAGTGTCTGGCTCCCTCGACCGTGCAAGGTAAGGGCCTGTCAGGTTGTACATTTCTGGCTTTTATTTCATGGATTGAAAAATCATTTTAATATTTAATGTTTTTCAGGCCTGGTTATCAGGATATTATAACTGTCCCTGCTGGTGCAACCCACCTTGATGTCAAACAACGTGCTCCAGGGAACGGTCGCAATGATAACAGCTACTTGGCGGTGCGTTGTCAGGACGGCACATATCTCTTAAACGGCGATTACAAACTGATGACCATGGAGACAGATATTGCTATGAGAGGAGCTCTGTTGAGGTACAGTGGCTCTTCTGCCACCTTGGAGCGGCTTCGCAGCTTTGCGCCGCTCCCTGAGCCTCTTACTATCCAGGTGCTGTCAGTGGGGGAAGCCCCAAGACCTCGCGTGAAGTACAGCTACTTTGCACCTAGACCCAACAATGGAGCTTCAGCCTCCAATAACAACGGGGCCCGGCGGCACTCAATCAACGCCATCCGGGATGTAGGCACAGCCGACTGGACTCTGAGGGAGTGGGGCATGTGTTCACAGACCTGCGGAGGTGGCATCCAACAAAGAGAGGTTGTGTGTCTAGACCCACAGGGACGACCATCCTTGGACTGCCCTGAAGAGCTTCGTCCTCTGGCCTCACGGCCCTGCGCTTCCCAAGAATGTCCAACTTGGCTGCTGGGAGAGTGGTCAGGGTGCTCTAAGACCTGCGGTCGGGGATTCCGCAAGCGTCAGTTGAGCTGCATTGGGCACGATGGCCGTACGTTAACGAATGACAGCTGTGACTCTAAAAACCAGCCACGGCCCCTCTTGGAACTGTGCAATCAGACCGCCTGCTAAGGACTGCGTCCACAAGCTGACCTCTCCACTTCCCAACTTTCTGAGAAAAAGTCCCGTCGCCAATGCCTTCCTTTTCCCAGAGACACTCTAAAAGGGCTAATGAATGTTTACATGAACAACGAGAAGGCTTCTGGTGACTGTGACGTTTACCCTGCCGCCAAATGTACAACAGTGGTGATGCAGCAACATCAACAGCTTTATACCCGGCAGCAGAGGCACATGAGAGGAAGAAACCAGCACATTCCTGAGTTTCCCTAAACAGCATGCTGTGTACCATGCTGTTGTCGTATATCCGTGTGAGAGACTGTGTGAGTGTTGCATTAGCTCAAGTATCTTTGTCCAAGCTGGGCTGGACAGACCAAGGAGATCTTGGGTTTGATAGTTCAATGAAAAAGAAAAGTAACAGAATAACCTTCATTCTTAACCCATCAGGTATGGTAAATAAACAGCGTTTAAAGTCACTTTTATTTATCGCAAACATAAAGCACTTCCTCTTTGTCTGTTTTTTTTTTTTTTTAACCAGCGGCACATCGTTATCAAACAGTTTTTCAACATGTCTCAGTACTTTCTACTAGCCATATCTTGCCCTCGTCTACTCATTGTGTTGTGAGGAAAACTTTGAAAGACCAAAGAGGAGTGTGTATGTGTGTGTGTTTGTGTGTGTTAAGACCTAAAGAGGGACTTGTCTCCTACAACTACTTCATAAGTAAGTCTCTCGTGCCTTCTGCGAAGGCTTGTTTTCACTTGTTCTCTTTCGGTTTTGTACAGAATATTCAGACTTTATTTATTTTTGTACAGCCTGGTAAATATAATCATGTTGCTTTTTTAAATAAAAAGTTATTTTCTATTTGTTTTATTGAGATCACAGAAGGAAGTAGAATATTCAGAGTATTTATACAGTGTTATAAATATATATATAAGGTCCTAGGTTCATGAATAAAGCATTGCATTGACTTGTACAGTGGTTGTCTCCTGAGTTTTTTTTGTCTTGAACTTTTACTGATGTCTGACCTGCTGAGGCAGCAACATTCACAAAGTTAGAGGTGGGTAATACACTCAGAGACTGCCTAACTCCAACTTCACTTTATGAGATGTTGATTAGCAGCCAAAACGTTACCATAATGTAGAAACTGTTTCTCCAAGCAGACATTCACCCAAAGAGTCAAATCATTAGAAATAAAGGGATCATCTTGATACAATCTGTAACAAGCTGTAGAAGGAAAACAATCAACAGTCCATAAAGTAGTGGCAACTACATGCCGAGAAAACAAAACCAACTCTTTCCTCTTGGACAAGGCAACCCAACACCGGTCCTCAAGATCTACCACCTTCCTTTTCATTGATCCCTTCACTCGTAAGCCTTGTTTCCACTGAATGGCCCAGTACAGTATTTTGAGCGTTTCCATTATAAAATGGACCCATCAAGCCGGACTGAACCGTATCATTTTTGGGCTCCTGTGGGTTGTAGGTCTGTAGAAAAATGAAACGGACTGGTCAGGGCGAAGCTACTGTCCTCGCACAATAAAACCTATTGATTAGTGGAAGGTCATTACGACAAAAGCAAGCGCCAAACCAGCACCAGCGTATTCCGCTTCACCGCCCACAATCTTCCCTCAAACAACATTAAATGACCTGTATATACGAAGTACCAAAAGCCAAGGGGAAAAAAGTGAGACCTCCAGTGTTGTTGTTGATAGCTTTGCTTTTACTGTAGTCAAATTTCTATGACGCAAAGCTACGCAATAGGTCTACAACCCACATACGCCGTGACAGTCCAACTTTAATTCGAAGGACTTGCCTGAATTACCTGGACCATTCTAAACCGGACTGAACGTTCAGATGAAAGCCAGATGCTTTCATCAGTCTAATCTCCAGAGCCCCTAACACCAATAAAATTGAGCCTAAGAGGGCCCTGTTTGGGCATAATCTACCTTCTATCAGTTTTCTATGTACATAAAGTCCTATTCCGATCATCTTTTGATGTATTTTCAAAGTGTTCCCAGTGGTCTTTTTTTTAATTGTAATTATGACATTTTTAGCCAACTAGGACCTAATTTCTGCAGAGTGGCAGGAGTTAATTAGAAATTCACCACTGATTCATGGTTGGGACCGTTGGCGAAGAAACAACCCCACCCCTTTGTTCCTCCCTGTTGCTATAAGCTCAGAGCAGGGACCTTGTGGCCCCCCGGCGTATTCCTATGTCACAAATACGTTCCTTTTTAAACAGAATTGTTTATGTCTACTGCTGATTCACATCGACTGGAATAATGAAATACTCTGAGATGCACTTTTAAGCTTAATCTTCTTTAAATATGTCTTCATTGATCAGAATAATACCCCAGGAACATGTTAAAAACAGCAAAAATGCGCCAAGTAGGGCAAAACAGATCTTTAACCTTTCAGACCAGCTTTTGGACCATGGGAGGAAGCCAGAGGTTTAGAAAACATTCAAATTCACACAGTCAAGCTTCGGCCAGGATCTGAACTAGCATCTCCACAATGTGAGGTTTCAATGCTGACCTTACATACATAATATCACTTTTTAACCCTTGTGCTATCCTAGGCACTTTACCATTGGGAGTTGGGTCATCTAGACCCACTAGACAGTGCGCTGAACCTTTTTTCTTCAATGATTTGTGAACCTCACTGGTGTCCATGGATGACATGAAATCTTTCCACCTTTATCCACCTTTGTCATGGTAGGGAGAACACGTCAATGTAAGGGTGGGGTCATCTGATAGCACAAGGGTCAAACAGTTACTCAGATCATAAGCCCTTAGTCCCAAGAGGACCTGGCTCATGATCAAACTCAACCACCAGAGGGCAACATTGGTTACCTTTCAGAATCCACCTTGCATAACTTTTTCAAAGCACAATGAATGAATTGGCCTTAAAATTACTGCTGACGTCAATCCGGACAAACAAGTGAGTTACCAAGATGCTTGCTGCTACCAGATCTTTTTGATTCACAGGCTGTTTTTCAGCAATCGGGCTGCAGGCAAGTCCTTTTTAGATATGAATCAACGTAAATCATGTTTAATGCACAGTATTTATCTTTCAGATAAAGAACTCCAACCAATGCATTCTGTCTGAATAACCTTTAATTGTGATTGCAGCCAAACTTTTCTTCAATTTATTTACAGCTTTTGTCACTAGGCTGAAAATTGCATGACTCGTAAACTTTCTGGGCTCTTGCTGAGCTCACAAAGTACTGTCAATAAAGCCCACAACTAAATTGTCACTTCCTGTTGCTTTACAGGGACAGCAATCTACTGCTCTGCCGTATAAAGGTGATCATTATCTCGTAATTACAGGTAATTCAGGAGATCATCTAGTTCTGTTTGCTACGGTATTGAAGAAAAGAAAAACTATTTGTAATGTTAGACTAAACTCAAATGACTTTTCTTTCTGAGATGATAACTAATTAAAAAAGATAACAAAAAATTAGGGGAAATTGTGTCTATATTAGCGGAAATTTAAAAGGTGCTTGACTTTGTACCTGCTTGTTTTTACATGTCTCCCCATCACTTCATTACAGTCTGAAAGAAACATCTGGAAGGCATCATGAATCACCGGTCCTCACGGTGGGTGGCTTTTCCAACAACTTAATTATCTTCATCCTTCTTGCCACCCCTTGATTTGCCTGTAAAAGTTTGTTTAAACTATTGCAAATGTGACCCAGTTTACCAGCTAATAAAAAAAACATATTTTAAAAATCGATTCCAGGCAAATGCATGTTTTAATGAGTTTGTGCAACGATTGTGTTATAGTCACAACTTAAATGCTATGAGCTTCTGTGATTCACTTACAGAAATTTGTGGCTCATGAGCAAATGCAACCTGATAAATGCTTATTAAAAGTCTTTTATATGCCAGATGAGCTCTTATTTTAGCTCCAAAATCACTTGGTTAAATATAATTTGCAACCAGAATGATCTGTTTTAGGTCACCACAGGTAAACACAGACAATCAGTGTTACTAAAGATTGTCTCAAAAGATAGAAAGAAACATTTTTTTGAGGTAAGGTATGTTTGGGTTAAGATAAGCAGTTGTTTCTTCGTTCCTTCTTACCAGTTTGGAGTGATTGATACTAATTTAATTTATTAAGATTAGCTGTTCATAAATGACTGATGATCCAGTTATGTAAGAATACAAAATATGTTGGTTTGAAGAAAAGAAATGGTTAAAAAAAAGGTACCCTTTGACACATTTATTTCTGTTTACAGAGGTTAAAGGTTAAAAAAAGAGATCTATATATGAATTTGAAATTTAAAAAAGGAAATTCAAGACAAACCATTACAATGTGTGTTTACTCTATATTTATATAAATTTATATCCATTTTATTTGAGTTATTTTTAATTAATTTGCACTCCAAAAAACAAAAAGGTAAAAAAAAAAGATCTGTGAGGCTATATTTAATTAGGTTTATGTCAAAAATAACAATTCTTTATATCTGAAAGTTTAATTTAAATGGCTATTTTTGCAATAAATACATTTAAGTCATGGGATTTAATGGTTTTCGTTTGATTTCCTAAATCAGGTGCCTTAATATGGTACATTTTCCCCAAACTTTCTTAACTTTTTAAATAAATATATCAAAAGTAGGGCACTTCCTGTTGTTTGTTGAGCACTTTACCTCTTAAAAACATGTCCTGACTCATGTAAAGCTGACGTCAGGCTGCCTGAGGAAACTCTCAGCGTGGTCTCTGATTATTTTTCGGATTGTACTTTCATCTGTGGGGTCGTGATCACAGGCAGCGCTTTGGTGCGTCAAGCAGATCCGCCATGACACACCGGAACAGCATTGTCTTCAAAATAAAAGCATGGACAAAACAAAACAAAAAATACCCAAATTTGAAAAAGAAAAAAAAAACGTGACGCGCGGTGAAGTTTGTGGCGCAGGTGACTCTTCACGAGTCAGATTTACAAATTTATTTTCAAACATATGAACCCAATATTGCGGTTCCTTTCTCATATCAGCATTTTTGCAATATATATAGCAGGTCAAGAAAGAAAGTAAAATGTACAGTGGTTCAAAATGACTCCCAATAAAATAAAGAATTAAATGAAAAAATAAATAGAATAAACTAGCACCAGCTAAGGCAAAAGCGTTCTTTCACTCATAGTACACACAGCGGTCTTACCTTTACTTGCATTAAAAAGCTCCCATTCTCGAAAAAAATCTTCATGACTTCATGACAAATAAGTCCTCCTTATCTTCTTTTCTTTTCAAAAGTTTTGGTCTTCCATTATTTATTACTAACGTTCTGACTGATAGTTAAATTTTAAGAAATGTTTGAGCCTATTTAGTTGTTAGATACGTCAATTTTGCACTTAGAGCAGTAAAATAACGGACTCCCATTAAACTTTAGAACAAACTTGAGCTCACGTGCGCCCTCTTCCTGTGCAGCAGAGCCACTTCCGGTCTGACTTAATGTCCTTTTAGAACGAGTTTATGTCAGATGCTAGTTGTAAATAAACGTATTTTACGTTTGTAAAATACGTTTATTAACTATCAGATGAGACGTGAAGTTTTTTTTAAATGTATACTAACATTTTAATAAAGCAAAACAGTGTTAGCACGTGCTAAATTAGCAAAAGGCACGAGCCATCTGCCCGCTGCCCACACTGTAATTGAACATTGAATAAGCAAGACTGACATGTAGACGGTAAAATCCTTAATTTAAAAAATAAAAATAAAATTGAATTAATAGCACAAATTAGTTGGCAAATATTTATTTTATCATTAGTGTTTATCTCATGATGGCAGGTGAGGATGATAAACCCACTTAAAACACGTCCCTGACTTCCTGAATTGTCAATGCTCCATTCCTTTTTTTTATAATACATATACGCACATCCAGGTGTTTGTTCCCAAAAAAAGGGATTTGACCAAAATTTCACTTTTACTTTGAAAAGCAACAGTCAGGATCCTGTTTGTGTCAAACTTCACAACAGTCTTTCCTCAACGGGAAGTCAATGGAGTAATTTGAGTTAAAAAAAAAAACTAAAAGGGAGGGCAGGATGGAGGGGAGGGGAATAAAAACCTCAGTAATCAGACGGTCTGGAGGTGTGGAAATAGAGAAGGGACTCACATGTGGGGTACTAAATGAATCCCTGCTCGTCAGGGGGATTGCACTGAGCTTTTGAGCCAAAAGTTCTGCAGGAAAGAGGGAAATATGTGATTTTTTAAAACATTTTTTTAAAATCCCTGACATTTCTTCAAAGTGAGCATGGAGAAGCTTTGGAGCAGCTGGAGGGGCCAGACGGTGAGGTGGAGGTGGCTGAGGAGCTCCTTGCTTCTGTCTTTATTTACTGGTGAGTTTCACTCTTCTTCTATTGAAGTTTCTTATCAGGCGTAGGGGAGATTTAAGTCCAATCTACAACGCTGCTGTGGATGGGATGTGGGGGGTTGAGTGTCACACAGAGTGAGAAGAAAAAGAGGGCTCTGGGGGTGGTGGTGGTGGTGTTTGGGGGGTGACATGTGGTGCAACTGCCTCCACAGGGGTGTGGAGAGACAGGAGCCAGGACCTCAAAGGACCACCCAGAAAGATCCCCCCAGGAGTCGGCTCCTGCTTTTTACATTTTTTTTAAACCAAATTAAAAGTCCTCTGCTGAAAAACTTTAAACTTTAATTTGAAAATGGATGTTCATTGGTCTCTGCATTCACTAGCTTTCATATTTTCCCTCCCAGGTACACATTTCTTAGACAGGAAGTGTTGACACAGAACAGATACATGAGCAAAGATTGCTTGTTTTCCTTGGATGATCCTCAGCATGCCCTACAAATGATCGGGAGTCCTGTCTGCACTTGTGATAGAGCTCCTGTTCGTCTGTGCCCATCATGCCGTGTGCACTTCTAACGATCTCCCACTCGACTAATTAGATCCTGGGCGAGGATCCCTGATGCTGCTTTCACACTTTTAAAGTAACAAAAGAGCAGTCTGACAATTCAGTGTCGGATTTCATTAAAAATGAGTCACTCATGATCAAAAGATCTCCCAAAAAAAGACCAGAGCTCCGTTACCCACGATGCATCTGCTTGGTTTATATATGATTTGGTTGTTCATATTTCTCAGCACAAAATGGCCTTAAGTTACCAGATTATCGACTTGAGTGAGTACTAGAGCAAACAAGAAACACAAGCTTGGTATCCAAGTGGTTGGGTGTCTTCCCTGAGGCTGTGGGAATGGATTCAAATCCGCAGTTGGATCAGGCTAATGTAAGGCTAATGGACGTTGTATGCACTCATGTACTTGAGTAGTGGGTAATACTACCGCGCGGTGCCCTCATGCCACATTCCTGTGATCAGTGAGGTACGTGCACTGCCTCCTTACTGACCGTGCGCAAAAGCTGCATGCACGGGGTGTGCCCGTAGGGTGTGCACGTAAGACGCCCTCACAAACTACACTCTGAATGTCTCCATCCATCTTCCTACGCTTATCATGGACTGGGTTGTGGAGGCAGCAGTCTAAGCAAAGATACCCAGACTTCCCTCACCGGCAACTTCCTCCAGCTCAACAGGGTTGACCCTGAGGCGTCCCCAGGCATAGAGACGTAGTCTATCTAGCGTGTCCTGGGTCTTCCCCGGGGCCCCCGTCCAGTGGGACGCCAGGGAGGCGTCCAGGAGGCATCCGGACCAGATGCCCGAGCCACCTCAACTGGCTCCTCGGGATGTGGAGGAGAAGCGGTTCTACTCCGAGCTCTCCACGGGTGACCGAGCTTCTCTCCCTATCTCTATGGGAGCGCCCAGCCACCCTGCGGAAGAAGCTCCTTTCAGCCGCTTGTATTCGGCTGAGTTGAACGTCTAACTCCCTAAATACTAACAGGCTTTGCACAAGGAGCGTATACTCATCACACGGACAGCACTAACGGGTTCCTTGCGTAGTCAAGTTTGCAAGATGCATGTGCAAATTTGTGGCTTTCTGCGACTGTTAAACGTACGTCTTACGGACGTGCACACGTACCACTGATGTATAACCTTTATATCACCGTATAGGGCATGTGTCACATTCAAATTACGTAATAGACGCACAAATGTTGGGCCAGATTTGGCCTTTACGTTGATTTACGTGTTCTTTGATAGGTTTGTTTGTAGTGTTTTTTTTTTACGTAGTTCATCGTGATACATCTGTGGAAAATTTCACGTTTAGACCACAACTTTTCTCGCTTTTTCCCACGTAAATTCACCTATGACCAATTTTCATCCATGCAATATGCGCAAAATGTACGTAGTGGGTGCGTAACATGACCTGTCGCTTGCAGCATACCCGTAGCAAAAAATGTGCATGAACATTTTTGGTCTACGGGCTCACCAGATGGATCTGTGATCTTAAAATTTCGTGCAGGCAGTTTAACCCTTTTTCTGCCCGCAGACAGCCCATATCCACCCATAAGGCCAGTTGTGACTAAGGCAAAAGGTGTTGCATTGAAGGTTTAAATCACCAAAATGATTCCAGAGCACAACTGCAGCTCACCGCTCCCCCAGGGGCGTGGGTCAGATCCGTAGAACAAATATCATACACCCAGATTTGTAACAGGTAACAAGACGGTAGGTTATTCTTAAGACTCCTCCCACATTAATCATCTTTCTTAAGGTGTATATTTGTAGATGAAAGTTGACTTAACACTCAGCACACTTAAAGAAAGAAACATCTGGATTAAATGTGGAGTGTGGAAACCAGTTTTTCAGAAACCAGGGCCTGTAAGCACACTTAATAACACATTACAAACTACAGGAACCACAAAATTGAGTAAGGACTCTGCAGCATTTTGTATGCATACACACAAAAAAGGCTGTCAGCTTTAGTCTTTCAGCAGGTGGGAGGAACTCTACGGTTTTTCATCTCATATAGTCTTTATTCAATTATTTCTCGTTTTACGTCTGAAATGCTTCATAGTCGTTGTACAATAATCCCCATTCTGTGCCTAAATATTTTTGTGTAGTTTCCTTTCTTAACTCAAAAAACTATCCTGGCCTATATGTGATAGATGATATGAGCTAATTAGACGTAGCTAAACGATTCGGAGGGCTTAATTTAGACCACAGCAATCTAACACTCACCTTAATTTGGTGAGCAAAGCTGGAAAATGTTATACATTTATTAATTTGGTTTGCTTTCACATTGCACTTTTGAGGGTGGACGAGTCTGCTTTGAAAAAACGAAAAAACTGATTTCATGGATGGAAATGCCAATAAGGGTATGATCAGGCTGGGTCAACAGATCCACAACTTCCAATAGTTTTTGTAAATGATCAATATATACTATCTTAGCTAACGAGTGTAAAATTCAAATGTTTGTTTTTAGAGTCTAGCATTCCTATAAGCTGCTTTAAACTTAACATTATTGCAATTTCTTCTTCTAGTCAAACATATTTACAGTGTCTCATTACCTTTAGAGTATTCTACACTGTTTGTTGTATGCATTGTCCCTTAAATAAATAAATAAATACAAATACAAATACAAATACAAATACAAATACAAATACAAATACAAAACAATGGCCAATAGCAAATGTCAAAGTTACAGTCCCCGCGGAGTTGGTGATGTTATTGGTCTGTTTTTATTGGAGATACATGGAAAAATGGATGTAAGGTGACTCGTCTCGATTCATGTCAAAGTGCTCATCAAATTCTATAGATGTCAAAACCATTGACTGTATATAAGAACTGGACTGACTGTGTGTGACGTCACACATAGAAAATGGCTCACCACCAGCTCCAATGAAATGAAGTCAATTTAAAAACTGACTTTGCCATATAGGTTTCGAGCTATGTCAGTAAGCAGCGATTGGTCCAAGTCTGTTTGAGTCCTCGTTCCTGTGGCAACCATTATCGCCAATCAGGAGCTTGTTGAAAGTCTACACCACTACCACTTGAAAGTGGACTAGACTAAATATGTCAGCCACACTATTCAAAGGTTTGACATCTGATTGGTCAGTGTATTACTTCAATAATTTGCACTATAGAAAAAAAAGATTATCGTGTTTAAAAAAGGTATTAGGGCGAGAATGGCTATTCTAACTAAATGAATGACTGAGTAACAGCTGTTTATTTCTCTATTGAAGTCTATGGGATTTTGGCTTCCTGAACCTGGTACTTCCTGTTTGGAAAGCGAGGGCGGGGGGGTCACTCAGTACAGTTCTCATTAACAGTCAATGATTAAAACCAAGAAGCAAACCATTAACTTTCTAATTCTTGCTCTTCTTGAGATCAAATGATCAAATCAAGTTGATCAAAGTCTGAGTGAAAATTATCAGCCTTTGGAGGGTTGTAATAATAGAAAATCAGTCTCTATTCACTCTAGTGGTAAAATAGACAACTTTATAACCAAAGTAAACATTCAGGTTGGTTCAAAAACCAGTTTTATCTTGTGTTTTATTTACAATTGTATTAGTAGTGGGCCAACTGGTTAAACCCCATCTTTTTGCAATGTTGAATAGACTATAAGGGCTTATGACCGAGCTGATTGGCTACCATTCGTATGTACTACCATTTGTAATAGTGTATATAGGTGAAGATTCTTCTTCTTGTTAAATGTTATTACTTTTGCATTTTTTGCACATTTTTAAACACCCTTTCATTCTTTTTGCACATTGCTGTTGTTCTTTTTTCTCTATTTTGCACTGAACTGCTGTAACAAGTGAATTTCCCCAACGTGGGATCAATAAAGAATATCACTATCTCTCTCTATAATGCAGCGTCGTGTTTCTGTGAAAACTAAAGTGTTTTGTCTGTTGAATCGCCTGCAGATCTCATACTGACCAAAGTAAAGTAAAGTATGACCATGATTAGTTTTTCTGCATTTGAAGCCCTGATAACCTTGTGAATGTTTGCAGGGGGTAGTGAAGGCCAATGCGAAGGTTGCATCGAATACTGCTGTGACGGATCTCCTCCTTTCTGCTGCTCCTACTACGCCTACGTGGGGGACGTCCTCTCGTAAGTTTAATGCGTCGAAAGAAACGACCCGTTTTTTCCCCCAAGGCACTTATGTTTTTCGTCCACAGCAAAGTCTACAGTTCTGAGTCCAGAAATAACTCAGGTAATTGAATGCGTTCGGATGTGACAAATCTGCCGGCCTGACACGTCTATGAGGATGAAAAGGGGGCCGATCTGAGATGCAGCAGTCTGCTCCTCAACAACCTTGGTTGCTAGGAAGCCTCAATTATCTCCTGCTTGATAAAAGAGTGTGATCTAACGCTTGCCCACTCCGAACACTGTGAAACTCGAGTGAGGTAAATGGGTGGGGGGTTGAATATCTTGTTAAGTTAATAGATCCCTCCAGAAGGGATTTGGCCAAAACCTCGAGAAAAGTACTGATGATCACAGTTGAAGCTGAGAAGTGTAGGAAACTGGACTGTTTGCTGTTGCACGAGTTCAGAGCCGCTTTCAATAAATGAATTGGGGATTTTCAGTCACGAAATGATTCCTCACATAGACTTTCTACATTCAAAACCCCCCCAGATGTGTCCTGTCACTTTATTTCCATGGAAACCAGAAACTTGCATCTTCTGACACTCATTTGGCCCCATATTTGTGGTAAATAGCTTTTCTACCTCGCTTTAAGGCCCAGAGCGCCTTACAATCACAGTCCCGTTCACCCATGCACACACGCATTCTGATGGCGGCTCTGCTGCTGAACAATGGCGCCAACCTACAACCACCAGAAGCAGTGCGGGTTCAGTGTCTTCCTCACATGGGCGGGCATGAACTGAACCTACAATCTTCCAATCAGAGAATGCTGTTAACTGCCCTACCGCTGTACCACATCCTCCTCTCATATAAGGGCCACTTAAGGGCATCCTAATTGAACGGTATATGAGCTTCTTAGGACCTCGTTATGTATGACTGTGGTACAAATCAATTGGCTGGATATCAACGGTTTAAGAACAATAAGGGTTCACCTCAAGAAAATCAAAAAAAGTCCATAAAACGATCTGATAAGAATCATTGTTGAAGTTTGTGCGTTCGTTTTTCCAGGGGCACCGCCATCTCCGGCATCGTGTTCGGTGTGGTGTTTCTGATGGGGGCGGTGGCCGCCTTGTTCCTGTGCATGTGCATGTGCATGAAGAACGGACGAGGCGCGCGGGTCGGCGTCTTCAACACCTCTTACATCAACACTGTGACACAGGGCTACCCAGGTTGGTCGATCCAGCAGCTCTTGAGGTTCTTAACTGTTGCAAAACGGGAGCGTATTATTTAAAAACATGGATACATAGAGTTGTTTGAACAGGATGAACCGCTTAGATTTATTTCAAATCCATCCATTAGTTTTCTAAACTATCTTGATCCCAATTAGGGTCATGGGGTTGCTCGAGCCAATTTGCGGTTTTAAATACCTATAAATTTCAGATTTTTAACTTTTATTTGATAGTTTTGTGGAAAAAGTGTTTAGATTTTCCCAAATTGATATAAAAAGGGTAACTGCCCATTTAAACTTTTTTTTTTTGCCTCATTCATCAGTTGGCGTTATCTTATTTGAGTGCAACGCTTAGTGTTTTCTGAAACAACAGAAAACTACGGGGGCACTGCAGAGGTTTAACTGAGTAAACCTCTATTTCTTTATGCCAATGAGTGAATGTCTTTGTTGTGTTTGCAGTATGAAATATGTGGGGGAAAATGAGAGATCTGCCTTAAATCCGAAAACTGGGCTACTAGTGGCGCCAAAATCTGTAATGGAATGCTGGAGGAATTTTGTCCTACCGTTGAAGAGTTTTCTGCAATAAAGCAGCGTCGTGTTCTGATTTAAATCCAGAGTTTGACTTCAACACTTCACAATCCAAAGTTTGGGTTAATGTCCTGCAGAACCCTAAAGCACATCAGCTCCTGATCAAATGTTGTTCAGGATTTCCTTGCAGGGGGAGTTTATGTTTCAATGACGTTTTAGGTCCTGAATCAGCTCCAAACCATCACACTGCCACCGCATAGGATTTTTTACTGAGATTTTATAAAGCTCCCTGCCCCACTCCATTCCAGGTCGTTACTGTAAATAAGAACATGTTTTTAATAGCTTACCTGCTTAAATAAATGTTAAATAAATAAAATAATGTCTGATGCATCCACTTGGAGACAAATAGATCCACGTTTGTTTTCCTCGTCTAAGCTGGAATCTGGATACAAACTGTACGGCTTGATAGTTCCAATATTGGTCACCTTTTTTGTAATGTTAGGTTGGGGGTGTGAGGAGCTGTGAGCCACCAAAAGTGTGTAAACAGAGAGCTCTCAGTTGTGGGTGATGGGAAGGGGGTATCAGGGTTGCTCTACACCAAAGATCCCACCCACAACTCAGAGGGTAATTTTTAAAGCTATGTTCAAGCGGCCACCTACAATGAAAGACTATGTGAATGGGTATCAAATTTTACGACTGTTTTCAGCCTCTACAAACAAAACATGTGGCCATTAAAACGGCGGATATGACATCATTGATTTCACAAAGTTAAAATCTAATTTATATGAGCGTTTTGCGACGACCATTTCTGAATCCACTGTCTTCTGAAGATGAAAATGTTGATGGTTTATTAAAGAACTTAAAAAAATTAAAATAAAAAAAAATGTTGGCAAAAATTGTTCAGACGCAATGCATTGTGGTCTATATTCACCGATCTGGTGAGCATCGATGCACACTGGTTTTTCACAGAGACTTCTAGGAAAATTTCTAGGGCACTTGATTTTGGAAGTGTAGTATCGAGCAGCACTACAAAATGACGAACGCACTATATGAAAATGAAATTTCCCCATTTTGGATTAATAAAGTCATCTATCTATCTATCTATCTATCTATCTATCTATCTATCTATCTATCTATCTATCTATCTATCTATCTATCTATCTATCTATCTATCTATCTATCTATCTATCTATCTATCTAGTGAGAAGGGAAGGGTTTCATTTATCAGAATAGAGCTGTGACAGAAACGTAGAAACAGAGAAACTTTGACATTTACCTCCAAACCTTTTTTTTTAAACCGTAGGTGGCGGACATATGCTAGTAAACAGTTGAAAAAAAAGAAAAAGTCCCTGCCTGATGTCCAGTGTGAACACCATGGCCTATGCGGGCATTTTTTAAAAATTTACAATTTTACAATTAAAAGACTTCTGGTAACGCTTTGAAAATAGATCATAAGATGATCGGAATGGGTTCCCCAGTTGAGAGTCTTCTGTGAGACCTGAAGCTTTGATCGTTGGGTGGTTATTTTTTTAGTTGTTGGGGTCTAACTGGGGTTTGCGGCCATAGAAGCTGACATCTGTGTTTTCAAACCACTTGTTTTTCAATCCACGCCTGCAAACGGGAGGAATTGTGAAACGGAAGCACCGTTTACGCTCAGTTACTCATTAACTAAACAGAGGAAAGACAGGTTTAGTTTAAAAAAAATTAGTCGTTTTTTTCTCTTTTTATGTGGATTAGTGAAATAAAAAGATGTTTGTATCTGTAGAATGGAAATATAATCTTCTGGGGGTATTTTGAGTTTTTTTTTTTTTCCACTATTGTTTCCCAGGTGTTGTGTTTCAGAGATTTTGTCGCAGTGTAACCTCATCTCATGTCCTCAGGCCGGCTCTTTTGAATAGAAAGGAGCAAAGGTGTAATGTGTAACCAGCTGTCCTTTGGCCTGAAGCAATATTTCTGACCACAGTGTGGATTCTTTTTTTTCTCACCTTTGATACTGTCCAAAACTAAAACAAACAAAAAAAAAGGTTTCCACATCATTCCTGCAGATACGTTCCCATTGACCTCAGAGGTGGTGGGTGTTCTGTTACGGTCTGCAGCCTGAGAAATGTTATTTCTTCTTTTTCTTTTTGACCGGGCTAATCATTTATTTATCAAGTTTCATTCTCCTCTGCACATCTCCTTCAAGCTAAACTGCCCGGATGCCTCTTATGCTGCTCTGCGGCTCTGATCGAGTTTCACGGCGGCGGTGCTGAACGCATGCAAAATGGATGCGTCTCATGCCAAGCGATTTCCAAGCTTCTGATGCGCTCAAACTCTTCCCAACAAAACTCGTAACTTGTCGTCACTTTTTTGTTAGTTTTGGCAGTTAAAAACACACTCCTATCATCTCTTGATCTTTCCTTCAAAGCGGTCTTTGAATTATTAGCCGAAATGTAAAAACTTGTTGTTTTCTAGGACATAGTTTCTGCAGAGCAGCAGGAGTTCATAAGAAATTCACCTCTGAATCGAGAGCAGGACCGTTGGTGCACAGTAAGCCCGCCCCCACTTCCCGTCATCCATTTGTTTACACACTCTTACAGCCCCTCACACCTTCTCTACATTACCGGTGCAATGAAAATGGTGAGCAATACTGGGGCTATTCAGCCACATGTTGGAGCTTGTGGCTTGCCATTGTAGGTTCTACCTAACAACTACAAGCTGTTTCCAACTGCAATTTTTGGTCTGCTCATGATTCAAAATGATTTGAATGAAGAAATACTCAGAAATGCAATTTTAAGCTTCATTTTCTTCAAATTTATGTCCTCCATTATGTGAAACATACTGCAAGAACGTGTTAAAAACACCATTGAACTCCATTTTCATTGGAAAATCGGGTTTTATTTGGTCTTTAACTTGCAATTTGTTTGATTTGTGCTTCAGGACTTTGGTGGCTCTTCTTTCCTGCGAATTGTAGTTTTTCATTTCAGTCCCTAGAGGGTGCAATTGTTTGCCAAATCCAAAAATCGAGGCCTGTCTTGGAAAAACCTAACCCTACTTAAGTTTTTTTCCTCTTTCTGTGGTTTCAGGTCCTCCACCTCCTTACACCTATGACTACGAGATGCACCCACCATCACTCCGTCCTCCACCCTACACCCCAGCACAACCTCAGCCAGGCGACTGCTCCCCGCCACCTCCTTATCCTGGCTGCAAGTGAACCACCCTCAGTGTGGATGGAGCGTCGGGGCCTGCAGACCTGCAGACGACGATCAGTGCCATCCTCCCAAAGCGCTTCAGTGCCACGGCGTTCCTGCTGCTACCAGAGTGAGCATATGTGTGTGACAAAAATGTGGGTCAGGACGGCTGAAGAACAGGACATCACGTCTGGTAGAATTAACTGCTGGCAGCCCGGCTTGCCTGCAGCTGGTACTTTCTGCTCACTAATACCCTAATGTGGCCGTCTGTGCACCGCTTTGAAGGTGAGACTTACTTCTGTCAGGATGGAAGGAGGAAAAAGAATATCCCAACAAGAGTTTTAAGGACACCGCATTTTTTTCACTAAAGGAAATTGCCTCCGATTAAAGCCATTTTGAACAGGTTCAAAGATGGTGTAGTGACTTATAAAGCCTGGAATGATGGTACAAAACTGCCTTAAACGAAATGTGATTTAATTATTTTTTTTAATTCAAATGTTTGACCTTACTGTGTGTAAACTGTGAATTTCTGGGGTTTAACTGTAGAAAGATGAGGTAAATATGTAATACCTGTAGTGTAAATGTTTTTTAAATCTTTTTTTTCTTTTTTATTCTCTTGTTTGGACCAATAAAACAAAATATGAGAACGTTTACAGAGTAAGTGTGGGTTAAAAAAAATATAAAGAAGAAGAAGAAGAATCCCCCGCGCGCCCCCCTCCTCCCATGCAGTGGTCATGTGACCAGCCTCTGAGCAGCTGTGAGGCTTCAGAATCGCTCACCATCAGACGACGGGAGTCACCGGCGGCGAAACACTACGCTCTCTTCCCGTTTTTTTTAAACACGAATAAGACGCCATTTTTCTTTGGGAGCGCTTTGGCAGCCGTACGAGATGGGGCGCGGAGTAGTTTTACTGCTGGTGGCAGCAGCGGTGTCAGCACTGGCCGTGGAGGTAGGGGGGAAACAGAAATCCCTTTTGTGTGTGAGAATTTGTAGGATTTTCCACCATGTTGTTGCCTGGTTGAGATGACTGGAGTGGGATTATTAAACCGGAAGTGCCCTTCACACTTAATCCTATACCTTCTTTACTTGGAGAAAAAAATGAAATCAAGTTAATATTGAACTTTCACTGTACGTGAAACGGAGGATAAATAATAAACGTAACAATTTAACTAGATATAAGAGTTTGTGTTAGTAAAACTAGTTATTAATGCTTGAAGTACCGTTTTATTTTGAAAGGCTCAACCGGAAAAGTTCTTAAAACTACTTAAAATTTACAGGATTTTTTTCCCTTTAACATATAATTTCTTATAGATATTTTTGAATCGGAGCTTTGTTGTTTTTTCCCATTATGTCATTCTAACTTTTGGGAGAATTTTTTTTTTTGGCGTTCTCAAAAACAGGATTTGTCGAGCTTAAATCATGGTATACTCCACAAATTCCGTTGTTCGGTGACGCTTTAATGTCACTTATAAACCGGGGTTTAAGCTTTCGACGTTGAATAGAGACAGTAGTAACATTCAGTACAAATGTCGGTTTTTATTCAAAGCAGCAAACCTTTATTTTACATCCTTTGAATCCCATGTTTGGTCGTGATTTTTAAATCGCTGCGTGTTCAAGTCAACCACCAGGAGGACTCGGCTAGTGGGATGTTTCGTTATAAGTGAAAAATGTCGCATTCTAAATAAAATTTTGACGAATTCCTTCTTATCGACTAAAGGAAATGCGTCTTCGAACATTTTCCACATCCCGGGGGTCAGCGCTTGGGAGTGGGCGTGTGTTTTTTTTAGGAGGGGGGGGTCTCTTACATATTTTATTTTTTTTGTAATGGAAGCTCCAAAGCTGCCATGATGGCAAAACCAAAAGACACGAGGCCGCCAAAAAGAAATATAAAGACGGTTCATGTCGGAGCAAACATCATTAACGCCCTCCACCTTTTTCATTAGTGACTCGGTAGAGAGTGGAGAGGTAAGATGGCGGCGGTGCACTGCAGCATTTGTCGGGAAGCAAATAGCAGCTCTCCTGCCTCCTTACCTTCTCCTTGGTCTTACATTTTAAAACGTATTACTTTTCTAAAGTCCTGAATCTGTTTTTTTTTTATTTTATTTTATAACAAACCTTTTGGGTTTTCTTAAAACTAAATGTTTGTTTAAGTTAATGAGAATATGCTATGTCACTCCATCGTGCATTACTTTTACCACTACTATTGTTTTATTAAAACAATGTAAGTTATTTTCATATTTATTTTTAATGGTTATGTCAGTTCAAAATAGACCGAAAACTCTTTTTATTTAGGTAGAGATACTAAAAACGTCTGCTGTTTTATTTGACTCTGGTGACTTTTACACTGCGCTTTTAAGGGCAGACTATTCCCGTCATATTTTTTCAGACAGTTACTATACATTTGTGACTTTTAAGTCACTCTGGAGAATAAGTTGCAGGGGCAAATATATATGTAGGTAGGTAGGTATGTATTTATGTATATGTATATATATATGTGTATATATAGGCTGTATTTCTCTTCTTCTATCAAATGAATCTCAACCTACAAGTCATTTTACTAATAGTTTTTGATTTGAGTGTTCTTGAATGTGCCTTTTTTTGTTCATACGAAGATGCTAATCTTTATTACTGCAATTTCTTTTTTTTTTTTAAATGTACCTCCCGCCTTTCCAGCTTCACACTAGCATATCGCACCAGGGTTCACTTGTTTCGTCTGGGCTGGACTTCAAGTGAACTTCTAACTGTTTCAGTCAGAATTGATGCTTGGGAAACCTGTAACGTCTAGCCAGACGTTAAATAAAGCAAAATGCCAATGCTTTACCTGTTTTCATTATAACCTTTAAGTCTTGATAAGCCTCCTGTAAATGTCACAACAACCACTTTTTTAGTGATTGAGATCCTATAAACTGGTATTGAACAGAAAGAACACAATCAAGATTAAACTAGGAGTCTTAAAGTAAAGTCTTATTCAATTCTTTAATGGATCAATGTAGTTCCCGCTCTGTGTCAGCCGTGGTCAGCTCTGGTCTGTTGTTTTCGCCCTTGTGGCAGTCTGCAGTCAGTTTTCTGTCCCTCTGATGAACGAGCAGAAATGTGGCATCTGGTCTCCATTGTTTGCTGACCGTGGTCTATAATCAGTGGACTTGGAATGAATGGTCTGGGCTCGGGCTTTGTTAGTAATCTGTAGCCGAGGTCACTTCAGTTTGAGCTCGCTGAGATTTTTTAACATTAAAGCTTGTCAAATGGGATCCGGTGAAAAGGATGGTTTCTGAATGTTCAGGGGGGCTGTCTACTAGCTCGAGAATGAGATGTCGAACGTTTCCGAGCTTGTTGGGTGTTTGAGGATTTCTTTCATGAATGGCTCGGACTACCATGAATAGGAAGCTGCTTTTCCCGATGGACCCACCCTGTTGAGTAAGGCTGTGATGTGTATAGCGTGGCAGTTAGATGCCAGCTTTTTTTTTAAAATAAAAATCATGGGATAATGGCTCTTCGCCTTTGCATGTTGGCACTACCAGTCTTGCCCATTCTGCATTTAGGGTCATTTAAAAAAAAATTGCGTGTTAGAAAGAAATATTCAAACAAGTTTAGAGGTTTGCTTGCAGTTTCAAATTCCTATCCTTTTGTTTTAAGATTCTTTTAAAAAATCCCCAAGAATTAAACTTTCCACTTCATTTCAGGTTTTAAATTTAGATTAAAAATAAATCATGTTGTTGGTTTTACTTTGGGCTTAAAAACTGGATAAACTAAAGGTGACTGAAAAAATGCTGAAGAGACACACAATCTAGATCTTAAATCTTTGTCATTTGGTGTCCCAGATGGAAAACTAAACTGTTATAATTTAAAATAGCCCATACAGCCTAAATAATAAAGAAAATAAAATTGAATCCTTGACTTTTATTGAAATACTTTGGTCTTTATATTACTACAAATCAAAATTACAATGCATTTTGTATTTCATGATTTATGTTAGAACTGATCCACACTCCATGTAATGCTGGCAGTTGTGTGTGATTTCTCCTTTTGTTGAGTTTTTATTGGCTAATTACTGAAGCATTTGTGTCAGCAGATGTTCTTTTCAGGTCTTTCTCACTTTATCAAGAAAGAATGCCACAGTAATGTAAATAAATCCAACTGGGACCATAAAACCCACGTTGTAGCAGCTGGTAGGTGTGTCATACCATTGTGGACGTGAGTTGGAATTGTCCCAAGAAGAGTTCTTCTTGCGGTCTGGAATTTTGATAATGAACAACAAAACGTTTGTGACTTTGGGAACTCCCATGTGACAAGTTAAAAGCCCACAGTTTTGGGGAAGTTCCCATTATTTGTTTTCTGCAAGAATGAAGAATAAAGAGTGAATAAACAGAGTCTTTGTTGGAAGGGAAATGCCGGCAGGTTTGTTGTTGTTGATTCCCAGGATAGTCCGCTTCACTTGTCAGGTCTGAAAACTCACCTGAACTCGGTTGCAGACTAAACACATGAACCCTGACCTGTCTGAGGAATGCTGTTTACGTGGAAATGAATTTTTGTCTGGTTCACTTCAGTGTGAATCCAGAGAGTCTGAAAGGACAGAACTGATCTACAGGGAGTAACAAACCACAAAAAGTTTAGAGATGTCTTGTTAGTTTGTGGAGGGAATCCATCTGCACACTCCATGCTTGCAGCATTTGTGTATGCTAAGAAAGGAGCCAATCTTGTAGCTTACCAATGACTAGTGTGCTGTAAGGACACTGTACAACAGCATCACCAGTAAGTCATAAGTGCTTGGAACTTCCATTAGCATCACAAATACTTCACGATACACTTGCCACACGCAACAATGGTAAGGTCTATTTTCATGACGTTCCTTGGGGTGGATTCACGGACTTCAAGGGACAACTCTACACCAACCTAACCTAACTCTACACCAACCTAAAGACTCAGGAACCCTTGTACCCGTACAAGTCGACCCCCAGTTTGGGTGCTCATGGCTAGGGCTTTAGTTATTATATTTAAGTCAAAAGAATAGCGGGATTGCCATTTTCTTCTGTTTTTTTAAATGTTATTTTAGGCATCACTTCCTCCATTTAAGTAAAACTGCACAGTTATTTCAGAAGTTTAGTATGCTGGTAGTCTTAAGTCTGCTTCTGAGAAACCAAACTAAAGAAGGATGTAAACTTTATCACCATTTCCCACTTTTCTGAGCGACCTTAACCAATGACTCTTGTATGCATTTCAAATGGTAAAAAGAAAAAAATAAACATGAGAAAACCTGCTCTTTTTATGTTTATTTTGCATGTGTAGAGTACTTCTGTATGTGATTTCTTACCAAATCTAAATATCTAATGTTTAGACAAAACAAGTTTTTTTTTCTCCTGTGTTTTCCTAATATTGTTAGTTGAATCAGCAGCAAAAAAAGCCTCCGCCTGCACCTCAAACCCCTGTCCTGCAAAAAAACATTCCTGCCCTTTTTAAATGTTTGTTTTGTGTTGTTATAGTAAATGCGATGATGTTTGTGCGCTCGCTGACTTTTATAAAGCCATCACTCTTTGTTCATTTAATGCCACCTCAGACAGTTTTCCCTTCAATGCTGTTGATCTTTTGTGAGGTACATTCAACAGTTTAACTGAATTTTTGACAAATTCTTGATTCCATTTGGTCGACTTGGCTGTCTATCCTCTGGATTGGTTTTTGTGTTGTTGTTTTTTATCGTGTTTTTCTCCTAAAGGGTAACCTGGCCCTCTTGTGAAGCATTCTAGGAATCTGGTTGTTCTGATTTCATTGGTTAGAGGTTAGTCCGGCCCTCAAAAGCTGCTTTGTTCCCTGCAACCTGTTCTCTGAGGAGGAAGATACTGTGAACAAATAGGAGCCTCTTTAACTTGATGTGCCAGAAGTTTTATATATATATATTTTTAAATCTTAACGTCCTTTTTTTTTTCAAACCAAAACGTGCTTAGATTCAATTGAAAATCCAGATAAATCTTGGATTATGGCCTGCGGTTTTCAGTTTACTGGGCTGTGGTGTTATTAATATCTGCAGTGAATGAATTACTTCAGGTTTGGATAGATAACTGCATATAATTAATGATGGCTCCTCTTTGTTGTCTGTCACAACAATGACCTTGAAAACCAATAACACGCCACTACTTGGTTCATTGTCTCCTGGTAGGTTCTAGGAAAGGAAGCAAGTTTCTCCAACTCTTATAACATGGAATCTCCGCAAGGAGACTACCTGATCATTCTATCCTCAATAACAGTAATTTCTATCAGCTGTTTAACAGAAAAGAAAAAAGCTCAGTTAAACCTTTGCTTTCTTTGCTGCTATATCTCCGTCATTTTTACTTTTCAATGTTTTTTATGCGGGTTCAGGAATTTTCTGTATTTTTTTAAATCTGAAGTTCTCAGGAACAGATACAACTCTGTGGGTTTTTTTCTGAACTTGACAACACCCATAAATCTCCCAAAGACTCTTTAGTTCTGAAAGTTTTTCAGTCTTCAGAAAATGTCCCCCTCCCTTCTTTTCTCTCATGCTCATCCCCTTGCTTGTTCAGGGTTGCCATGGTAGTGCAGCGTTCTCCAGGTACCTGGTACCCAGACTATAATTAGAGCGATTTGTTCCTTGTCACCTCTCTTTCCCATTTCCCAGCCCTTCAGACTCTACAATTTTCTACTAAAATAAAAAAAGCGGGCTTTTCTAGTTTTGTCAGTGAAAATTCCAATTCCATCCCTGGTGGGAAGCTGGCGTCCAGTAAGCCTTTGAAGATTGACGAAACCTTGGCTTCTACAAGTCAGTGAGCTTATCACCAGGTGTGTGGGTCGTCACCGTGGAGGTCTGCATCAGAAAACTGTAGTTTTTAACTGTCCCAAGCTATTTCTGGATGTTTCCTGTTTGTTTGTGACAGTTGACATGGACATCCGGTATTTGCATTGTTCAATGGGAGCTGCTGTGAGGAAATCCAAGCACAAAAGCGCACAATAACTCATAAGATATTGGATGTGTCGTTTTGGAGAGTTTCTGTCGCTTATTTGTTCAGTATCTCCTGGTTATCTCTTTTGCCTCTCATTCATCTGTTATTCTACTTGTTCTCTACTGACCCAACAAACTACATATATTTCCATCATTGCTGTAATGAGCTTAAAAGGCTTTTTTGGTTCGTAATTGGGGAAACTGTGAAGTGCAACAGCAAAAGAAGCTTAGGGCTTTACTGGAATGGCATTTGCTTCAGCTCCCAAGACAATGGGTTCATTTACAGATCGCTAAGTACCCCGTTTTCTCAGGGTCACTTGGATACAGTAATGAGTTTACATGAACAGTAATAACCAGGTTTCTCAACCTCTATTATCTCAAATAAATAATAGTATCCCCTTTCATTGAGATCTTTTTGTCTTATGTTGTTGAAGTCCCGAGGGTTTTGTTACACAGATGTGGTTTTAAAGAGTTCGCCCAACAGATGTTTGTCCAAGGAAACCATGTTTCTGCTTTACATTAATGATCCCCAACCCTTGTCACTTTTCTACCTCAAATAATGCCCAAAGCACTTCACACATTCATCTATGCACACACATTCACACACATTCACACACTGCTGGTGACAGAGTATCCATTGACTGTATAAGAGAACTGGATGGACTGCAATGCCACCCCTAGAAAATGGTTTACTTCCAGCTCCAACCAAATGAAGTCTATTCAGATGCTTTCATTTATTTGTATTTGTTTATTTTTTTTTTTACAAAATGTGGTCCAAGTCAGTCTGAGTCATCATTTCTCTCTTCACCACTCTCACCAATCAGAGAGCTTGTTAGAAGGCCACACCCCTACCACTTGAAAGCTGTCTATACAAAATCTGTCAAACGTTTTGAACGTTGGATGTAGGGGCCTACAGGCTCCACCTACTCTTATTGAGGCATCTGATTGGTCCGTTTATAACTTGAATAACTACAGAAAAATGTCGGGGGGGGGTGGATTATCAATAACATGTTGAGAACAGGGTATCAAAGCAAGAATAGTTATTCTGACAAATCGAATAACATGAGTAATAGCTGTTTAGGTATCTATAGATGTCTATAGGATTTTGGCTTTTTGGAGCCTAAGAGTACTTCCTGTTTGAAACGCCAGGGAGGAGGGGCCACTTAGTTCAGCTGTCACGTATTGTCAGTGGCTGCCTTGCAAGGTGCTAACTAGACCACTATCGTGGGACTCTGTGTCTTGCCCAAGAACACTTCCGCACATGGACAAACAAAATGGGACGGAACCTGCAACTTTTCAATTCGAGGTCAACTGCTTTGGAGCTAATTAAATTTTATGTAAAAATGTATATATTTTTTGTAATTTGCTGGTTTTATTGGATTATTTTTAATTATAGTATTAGATATTAGTATTACTAACGTAATGTGCATTCAAAAAGTAGAGAAACGTAACCAGATCTAACTTTAAAAAAGGAATGGTCAAACACATTATATGGCCGAAACACCTGCGCACACCTCGTGGCGACCAGGTAAAGCACGTCTACACAAACTTGACCTACATCTACTTCAAAGCAAAAGAGCCGAATGATGAAATTTCTGCTCCCGGGTGACTTGGATAATGGCTTTGCCTCAGGTTGCTACCCTGATGACTGCAGGAGGTTATAAAAGGCAGGTCCCCTGGAGTATTTGGAGGGGAGGGGGGGGGGGGGGGCTGAGAAGGCAGTTCTGTATCCGTGGTGATTATAACTATGGAAACCAGGAGTCCCTCCATCACGTCTAGACAAATTAAGAGGGGAGAATCAGAAGACACCTCTAATCAGTTTATGGTTTTTCTGAGATTTTTTTCCCCTCAAGCTTAAGTACAAAATGTTTCTTTAAATAAATTGGACATTTCCTTTGAAGTTGATTAAAAACCTGTAAAGACCAGGACTGGAGGTTGAACTTGGGGAAAATGCTGAGAAGGTACACCAGACAGATGGAAAATCGTGACCAAATGACTAATGCAATTTATTTGTTAGTTTGACCTTTACCGGCATAAATAAGTCAAAAAGATCTATATTTATCCCACTTTAGTGAAAGCGATGAAGATTGCATTTCTTAAGGTCCCTGTATTAGCCCCATATTAGTTTGACCTTATTTATGACATTCAAGATGGATTTTATTTCCATGTTAGCTACTGTTATTTCCACACAGGCACGCACGCACACACACACACCCACACACACACATATTTTTGGTCCTGGATGAGCGGAAGAAGATGGATGCATTGATATATATCCAAGTGTTTTTCAGAATACCCATATAAGTATATATCAATACTTTGCAATGTAACCCTGGTTGGTGAAGGGTTTCCTGTAGGTCTTCTTCAGGCTTGTAGACACTGTAGCTGCGATATTGGTCCATTCTTCCATGCAGATCTGCTCAAGATCTGTGATGTTTTAGACTTTCAACTCCCTTGACAGATTCTCAATTGGGTTGACATCCACAGTCTGGTGAGAACTGTCCAGAACTTTTTTCAGACGTTTTTTCAGTGCGATGATTTTTACTGGAGATCTGTATTCCAATACCAGATACAATCAACCAGCGTCGCTTTGTGCAACACACTAAATCAGGTCAGAAATGATCTGACCCTTTTCACACAAGAATGCTGGTGGTATGGATTTGTTTTCTCTGACTTTGTCTTTAATTTTGTTTTTCACTGTTTTAGTCATATGTCCTCTATTTAGCAACTTGCGAAACAGTGGTCTCTTTAAGATGCTTACGGGCAGCTGATCTTAATTTTAGAAATTAACGAATCCTCTACAAATGATTTATGGATTTGAAGAAAGTGGTGCATCTTATGCAACCAGAACATGGCGTTCTGTCCAGCAGTTAGCTGTTATTAACACAGTTTACATCTAGTTAAAGCCCATAATCTTGTAGTGTGACATGCATCTTGTTCATCTTTGGACAATATGAGCTAAATCACTAAAGGATGATGGGTAAACTTACGTGTCATAGCAAAAGAACGCAACACATCCTTCTCTCTCTGGGATCTCCTTCTGGGACCTCTTTCATCCCATCCACCAACCACCTTCCCCCCCCAATGACAGGTCTGGGCCTCCCTGATAAGACTGCAATTAATAGCTGCAGGACCAGGATCCATTAGTGGCTCTTCAGAGATGGCGTGTGTGTTCTTCAAGTGGTTTGGAACTGTTTTTAAACCTCTGAATGGATGAGAAGGGAACTGGAAAAAAAATTTGGTTTACATTAAATACTAATATATGAAATGGCCTAACAGGCAGTTATTTGACTTTTTTATGAACAATATCTTTCAGGGGAGAACATTTAGCTAAAATTTAAATGATCCAAGTTTGGAATGCGATAAATCTAAGAAAAGTAAAAAATGTATTTTTCTCAATAACATCAATAAATGTTATTTTTATTTGTTTCCCTGTGTTTTGCCTTCATTTCTTTTTGTGCCTAATGCTTGTTCCTTATTTTTTCCCCTCTTTTTATATTTTTCTTCATTAAAATTTGTTCTCCCTTTATTTCTTCTTTTATCCATCTCATCAATTTCTTCTTCTTTTTTTTACAATATTTTCATTTTTTTATTCTTTGTTTCTTTTTATTTTTTCTGTGTTTGTTCATTTTACTTTTTCCATATTTTGTGTTCTTCCCCTTCGTTATATACCCTCCTTTTCTGTCTCTTTTTTTAAGATCACAACAGTAAATCATAAGTGAATAGTTTTATTTTTTTGTTTCTAGATCTTTTCTCACAACATCCTCCATCACATCTTTTTCTTCCTCTTCTCCTCCTGTCTTTAGTCTCATTTAGCCTAAACTGTCCTTTCTCTTCTGTCCCATAAAATGACTTGAATTTTTTACCTTTACCCCTCCAGCTTTGCCTTTTGGGGGGCCATAGAAGTCCTTAAGAGTCTGGGACCCTATTGACTTGCAAACGAACCCTGGTGTGGTTCACTACAGTGTGAATACAAACGAACATTTAAAGAGCAAAGGTTCAGAAAAAGGAGTCGGTGCTGGAGGAGTTTTTAAAATGTTAGAAGAAAAAGGTAAAACCTTTTGTCTGTAAACACAATTAAGTTGAAAAAAAAATTATGCTTTTTTTTTGTTTTATTTTAGTCAGCAGACAGTTCAGGGTGCCAGTTTTCCTTTTTTTCTATTAAAGGCAAAACTTTTTAAATTTTATCAGTAAAATGATTAAATATTTACTCAATGTAGCGTTAAAACGGTTTAAAAAAATAATTGTTTCACAGGATAATTTGGGGGTTAAAATAAGTCAATGTTCTATTGAGATTTCTAACTACTGTGAAGAGGTCATCTTTTTTTTCTGGTTGACATTAACTCTGAGGAAAACATTGTTCAAAAGAAAAAAAATGGTTTGAGTTATTACTACCAAAGAATACATTTTAATGTCATGGTCTGGTAAGGGCGGACAGCACAATCGTTAAGCCCGTTGTGTAAGATCTGCAAAAAAATTTGAGTCTGAGGTTTATACGTTTTGAAACTGCAGCCTCCTCTAAAACAGCTTTTTTTTTCTTTCCAAACAGACTCGAGCAATTGCCCGGAGCTTTCCATAAACCAACAATGGTTGGGAAAGCACTCAGCAAATTGCTTCGCAAATAATCTGACTTTAATCGCCAGACTCCTTTTAAACTTTCATGTCGTTTTGTTGCGTAATTAGATTATTGCATTGTGTTTTTGTGACTTTTATGTGCCTCCCTCGGGGAGAACGTGGCTGAATTCCTCTTCAAACGTCCACCCAGACGTGGCTTTCTACTTCATTTAATGTAAACGACCTCATATACGACAGTGCTGCATTCAAAGCAGTTGTGTGGTTTTGTGCCGCTGACATTCTTGTTTTTTCGATCCACACGAACCCAGTTTGCTGCTAAAAACCATTTTGGAATTTTCCGTTCTGGGTTTTCATGGACTAACGGGATTAATTGAAGCATCAGAGTTTGCTAAATTCTCAGTCCACTGACCAAACGCAAGATCTTCCGTTTAAAGAATCCAGCGCGTTCATATCTTATGAGTATTGACCATCAGCAATCCACATTTCCCAGATTATTGACCATCCTTCTGACGGGCTGAACTGTGACTCTGAGCTGGAGCAGGATAAGGACGAAATGAGTTTAGGAGACCAGGGGAATCCTGATCTCTTCCTGCTCCTAATGTGTGACTTTTCCTGAGACCGTTGGGTTTTCTTGCATCGTCTGTCCCCCACAAAACTTGTACAAAATGTTCCCAGTTGATTTACTGTAACTCTTCTCGAATTAAGGATGATTAGTAGATTATTTCCCTCTAAAGAAATTGGTTTTTGAGGATTCCGACGTCCTTTTCTCTCGTCCTCTTCTTCCCAAATGTCTGAAGTATCCTTGAACACATAGATTTGTTCTCTCCTGTCTCCACTCATCTTACCGTCGAGGTGACTGTTCTCTCTTTGTGCCGTCAGTCTTTTCTTGGCCCGTGATTTATATACGCTTTGCAGAAAGGGAGTGACCATGTATCCTCCACCGATGCAAAGGAAGGATGGGAGAAAAAACGACAAGCGGTTGAGGAAGGGTTTGTTAATCAAAAGAGATGAAGGAAGTATTTAAATGTCGGTCGGCGCTTATTTCCCTTAAATCCTGAAGCAGGGAAGAAGTGTCTTTGAATTTTCTTTTAGTGAATCTGCAATTTGACCCCCAAACTCTGGGCACACATCGGTGTCGTTGATAAGGCAGAGACCTTTAAAGACCCACTCCAATCAACATTTGTTCTACTTGATCATGATTATCCCGTCTTAAGGCAAAATAAATTAACAAAAGTCATTTTCTGCAGAAACTCACCTAGAAATTTGCCTCTGAGTTGTGGGCGTGACCGTTGGCGTGGAGCTACCCCGACCCCCTTCCCCTTAACCGTTTACACGCTCTCCCGCTACCTTACACCCCCAACCTAACATTACTGTTGCAGCAAGAACGGCCAGCAGTATCAGAGCTATCCAGACGTATGGTTATTTGGTCAGATCTCAGTTAGGACAAGGAAAGCAAAGGTGTACAGTTGTCTACAATGGAGCAGCGCGTTTTCTAAATAACAAATACAATCTTTTTCAAACTACATTTTTTTCCTCTGCTCCTGATTCACAACAATGTTCAGGAAAACAATTTTGAGCTGAACTTTCTTTACACGTGTCCTCCATCATCTGAAAAAATGCCGTGTTATAAAACGCAGTTTCCTTCGGAGTGGGTCATTAAAATAATCCGGCTGGGTGGTGCAGATGGTCGGGCATCAGGAGTGAAGTCCACCAGCGCGGCGGTTCCTGCGGGGTCTGGAGGGCCTTGACCAGGAGGGGATTTTACGCCCCGCTGTTCACGTTGAACCGTTCAAAGGTGCAGATTTGACTCGCAGACGGGAAAGCTGATCCGATGGCGTGCAGGTGCTGCTGTTGCACAGACTTGGCCGCCGTGCGTTTGCGACAAAACAGGAGTTACTTATTAGATCAAACACAGTTTTCGTTATTTATTGTGAGCTTTTTTTAGCTGTCGACTAAGAAGCGGTAAATCCTGCTGCTGTCTGACTTGCTTTTATTGGAGTCATGCTGGCTGCCCTTTTTTTTTCTTTTTTCCTCGGGTGCAGTGTGGTGAAAAAAGAAAAGCTCCAGAGACCGCCGTCGTCTACGGTTTAAACACTTTTTATAGAAGGGGAATTTAATGTCCACTGGCGGAGTTTCTTTACCCTGATCCACCAGACATGCATACAGCAGCCATTCCTTAAGAGTTTTTCTCATCAAATTGAACCCCCCTCCCATTGGTCACGCCCACATTGGACGGGATGCCCCTCGGATGCACGCAGGTCTGGAAGGGGAAAATGTGCCGTCCATCTCTCAAAAACAACATTTGTTCGGCTGCCAGGGCCTTCAGAACCATTAACGAGATTAGGCGGCACACAAAGGCAGCGGCCCCCGCCCCTCCCTACTGCTTCTCCTCCCGTACTCCCTCCCGGTTTTTGTTCCAGCTCATTTGCCGGCACAATGTGGACATTCAGCAGTTTGTCGGCACCTCTTTTTGTTGTTTTTATTTGTTTGTGAGGATGCTCGGACACAAAAAACCCTCCAGACCGAGGGGGACCGCAGAGCAGAGCTCCTGCTGGAGGTGGACCCTCCTCTTTTCTCCTTCTGCAACTGCTCAGTTTGTTCCCTCTGGAGATGAGAAAAAAGATGGTTATATAAACACTGAGCTCGCTTATTCAAGAGGCAGAAGACCCATGGAGGCGGGGCTTAAACACAGAAGCATGACCTATTTTATGTTGTTTGATTTTTGTGCTCTTTTTTTTGTTTTTAGTGAGATAATGGTGGTGATAATGATGTAAGCCGTCTATCCCCAGTCTCCCTCAGCAGCCCCCCACTCGCTTGGCTGTAAAATGTAATTGCGTCGGCTGTTTGAAACCCCGAAAAGCTGACGGAACGTCTCTGCTCGCTCTCACAGGTGCCCACTGATGTATCCATGGGTCTGCTGGCTGAGCCCCAGGTGGCCATGTTCTGCGGGAAGCTCAACATGCACATCAACGTGCAGACGGGCAAGTGGGAGTCCGACCCCTCCGGCACCAAGAGCTGCATCGGCACCAAGGAGGGGATCCTGCAGTACTGCCAGGAGGTGAGGCGAGCGAGGAGTGATGGAAGGCTCCCCTTCAGTGGAGGATTAATGTGCAGCATCGTGTTAGTTGATTGGTTAAAAGGTATTTTTTGAAGTGTAAAGCGACTGATGCACAACTGCAGAAGATTCGTTTACTGTACTGAACGCCATCGATATTTATAAACATTTTTACGGTTTTAGGGTGGATTTTGTATCTAAATGTAGCTCACAGCAAGCGAGGAAAATTCATTTGACCTTTAACTCATTATTTAAGACCAATGACAGTATTTTTTTTTTATGGCTGCAGAAGATCTGCATTTACAAATCTGCTAATAACATTTAAAAAAATAAAACTTTTGATTATGTCCATTTTAATTCAATCTGCAAAAGAAAGTAACATCGGTTTACTCAGTTTTACTTGTTCCGAAAAGCACAATATGTACCAAAAGTGAAACTCTATTAATGGCCAGCTCTAGCATCGAGGTATTCAAGTCCCTCTCCCGATCATCTCTCGATTTATTTCAAAAGCATTCCCAGTGGTCTTTTAATTATGATGATGCGGTTTTTAGCCAAAATAAAAAAACTTGTATAGAAATTCCCCTCTGAGTTGTAGGCGGGACTGTTGGCCGAACAAGCCTGCCCTCGCTTCCCGTCAGCCATAATCATCACCCTTTGTTTGCTTGATCCGATATTTAGTGAGCTGTAATTGCTCTATCCCTTGTCCTTTGTCTTTGGGCTGCCATAAGTGAATTGGAGATGAGGTTCAATTCTATAAACGAAAGCTCTCCGTTTACATGCTCTCCCACTAGCTTACAGCCCCTCCCACCCACAACCTAACATACCTGGTGCAACAAAAATGGCGAGCAATGCAGTAGTAATGCTAATTCGGACAAGGAAAACAAAGACGTTCGCGGATCTATTTGTCTACAAGTGGATGCATCAGAATGGAGCGGAGCAGGGAGCTTGTGGCCCGCCTTAGAGTATTTTCTACATCACATGTACGGCCTTTTTCCAACAGAACTTATTTTGTCTGCTCCCGAATCACTACAATTTAAATATAGAAGTTCTCAGTAAATGCCATTTTAGGCATTGCTTTCTTAATATATGTCCATCATTAAAATGCCACAATAAAAACACCAAAATCCCATGTTTTATTGGAGTATGTCTTTTAAATTCAGCGCTAAGTGGTCCAAAAGGGTCTAAAGAAATAGTATTAGTGTGTATTCAGACTGGACACATTTGGTCTGCTTAAAGTGAACCAATGGTAATCCGAATGCTGTTCAGTCAAACGCAGGGACTGGTAAGGGACCAGGAACCGCCCCAGGACCCATCTTTCGAGGTCGTCATTTCCAATCGGACTGAGGTCTGAGCAAAACAACTGGACCAAAGCGGCCACCGTAGCAGCGCATTACAGGATTTAAACCGAGTAGGAAAGAAGCAACTGCTTATGGTCTTGGACTCCCATTTAGCACATGGGTAGAGCTTCTTCGTTTTCTACTTTACCAGCACTTGTCCGACACCAACAGATAGCAGAGACTTGATGTGAAATCTCAATACGGTGTAAATCTTGTGATTTAAGCACGAAACAGAAACGGTTCGGTTCATTGCTAGCGTCCTTGCGATGGCTGGTGGCGTTGGTTTATCTTTATTTGCAAAATAAATGCAGACGTCGTCAGGCTTGTCGCCACGTCTGGGTTCACCTAATCCATTCGTCTTTGCCAAGCGCTGCCTTTTTTAACTGGCGACATGTTTAGAAAACGGACGTAGCTACGCACGAAATCAAGGGTCTTAGACGAGGAAGCCGAAAACGCGCACTTGCATAGACTTAGTTTTGTGGTTTCATAACTCCACATGGCTTCAAGACGCTTTTAATCTTTTACATTTTTCTAAAAGCGATCAAAGCAAAAACAACACAAACGCTTCCTTCTTGCAGAAAACGCATACATGGTTGCCGTAGCGATGACACATACCACCCACTTTGAGAAAAAAAAAAGATCCTTGAAATGTTCTTTACTGGAGTGAAACAGATCCTTGGGGAAAGCAGAAATGAAACAGACTTTTTTGTTTTAAATAGAAATCCTATTAAAAGGATTAAAGACTTCCTCTCAAAGATGAATCGTTCCTTTTAAGATAAATTTCAAAATATATGTTGCAGCTTTAGTCAACCACTTGACCTCATTTTGACGAATGAACGTCTCTGCAACACAAGTTCAGACATGAGGGGAAGTCAAAATAACTTTTAAATTGAGGTGCTTTTAGGGTACAAATGAGAGAATTGCTTGTTTTAGTTTAAAAATACTTAATTTCTGAACCCCTCCGTTATCCAGGTATATCCGGAGCTCCAGATCACCAACGTGGTGGAGGCCAACCAGCCGGTCAGCATCCAGAGCTGGTGTAAGAAGGGACGCAAGCAGTGCCGCGGCCACATGCACATCGTGGTTCCCTATCGCTGCCTGGGTGAGGTTTCAGCCGCACGACACATTTTCCCCCTCTTATGGATTGAAATCATCAGCCTTTTTATGTTTTCATGTTAAATTCGCTTCATTTAATCGTTGCCTAACACAAAAGGTGGAGCCTGGAGAGGAAAAGGAGGCTGTAAAAGTAAATGAATGTGATTTATTTAAACGTGAGCACGAGACTGAGTTTCCTTCCATAGAACAGTTTACCATGAGTCAGCAGAATGTAGGAAAGCAGTTCAACTGTGAGGAAAACTGCAAGTTTGTCCTAAATAGAGCTTGTTTTTTTATAGTTTTTTTTTTATAAAATGAATCTAGAAATACCTTCAAAGCTTTGACGCTAACTTATTTTTTTTGTTTTTTGCTGCAGTGGGAGAGTTCGTGAGCGACGCTCTGCTCGTTCCTGACAAGTGTAAGTTCCTGCACCAGGAGCGCATGGACCAGTGTGAGAGCCACCTGCACTGGCACACTGTTGCCAAGGAGGTGAGGGAACCCGCCGCCATCACAACAAAACCTCTTTTCAACTTGATGTGGAGGGATCAGGTTTACTTGTTTTGAAGTGTGAGTGATCGCGTCTTCGTGTCTGGGTTCATCAGATCATTCAGACTCTCCCGGTACGGTGAGGTTCACCCTCTGCTGCCGGAGCGGCGTCTGAATGATGGCGCTTTCAGCGGTACTTCTGTCGTCACAGGTCAACTCTGAGTTCTGAAGTGACGCAAATTCTTCACAAAAATTCAGATATTTGAACTCTTGACACACCGCAACGCTTAAAACATGCTGCTGCCGGACCGATGCGCCACGCCTGATGCTCAGAAAGCGCGGCAGGACCCTCCGGATTCATCTGTGAACTGTTTGACTGAACGTTGAAACTGGACGCCTCTGACAAAGCAAATCGCGTTCGGTAGGCACTCGGCTTTTGACTCCAAGGTTCTGCTGGGATTTTAGAAGCCTGGTCTCATGTCGTTAAGGTTGGCCAGTCTCAGATAAGGGCCGGCTCCGGTACCGTCGTATGAGGCACTGCCGATAAAAACCAGCTGATTTCGTCAATCACTTGTGTTCTTTTCAGTTTTTCTGTACAATTTTAGCCAATCATTGTCCTTTCCCAGCAATTGTGGGTGGGCTCATATATAAGAATGGGTGGGGCCATTGAGAGTGGGCGGAGCTTCTGTAGAAATGCCAAAGGACAGGTGAGTAATGGTGTGTCTGTACTTCACAGCAAAGGATTCTAGATCAGCGACCTGATGGATAAGTGATGTGAACAGTGCTCTGAAGAAAGACGGTCGTCGTGGCGATGAGCTTTAAAATAAATGTTTACGTCATGTGTGTGAAAACGGAGTCGAAAATGGTGTTTTTTTTTCTTTTCATTTTTGAAACACCGGTTCCTAACAGTATAAAAATCAAGATGGCTCCCATCCCTAGTCTCTGATTCATCTATAAACTGTGAGTTTGATTTGTCATTTTAAGATGTAGAAGAAAAAAAAATTCAGATAAATAAGAATTCTGATTTGTTGAAAGAAATCAGATTATTCAGCTTACACGATATAACCAGTTGTCTGTCTGTTCTTCATACCAACCGGACGTCAATGTCCAAATATGGTCATCTTTTGTTCTATTTTTAACACGCTCCCAGTGGTCTTTTAATTAAGATTGTACTTTTTTAAGTTAAAATTAACAAATCAGTGTCGTTTTCAAGGGTATAGTTTCTACAGAGTGGCAGGAATTGAATAGAATTTCACCTCTGAGTTGTAAGAGGGAGAAACCCCGCCCCCTTTCCCCTTCCTGTTGCTGGTAGCTTGGAGCATGGAGCTTGTGGCCTGCCCAGTGTATTTCCAATGTCACAAATGCAATCTCTTTCAAACTGCTGGTTTTCTTCTGCTCCTGATTCACAACGATTCACATAAAGAAATACTCAATAAATGTCATTTGAAGCTTCATTTTCTTAATATATGCCCTCTAATATTGGAGAAAAATACCACAAGAATACCACCACTGCTCGAGTTCGGCTTCTGAATGGACTGACTGAAAGGGACACACCTAATTGAAGTCCATCTTTTGCATCTTCTCGTTCCTGTCTGTCCTTGCAGTCTTGTGGAGATCGGACCATGACCCTCCACGATTATGGGATGCTGTTGCCGTGCGGCATCGATCGCTTCAAGGGAGTGGAGTTCGTCTGCTGCCCCACTGAGGTGGAGCGCAACGCAGACAGCGCCGAGCGGGACGCCGACGACTCCGACGTGTGGTGGGGCGGCGTGGAGACGGACTACACCGACAACAGGTTGGCGTGACGGACGCATGGGGCAGGGCGCTTAGCAACAATGAGGTCTTGGCCTTTTGGTTTTCACTGCTGCTCCTCTCTTCCGGTCTTGCAGTAGGTTGATGGAGCCGGCGCCAACAGAGCAGCAGCAGGAGGAGCCCAAACCATCTGTGGCAGAGGAGGACGATGACGAAGAGGCGCCCGAGGAGGATGACGAGGAGGAGGAGGAGGAGGAGAGGGAAGTGGTGGACGACGGTCTGGACAATGACCAGGACGGTGACGGCGAGGAGGACGAAGAGGTGGTGGAGGAGGACGAGGATGACCAAAACGACGATTTCGACGCGCTCGACGACAACGAAGAGGCCGGCGAGCCCACCGCCAGCGTCGCCATGACAACCACCACCACCACAACCACAGAGTCCGTGGAAGAAGTCGTCCGGGGTGAGGAAACCACTCGGCATCAAAGCAGCACATGGGGTTCTCCCAAAAAACACAGCCGGTCCCTGAAGCAGATCCATGCGGTGGTTCTGGCCCCTCTGTCATTTCACATCTCCGATTATCTACGATCCATTAGTGGCAGAGAGACGCCGTCTGTTCATTTCAGTTGTTTGATTAGTTTTAATTGCCCTTCCAAGAATTTATAATCCCCAAACCCGCCTGCACTCGTCTCTCAGCCTCACGTCCTTTGAAGCATTTTAGAAAAACAGAAACGATCACTCACAGGCCTGAAGGAGAGTCAAAGAGCGAGAATAAAGCCGCGGGCAGCTTTGTGTGGGCCGAAGGCGTTACCTGCCCCCCCTCATTGCTCCTTGTTAGCTGCCCTCACTGGCTGAGCGGCTGCTTCAGGCCCCGTGTCCATGATCAGTAACAAAATCATTGGAGAAAAAAAAAACTCAAAATGGCGGCTTTTCTGTTGGTTTTGTCTCCATAGCAACCATTTTATTTTTTGGTCGCCTGGGGGTGACGGACGAGTCTATGTCATTTTTAGAAGAATGTGCAAAAGTAAACTTTTCAATTTCCTTAGCAACAACGGCCGCATTCCTAATATAGTCGTTTCTCGTGTCCTCTCGTTTCGATCAGCTCGAGCCAAAGATTTGCGTATTAAATTGTCATAATATTCTGGTGAAAAAACGCACATGCAACAGGGGAACGCCACTTTTGCAGGCTCACCATGCCAACGGCGTTCAACATCTACCTACTGTAAATTCAATATTTTTTCCCATAGATGCTTGAGGAGTTAGGAGCCCATAGTTCCTAGTCTCTAGGGGGACTCCATTTGAGATTTTGGCCCCTTTCGTTGTTTTGATGGTCTCTCCCGCTATGATGTCATTATTTGGGTGGTGAATAATTCCTCTTCAGCGGGTATTTGGTGAGTCTTAGAGTGTGTAGCCAGCAGTGAGACACGAAGACTTGCAAAAACAATCCACTCCTTGCCCTCCAGGACTCTCAGTTATGGGCTGTTTTCTGAATGTGTGTCTTCCAAGATGTGTGCTGGGCCGACGCAGAGACCGGCCCGTGCCGGGCCCTGCTGCCCCGCTGGTTCTTTGATCGCGAGGAGGGCCGCTGCGTTCAGTTTATCTACGGCGGCTGCGGAGGCAACAGGAATAACTTTGAGTCAGAGGAGTACTGCATGTCTGTCTGCAGCAGCGTCCGTAAGTCCTGCCGGCGGTGGCGGCGATGATGGCGATGGCTTGCTTGTCTGCAGCCGCTCCACTATCAGCCTGTCAGAATTAACAGCTGTTCTCTGCTTTCTCTTTCCGCCTCTGTAATGATCACTAGAGCCCCGAAATACGCTACATGTTTCACATACTCCTCTAAATTGTTCACATATTTGATTTCCTGCATCTTTCTTCTGCCTTTGGAGGCTTTTATTTTGATAGGGAATAGTAGAAATGCCGACAAAGAAAATCTGTTTATGTCCTCTAGGGAAACAACAGAATGAAGACACTCGTTATTGCCATGGTTACACGAGCCTGTAGGATAATGACCATAATTCCCGTGATTACAGCGTCTTCAGGATTCTCCTCTCGCATTTATATTAGTTTAGCGTGAGTGTGGGATGTGAAATCAGCCAGGCGGGAAGGATTTTTTAATTTTTTTTTCTTTTTTTGCAATAATCCACGCTTCGCCGCACATTATCTGTCGCATTGTTGACGGGTTACAAGGCCGCTCGTGTTCCATCCCCGTCGCCGAGGAAATGATCAGCGGTTCTGTCACTCCGTTCACGAAAAGAACGTAAAAAAGAATAGGATTATCTGGTTTATTGGGCTGTTAGGCAGAGGTTTTGCTTAAAAGCCGTTCCTCTCTTTGCAAAGACTTGCAGGTTTGTGCAAACACAAAGCGGGCTGCGTCAGATTCCACACCTCAGTCACGACGTTGAGCAGCCTCCCTGCAGCACTCGACTCGTGCTTCCTCCACAGATTTGATTCAATCCAGCGTGTGTGTTGGTGAGAAAGCAAATTTTTAGGTTGCCTCAATGAAAGAAAGGCTCTTTAAGGAATCCTGAAGCATCACATTTATTGTTAACTTAGCTTTTATTTGTCACATTTGAACTATAATCTCTACATTTTACGCTGCAGACCTTTATTTTATTAAAGGTTTTGACCACCAGTGTTGGAGATAACGGAACAGAATTGACATGAGCAAGGATGAGGGTCAAACGTTTTTTTTATTTTTAACATTTCCTAAAAAGTAACATTACACTAAAGTGACTAAAATTAATTTAAAAAAAGAAACAGCCAGTGATGCTATTAATAGTCTAAAAAACAGTTTCAACGTAAACTTTTATTGTTGTTTTCATGTAAAACTGAAATTAAAAGGTTGATTATGTTTAATTTTAATAGACTTATTCATCTAAATTCAATGAAAAATCACCTATCGACTAACTAGTGACTTTTCAAAATTATGTCTTTTATTTTATAAGCATTAAAACAGGCAGGTAAAGTGCAATTAAAATAATTAAAAATATGTCAAAATAAAATAAGATTTATTGTAAAATATAAAAAAGGTTTATGTTTCTTGTCGTTTGAAAGTTTAAAGTGTAAACGTTGTAGATAAAAGTCCAAGAATTCTTAATATTTGTACATTTATTTTGCTTTAAATGTTCATACTTTAGCTTTATGGTAATAAAATGCTTTGGTGCTTTGCAAATTTGGCCTTTTCTTTAGTTAAAATCACTGTTTATGGACACAAAATACATGTATTTTTAAAAATAATTAAAATTTTTGTTTTGACTATTTAGTTTAAATTATTTTTGGCCCCGTTGGCTCCACCTTTAGGGCTTTCACGGCACACGGGCGGGTGGCGCTCTGGGCTCGGGTCCGAAGCTTTTGGCGTTTGGTGCGGTCACGCGCTCGGCAAACGGAACCAATCTCATCGGCTGTGCGACCTTCATGGCCGCCCGCGCGCAGGAGACCACGTTTGATTGCACGTTTGTGACGGATGATTAACTTTCCGCTGATTTAATCCAACTTTCACGCAATAACCGATCCAATTTATTTCCTTTTCTGGTGGCTTTGAGGGTTCAGGGACAGAACGGCTCTGGTGGATGGAGTGGATGGACTAACACTAACGTGTTTTCTTTGCGGCTGGAGGATGCAGCTCTTTCCCCTTTTCTCCTTTTGAAGGCTTTCTAACAACAGTAACCCAAATGTTTGCATGTTTAAACACTTCCTGAGTGTCTTCTCATCCTTGTCGCCTTGTCCACACAGTCCCCACCGCCAAGCCCAGCTCCTCCGACGCCGTGGACCACTACCTGGAGACGCCCGCCGACGAGAACGAGCACGCCCACTTCCAGAAAGCGAAGGAGAGCCTGGAGGCGAAGCACCGCGAGAGGATGTCCCAGGTATTGCAGTGAGAAATCGGGACAGAAGGCTTTTTTTAAGGGAAGAAATAAAACTCTGCAATGGTTTTAAATAAATGGTGGGATGTTTAATCCCTGCGACCGAGGCCTCTCAGCTGTAATTGTGTTTGTTGATCAAGCGTCTCAGAGGGGGATCCAGATGGTCGCCTGTAGAGTCACAGGGAGCCCCTTTGCTTCTGGCGTCGCGTCATCCCAGCCCGTCCGCCTCACTTCCTCCTCAGTTTGTGTCAAAGCTGAAGTGAAACTAAAAAAAAGAAACCTTGGTGATTCACCGGGGGGGGACATGTGGGAGGATGAGGCGGACTGAAAAAGGAATCAGAAACGACAGCAGTTACTCTACTGCAGCGTCTGACGCCATTGTGGGGGTTTTTAGGCCTAAAAATGGAAATTTGACTCAGTCCGGGTTTTGTGTGGCAGAATAATGAAACTGTGCTCATCTGCAGGTGATGAGGGAATGGGAAGAGGCGGAGAGGGAAGCCAAGAACCTTCCTCGTGCCGACAAGAAGGCCGTGATTCAGGTAAGACCGGCCCCCGATGCAGGTCATCCCGTGCAGAGCAGCAACCCTGAGGCGCCTGTGTTCCTGCAGCGTTTCCAGGAGACGGTGGAGGCCCTGGAGCAGGAGGCCGCCAGCGAGCGGCAGCAGCTGGTGGAGACGCACATGGCGCGGGTGGAGGCGCTGCTGAACGACCGCCGTCGCCTGGCGCTGGAGAGCTACCTGACTGCGCTGCAGGAGGACCCTCCCAGGGTACTGAACTGAACCCACAAGAGATTCCTGAAAGAAAATCTGTCCAAACACATCCATTATTTTCATTGAAGCATTCCGAAGTGAAATGTTTTTTTAGCCTTTGATCTGCTTTTATTCTGTTTGTTTTTTTATTTGTCAATAAAGTTTTTTTTTTCAAAAATACATTTTTTTTTCACATCCTGTATTCATAATTGCTTTGGAATCACCTTTGTATGGTTAAATTCTTCAAATCAAGGACAGGGAAGGGTTCACATTAGTGGGTCTGCTAACAGGGTAGCCAGGGATTTGAACCCTCGACTGTTTACCCGTCAGGCTAGTCGCCTAACCCCCTAATATGTGCTGACGTTCTGCCCCCGCAGCCTCGACACGTCTTCAGCCTGCTGAAGAAGTACGTGCGCGCCGAGCAAAAGGACCGGCAGCACACCCTCAAACACTTCGAGCACGTCCGCATGGTGGACCCCAAGAAGGCGGCGCAGATCCGACCTCAGGTGACCTTCAGCGCCGACTCTGATCAGAACCGAATCCACCTGAGAGGAAGTGACTTGAAGGTGTTGTCCCCCCCCCCCCTGCAGGTGCTGACCCATCTGCGAGTCATCGAGGAGCGCATGAACCAGTCTCTGGGCTTGCTCTACAAAGTGCCCGGCGTGGCCGACGATATCCAGGACCAAGTCGGTGAGTTTGGGTTTCATTCAGGAAGTGAGGGCGGAGAACCATCAACCAAACCGAGAAAAAACTAAATCTGCTAGTTTTTAAAACCCTCTAAAATAATGTGTTGGTTTTTAGTTTGTAAAATTTGTCCCAAAGACAAAGTTTTAAAATATTTAAAATTATCCACAAGTATGTGATTAATTCATTTAAAAAAATCATTTTTTTTAAAAAACTCCTCCTATGTTTGTTTTACCTCCATAGCAACCATTTAATTTTTGTGACGAGTGACGAGCAGTTCTATGTAATTTTTAGATGAATTGGCAAGAGTACATTTTGGGATTTCCTTGGAAACGGAGGTTTTTGGTTAACCACGTCCACATTCCTAATACGCTTATACAGTGTGTCACATTGTTTCGTAATTTTCACAATGTTCCGGTAAAAACTTGGCGAGCAGCACCGTTCATAATTTACATCTGCTAGTTCCAACATGTTTTTCTCAATTCCTAATGATGCTCGAGTATGGAAGCATATCTGTAGCATAAATGCTAACTGGAATTGAATTATACAACCTTTTTCGCAAAACGAAAATGCGATCCCCTCTTTGCATTTTCGTTGTAATGATGTCACAGAATGTGTTTGGTGTTGAGGAAGAAAATGAAAAAGCATTTTGAAGAATTGATTTTTTATTTTATTTTTGGGTCATTCGATGCAGTTACATTGTGAAAATAAAAATTATTTCTATTAATCCATTTTAATTGTCAAATTAGAAATTTCTAATTGAATTTTGCCACACATTTACTAAAGAATTTTTTGAGACTTGAATGTCAAATACCATTTTCTTTATCACAGAATAAGCAGTGTTTTTGAAAATTGATTTTGAAAATGAAAAAGCATTTCTGGTTTCGACTTTTATTTTTAATTACACTACAGAAATGCTTCCATACTCCAGGAGTTAGGAGGCGATAGATTAAAATCTCTTGGAGGATTTTAAATTTGTAGAAAGTAGGAAAAAAAAAGTTTTCTTTTCCCATACTGTGTGAAAATGTGAAATGTTTTTTTTTTTTTTTTTTTTTGGAGCCCTCTTAGAAATGTTGGCCCCTTTCATGTTTTGAGTTGGTTTCTCCCGCTGTGATGTCATCATTTTTCGGAGGGTTTGATTGATAGATGTTTAAAAAATTACCTATGAAAATATATCTTCAAAAAATATTCTTTAGAAAGTATTTGACCATAAACATGCCTGATTATAATGCTGGTTTTGAAATTTAAATTAAAAATTGTAGTCGTTCTAACAGTTTTTTTTTTTTTAGCATATCTATCTACGTATATCTAAACTACAGGACGGGTTGTATGTTTCCTGTACGTTCAGATACGTTAGAGCTGATTCTAAAAGTTCATAAATCTGGTTGTTTGGAGGCTTGACATCCTTTTTTTCCCCCTCCTAATGAGGACATCGGAGCCTCTTGGCCTAATTCTTCTGTTCGGATCAGAATGAAAGCTCTGAAGATAAATCCCCTTCTCTCCCTCTTTTTCTTTTTCTTTCTTTCTTTTATTTTTTTTTATCTGTTTTGTGCGTCACGACCATCTGCAACTGAAGCTCACTGATGCAGAGCAGGAGGCCGATTGGGTTTTTAGCAGATTGGGTGTCTGTTCGACCAAAAAAATAATCCAAAACCACGTTGTTAAATACTTGATTTAAAAATCAAAGTATATGTTTTTATAGATATAGAATAGGATGAATACAAGTTCTTTAAAAAATCCTGTTTAGTATAAAAAAGGATAACCGGCTGCCACTGAAACCAGAGTCTCAAACAAGCTCTAGACTGGGACAACCCCTAAAATTGGGGAAAACCTGAATCTGTTTATATTTATTATTATTTTTTACTGTCACAAAAGTACACAAAGATTTAGTTGAGGGGGGGGTTTACACCTCTATGACAGTAGAAGCTTTGTTTTTTCCTCTGCGAGCAGAAGTCCTCCAGAGGGAGCAGGCGGAGATGGCCCAGCAGCTCGCCAACCTGCAGACCGACGTGAGGGTCAGCTACGGAAACGACGCCCTGATGCCCAACCAGGAGGCGGGAGACGGCCAGAGCGACCTGCTGCCCCAGGAGGACGTGGGCTTCATCCACCCCGAGAGCTTCAACCAGCCCAACACGGAGAACCAGGGTATGTGGAGGCGAGCGGCGCCGCAGCCACACCCCCCAAACGCCGCTCTATTCACCTGTCCTCCTTCATGTTTTTTTTTCTTCCAGTGGAACTCGTTGATTCTCGCCCGAGTTTTGACCGAGGCGTTCCTACTCGACCAGGTCAGTGCTCGTCCTCTCTGATTCTTTGGGTTCCTCTAATCCTTCTCACTGTCCGTTTTTGGCCGTTTGGTCACTTCTGGACTTGATCGAAGTCGGTGGATCTTTTTAAAGTCGCAACCCAACCCTCTTTTCATCACTTTTCAAAGCGTTCCCAGTCAAAACCTGTGTTGTTTTCTTGGACATAGTTTCTGCAGAGCGGCACGAGTTTGTTCAAATATTTTTTTGGCGGGACTGTTGGTGTAGAATAACCCTGCGCCACACCCACAACTGAGAGCTCTCTGTTTACATGCTCTCCCACTAACTTACAGCCCCTCACACCCACAACTGAGAGCTCTCTGTTTACATGCCCTCCCACTAGGTTACAGCCCCTCACACCCACAACTGAGAGCTCTCTGTTTACATGCCCTCCCACTAGCTTACAGCCCCTCACACCCACAACCAAACATTACCGGCGCAGGAACACCAGAGCTTATCCAGCCTTACAGATTCCAGCAGAGACGTTTATGGATCTGTTTGTCTGCATCAGGATGGGGCGGAGCTGGAAGCTTGTGGCCCCGCCCAGCGTGTTTTCTACATCACAAATACGCTCTTTTTAAAACGGCAAATACACCTGATCTGTCAACGTCCTGTTGTCTTCATTCACTGTTTTTCATTTTTGATTTGAAATGGTTTATTTCAAGCAATCAAAGCAAGAATAATGAAACAAAACAACACAATCAGCAGTTATACATTCATACAAAGACGTATCAAACTTAGAATAATAAACATTAAATCAAAGATTGCTTGAAAGGGAGTGGAGGAAACTTCTATAATCCCACCCCTGTTCTACCGTAACCATGATTTTTCATTATCCGGTTCATAACTTCTATCGGACAAAATTAAGAGTCCTCAAATATCAATAAATCACACGAAAAAGTACTTAATTATGTAAAAATAAATGACTTTTTTTTTTTTTTTAAATCAACATAGCAACATGCAGATCAGCTATCTAAACTATATCCAGATTATTTTCATTAGAAAAATCACGACTATGATTAAATGTCATCGTTTAAAGTCAACGGTAAAAAATTGAAGCTTTAAGCGTCAAAAACCAGCAGATATAGTTGAAGAAGAGACGGCGGACGCAAAAATGACGCTTGGATCGTGTGACCGTGACTCCAGGTTTTGGTGGATTCGTTCCAAAGCGTCGCACTTTTCTCCCGGAAGTGCGACTTATATCAATTTTTTTTATGTGTTTAGCTGCTCACTAAAGTTTCTGAACACAGTTTTAGACGAGGATCAAAAAACCGGCCTGAGCGGGAATTTGGCCCGTTGAGGCGCAGTTGGCGTAAAGTACCTTATGTTTGTTTTTTTGTCTGAATCGTGCATTTTTGTTTTTGCTGCTGTGACTTGTGCTTCGGAGCGACTTACAGTCAGAAAAAGAAGTCATTTAAAAATAAATTTTTAACCTTAATATATGTCCTCCATCATAAAAAAAAAAAATTTCGGTTATCGGAAAAAAAGCTTTTCGACGATCTTTCAGAGAGCTTCAAAGTGACGAGTCGAGCATTTTCAGGCGGAATAATGGCTCTTAAAAAAAAAAAGCAGTCTAAAGCAGTGATGTCACAGATATTTTTGCACGCTTTCCTTTGAGGCCAGCTCCACTTGACCTTCACTGAAGGTCAGGATGTTCTTCTGAGGCCGCCGCCGCTGCTTTTGAGCATGGCAGTCTGTGATGATGCTTTTTTTTTATTTTAATTTCTTCTAGTAACTGGGATGAAGATGGACGCAGTTCCTGAGCTGCGCATGGAGACGGAAAACCGACAGAGCGCCGAATACGCAGTTCACCATCAGAAGCTGGTGCGTAAAATTCACTACAAACGCAGGAAAATTTCAAAAGAAGAAGAAAAAAAACCCATTGACATCAGTTATTCAGAGCCATATTTTATCTTTGCTTTCCCCTCATGATAAACTCCCAAGGTTGTCGCCATGGCGACTGCAATCCGCAGAGTGTGGTTTTTGATGCGCGGGTTATCAGGCGGAGCATCGTATGAATGTTTGTTGGAGCCTCATTAATCTCCTCCGCTTCTGTAATTCCAGCACAGAAACCTCAATCCCTTCTCAGGGAAAATCCTAATCCACGCACCTTATTCCTCTCACCTACAGGCTCTAATCCCATAATCCCTGCATTTTATTACATATCGCCTTTCTTGCATTCACAGTGAGCACTTGTTAGGCTTATATAAATAAATATATATATATATATATATATATATAATATATATAATTATTTTCCCCCCCGTGTTTGGTTCCTCCCAGCTGTACTTCTGTTTTCTGCAGATTCTTTTGCGTTTTTTTATGAGAGATGAGTCATTCGGTGCAGCAGGACTTCGCTTTTCTGGAAATCGTTCCTCTTGAATTGAAAAAAACAAATCTTTTTTTTAAAGCGTAAGGGAGGAAATGAAACCCTAATTTCAAAATAAAAGTCTGTGTGAAAATTGAACTGGAACCTGACCGACCACCATATCTCCTCCTGAACCCCCGCAGGTCTTCTTCGCGGAAGACGTGGGCTCCAACAAGGGCGCCATCATTGGCCTGATGGTGGGGGGCGTGGTCATAGCCACGGTGATCGTTATCACCCTGGTGATGCTGAGGAAGAAGCAGTACACCTCCATCCACCATGGAGTGATCGAGGTGAGGCTTTTTTAGTGTGAAACAAAAGCTAAATGGAAAATGAGTTTTAAACTGAACCTTTTTTTTAATAATCCCAGTTGATTTAATGAAGATTTTAAACCACATTTGGGTTTATGAAGGGTTTCTATACCTAAAGGCTTCAGGTGTTTAGAGCTGATGACATCATCCAGGAAGTTTGATCAGATTAAAAATCACTTCTCTGCCTAACAGCTGAATTATTAATGGTTTTTAGAGCTTAACACATTTCCAGCTAAATTATTTCAGAATATTTCATGTTTTTCTTCTTTTTTATTGATCGTGCTGTTAGTCTAAATGTATGTAAGAGGTTGTCGGTTCAATGCCTGGCCACTTCCTTAGCCTAATTATCATGTTAGGACTTCTAATCAGTGCCCAAGTGGGACATTTTCCCCCATTATTTCATCTTAATATTGTTTTTTCTTGTCTAAAAAGCTTTTAAAACTTTACTTTGATCATTAAACCCAGGAATTCTGGGATTTGTAGTCTTAATTTATATTTTCCCAATGCTTTAGGGTTATGTAGCCATTTATTTTTTAATTTTTTAATAATTCCTATGACCTTCGGAGGGGTCTGTTGCTGTCATGTTTAATAACCCCCCCCCCGTTTTTTCTGGCCCGCCTCCAGGTTGACGCCGCCGTCACCCCCGAGGAGCGCCACCTGTCCAAGATGCAGCAGAACGGTTACGAGAATCCAACCTACAAGTTCTTTGAGCAGATGCAGAACTGATGGCGCGTCACGCCCGCTCTAGCCTTACTTTACCGCCCCCCCACCCCCCCAGACAGCTCGATAGAACGGCCTTTCTAGGATTTAGTGGAGACAGACTCTCTTTTTCAATTTAAACAAAAAGGAAGGTCTGAGAGTGCCGACCATCGAAATAAACCCCGCCCCCTTTTTCCTTGCTTTCTGCACACCCATCCAGAACCGGGGGGGGGGGGGGGGCTCCTTCTCCACCTATCAAATTCGAACCTCCGACTTGATTCCTAATGAAAGCCAAGATCATGAGTCTCAATAAGGCTTGGTGTTAAATGACCCCGCCCCCCTTCCCCTCCCATTACCACCTCCTCATCCTCATCCTCCTCTTCACATTTCACATTCATCTGGGCTGTGCTCAGCCCCCCCCACCTCAGAAAACCACAAGAGAATGGAAAATATTGCAGCGATGTATTTTGAATGAGCTGTTTTTTGTTTTTTTCTTTTCGTTTTTTTTTTCCCCCCCCGGAGGTTTTTCTCAATCATTTTTCTTTTTTCAAAAAAGACAGAAAATGGAAAAAAAAAAAAAAAAGGAAGAAGTTGACGGATGTAAAGTCCTTTTTTTAAATTGCGTGTAATGTTGCCGAAGTCTTAGCTGTTCTGTAGTGCATGACAACAATGACGATTTGGGAGAAGGAAGAAAAAAATTAAAAAAAAGGAATTAATCTGACGCTGCGCTCGTGAAAACCTTCTCAGATGTAGATTGTCATTCTAGCAAGATTGTACATTTAGATATTTCTCGTGACCACGTGACTTCAAACGATGAAAAAGCTTCTATGAATCTAGACGAATGCTCCGCTTTGATATCATGTGAAGAAGCACATTTAGGAGATCCTTGTTTTTTTTTCCAAAACTTCGGTGCTCCTCCTTCGTTTTCCGCCTGCTCTCATCTCAAAAGCCACCGCCGCCTTCGTCCCCCGTCATCCTTGGAGGTGATTTTCGGGGTCTGTCGTTTCTTTTGCTCCGTTTTTGGCAATAAGACAGGTGGGGGTAATGGGAGCAGGAGGAGGAGAAAGGAGCTGCACCTCCGGATGGTTCCCCCAGCGAGTCTGTGTATAATATGTAATGTATTTTCACTCCCCTCATCATTTACCTCCATTTTTTGTTCTTCAGCGGCCGCCTCCCTTCCATCAGCGACACAGCGGGTTGCGGGGGGAGGTGGGGGTGTCGGCGCATCCTCCCACTGTGGGATCTTGGTGTATATTTGTCAGTTCAACCCCCTCGGCCGTTGTCACAGCGATCATTGAACTGGTAAAAAGCGGGGAGTGATGCTCCTTAGACGCCCAGCAGAGGGCGGTAAAGTAGCAGAGGAAGCAGGATTTTCTTTTTCTGTGGGTTAAATATTGATTTTTATTTTTTTCTCTCTTTTTTTTTTTTGTTTTTCACTGTGTAATGTTGTGGAGGCCATTTGCATTGACTGGAAATTCGCTTTCTACACTGTATCCATAATAAAGTTTTGAATGTACATACAGTTTTAATGTCTTTGTTTCCTTCTTTTGGCTGAAATCTCTTCTTCCTACTTTTTTCTATGTACGTTTTAATTTTTAATGCACTTGAATGAATACAAACTGCAAGTTTATTATAAAAATATCAAGAAATTGATGTAGTTGAAGATTCAAATATTTTAAAAATCAGGTGAAATCTTAACTTATTTTAATTACTCGCCATTTATAGTTGTGAGAATAAGTTATGTGAACCTCCTTTGGTAGTAGCAGCAACAACTCTTCCGCATTGGCAGATGAGTTGGATGAGTTGCCCTTTCGACTTTAACTGGGTTAAGGTCAGAGCTTTTGGGCGGCCACTCTGTTGTTTTACTTTTCTTTGGCCTCGAGTTTTCCCGAAAAGCATCTGGAAAAAGTTTGTAATTCAGCTCTGCCGTCAGCAAAAAAAGGTCATCCAGCCCCGCATCATGATACTCCCTCCCGGTTGGTGCAGCCTTCTCTACAGGACGATCACACCTTCAGGACGGAACATCCTCCGGTCGTCGTCGGACGGAAGACGTTTGAGGATTTTGCACATTCATGCAACAATGTTTGAAGGAATCCTGACCTGCTGTGAGCAGCAAACTCATGACTGCTCCAATCTCCACGCTCCTGCAGGCCTCACTCCTGGCTTCAAGGAGCTCTAGGGTTAGCTTATGTGATTAAATAGTTTCAATAGAAGCTCACAATATGTCTGTATTTTTGTGACTTGTAAATAAAAAACAGTTTGTAGTTTACACAGTTTCCTGTGTAATTCCTCTTTCATTCATTTGTTTATTTAAAGCCGGGGGTGGCAATAAATGCATTAGGTGTGATTCAAACCATCATAAAAAGCTTTGTTTTTCAGGTGCGTTTAAGTATTTATTATATAAATTTCACATTTTTTTCCTTCTAATTACAGTTCCATCTGCTGTCAAGAAATCCTGTCAGGATTGTCAGTTATTCAGATCATGTGATCACAGGGTTTAGTCTTTCATGGTTGACCTTTAAAAGTCAAATAACCTTGAAAAAAACAGAAACCTGGAAAAATCTTTTTTGTTTACATGTGTAGAACATTTTATGCTTTTATAACTTCCAGCAATGGTAATGATTTTTTTTTACTACCATTGTTACTTCAAATATATTTTGTCCTGTCAGCAATGCCAATTAACTTTTTTTACCTGTTAAATCTACATTTAATTGATCCATTAAAAAAAAATTTTTTTTAGAAGATTTGACAATGCAATTTAATGCATATTAAATCTGGGCGTGTCCAATTTATAGCACAGTCATTATTTTCCTAAACTTTAAGAATTCCTTCTTTGGTATCTGTGTTTTTTAGCAACAAAATAAAGATTTGAATGTACTTCAAGTTTGTATTTCCACTTTAACGGTTATAAGAACAAAGAATGTAGAGATCAAGGAAAACTGTGAAGGAAAAGACAACAGGAGAGTGTTGATTTTGCATATCCGAACGAGTCCTTTGACATTCACTTGCTTCCCAGAATCCATTGCGGTACTCCACATTAGTGTGTGTCAAAAACCAAGGTGAGTCCGGTTTTTTAAATGGAATTGTGGCCCAAACATTTAGTCTCTTTAGTGTCTTGTCTTGGTGAAAAGCAATGTTGTTTTGGGTTATAAATATTGCAATAAACGTAAACGACGGGCGTTTCTAAGGCTCCGTATCGTTGTTTTAAAGCCGGATTAGCATGTTAGCAAGGAAGGATCAGCTACAAACATTTATAGCGAGCTAGTTAGATTACGGGGGTCACATTTTAGTCTTTCTAAAAAAAGAAAAGGTAGTTTTTGGTTGATGCATTTTAGTTTATCCGCGAATAAGAATATGACGTTGATTTTTGGAAGCTATGAAATGCTAAGCTAATGCTAGCACTTGTAGTTTGGCAGAGTCCTCGACTGAATGTCATGGTTTGGTTTACTCAAAGCCATTAGTAGTATATATATTTTTAAGAATATTAATTTTTTATTTGTTTGTATCGACTTATTTCGCTATTTTAATGTCCCTTTCGATGTAAGAATATTATTCCCCCTTATAGCTTTTATGGTGGTTTTGACCGGAAGTTTAATCAAACACCGACGGGACTTAAAAATAAAAGCTTGAACAGAGTAAAAGATAAGATACTAAACAATGTCTTTATTTGTGGTGGTTTTCCCTTAAACTGTTTAAATTAAATATTTAGTGTTATGGAGAAAAATAGGAGGTGATTTGTAAATTGTTTTTTTTATTTAGTATATTTTATTTTCTCTCATGTTAGGGTTTTAGGCAGTGGTTTTTAAATTTTCTCCTGCTTTTTTTTTATGTATAAATAATATAAAAGTGTAAATATACCTGAAAAGTTGGCTGGAAGAGGGCATAAACTCAGCCAAAGTAGATCTGCTTTCAGTGTTTCTGTAGTTTCTTACGTCTCACGTTTCGCTGACATTAGTGGTGGGTTCTCTAAAGGGAGAAGCTTTACTTCCCCTAAAATGTTAACCAACATAATCTAAGGAGGAAAAGCTAAGAGAGACGCACAAAAAATGTGATTTTTAAAATGAATATTTTGACAGACTTATAAAGAATATATATATAAATAATTATTACAACACAATTGAATAATTTATTAATGCACAAACTTGTTTCCTCAGTTTTAAACAAGCAGCCAGGAACCTGCTAACTTCATTTACATTAGACTATTTGCAGAAACATGAACACATGTCTGCGTAACTTAAGAAGTGTATTTTTCATGATCGACATCCTTGTCTAAACGGTGGCGTAAATGTGTGGTGGCGTTGGAGCGGCGGCAGTAAGAAGAGCGTCTCGTGCCGTCCTCTTTTTAGATGGCGCTCCATCGGCTGTTCCAGCTGTCCTCCATGCTGCGCTCCGCCGTCGGCGTGACGCTGCGCCGGAACATCGGCCTCTCCGCCGTCGTCTTCAACAAAGCCAAGGACCTGGACCCCATCCAGAAGCTCTTCCTGGACAAGATCCGCGACTACAGCAGCAAGAGCAAGTCAGTCAGACGCCCCGTTTTTTCAAACAACCTGTTTAATGAAACTTTGTCCATTTTGTACATTAGTTGAAGGTAAATGCACACTTCAATATCCACAACCGCCGTTCTCATGTGATGTTTTCCATCCTTCAGGACCGCTGGTGGGATCGTGGAAGGAGGTCAAGACTATCAGAAGAACCTCTCTGAGGAGGTGTCCAAGCTGCAGAGGTTATACGGAGGAGGAGACCTCAACAAGTTTCCTGACTTTAAGTTCACAGGTTCGTTTATTTCTTCTTCGGCTTTCATGTTTCCGGTTAGCATTTCTATTCATCTATAAATAGGCTTTTCCTGTCTTCTATAACCTTATTCTTTTTTTTTTCTCTGCAGAGCCGAAATTTGATGAAGGAGCAAAGTAGAAATGTTGTAAATGTACACGTCACGTGTTTAATAAAGAGTTGGGTTACCTGATGGTTCTGTAACTGTGTGATCTTTTAATTTCTTTTTTTAATTAATGAATCTGCAACATTTACACCTGTTTTTCTCTCATTTCTTGGTTTATTGTCACATTTCTGTCCCACAGAAACGATCCCAAAGCGGAATTTCGTCAGAATTTCCTTCAAATTAGCGAGCCGAATGCCGGCCGACCGACACGGAAACGATCCGTCGCTCTGAATTAGCCGCAAAAAGAGCTGCATTGTGACAAGGTCGGACAGGAAGTGAAACCTTAAAATAGATCCAGAAAAGATGCGACACGCACAAATACAAAAAAAAGCCTTTTTTTTTATTTTATTATTACCGATACACCCTTCAAATAAAACTCTGTCAGCAACAGTGGCACGAAAATAGACAGAAAAAAGTAAGGCAAGTCTGTACAAAAAAGTGTGATCATCGATAAATATGGCAGACAAATTAAAAAAGGCACAAGGTATACAGTAGATATATATTCTGATATTTGTAAAAAAGACCATGCAGGCACATAAGGATGGAATGGGGTCTCAGTAGAATCAGCTGCAGTGACTTGTTACTAAGATCTGGAGTGTCTCAGAAGACCAAACACTGATTTGAGGTAAGCTGCATTTAATCTGCTGTAATCTGGAAACAGCTGCTTTCTATGGCTTCTTGGAGGATTCCCCTCTGATTATTAAAAGTCACAAACACAAAACAGTCTTTGGTAAAATAAATCCTGGAAGGGGGGGTAAAAAAAATGGAAAGAAATAAGGAACAGTTCATGGTTTGACCACCAGGGGGAAGCAGAGTACCATTAAAGTGGATGAAGAAAAGGAGGAGATCCTTAAAGAGTTTAGTGGATGAAACCGAAACAAGTGGAGAAAGGAGGAGGAGGAAGATCTGAATCCAGTGTTGGCACCTCATCGCATGGATCTTCTGAAAGAAGGCCAGCTTCTCAGAGCATGAACGACTGCGTGTGTTTGAAGTCCTGCGGCGAACAGAGACACGCCCACTGTCAACCCTCTCCCAAACCAACCACCGAATTTGAGCCAGAAGAGACGCTGAAGATGCCCTTACCTCCTGCGGCGGGGGGATGTAGTTTCCGTTGGACCTGAAAGACAAAAGGCATTGTGGGTACAGCGGGCAGCTGCATCCTGAGTCATAACTGGCCCTGCAATATGTAAATCATAAACGGCAGCGAGGGAGAAGGTCAGTCTGGTCGGACTTGAAACCCAGACAAGACTGCATTAAACTCTGCAGACCAACGTGAAGGGAAACCTAAGTGCATGACAGGTTTTCAGATTAAGAGCATCCTCCATCCGTGAACCTCAACCATTAAAAAAAAAAACAAAGAAAAAATAGACTATACTTATACTATATATAGGATAAATTTGATCAAAAATGTCATCTTTGTGAGCTTAAAAGTCTGTCTCTTATTTTGAAATAATAGTTTAGAATTTAGGAAAGTAAAAGTTTTTCGATTTAGGTCAGTTTTGGAGATCAAACTTTTTCGACTATATAAGAAATAAGACATTTTTCATAAAATTTTACCTTTAAATGATGAACAAAGATTTTTGATTGAGATTAACATCAAATTGATGAAAAAATATATATTTATGGAATAATAAATGACAATTACACGGGGCATTAACATATTTATGTTAGTTATGAAAATAAATATGACATACTAGATAAATCTAAGGTTTTATTATGAAATATTGAGTCTAAATGTCTAAGTTAAGACACAATTATGACTATGTTCTTACATTTATATGATCAAATTTATAAACGTCTGCAGATAAAGCATTTAAGAGACATAATTTTACATTTGAGTACAAATTAAATAATATTTGTGAAGTGTTTTTAATCTTAAAGTGGCACTAACAGGCTTCCGTAGTTCATCTTGCGTAAAAATACACTTTTTGCTTTAAATGTGTCCACTTTTTCTTTTATTCTGAAGAATTCATACATTTTACATCTTTGACACTGAACTTTCCTGTTTTGTTGATGACCTTTTTACCTGACATTTGAGGGTGGGGGTGGGTGGGTGGGTGGGGGTCTCTGACACCGTTGAACCTTCCGCTGAGGCGAGGTTTGTCAGGTAAAAACAAAGAAATCTGCTTACGGCTCTGTTTTTAAATACTTTATCCTGTTAGTTTAATCCAAACGAAAAGCGCCGGTGCTTGAATTTCCGACCCTTCGGCAGGCTGGGACCATTTCTCCAGGTTCAGTAAATATCCTGGAGTCCGCCGCGCCGCGGTAATAAGATTTAGACTCTTATGGCAGTAAATTTGTCCTCATGTGTCACACTCACGTGTCCTCAGCTCTGTGCAGGGTTTGGCTGCTGATGTGGGCTGCACCGTGACACTGGGAGATCCAAAAGGACCTGCGGGAGGGGGGGGAGGTTGGGGGTCAAGGTGGCGACTTTAAGGAGGGTCCCCTCAGACCCACAACGAGGCAGATGTACGGAATACTAAATGTTTCATGAAGGTATGCAGGAGAGCAGACGGGGGCTCTCCTTTATTGTTTTAGTGAGCTTGAAGCTTGGTGCTGTCACTTCAGTTTCAGCTCATCGCGTTGCTCTGAGGCAGATTTATTTTTACCTACATGCTTAGGTGTCTGCCTGCAAAATGTTTGCAGGTTGCAGTCACGTCTGTGCTGCCTCATGGGAGAGTGTATGGAAGGCCATTGTGTTCAATTTTGAAATCTTGATTTTAAAAAAAACACGCAAGGAGCAAGTATGACTGGAAAGTCTCAATAAAAAATTAAATAAAAAACACAATCACTTAAAATTTTAATGTAGAATAAACTTTTTTTGTTTTTTTTTCATCTTTGTTTTTTTTTACTTTAACTGGTTTTCAAAATAAAAGCTCAACGTCAATGTGGCATTCTAAGTCTGAGGGTGCACAAAAAATCTCTACTGTAAAAACATTTTCGTTTGTTTTTAGATTATAATTTTTATGCTTCTGTAGTCATTTCAGTACAACTATTTGTGCACAATTGAACAAACCAGGTTTCGCATACTTAATTTGATTTAAAAAAATGGGAGAATGTATTCAAGAAAATAAAGTCCACATTGTAAAATGCGACATGTAAATTTAAGACACTTCAAATTGACTTTATTTTCTACTTTTACATCAATTTAACTTTTAATAAATACCCAACTTCAAAAGACTATTATAAATCAATAGTTGTGAAATACAAAAAAATAAATTCTGATACAATAAGTTGCATAAATTAAGAAATGTTTAAAAATGTGCATGTATTTTAAGTTAAAAAACTTTGCAATCATACGAAATTGTAATGAAAAACATGTTTTTTAATTAAAAAAAACCTGAATTATATGTACAAAAAAATTATCTGTATTGTTGATCAAATTCTTTAACTGTACGGTTTCAGAGTACATTTTAAAAAAATATCTACAAAACAAGTGAATTCACCGAGCGTTTCTTATTTTAACAAATGAACAATTATTTTGATCAAAATGGCGTTCCATAGATGAGCTGTTTGCTTATCAAGCTTTTATTTTTTTAATTCGTTGCATATCTTTGGGAGGAAAAATTATGTCGTCGCACCAAACTCATTAAAGGCTGTTATTAGTAGATTTTATTTACTTGCAAAACATGCAGCCAATCACAATGCAGGTGATCCAATTAAATGTGACGACAAAAAGACAAAAAAAGTACACTCCATGACAGAAATCCTGTTGGATTACCGGTAATTAGTTATTGGTTAAGTTTTTCCAATGCTATTTTTGTTTAAAAACACACAAAGGAATAAGTATTTGCTGTTGTATTCTGAATATTTTTATAGTGGTGTTCCTCAGGGCTCTTCTTTAGAGCCCCTACAGATTTAGATAGGTAAAGGAACATTTACAGTAATGTTCAGACGCTTCAAAACTCATTTATGGTCCTCTTTCATAAAAAAAAAGAAGTTGTTATTTTTTTTTGTAGATATTGACTATGTAGATATGCACAGGAAAATGTAACAGGAAGCAAACTTTAATGGTCATCACTGAGCATGTGCTAATCTGAAGGCCAGGTAATTGGTTTTAATTAATTCGCAAAGAAGAAAAAATCATGAACAAAACGAAAGAAAAACTTTGTGTTATTCAATACTAACAAAAAAAGTACAAAAAAATAACAACAGTGTGCAGAATAACAGACCCTTTAATTGTTTTTGATCATTAAAAAGTTTGTAATTAATCATTAAAGGAGATAATTGGAGCTAACTGCTAATGCTAGTTATTGCACAATATCTTAAGGATATTTTGATCGATGGACAAATGATTTGTTACGTTAATACTTAAATCTGATTAATCTACTTTTTTTTTAATATCAATAACTTGCATCCAGTATTGTTTTGTTTAATGCTACGGTCACACGTACAACTGTAATGGGGATGCATCGGCAGAATCTTCAAGATTAGCTGCAATCACCAGATTTCTTTTTTTTTTGGTCCCAAAAAGGCAAAGTCCCATAGACTTCTGTAGAGAAATAAACAGCTATTACTCAGTCGTTCTATCGGTCAGATTAACTATTCTTGCTCTGATACCTTTTTTAACATTTTCTTAATAATCCTTATTGTTTTTACTCATGATATTTGTGCTGTAGTGCAAGTTATTCAAGTGATAAACTGACCCATCAGATGCCTCAGTGAAAGTAGGCGGCCTCGTGTCGAACGTTTGATTGACAGATTCTCCCAAGCCCACTTTCAGTGGAAGGGGTGTGGCCTTCTAACACGCTCACTCCTGATTGGAGAGAGTGGTTGCCATAGAAATCTAGACGGACAAATTGCAGCTTCCTGAGGATGTCTGGTTCCAACATGGCGAAGGACATATTGCGGAAAACTGAATTGACTTCATTTGGTTGGAACCGGAAGCAAGTCGTTTTCTAAGGGTCACAGTTATATAGTATATAGTCAATGGTCAGGCTGGTTTAATAAAATTGATTATTTGAGTTTAGTCGATCCAACAAATGCAAAAGCAAACCTGTTTTAGTCATTCTAAAGGTGGACCATGAAGCTTAACACCAACCACATGAGTTTAAACAAAAAAATGATGCTGGTGAGATTAATTTATCGAAGTCATAAAGCAGCAGAAGCACCTTAGGTCCTCCTGTACTGCAAAACTGATTTTAAATTATGCTAAGTAGAGTCAACTACCAACAAATTAAAGCTTATTAGAAATAAATTTGGAACATTCCTGCACATATAAACACAGTTTTAGACTCTTAAGGCTTCGGTTTGATCAATTATTCCCCCTAAAACTGGGAAATGTAAACTATTCTAAATGTGTAGTTTACTTTGAGTCATTTTTACGGTGAGTCCTAACCTCACATCAGCAGTTTTTCCCGTTTCTCTCTCCTAGATGCAGGTCGTCTGCACGCGGCTGTAAATGTTCGCTCTGGGTGGATCAAAAATGTCGCTGCATTGTCTCTGAGTCTTTGTGAAGAAGCCTGTTCTATAAATAGGAAGTTGACAGTGACAGCTCCAGTTAGCCCAGCGCGACAAACATTAGACTTTAACCAAGACTAGGAGCTTTGGTGTCAGCTGCAGGAAAAGCGGCGAGTCACGTGAGGATGCGTGTTTGGGAGCGAACCGCCGTCTGCCTAGTTTCAGATTAGTCTGCGTTTGTTTCTCCCTGCAGATTAACAGAAAAAAGCTGTTCCATAGTTACTGCTGAATGTCCTACCGAACGCTTGGAAATAGTTTCACAACCTAGCCACATCACCGAGTCTGCGCAGACATGACTCACTGCGCAGACGCAGACTCGCAGTCTCATTAGTCCACATCAATGTTAATGCAATCATCCCTTACCTTCCTCTGTGTCCTTCTGTTGGAGGAGTCGTGACCATGGGGGAGAAAACACAGTCAATGTCGGCTTGTTGTTGTTGTTGTTTGGTTTTTGGGTGAAAAGTCGGTTTAGCCTCATAACTTACGAGTGAAGAAACCATTGCGGCGTAAGACGATGCACCCGCATCCACAGACCGCCATGATCAGGCAGACCACCACCACTCCGGTGACCACCCCCGCCACGTTCACGTCCTCTGCAAGCAACGTGGAGATAGTTAGCGATGTTCCTGCGAGCTTTGAAGGACGACAAAATGGCGCCATCGTGTGGAGAGAGAAAAAACATCTGCCCGCCCCCTCATGGAACCCGTAAATAAGTATATTTCTGTTTATGAAAGTAAAATTAAAAGCTTTAATGAGCTTTAAAATTTTGCCTAGCTTTACCGTTTTAAAGCTAATTTGAAAGAAATTGAAATTACATTTTTTTCCTCTTTTTTTCCCAATAGAAATACTAATTATCAAGGCATAAAAATAATTTGAAATACGTTTGAAAGTTACGACCTGAAATGGGATTTGCACGATTGCTAATTTTTGTTAAAAATCTGTAATTTTAAAATTTAGACAATTTAATCAATGGAAAAAATGCTACAACTGTAATAATTTTCGTGAAAAAGCAATTTTGTTGGAATTTTCTGTGAAATTGCTTGTAATTATTAAGATAATTTTGAGCAAATTCTTATTCATTTTTTTTAACCCACATTTAGAATAAGGATAAAATTCTGCAAGGTAGTGAATTGTTGGGTGGGATTACAGATTAAAATGTGTCCAATTGTAACAGATTATTTATTGAAAAGAAAGAATTTAGCAAAACAAATACAAAAAGTAAAGAATATAGGGAGCTTGAATTGACTGATATGATTTTAATAGGCGTTCTTGGTCAAATTTGAACCCCTTTTATTCAACGCACTAAGCTGTTTTTTAATTAATGGCACAAAAGGTTCATAAAAGTGTAAATAAATCGTCTCTTACCAAGTCCCACTGATCATCTTTTGATCTATTGTTAAAGTGTTCCCTGGTGTCTTTTATTTTTTTTTTAATTATGATACTGCCGTTTTTAGGCAAAATCCAAAATCTGTGCTGATTTCTAGGAGATAGTTTCCAAAGAGTTCATTAGATATTCACCTCTGACTTGTGTAGAGCAACTCCGCCCCCTTTCCCCTTCCCATTTCCCAGAGCAAACGTGAGTGTATTTTCTAAGTCACAAATACGATCTTTTTCAAGCATCATTTTTTCGTCTTCTGCTGATTTTACAACAATTTGAAAACAGAAATACTCAGAAATGCAACTTTACGCTTAATTTGTTTTTAAATATATCTCTTTCATCATTAGAAAAATGCTGCAAGAACTCAAATGTCAAACTTTTTTTTAGAGTGGATCTAAAAAAAATAATAAATCTTAGCTGGTTGGTTCAGTTGGGTTTTTTTTTTACGAAAGCTGAGCCAACTGAAGTCAATTGAAAAAGTAAGAAAGAGGAGCTTTTTCCTGTCCGTCCCTCTCTTGATTTAGTCTGAGTTGAAGGCTGTGGGAGGCGTGAGGGCGCACAAACACACCTACTATCATGCGCTTGGCCTCACACATCTTGGGTGATCCCACGCCGTTGGACGCCTGGCAGCTGTACAGGCCGCTGTCCTCTCTGGACACGGACTTAAACTCCTACAGGGTGGGAGAGGAACACCTTTAACAGACTTTTAGCTGGACATGCAAAGAAAAGTATCAGAACAGACGTGATCTAAACCCTAAAACATTTCCCTGAGCACACTTCCTGTCTTGATTCTTTACATGCGTGGGCTCACCAGTTCACCCGTCTGAGCGTTGATTAGATAGCTGGCGTTGGAGTGGCTGGGCGGCCGAATCAGCAGGTCGTCCTTGAACCAGTAGTATGTGGCAGGCGGGATGCTTTGTTGGTCCCTGCAGCGCAGCTTCACCGCTGAGCCCGTCACCGCTGAGCTGGGGATTTCACAGGACGGGTTTTGTGGCGGAACTATGAGACAAAAAAAAAGACCTTAAGATCCTGAAAAAACCTGAACTCTTTTAGGGGCTTAGTCAAGTTTGTACCCAGGACTTTGAGGGTGACGTTGGTCTCGCCCAGTTTGACGTCGTCGCGGGACGCGGTGATCTCACAGCGGTACTCGCCGGCATCCTTCTGAGTGACCCTGTGCAGCGTTACCGTGGCACCCGTGATGTTTGCTCGGCCCTCAAAGGGACCTGAGAGGACGGAAGGAGCAAAAGGATTCTTTAACACCGGGACGGCCCGCCGGACTCCGTTCAGTTGTTCTTTACAGTTCATTTGATGGGTCGGCTACAGAGTTCACACCTGGAGAGGTGTGAAAGGCAGCAAATGCTCTTCTCCTTCCAGATGTGCTGAGGACATCAAGCGCCAAAGGATTGGAATGCGAACTCCGGGTTTAGAGTTTAAAAAGTACAAGTCCATTAGTTGTCACACGTTCTCCACGTTTGACCCATTCCTTGGGGGAGAGGTCAGCTGGGGTTTAACCCGCCAAATGTCCCGTATGAAGCAGGGTGGCAGTGGGTCCCATTTTTAGTCTTTGGTATAAGTCAACCATGGATTTAAACTCATGACCTTCCAATCTCAAGGCAGACATTACATTTCGTAAAAAGAAAATACCATTTTTAAATGTATTGTGAAAACAATTCTTCTTGGGTTTGCAGTCAATTATAGAAATTTTTTGTAGAATTACAGGTTCAATTTTGGTTATTAGTTTGATGTCTTCCATAGAAAATGGTTTACCTTCCGACTCCCAACATAATTAGGTCAATTCAGTTGCTGTTTTTTTTTGCGATATGGACGCTGACGCCGTATTGGAGCCAGACGTCAGTAAGCAGTGTCGGTCCAAGTTGGTCTGAGTCAACGTTTCCATAGCAACAGCTCTGTCCCATCAAGAAAGAGGCTTTTTTTGGAAGTCCACACCCCAGAAAACCGGCTACAGGAAATCTGTCAAACATTTTGAACATAGGATGAGGAGGCCAGCAGACTCCACCCACTTTTATTGAGGCATCTGATTGGTCAGTTTATAATTGAGCTACGGAAAAAATATGAAAAAAAGATTATCAAAAACACGTTTGCACTACATAGGGAACTGCGTAGTGCACCACGTAGGGCGTTCGCCGTTTTGTAGTGCTGTCCGAATCAACAGTTCCAAACTGCAAACTGGGTTGCGTCGGAATAGTTTTTGCCAAAAATATTTACTTAAATGTACTTTATTATTTGTTATTATTGTTTATTAAAATGTATTTCAATAAACCATCAACATTTTTATCTTCAGAAGACAGTGAACTCATAAATAATCGCTGCAAAACGGTCATGTTAATCGGATTTTAAACCGATGACGTCATATCCGCCATTTAAAAAAAACGTAGTGAGCACGGTGTCCGATTTGCTTTTAAAATTCACGGCACTACAAAGTTTTTTAGTGGTTAGGGGTTAGAGTCGGGGTTCGGGTACAGCCCATGGGATTTTCGCTTTTGGCGACCAGCAGGTACTTCCTGTTTGGAACGCCAAGTCCACTAACAGATGTCTAACAAGAAAGAATTTGAAAAAAAGAATTTGAACATGATAAAATTATAAGCAACTTTATTTGACTAATATGGTAACAATGAAAAAAAAAAGATTGTTACCGGGCAGATTTGAACGTCATTTTTGTTCAACACCTTAATTTTTCTATTAATAGCACAAAATGTGTTTAAAAACAAGGTTTAAAAACTGTATAGTTGTCTCTTAAATATATATACGTTTGTTAGATCTAGGATCCTGACACTTGTTGGCAGTGAGAGTGTGGTGGTATGGGCTTGCTTTGCTAAATCTGGACTGTTAAAACTTTGATGTAAAAAACAAACGTCTTGTCTGGATTAGATTCACACCCCCCCACCCGCAAAGATGTCAGACTGGGGACACGAGGCAGCTTAAGCTTTTGACACCCGTTTACCCATCATTCACGCCGTCCTTCATGCATGAACGCCATCCGTCCGTCCGTCGGGGGATTGAGGGCACCGGCGTCTTTTTCTCACCTCTGAATTGGTTTCTGAAGTACACAAAGGAGACGTCCTTCCCCTTTTTCTTCCACTCGATCCTCGGGTCTGGGTCCCTCTCGGTTTGGAATATGCATGATAGCTTTGCGTCTAGAAGAGAAGGGTGGGGGGGAGCGTGACCAACAAGATGTTCTTCTTCCACCGCAGCGTTTGTGGTCTATTTTTAGTCCCACCGTTTATTGTGTGAGAGTCAAAAGGAATTGTTGTTTTTTTGTGTTTTTGTTTGCCTACCTTTGAATTCCTCCACCTCCACCTT